>JAMXBC010000010.1:2500000-3750000 GCA_024138005.1 Lumnitzera racemosa
TTTTATTCTTTCTAAATTAGGATCCCTTACGCTATTTCAAAAATTCTAAAGAAAAAAAAGGAATAAAAGGCAAGAAGGGAGGTGGGGCAAAAATGAGGTGTTTATGACATACAAATAAGGCTCCAAGACTTTATTAACAAGCAAGCTCTCACTGGCAAAATGATGGTTGACACGATCTAACTTACCATATTTAATGGGTATATCAACATGCCATGCATGTTAGTCCTACATTTACGCTAGTTTTTCTCTATGAATAGCCTCAACATTTCTATGGTAACACATTTAACTCTCTTACGCACTCAACTTATATCAAGCTCTCTCTCTCTCTTCCCTCCTATAAATGCTTGCTAACTTAAGTATCGAAGTGATTACACCGGACAACTCTCCAATGCCCTTCACTATGTTTTCTTTTGTAAGGCTATAATCATACTTGCATAAGGTCCAATTGCGTTAAACGCTACTACCAAAATCCTACTAATAACATTACCAATCAATTTAAAGCTCTAATTGTTGATTTTTCTCTAAGATACAAGCCTAAATTCTTACCTATATGTAATAAATATATTAAATATATGATAATCTAGTATCTCATTGTATCTTTATTTAGTTTTACACTTATAGCAATGATGTTTTGAAGTGAAAATTCAAGGATTCAATAGTTCTTTATGGAGAAGTGGTACCCTTAAGTGTTAAAATTAGGATGAAAACGAACCTCAACCTATTGAGTAAACTAACAATGAATAAGAGATATATATATAAACTTAATATAATTGAATAGAGACCACGACTTATTGACATAGGATAGTTAGGACCTTGATAAGTGAATAAAATTCTTGATAATTATAAGGGATAAGTTTGAAACTAAACACTAATATCCATATTCCATAAATTGATTTGCTCATTGTTGTAAGCCTCATAGTTAGGTGTTCAAAGTTTAGTACGTAAAATTTATGGCAATCGGATAACTTGTTTGATCAAGCCTAAATTTTACGACAAAACTATGAATATTAGTAAAAAATGATCCCGTAAGGTTGAATTTAGGAAAAATAAATAATTAAATATATTATAATATTGAGTTATATATATATTACTCGTTATTTATCAAAAATACGTAAAACGGGTTTTGATAACTAACAAATCAATAGAGATAACTTATATATACACTAAAAACCATAAAATAATATACATAATATTTATGAATATTTATTTATACCATATATATATTTATGTGTACATAAAAATATACGAAATTGCTTAAAATACCTGAAATATGTTAAAATAATACTAATTAACTAAAGAAAATTAATAAAAAATTAAAGAAAAATCAAGAAAAAATATGGAAAAGTGAAGAAAAGCCCAGAATAGGGGTGTGACATGCTGTGATTTAAGAAAAAAATAACATCCAATAAAAACAGACCAAATAAAAAGTAAAAAAGTAAGATATAAGGGACATGTGATAATTGAAAATTAAAAGAAAAACCTTAAAATCATCTATAAATTTAGAGACCCTTATCCATTATTTATTTTGATCAGTTGGGAGCTTTAAAAAAATTAGAGAGAGGTGAGAAGAAGAGATGAACCAATTTTACTAAAAATTAACAAATTATAGTGTAATTAAGGCTGGATAAGGGAACGAGGACCAAATGAAGTCCTAACATGATGATTATTGGGCGTTTAAGGTTTGACATGATGGTGGTTTTAGCTGACCTACCCTTGCTGCCGTAGAGTTTTGGTGGCCGAAAAACCTAAAATGCGCGATTTTTGCTCTTAAGTTGCGATTTTTTGATGTTGTGATTATTGGGCGTTTGAGGTTTGACATGGTGGTGGTTTTGGCCGACTTACCCTTGCTGCCAGTGGAGTTTTGGTGGCTGAAAAACCTAAAATGCGCAATTTTTGCTCTTAAGTTGTTATTTTTATTAAAAATATCAAACGATGTTAAAAATTATGAAATTTGGTTTCTAAAGGTATTTTTGCATGTAAAATTAAAATATAAAATCATATTTTTAAAATTAGAAGTGCTTATATAGATTACTTAAGAATAAGTCTTGTTCCAACGAATTTTGTATGAATTTTCAAAAAAAGTAAATGATGTTATTTCAAGCTAATTATTGGAGTACATATTCCTTGTATGATATATTTAATTTATATAAAAATAATTTTTGATAAAATATATGTTTAATATTTATTAAAATTATTTTTTTATAATTTTCCATGTTTTTCATATGAAAGATATAATAGGTTTTTAATTAAATTCCTTAATGAATCTGCTTTATAATGATTTTTAGAGTTTAGTTATGATTTTGAGAATATTTCTTTTGAATATTATAATCTTATTTGGTCATTTACCTAATTTAAGCTAATTTTTAGCAAAATCGAACCTAAAATTGATATTTCAAAAAGTAATATATATTAAATTATCTTAATATTTCTGATGATAAAAATATAACAACTATAATTTACTAAATATAATATATTTTCCGTAGCTTTGATGGAGCTTGGATAGTAAGTATTGTATAACAAATTTCGAATCTGATTGTAAACTAAACTTATAAATGTTATGCTAAATTATGGAGCATCTTCGGTTAGAAACAAATTTAAGAATTAAATTAGAAACTGGGTGCATAAAGCAAATTAAGGAGTTGAATAGCAGCTAAATCAGAGACTTAATATATTTGAAATATATTTAGTTGAACTTACAAAATAGATCATAAGGATTTTTAGGATTTATGTTTAAAATCGTTCAAAAGTTAAATCGAAACCTAACTCAAAATGGAAATAATTGCAAAAGACTTAAAACCTAAATAGTTAGATATAATAAAACCATAAACTAAAGATAATAATAAGATTTATAGAGCAAAGCTTATATAAAGTAGTTATATAAGTATTAAAATAACCTCTGTATTATAAGGACTATAGGTGAAAGACTGTCGTGAATCACACCTTAAGAGAGTTAGTGGGAAGTTTAGGTAAATTTGGATCAAAATGTTACTATATTTCGGAGCACTGTTTCAAAGTACTTAGAGGCTTAAGATTATACTTATTTGTGCATGTAGGTAGTTTGAATGTACGTATGCTTGTGTGTACATGTTCTTGAATATACAATGCATTCTTGGCTTACTGTATTGTTTGTAATTATTATGTATTACGCGATATGGAGTGATCACCTTAACTAGATTTAATAATATACAACTTGTAAAATTAACCAAACAAGCATTTCAATCCATTATGGAAAATGTTTAGGGTTCTCCAACCAAATACCAAACCCTTTGAAAGGGATAATGCTGGATAGCATAATTGGTCCTTATTTCATCCTTAATCGAACTAAGTGATAGAAGAGGATTTTGCGGCATGGGTGAAATCAACGGCTTGAAGTTAGTCGCGAGAGGAGTGGTGTCTCCATTGCATAAGCTTGGGTTTGGTCTTGAGCTATTGATATATATGCTAAACACCTCAACTCGGATTAAAATGGGTGTAATTTCACTAATCTCATGACAGATCGGATAACGTTGTGCAATAGTATTCGTTTGTTGCGTTGCATTAAAATAACTGGTTGATAACCCTATTTGTACTTGATGTGTAGTTTTAAGTTTCCATTCTAACTTACTCAGCGATTAATTGCTTATATCCCTATAAATATTGTTGCAGGTATTAGCTAAGAAATAATCATATAACTACCTTGAAGCTAGCAATTACTGAATCCAATGGAGTGAAGAAATAAAAAATGAAGAGTAGATACATTTATAAGGTTTTAATTCTTAGTTTAGAATCTTCAATTGTCATATAAGGTATTAATTAAGCAAAATTATGCTATGAAATCATTTTAATATTTAAATTCTAGTATATATTTTTATATTTTCTTAGATAAAAATCCCATTTAATTTATAAACCATTACTTCAAAGCAAGTTAGTTATAGATGTTTTGTATAATTTATAGTGGGTATATAGCCAACTTCTATTTTAGAATAATTTGCATGATGGGACTGTTACAACTACGTTACTTCGGGGCGTGACAAGTGCTACATGCCCTATTTACATTACTAGAAATTTAAGAAGTATCTCAATAAAAAGGAAACTGAATAAAATCTAACAAATTAGGTAATAACGTTAAAATGAAAACTAAACAATATCATATAAATTAGGAAACAAAGTAAGATTCTAACTATTAATCAAAGATATTATAAAATAAAAATGAAATTGAAATGCTGAGAAACTAAAAAAAAAAAGAACTTACCTCAATAAATATATCAAAGTTATCGAAACATAGGGCTTCTTCAATTTAGACCCTTTTAAACTAAAAAAAGATTTAATAATACTAATACACTGCGTGAATTGATAAATATAAATTATGCATACATTAGAGAATTTCTTTTACCATGCTTCAATTTTTTTTCCACTAACTACATTACACTTTTGTAGAAGAAGGGATTAAACTCGATCCATCCAATTGTTGAGATATTCAAATATATGCCATGCAAATATACTTATATTTGCTTGATATTCAAATAGATTTATTATAATTTATATGTGCCTTTTTAATTGATGAACTTAGGGAGAAGAAGACGAGGAGATCGAGTTATTCTCAAATTTTAGCACTATATTAATAACTTTTCTTCCATTATAAACTTTTTAACAATTTATTAAATATGAAAGTATGTGCTTAATTAAATATACTGTCTCTAACATCTGTTTTATCGCATAATAGTTAAATATTTAAGTGATTGTTCTTTTAGACTTTAATTTATAAATATTTTTATTCCAATTATTTTAATATGCAATAATACTTCATTTGATCTACTTTAGATATAAGGTATGTGTAAGCCCAAAACTAACTATTCAAGGTTTCGATCGATTGAAAGACTCGATTGAGCCTAAATTATAAGTAAAGTTAGAAATATTAGTAAAATGATCCCGTAAGTTTGAATTTAAAAAAATAAGCAATAAAACAAAAGAATATAAAAATTCCAAAATTTAAGTATATAACTCGTTATTTATTGAAAATGCGTAAAATGCATTCCGATAATTAACGAATCGCTAGAGATAAATTATATGTATACTAAAAATCATAAAATGACACTAAGAATATTTAGAAATATTTATTTGTACTATATATGAATTTACATGTAGGTATAAATGCGCGTAATTACTTAAAATACATGAAATGTACTAAAAATATAAGAAATACTTAAAGAAAATTCATAATTAATTAAGAAAAAATTAAGAAAAATCAGGAGAAATAAGGAACAATCCAGAATTGGGTCGTGGTAGCTAGGAAAAATAAGAAAAAAATCAGTCAATTAAATTAAAGCAACACAAAAGTAAAAAATTAAGGAACTTGGATAATGTCTTGTCCAATTTAATGTATATTAATTACCACAAAGCCCTATAAATAGCAAAAAAAATTTAGAAGCTCAATTGAACAGTTAGAAATCATTAAAAATTAGAGAGAGGTGAAAATTGAGAGAAAAACCAAAGAAAAAAGAAAAGAAAAGGAAAACTCTATAATTAGGGCCACAAAGGAGAACTCAGACCCGACGAGTAGATAATAAGCCTTAGGTTCAACATATTCAACTAAATCTGATAGACGATTGGAGTTGTGTCCGAAGGTAGTTAATGGCGTTGAGTTGTTACAGATAATCGAAAATGGATGTTGGCAAAGACAATGGTGGTCAAACTAAATGGTTCAAGTGGTCACGAGTATGAGTTCTTGCAACAGCAGAGCAGTTTCTTTACTATCTAAATAGCAGAGAAAGGCGATGGAGGGAGTTCAAAGGAGTGGTCGAAGAATGTTTCTTTCTTTTCGAATAAAAAAAATCTCCTTTGTTATAGAGCTATTCGATCTTTTCATAGTTGAATCTGAAGGCAGGAGATAGACTTGAAAGCCACCATGGATGAACACGCCGGAGTAAATGGATTTTGAAAATTGTTTAATTCGTAACATCTCAAAATAATACTAAGGTCATTAATTATTTAAAATGGATTAGGATTTATTTTAATTATAGATTAAAAGTTTAATCCTTTTTTATTTTTGAATTAAATTGCACGGTTAAATTTATAGATAAGCATTGTTGGAATTCAAAACTTGCGTTAATTCTTTAATCTAATGATTAAAACTGAAAAAAAAAATTGGTGGGAATGGGTTTGGGATGTTGATCCTTGTTGAATCGAGTTGAAATCATTCAAAAATAAAAAACATAATAAAAAATAAATAAATAAGGAATGAAGGAGAGAAAATTGCTGTTATCTTCGCCATTATTTCCGGTGATGATGTTTGAATCGGGGACTCCTTGTTTGAGGGAGAAAGTGACCATGTGCTGGTCGCGTGTTAAGTCCAATCGGAGAAAAGAGAAAAATGCAAATGTATTTCTCCCAGGGATCAAACTCATGATCACATGGATCAGTCCACGCTCTTTCCTATAAATTATGCAAAGAAAAAATATTTTTTCCTCAACGTCTTCAAGAGACTTCATTAATTCAGGCCAAAAAAATACCCATTTTGCTTTCTTTCTCTCTTTTTTTCTTTCTTTCTATTATTATTATTATTATTATTATTATTATTATTATTATTTTTGCATTTTCCAAGTTCTACTTCAATTTAATCCAGTTATATTAAACTTAATTTAATTGATTCAAACATTAAAAATCAGAATTGTAAAATAATTAAATCGCATGACTTGATGTAGAGTTTTTTATTAGGGCGATTTTATTATTTTATTAGGGACGAAAATGAGGAGTTTACGTATATGTTAGTAAAATTAAAACTATAATAAATTTTCTAAAGTAAAAGTCCTTAATATAGTAACAAATGTTGATCAAATAAAATTTATAATGAATTTTTTAAACAATAACAGTGATGAGCAACTAAAATAATGAATAAGTAAAACAATAGTAACCATAAAAGTAAGTATGATAGAAAATAGTAATTAAATAATTTAAAAGATTTATAAATAATAGACTGTAGGTAGTTAAGAAGTTTGTGAAATATGTTTGAATTCTCTTAATAATTATCTTATAAAAATATTTAATACTTAAAATTATAAAATACTAAGTGAACAATTATAAGAGGTTAAAAAAATCTCTTTAATATAATAGATATTTTAATAAGTAATTTATTAATTTATATTTTGTTCCAAATAGTTATTTAGTTTTCTCTTTTCTCCCTCATTTTATTATTATCTTTCTTTTTCTCACTCTCTAAAAATTGGAGAACACACTTTTTCCTTTTGGAAATAGATTTTCTAAATTTAGCAACAAACACATTTTCTACGCTCCCATTTATTCTTTCATATATATATATATTTTACTAATTTTAGTATATAATAATAAAATAATAATATCTTTTGGAATAAATATTAATTATATTTTTATATATTAAAATTTTATTAATATTTATATATTATTCCATTAATAAAACATGATATATTAATATAATTAAATCACGAAACACAACCCAAAATTTCTATCAGGAACCATCAAATCCTTTCTTCCATTTACGATGAATTCCTCCATTTTAAGCGGCCATGCACTTCTGGAAAACCCTTCCCCGAATCTTCTTTTTTTTTTTTTTTGGTTATTTTTTGCTTCTTTTGTCTTCTTTCAGAGCCGTCTCACACTCGTACAACGGCACGCGCTGCTCTCAGCCATACACATGCCGGATTCCGGAACGCTCGCTCTCTCGTTTCTTGATTATGTTACGCCCCTCGAGCTACGAATCCGCCCATGCAAGTGCTGAGCAATCACAACAGTGTCGCCTATGAGGTTTGTTTTATAATCTTTGTTTCGATCCGATCATCTTCTCAGATAACGTCGAGTCTCTTTGACTCGACAGCAAAGCTTCCATGTTTTCTGGTTGAACTACAGCGAGGAGTCAAATGGTGCTCCGACCTCATTTCCGATGTTGTGCTCTAACTTTCTGACTTCCGTCTCTTCTTTCCAAGCAATCTCAGGCGAGCTTTTGTGCAAATGTATCCATATTGCAACTCATCTTCTTAGCTCATCGGAGAGCTCTGAGCGGTAGCCGGAACTTTGAAACTTAACCACGAACTTCTTCAGCAGTGTAGGAAGGACGACCTTTATTAGCTCCTATCTCTACTCTTGGTAGGTACTCAGTTTCTTTCGGATTCGTTTTGATTTTGCATCATAATTTTGCGTTTACATATTTCTGTTCCGTTCAACTTTCTTTTCAAATCCGACCCTCTACTCCGATCTTCTTCTCCATTTCGAACCTCCGTTTCCGGTGAGATTTATATGCCAAAGGAAAACGAGTATTTAGCTTCTGGTCGAGAACAAGCCATCAGAGACCCCGATTTCTGGTGAGTCAACTCGGCCTCGCTTTCTTTTCCGTGTCGTCGCATCTGGTTATGAGTTCTGTAACTTCTGTCATTTACTCATTTTTTTATATTTTTTTTATCTATTATTTATTATTAAGATGACATGTTATTTATTGATTAATTTCCTACTTCACTATGCATTATTGTATAATTTATCTAATGGAATATGATGGTTGTCTCCGGCTACTAAAACAACTTTCTTTTCCCAGCCCACATTATAGAATTATTAAAATATACGATTTACTAAACTATTATAATCTCATTGTTTGTAACATCGTAAATTATTACTTTTGCTATGTTTGTTTATTAATCTTTTGATAAACTTTATTATATATCATTATGTTGTGGTTAAGAATTTGCAAACAAAATTATCCAAAGTAAAAAAAAAAAGAATTTGCAAATAGTAGTTTGTGTTAATAGCTTTTGTTATCTCTAGCATTTTGCCGGCAGTGGAAGAAAAAGTATTGGGCTTTAGAGACGTTTGAGCGTAAGTCTACGGAACAATACACCGTAAAAAATGTTAAAATATTATTTAATATGATTATTTTAATATTTAAATCAATAAATGTTTTAAGAAAACAGGGTAAAAACACAAGAGCATAAGGGAGCTTAGGAGAGCAAAATAGCAAGAGTGTGTAAGAGTATAAAGGTACTTTCCCATTAGCTTGATGCCTCTATTTATAGTGGCAATTAAAAGTGAATATAAGGGTCGCATTTCCACGATGAAGTGATTATACACCTACTAAGAATTATAAGTGTATAAATGAGTTTTGTCCTGTAAATCGATTCATTTAATTTATTTTTTAAATAGAATTTGAGCTAAAATTTTTTTATTTTCTAAATGAGTTCGATCCGTTTAACTCATAAATTAAGTTTAGATAAATTTATTAAATACATTTACATATTTAGTTTACAAACAAATATATTTAACTTATTTTTTAAATAGCTTATGGTAGATATTTTTTAGCTCATATAAAAAACAAGTCAAATAAACTTAGCTCATTTTACCTACAAACTAAAATAAGTTTAGATCAGATGGAGTTAATCTTTGTACATTCCTACTAAAAATAAAGGACGGGTGCATGATAACTGGCATGAAGGGTCGTGGAGTCGACTAGGCTAATGAGCCTTATTTGTTGTCGTCCGAAGTTTGCCCTTAGCTTTTTCTCCTTAGGAACTTCATACAGGTTCGCAACAAGTCAGAAACACGTCAGCCATGGGCACGAATAGAATAGGTCGGCCCCAAGCTTAGTCAAGCCAAAATGGGGTTAAAAACATCGATATTCAAAATCTCTTATTAACATTACACTTTCACTTCGCAGTCTCTTTGACTTAAAATCGATAAGGAGAGTCGGAGTCTAGATGGGTTCGTAAGGCATATTACAGAGCCATCTCGTGCAGTTAGAGCTTTGATTTCATATCGAGCATCCTCGTCGTGAAAGATCGGAAATTTTAGATCGATGGAGTGGTCAGGGGTGCGGATTGTTTCGCTTGAGCTCGTAGCGCTTTTTTCGAGTGCTTGAGTTGAGCCACGCTGCCGGGGCTGTTGCTGTGGTCAGCTCGAACCCGCTCTAGGGAGGTTGGGTTTGCTGAGCAGTCATGTTTAAGCAGGAATCATCCTGATTGGGATGCATAAGTGTACTATTCCTTTTGGACGTCATTCATCTCGAATGGTTTATGCAAGTAAGCCGCTTTTACTGGTGCCCGTAGCGACTTGATAGAGCAGGCTAACCGTTCTGATGAGGCTTATGCTTAAATAGGAAATAGCCGTCAAGGGTGGTTTAGTCTCGTATTCCGAGCTACGTGCATCAAGAGGAAGGCAACTTTTCAAATTATTGTTTTTGTACGCATTTCAATGTAGATTTAATGCGACTTAACAATTGTCACAGCATTGTAGAAATAAAATCTGGTTCTTAGCCACATGGCAAGATTTGAATGGTGAAGTGTCATATTTATTTAGTTTCGAATAACCGCTTATTCATAAATACCCCATGATGTTTGACTGTTCACTTTTGCATCCGAGTGCTTTCTTTATGTAACACAGCACTGTGATGTTAATACTTCCGACAAGTCATGCGAATTTTCTTCAAATTTTCCGTACTACGACCGTATCTTCCTCAAGTAATTTTGACTTGACCTCTTCTAAGTCAGAGGTCTAGAGGAATCCTGTCTCTTTAGTGATAATGGCAGAGGGACCTTCAATGACGGCGGGAGGTAGCTCTTATCGGGAGTCTCCTGAGGGATGTATATCTTAACGAGGAAGATAAAAAGCCAGTCATAAATAGTTACTCAAGGGTAGCCACTAATCTAACTTCCAACGACTATTGTAGTATAATTTCGGACGAGGGTATAAGTTATTGTCGGAGAAAATACATTATTGGTAGCTCGATTGGTAATCTGGTATGGAGCTGTTTGTACTTGGTACGCACAACTAGGTAACTGTTATTTCAAGGTGACGCTTTTGTATTTATGAGAAGTACTTTGAATTCCAGATGCATCTTCTTCTTTTCATCAAATTTGAAAAGGAGCTATTTCCTGCTTAGTTTGCTCCTAATGGGCGGAAGATACTTTATGGCTTATCTTTGATAATGGGGTTGACATTATAGGTATTTAGATACTTCTTCTTGTTCAAAACTGGCTAAGATAAATGGAGCTATCTATAAAACAGTCTTGGCATGAAATCGTTTATTGACATAGACTCCTCCATGAAGCATGGGAAGGAGAAGTATATGGTTGACTTGCCTTTTGAAGTAGACTTTTGGACAACATGAACTTTTTTCATTCGTAAGAGGCCATTAAAAGTTCGAGCCCAGTGATATTAGGGCTGCCTTTTGAGATTGAGGTTTCATCCGATCATGACCTAAAATGAGACTTAATAAAATTACTTAAAATCTCATATCACGTGTAAACTTACGATATGAAAACTATTTTACAAGTCAGAGATTATAAAACTCTATTTAATTAATCACTATAGCTACAATTTTCATAATTATTAATTCATCATAAAATTAATATAAATAATTACAGAGAACCAACATACTACAGTTCACTAGAATCGTAGAGTCGGTATTTCTTACAAATAATATATAAGCTCTTAAAATTGCATTGAAGGCAATCGTATCTAAATTTAGGATTTTCAGAAAAACTTATTTGATTGAGCTTAAATTTTATGACTAGATTAAAAAAGTTAGTTAAAATAACTCAATTAAGTTAAATTGTACAAATAATGACAAAAAATCCTAATTTTAACCTTATAAGTGTAATTATATATTATAGCGCAAAACTCATTTAAACCCTTAAAACCGAGTTCAAAATACAATAAGAATTTAGAGATAAATTAATTAAGTTATAAAAAGAAATAATATAGCATAATATACTATATGAATATACATATATTTTTATGAATATACTCTGTATATGTGATAATTATATACATAAATTAATCCAAAATTATATAATTATGTATAATAAGCAATAAACTTATAGAAATAAATATGAAGTATATCTTAAAAATAAAAGACATACTATAAACATTATTATATGCATGTAATAACTTATTACATGTAGCAATTAATTGGATATATACGTGTATATTAGTAAAATTACCAAATATTAATATAATATACTTAAACTATCAATATTTTGCTAAAAAAATAACCAAAAACTTATCAAGGTCACTTGAGAAAAATTTAGAACAAGTTGTGGTAGCCTAAAACAACTAAATAGATGAATCAAAAGTAAACAAAAATGAGATCTAACACCTCATAGCTAGGAAGTTGGGAAAGTAAAAGTAAAGAAAAATTTCTTAAAATAGAATAAAAATCTAAAACAACCCAAATCAATATATATATGATCTTAACATCATTATGGACATTTTAGAAACTAGGTCATTCGAAGAAAAATTCATGATAGAGAATAGAAAAAATAGGAAAAATTAGAAAAAACAGAGCACCCAATGCTTTACTTCAATTCCCCGACCCTTAGGTGATTTGCTGTTGAACTTTGCTAGCCTTAGCAGTTCAGCCCGTGCCTTGATTGTCTAATACACTCCAATTGGCCAATGGTGGTTGGAGCTCTGATAAATAAATCGATTGATTTTTTATCTTATTTTTTCTTAATTTTTTAAAGATATTAAATTAATTCAAAAAATTATGAAATTTTTTTAAACTTATTTTAGATATACTTTCATGTTATATTTTTATTTTTGTAAAATTATGAATATTTTTTATATTTGCTTAAATGAGTTAGTATTCATTTGAATTGTGAAATTTAAATAAATACACTAAATGATATTATTTCAACCTCAAAATTTTTCTATAAAATACGTATTACATGTAGTTAATTACTATGCAACTCAATTTTTAATTGAAGTATGTTTACTATTTATTATAATTTTTAACCCAAAAAAAAAGTTAGAAATAGGAAAAATTGCGAGATAAATTGCTTTTTGCAAAATTAATTAAACACAATTTAAAGGGTATAAGAAATAATATTTGTTTAATTAAACAAAATTTTAATGGGTAAAAAAGTAATTGTATATATAGGTGATAAACTTGATAACATGAAACTACTTGCTTGAATTCAATATATTTTTAGGAGTTTACAAAAATTTTTGAGAAATTACTTAGTGACGTTGAGTTATTTATTGTGAATTTTAATTGTAAAATGACTTAATTTTCTAACCAAAGCATATTTTTAGTGTATAAGACTAAAATATGATAAACATTGATATAAAACCTTAGAAGGAATTTATATCATCTTTCATGATGTTATATGACCTAGGCTAGGTAATACATATGTTAGGCCTAGATATTACATATATTATTAAGTTATTCTAAGAAATTATATAAAATATAGTTTATTTATATAATATGACTATAGTATCATAATGATTTTTATAAGGATATATAGCTACATGAGAAACTAAAAATACCCTTTAGAAATTACCGCTTGAGATAGAACGCATAGTATATGTTATTTAGTTCGTATGAATTCAACGATATTATTTTTACTAAAATTGAATAATACTAAGTAATATAATACATATTTCTACAATATTATGAAAATTTACATACTATAATAATCTTATCTAATACAACTTGATTACTTAAAAATACATTTCAATACGATATATTATAAATAATAATATAACTCTATATATTATCGATACTTAATAACTTAACTTATATAATAAAACTACATTTCATTACATAAAGAATTAAAAAATATAATAATATACTTTAAATATATATATATTTATATATATAACTTCATGATGATATAAAGACTAAATAAAACCCTAATATTTTCGTAACTTTTACGAAAACTAAGTTTAGGTTATTATATAGGGCCTCCTAATGGGTAAGGCATTGACAATACAAGTTTTTTGCAGTAAACATTGGAACAAGTAAGTTAAAATCGTGGATTTATTACTTATTGAGATACTGTATTAAAGTATTTGGAAGTTTAAGAGTACTTTCGCTTACGGTTATAAATTAACTGATCATGCATGTTTTATGTATATGATTGGCATTTTGTTTGTAATAGGAGTTAAACTCATTAGCGTGCTATTATATATGATTTCATAGTTTTGTATTGTGTGAACTTATTTGACCACTTTTAAGTAAAAATAATAGTAATTTGAATACTAATATAACTGAACATGTATAGCAATAGTTAGGAGAAATGATTAGGAGTGTCAGACTAAATACTAGTTTCCTTTGATAAGAATAGCTGAAATGATTATTTTTCTACTCTTATTCGAATTAAGTAACAAACGAGGAAATTACTCTAAGGGTAGGGGTCGTAGTTTGACGGTAATCACGGGAGGAGGGTATTTTTGATTGCATAAGTTTGAGTTTGGTTTAATTTGAGTTAAAATAAATTCCTTAATTTTATTTGGAGCGAATATTATTTCTTTAGCCTCACAATGAACTAGATAACATTATGTAATGTCTCGAATAATTGATTACATTACATTTTATTATAATCGATAATCTTATTTGCGATTATATGATACTCTTTTAACTCCGTTCCGCTTATTAAACTTATTATACTTATATACCTATAAACTCTTTTATAGGAAATGGATAGTTTAAGATGTATAGATATTATCATCTTAGGTTAATATATAATTGGCCGGTAAAACGAGGAAAAGAGAATCCACTAAATTTACGCTTTTAACTTTTCTTTTTGGTATTAAAAAAACCAACTGAGAATTCTTTAAAATGCTTACTAGTTTCTTATTTTATTGTAAATAGACTTTATGATGTTTAGCTTTTGTAAACTCCTATGTGTGGACATGCTTATATAAGCACTATTATATTATTAGTCAACATGTCGTTTTGAATAAATATTTTTGAAAAACTATAAGGCTAGATAAAAAAAAGGGCAAACTGTAGATTAAACCAAACCGAACCAAAGAATCAATTTTTTTTTAAAACCATTTGTTTTATAATTCGATTTGGTTAAATATAAACGGTTTTACAGTTTGGTTCGAGAAAGCGAATCAAATTAAATTGTTTTGAATTGAACCAAATTATTTAATTAAATAAAAAAAATTTAAGCAATCATTTTGTATTTTTTTATATTTTTTTCCATTAATCTTTATAAATTTAATCAAAATTTTCATATCTTATTTACTTTTTTATCATAATTTCATTTCAATTACTAAAATTAAATCGAGTAAATTTTATTTGAAATTTCATATTTATTGAAGATAAAAATATTTAGTAAAAATTTGACACAAACGATTCTAACTACGAATTGAATTGAACTAAATTTGTTTTAATTAAATTCAAAAAATTTATAAACTGAATTATATGATTAGATCCCAATTTTTTAAAAAAATCGAACCGTTATATTAAGTTTAGTTTAATAAAGGAGCATGAACCATACTAAATCAAGTTGCATCTATCATTAAATAGGTATCAAACTAGATGCTTTGAACTGGTTAGATCATATACGCCTTATGTAAACTATATCTATAATAACAGTTATAAAGCTAATTTCTATTTTAAGTTAGTTTATACGACAGGATTATTACAACTTTTTCTATTCGAAACATAACGTAATAAGATAAGGTAAACACAGCTTAGAGTTCTAAAACTTCATAAGATAAAAAAAAAAATTTCTTATACAAATATTCTAAACCAATCATATAAGCTCTTTACAACTTCTAACTCTTTATACATCACTCACTAATTGCACTTTGCACTCAGTTCTTGTCTCAATTTTAACTTAAGGTTGCTTGGAAAAGAAGCTATGAGAAAATGAGTAAACTACAACTCAGTTAGTTCATTCCTTACTATTATGATTTAAGTAAGTGATCGAACATTATTAATATAAATGTAAATTTATTTATACATGAGATGAATGTAAACAACATATCTATAAAAATTCGAAACCATAGGAGGTATAAATTTATATCGTTTAAATGTTGATTATTTTTCATAATTACCTTTATAATGTATCTTACCTTATCTACATAAGGCTACTTGAGAGTACTATTCCTTAAGACCATACTTGACTAATACTTTGGTTGTAAAAGACATATTAATAAAAAAAGGTGGATCCTAACCAGGGTCATTCACTATCTAAGGCCTATGAGCTTAACACTACTAAATATAGTCTAAAGCCCTACAAGCTCAACTATGCGAGTCCTTTTGTTACCAATTAATTGAAAATACCTTACTAACTTTACTTTAACAATAAAAATATCATCAACGAACTTTACGCACTTATGCAAAATTTGTACAAAAATTCTTTTAAGATCGAAAAAAATGTTTCCAAAAATATTTTTTTTCATTTTGTTTCAAAAATTGACAAAAATAATACTCTCTATAAGCATACCAATTAAGACAAATGTGCATTGAATATAAGATTGTTTTAGCCGAATATTTAGATTTTTTAATTTAAGAAGGCGATCATATGGATAATAATACATAAGACAAAACAATCATTCAAACAGATAAATGATAGCAACCAACAAAACAATAATCAATCATTAAGAACAAGTAGATGGCATATCATTATAACTTTCTCACTTGATTTCAACTTGTAATTAGTCAAAATAACCTTCAGCAATATTAGTTGACTTTAGAGGATCTTTGAAGCTTAAGATTGTACCTATGGGCGAAAATAGAAACTAAACTTAGATATAAGTTTACCAAGTTATATATCTATTACTTTTAAATTTTCAAATTTATTACAAGTCTCGAACTTATATATTTGATTCGATATATTATTATTATCATCATTTACATCCTTTAGGGAGGATAAATTACAGTCTTTGCTACATAATTAAAGTTGTAATCTTAAAGACAGTAACCTACTGAACAATATCATTGATACAAATTCAATTATTAACCCATAATTAGTTTCTTAAGCGATTCTCAAATATCTAACCTTATCGAAACATTGGTTCCTTTATTGAGTATCCTAACTCTTATAAATTGTAATGTTGTTTATGTATAAAATTTAATTTGTCTATCAAACAACCTATTCAACTTAGCTTTGAGCACTCGTATCAAACAACCTATTCAACTTAGCTTTGAGCACCCGATTCTTGTTCAACTAATATACGTAGAGAGAGAGAGAGGAGAGGGGCCCCAAGGAGGAGGAGGAGGAGGCGCGGGGAGTGGGGGGGGGGGGGGGGGGGGGGGGGGAGGGGGGGGTGGGTTGGGTTTGTAGGGGTGTTGGTGGTGGTGTCGTGTGTGAATGTTGAAAACGTATACTCTGTTTTGGGTAAGTGTAGAATTCTCCAATCCTAGAATTTTGAACATAATCGAAAATTTTAAACATAATCGAAAATTTTAAACATAATTGATAAATATATCATAGGATATGGTTTAGATACCACTTTACAAAAATATTTCAAATCTAAGGTTAATTTTGATATTTGAAGATTGAGTCCATACACTTGGAAATTGAAAGGCCATTTGAAGTTACTACATGAAACATTTAGTAGAAGCTAGAATAATAATAAAAATGCGTACATTATTATGCCTTACTATAACAATGATTTCCATGATGTCTTTTGAGGAGAGGAATAAAACTCTGTAGCAATAGATTTATAATTATAGTAAATATATAAAACTGACATTATGTACTTTAATAGCATACATAATTACAGCTCTTAATTACACTTGCCATGCTTTCATCCAAAACACATCCTTGTACATATTGCGTAATATTGGTTTTGCTTTTGCAAACAATCTGTAATGATAAAAGAATATATATGTGCTCCAAGTCGTACACATTTTATGCATAAGCGCATGTATAATCTGTACATTTATAAGTTTTATAGTTTATCTATTTATTTATTTATTATAATTCTTTTCTTTCTCTTTTATTTATATATTTATTCATTTTTTCCCAAGTTATTTGTCAACTTCTTAAAACCCATTATTGATAGCATTACACTTCGCGATGCAAAACCCCCTCGATCAATTCAAATTTTGTCTTCATAATTGGAGTGCCTCATCACTCATTACCCGAAAAAAATTAAAAAAAAAAGGGGGTTTGAGATAACCATATAATATAACAACTACAGGTAACATATATTTATGTACATTTCCCTTTACTCTTCTTCGAATGGAAAATTAGCCATAACCAGTCATCATCTACTTTTCCCAGATGTAGATTTCCACTCAAGTTGCAGCGAGGTTTGAGTTTTCTTTGTTTTTTTTTCCCTTAACCTAGTTTATAAATCCTTCTACTTAATGAAACTATTAAATCAAAATGACTAAACCAAATCATTTTAGAGATTCCATTACCGTTAACATCAACGCGTGGCATTGGAGTGAGTAAGATTGGCAAAGGAGACGACGGTGACTCAAGATGACCGGCTGCCGCAAAGTCGATGACAACTGGGTTTGCCTTGTTTTTTGGTGCCCAAAACAGGGGTAGCCGATGTGGGTCAAGGAAACGCAAGTAGATGACGTTGCTCAGTTAAACATAGATTCTGTTCTGCCTCTTTTATCCAAGAAGGGACTCGTGTGTGAAGACAGTAGGCACAGTCACAAAATTTGGAGGAAGAAGATGGCCAGCGAGGCTACTCGACATGATCGCAGTGAAGTGGATACTCTATCACCATGTTTTAAAACAGGGGCAGATACTAGCCTAAGAAAAGGAGGAGCAGGAAAGGAGCATGGGTTTCCATGGCTAGCACGAGGAGCGCAACGCTGCTCTGTTTTTGGGTTACTAAAACAGAGGTTGCTCGATGAGGAATAAAGGAAGAAAATGGAGAAGAGGAGCGAAGGAGGAAGGTATGGGAAGGGAGTGGTGGTTGGTGGCTGCTCAACTCCAGGTATTGTTATGAGGTTTGAATAGGCAGGAAAATGGACGAAAAGTAGAGGAACGGCGGAGTCCACAATTCGAAGGGGAGGAAGATAGGGTGGCGGTTGTGGTTATCGAAGGAAAAAGAAGAAGAATGAGGAAGGAGTTGTGGTGAGAAGGCAAGAAGTTGGATTTGAAGATGGGAAGGAGAAGGAAGAAAACAAACGACAAAAAGAAAAACAGGTAACATAGGAGGTTGCTTGGAGGGGTGGTGAAAGTTTTGTATGATTTCAACTTTCCAAAGTGAACGGGATGTTAAAGATTTTATACTAGATTTGCTTCGGTAAGGATAATGGCAGATGGTGGGATCGAATCCCTACATTATGAGATGTCATTTTCAATAGGGAATATATCGCGATAATAATCTGCACATATGGTCACTTCAACGATGTAACTAGCTAGTTATACTTTAGTAATATAGTTAAAAGCGATTTAGTTGCTTTGATAGGGACAATATAAGTGAAGTCTACGTAACTTGTAATTTGCATGTTGCTATTGTTATACTCTTACTAAATTAACCATTTCAAGATTCTGTATATATCAAAATAATTGAGGATCTTTAAACTTAATTATATGGTTATAAAATTATTATTTGTAATTTTTCTTTTGCTTTAGCACTATATCTGTTGTTAAATACTAAACGCGCCTCATAAAATCTATTAGTGATCTTCTTTTTTTTTTTTTCTCCAACAATTGCAAGTGCTATGATCAGAAGTATCAAATTCATATTCGATTTATCAATTTTAGCCCGTCCCACAAAGATCCTTATTTATTCATCATTTCTATTTATCTCATTATGTTTTTTTTTTAACTTGATTTTTTTTATAATCAAAATGTCGAATGTTTAATATATGGAATGTGGAGGTATGTGTCTGATCGACTTTTCGGAGAAATCAGGGGATTTTATTTTGCTTTGGTAAGGGCTAATTAGAGTAGGATGTGTTTGTTACATAGGTTTGGGTAGGATTATGGTCGGGAAAAGAAAGATATTTAATATAATCATACATGTATAATACTTAGTATAAAGTGAATTAATGTAAGTAATCAAATCATATATATACATATAGTGTTACAAATGTAGAAGTAGGGATGAAATTGTAATTCAATAATTTTATTAGTTTGATTTAATTAATTATTTGTGACACTCTAGAACTCGGGACTTCATCACTCTACAACTCTAGTACTCTTGTCTATTGACTTTTGGCCTTTTTGCCAAAACTCCACCATGGTCTATGGCTTACCCTTAGATAAAGATCGGAAGAAGTCCCCATAAGCTTTTGTGCCTAATTGGGAGGTATGCATGGTAACTTCCTCATCCAACTAAAGGATATCTACTATGGCATTGTTGAACTAGGCAACATATTCATGGAGGATTTTGCCGTCCTTTTGGTGAATTAGGTACAAGAATGATGTGTCCTTAGATAAGGACTTGTTAGCTAAAAAATTAAGATTGAAATGAGGAGTAAGCTCGTCGAAGAAGGGGATGGAGATCTCTAGAAGGGGGTCGAACAACGTTTGAGTAGCTTCCCATAGGTTACTAGGAAAGGCCTTACAAGTGATGGCATCTTTGTGACCATACGAGTTCATTAGGGTTCGAAAATGGACCAAGTGATCATCTAGGTTGTTAGTACTATTGTATTAGTCTAGTAACAGAAGCTTAGAGTTAGGAGGAAGGACGTCATCTTATAGTTCCTTGGTAAAGGGAGTTAATTACTAGTGGCCTAGCTAGTGTTTTTGATTTCCTTATTTTCTTGCTTCTTAGAAAATCTCTTAGCCATCTCCATCAGCTGATTAAAGTCGGCATTGTTAGTAGGATAATGACCATTGGCTGTAAACTAGGTGGTGACTCCTTGTAAGCTAACAACTCGTTCCCTCTTAACAAGGGTGTAACGAGTTACGGACTATGCATACTAACATTAGGTATGTAGGAAGGGAGTGCGGTTCTCGTCTTACCTTAGTAGTGGTGGGTTCTATTTTCCCTTTGCATTGGAGGCTTCTACTAGAGTAGGCATACTTAAGGAAGGTTGTTGCTTCCTACCAATAGTACTAATATTGTCTTTAGGATTCTACCAGTATAGTAGAAGAAAAAGCTTTAGGCCTTAGAGTTATTTGAGCGTAGGCCTATAAAATAATCTCTGGTGAGAGGTATTGGGTTGCTGTTAGCATAGTCATTTTGATACTTAAATCAGTAAGTGTTAGAAGAGAGTAAGAAAGCAAGAGCATAAGGGATCTTAGGTGAGTAAGAGAGTTCATAAGAGTACAAAGGTACTTAATTATTGGTTTGATGCCTCTATTTATAATGGTGATATAGAGTGAATATATATGGGTTAAATTCTCATGATGGGGTAAATATGTACCCATTAAGTATAAAGGATGAGTGTTGTTGTGCCTGTCATTATCTAAGAATCTTCAAGTCGTTGAGTTGATTGGGTAAAAGAATCTTATTCATTGTTACTCGTAGTTTGCCCTTAGCCTTTTGTCCTTAGGAGCTTAATACAGGGTGGCAATAGGTCGGTTTGGATGGACACATCAGTTATGGACTTAGATAAGTTGGTACCCTTGTTGAGAGGGTAGGGTTTAACATTTTTCTTTTTCTTTTACTTTTTGAATAGTTTTATTTTCTTTTTTTCCCTTCTTTTTTAAAATCAATATAAATAAATAATGAAATAAGATGAAAAAATGTATGGATTGAAATGCAGGTTAAAACACCAGTCTGGAGTGCATTGAATTAGGTTGGATTAAGTAAGTAGGTTGAATTAGGGTTAGAACTGGGTTGAAGGTAAGAAATGTTGGTAGTGACTGTAGGGAGCTTCTTATGGTGGTTCTTGATGGAATTTTAAGTAGGAAAGATCGTTTTCATGTATTTTCCATTGGTGAATATACATTAGGGGTTGTTCCTTAATGAAAGGTGGTAGTTTGGGTAGTGGTTGAAGTTAGCCGGTTAAGGTAGTTATTGAGTGATATGACTAGGAGTTGTTGGTAGTGAGAGGTTGGTTAGGTTGGGTATTTCAAAGTGTGGTAAAGCTCTTGGTTATGGTACTAGTGGTTTAAAGAGATAACCATTAGAGAGTGGCAGTTTGTGTTGGGGGTCTTAGTGATTTTTTGAACCAAAAGTCGATGTAGTTGCATTATGAAGCAAAATGAAGCTTCAGTCCTTTCCCTTGCAACTTGGATTTGATGGATTTGTAAATGGCTTAAATCTTGGGTTTGTATTTTTCTTTGATTCCATAACTTGATTTTGATAGGTAAATGAGTTTATTGGGATTCCAAATTGGGTTCTATTCAAAGTATCCCAAGTGGTCTTCGCGATTTTACCATTAATTTAGTGAAATCACAGTACACTAAGCTATATATGGCAAAGGAAATAAAGGGAAAGATGATAAAGTGGTATTACGTGGGTGTAATGTCATCTACGTAGACCAACGAGAGACTACTATGTATCGCAGCATGAAGTGTTGCTCAATAGTTATATGACATGTATCCTAAGGTGTGGCAAAAAAAAAAAAAAATGTGCAGTTGCACATTGTAGCGACCAAACTCATGAAGAGAGACCATTGTTACCTAAAAAATACAAAGGATTTAAGGAAATGGGGCTTTTAGTTCCTAAAAAGGAAAATGGCTCTCACCAAAAGATTGATTTAGAAGGGATTGAATGTCAAGCTTGAAACTTTTGATTTTTATTTTCCTAAATCTAGTCAATATTAAACCATAACTCATTTTATAATAACCATCGACTAAAAACTAAGGAGAATTTTGGTTTTCTTTTTAATTTGAAAAATTTAGAGTTGCTATGCAATCGAGGTTAAAAGAAAAAGAGTTAAGTTATAACAAATTGGATAGATTGGTTATAACTTAGTTATCAATCTTGAATAAAACCAATTTTTGAAAATGATTTTGAAACCATATATTTTGGATCTAGAGTTTATCTTATTAAACCCTAAACAGGTGTTACTTGGCCCTTCGAATTTAATTTAATTTTTCCAAAATATCCTTTCAACTTAAAGAATAGCTTTAACTAGTAAAGAAGAAAGAAAATTAATTTTTTATTTACAAAAGTGAATGAATTAAAGAATTAAATTTATTTATTTACATAAGGGAAAATAAAAAAGAATTTTCCTATTTTAAATTGCCTCTTAGGTGCCTCTGTACCCTCTAATAGGGATCAAACTTCCTATAATTTGTTTTATAAAAACATTGGTGGTTTCATTTATTTTAATTTGAAAAGACAATTGGTTTTTCCTAAGTGATAAACCTTTTTATTTATTATTCCTTTATCTATACATAAAAATGCCTTTATTAAATATTTATTTTTTATTGGAAAAGTTTTCTAAGACAAAAAAAAAATTGGGTAAGAAAACTTTTCTGTTTTTAAAAGACAATGGAAAATACTCTCTCTTTTTTTTTATGAAATAAAAAATTAAAAATATATATACATTAACTAAAAGGAGAAGGAATAAAAACCCCTATTACTATCTCTTTTTTATTTCATTTTTATTTTCTCTTTGCTATTTTTTTATTTTTTCTTTTTAAGTTAATATTAAAAATAAAATAAAGAGAAAAACAAAGAGAGAAGGAAAAGTAAATAAAAAAAAATAAAGAAAAATTGGACTTAGGTGATGCTAGTATAGGACACGAGTCAAGGGGTTAGATTGCATGCTAGGTTTAGTGCAAGTTTTCAAGTTGGATTTGGAGCTCTAGTGGTTATTTGGGTTGTATGTAAGGGGAAGAAAGCATGGCTATAGGTGGTGATTCTTAGCTTGTTTCGAGGTGATTTTCAAGTGGAAAAACATATTTTCATGTGTTTTTCATTGGGAAATAAGGGTTTGGTGGTATCGTAGTGGTGCAAGGAAGTAGTTTGGTGATGTTTCGAAGGTAGTGGTCAGCGGTGGTCTTTTGGTCAATGTGACAAGGGGTTACAGGGTGCAAATGAGTGGTTGGGCTAAGGGTTTTTGGATGTGCTAAGCTTAGCCGTATCATCAATTTGGCATGGTAAAACTAAGTAGTGGTGTTTATGGAATAGCTGTCGTGGTGGCTAAGGTTTTTAAAACCTTAAGTTGTTCATTAGAGGCACTATGAGGCATGGTGATGTGGGTGTTTGATATGGTTCAAATACTTAGAGAGAGAGGAAGCTGGCTGTGGCGGTAGCTTTATCCAAGAAGTACAAGATGCAAGCTACAACTTAGGGAGAGAGAGCAAAACCGTAACTAGAGAGAGAAAGAGCCTAATGGAGTAATTTGAGAGTGTTTGAGTGATGAATGATGATGAAAATGGAGCTTAGGGATCCTATTTATACTAAAAGGAGTTGGGATTAACTTGGTAAGCATCATTAATGGTTGAATCGGCCACAAATGTGAAGCTTGGATTTTGAGTTTTTCCCTTATTTTCTTGGCCGATTTAATTACCAAAATGTATGAATCTAGCCTTATTTTTAGGTCTGTTGCGAGGAAGGCTATGTGTAGCACGTGGTTGTTGCATGAAGTTGCATGCATGTGTATGGAAATTGTATGAAAGATTGAAATGAAGTATGGGGTGCTAGTATGCGCCCGTGAGAAAGGAAAGGAAAAAGAGAGATAAGGAGGGAAAGAGAAAGAAAATATGATGACATGGTACCACGTGGGCGCTATGTTAGCTCTGTGGTCTAGTGAATTCCTGCCATGTATCAAAGAAAAATGCATGTATTAATAAGAAATTGATACGTATCTTTTGGCTTATGCAAAAATAAAAGGCACATAAGTGCTAAGTGGACTGTTGGTCCATTCCCTAATTCATTTTGCAAGCAAATTGTATGTAAGGACTAAATTTAGCCATATTTGAATTTTAAATTTATGTTAAGCCCAAACTAACCACAAATTAAAATAGAAAAGCAAACCTAATGTTGACCTTATTATTTCTAAAAACTATCTTAAATTATTTATTACCTCTATTTTACTAAAAGTTTAACTTTATAATTTTTTTTTCTAAATTTTCTAATTAATTTTTTTAAATTTTCTATTTTTTATCTTTTTTCTATGTTTTTCTACTTTTTGTGCTTTTCTAATTTTTCAATTTTTTTGTATTATTGAATTATGACCATTTTTTTCCCTATTCTAAAAAATTTTTAAAATTACAAAAGAGAAAAAATGAGGTATCTACAATTGCTTCTTTTTATGGTGAAGTTTCAGTAAGATCTTACCACAAAAACAAAAAAGATATCATTTTTGCCCTTAAGGATATGCTTTCCCTAAGTAGTTTTACAAAAACTAGTTATCTTAGGTTCAACCTTGAGAGGGTTTGATGAATGGTGAAAGATATTTTGAATGAAGGTGCTCTAAGAGTTGATTGAAAAAGAAGAGTGGGTTTTCCAAAAAGGTATAGCACCTTAAGAGCTTGTTGCAACCTTAAAAAGTTCCTAAAGTAAGGGAAGCAGGTCAAGACCTAAAGACAACATTAAGTGAAGGGTAGTACCCTAAAGCTGGCAAGAACTCTAAAAGATATTAAAAGGAGGGTAACATCTTTATGAGTTAGCAAAAACCCTAAAATGATAATGAAGGATAGTGCTTCTATTGGCTGGTAAGAACTCTAAAATGGTATTGCTTTGTGAGTTGGCTAGGGAAATCAATTTGAAACCTGGTTATGCTTTTGTGAGCTGATTAACCTAGGTGGGAGTATCATTGAAAGACTAATAATTCTAAATGAGAATTGATTTGGAAAACTTAGTCATACTTCTCTGAGTTGATTAACCTAGGTAGGAGCATCTTTAAGAGATAGTAACTGTAAATGAAAAACGGATTTGAAGCTTGGTCATACTCTTCTAAGCTGACTAATTTAGGTGAATAGGTAAAACGCTCCTTGAACTAGCTAAAACCCTAAAGGAATTGGATTAGAACTTAATCATGCCCTTTTGAGCTAATTAACCTAGGTAAATAATCAAAGCACTCCTTAAGCTAGCTAAGACCCTAAGGGAATTGGATTGAAAGTTGGTTGTGCCCCTTTGAGTTAACTAACTTAGGTGAGAGTGTCTTTAGGGGACTAGCAACCTAAATGAGAAATAGATTTGAAACTTAGTAGTGCTTGTCCAAGATGAACAACTTAGGCGAATGAACAAACCACTCCTTGAATTGGCTAAAACCCTAAAGGAAATATGAGCTAAGTTAATGCTCTATAAGTTGGCTAAAACCCTAAAGGAGAATGTAAGATGGGCCAACACTCTATGAGTTAATTCGAACCCTAAAGTAGAATGAATCAGGACAGTGCTTTATTAGTTATCTAAAACCCTAAAGGAGAATGATTGAAAGGGAAACACCCTATGGGTTAGCTAAAGACCTTAAGAAAGATTGACAAAGGGGAAGTGCCTTAGGGCTACTAAGAACCCTATAGGAAATTGGTGAAAGGGAAGCGTTCTATGGGTTAGCTAAGACCTTTTAATAAATTGATGACGAAAAAGTATCCTTATGGGCTAGCTAAAATCCTAAGAGAAATTAGTGAGAGGGAGGCACCTTACTGGTTGACTAAGACCCTAAGAGATAGTTGAAAGGGAGAAAGTACCCTATGGGCTAGCTTAAAACCTTAAAGAAGATGGGATAGTGCTCTAAGGGCTAACTTATTACCCTAAAGGACGAGAAGAAGCAACAAAGGTGATGTAAAACTTTTGAAAAGCATTATGACTTGGATATTTACATAAAAGGAATTAAAAGCCACCTATGAGAGAACAAGTATTAAGGATAAGGTCTCTTAGTTTGAAAACAATTAGTGGGCATTAGCTATAAGGAAAACTACATCAGAAAGGATGCCTAAGACTACTAGTGGTCAACTTAAAAGGTGTGACCACATTGGAAGAAAGCAAATGATTTGGTTTAAAGGCTTAGCCACTTAGAATGACATAGATTTGAAAAAATGATGGAAAAAATTGTAATGAGCCTTTATCTTATCTCTCTTTTTCTTGTTTTTTTTTTTTTTTTTGTTGGAAAGTTTGCTCATGGGTGCAAGTTCTTATGAAGTAAGAGTTATAACCATTCCCCTTAATGTAGGGCATTTCATGCTTTTCTCAATCTTTATAAATATCTCCTAAACTGAATACTGTCAGGGCTAATTTGGTAGCATGCTAACCTTCCTAAGGGGACCTTGTAGCTTTAACCAATTCTTTCCTAAGGAAATGATAACTCATGGTTAATCTAGTCAAAGAAGATTTCCTTATATAGTTTCGGTCTAAATTTCACTTTTAACCACTATTTAGAAATTTATGGTCTAATTTATAAGTGATATGCCTTAATCAGTCTATTAGATCTTTTCTAGTTTGGCATTATCAATTTTGGCTTTTGGTTAAATGGTTTCAAAAGGGGATCAATGTAAGAGATTATTTTGAAAGAAATATTTTTATCCAACTTGGGTGTACGAGTTAAGAATCATAGGAAAAACTAGAAGTGTGCTTACCTTAGTTTTAAAAGTAATTTTTATTAAAGATAAATTATCTCTTAAGATTTGAAGAGCTTTTATTGAGTATGAGAGGTATTGGGGATATACAAGCCTTATGTGATTCAAGATGGGTAAGAAGGCTATATGTTTGTGAGTTGGAGTGTGATTTGGAATGAATATGGAGGTTTTGTTATTTTTTTTTAGCTAAGAATGTGATTCAAGGCTTTACATTTTTTGAGCTTTTTTAGGATTTGACTCTAGGCTTCTTTGGTTGAGGCAATTATGTTCAAGTTTGCTTTCTTATTGGGATGGATGGGGCTTTTCTCTTATATGCAAGCCTAATTTTTAAACCTCTTTCTTTCTCTCTCTTTTTTTTTTCCTTTCATTTTTCCTCTCTCTCTTTCTCTATCTCTCTATCTCTCTCTATTATTTTGCGCCATCATTTCGCTCTTTTTTCTTTTCCTACATGTAATTATGTCGGGTCTTTGTCTTTGAGAGATTTAAGACCCTAAACCTAAGGATTCTAAGTATATGGGGCTTAGGTGAAGTATATGTAAGCTTGATGTGTTTGAAAAAGTGTTGGCTTTTTTTCATTTCAAAGAAATTAACTTATCAAAAATAGAAATCATTTTTGAATTAATGTTATTGAAGTAAGCACAAAGTAATTTTATCCCTTTCTCCTGATGTGATGAACTTGACCCTTAAATTGGTTTCATAGGGTTGATAAAGGATAATTGTATTTGAGTTTTGAAAATGACTATCCAATTTTATTTTGATCTGCGTATTATGTTCAAAATGAACTTCCTTTGAGGAATGAGTTTAAAATATCCTCACCATGATATCAATTAATTCTCAAAGTGTTTAAAGGTTAGTTTTAAACCTTTTAAAAGTGAGTTATCAATTCTTTAAGCAGAAATTTATATTGATCTGCCTCAATGTAGACATCGATTTTTCCCCTCTAGTTTTGTGAAATGACACATTTCATTTGATTTGAGTTTAAGACTAAATGCCCTAGACCTTTTGTGTTCCAAATGGCTTAAATAGATAATTCGCCTATATTTATGATCCTTCGTTTTCATGTTGTTTATGAGTGTCACATCTCGATTTAGCCCAGCATGCAACACTCACAACTAACTTGTAATAAACCAGAGGACAAGACTACATATATATATTGCAACTTACATAATCAAACGGTTTTAATGGAGTTTAACCTTATAAGTGATACTTCACATATTTATAATTTTGTATCGACCAACTATCATAGTCTTTCAAAATCTTTTCACAAGATTTATACATAATAACTATCTAAATATATTATAAAAAACAAAAGTACCTTAGAGCGGTTGACTCCAACCTAAGTGCTCTCAAAATCTTCCTCCCCAATGGTGATAGCTACCCTTCTATACTTTGTGTTAGCCTATGAAGACAATACATATCCGCTCGGTTCATTGTGAATTGAGTGAGAATGGACAATAAACATAGCATAACATAAAACATATTCGAGAAACAATAATCAAGTTAGCACATGGATACTTTAGTCACATAACAGATAGTGTCAAGCTTAGTTAGATAATGTAGAAATATGTATCATGCTTATGCACGTAAGCTAATGCATCGATACCTATATCTAAGCTCCTCAAGCCTTGTTTTTCATCTTATTGGTTGACTCAATTAGGCATTTGGATGCAATGTCTAGGAACTGAGTAGGCAATAAGGAGTTGCCTGGGAGTAGGATACCCAAATTCTAAGCAATGGTTATGAACGAGGAAACAACACTGCCAAACCAGTGATGATCACAACATGGAGTGATCAAAGCAAAATGCTTTAGCATATGCACGCCTATATGCCTTGAAACCAATCTTTTAAAAATCACGAGAACCGAGCTTTTTCAAAACTAAGTACTTGTTTAGAAAAACAATTTCCTTTCAAATATCTAACTTATATGTCCTTTTCGTGCCATGCCATAAATGCACCAATGATGTGTCAAACTCCACATCAAGCAAAATGTCCAAGTTTCGTATTAACTATAAATTTAATTTGCTTTAATCCCCTTTAGAGTCTTATTTTCACAATCATTAACCTTACGTTCGATTCTCTTAAGTGAACACCTTGACAGTTGAATTGTTTCTTAATGTTTCCAATAGTTTGAATGTGCAATAGTGAATATCATCCAATCAACATATTCATGGCAACCAATGCTCAAGATTCAAACCAAGCATAATCAATTAATTACATGTATAAGGACTTTACATAACCAATAAGCATCATTCTAAGATTCAAAATCAAGCTCAATCCATCAAGCACAAAACTTGCCACCTATTGAGTAGACATAAGTCTATTCGTAAATACATAATATGCACTCACCTAAAAGTAGTATCCCTCACTTTAAATATCATTGTCAAGTTCCTTATTATTCGAGTAGCCTAGAATTAAGAGTTTTATTTTTGTGTCTGTCCAAGTTATGTAAACATTTTATTAAAGCTTAAGTGTTTAGGTAAGAATACTTCAATAGTACCTAGACCTTTCTACACAACCTTTTACTAAGGGAAAGTCTTTTTAACTTCATTACTTGTACCTTTTACCTAAGGTCGATCATAGGATTTATGGTCAGGCTACTCATATTTACTTTTAGTTTTCACTTTATATTTTACTAATGAACCTTCTCATCAAGCTTCCACTTAAAGCATTTTAGTTTACTTAATTTAGTATCTCACTAGCGACCTTCTACAAAAGCTTCTATTGATCATTAGATTAAGGCCTTCATGGGTAACCTTTTATAGGGTCAAATAATGCTTAAACTTGCTAAAACTAGTTAAAACTCTGTCTAACCATTAGGACTTACCAAGTTTTGGACACAACTAGTAGGAAAACTATCCTACAGATCAGATTCTAGATTTGGACAATTTTTAAAACTCGTACATATTTGTTTTCTATATATGGTTGTTTTGATTTTGTGAAAAATGATACTTTTAGCTTATAAAAATCATGACAAATCACCCCTTTGATCACTTTTGGCCTCAAAATCACATGCAACCATATGAAAAGTCATTTTAACACAAAAAATGTGAATAAAAATCATATTCGACCAAAGATACCTGAAGATCAACCATTTTTCAAAATATCCAAATTTGGCAGTTTTTGGTAAATCAAAATTAACAAAAATCTACTAAGAAATTTTGGGAAAAATCTTGATATAGCTTAAAAATAGATTATGAGGAGCTTACAGAAAAATTTTGAGCTTGAAACAACATTATTTGATCTTTTGAAAATCACACAAAAAATTTGCTCAAAATGATCTGTTTCTTAAGAACAATATATCAAACATGCATATTTTGAAAAATTAACATTTTCCTATGAAAGTAGACTAAAAATAAATAAACAATACACATTCTCATAATTTGTTAACAAATTTTTCTATTTTTAATAATTTATCAAAAATTGGGTATAAATTGAGATTCACCACTATCACAAGATTTGGCTAACGTGCACTACCATGGCCTTATTAGCTCACCTAGGCAGTGATTTTCTTCCCTAATGGTGGTGGCTGCCTATTTTTAGGTGGTTGTTTGCCTTAGGTTCCATGTATGCTCATATTCTATGTTATTTTTTCCTAATTTTCTTATTATTTTCCTAATTTTTCAAAAATTCTAGATTTTGCTCCCAAGTTTTCTAAAGCTTTAAATATGTCTAAAGAGTATGAAATGAGTAGGTTTGTATTTACAGAGTAGGTGGTATGGGAGATAAACTTGCCATGTATCAAGTGGCTTCTAAATGCCATGTACATGAGACCATCGTTCCCTTATTTTGTCTCCTAAATTTAAGGGGTTAGAAACTATGATGTATTAAGCCTGGTTCTTTAGAGGTGAATAGGCTAATAGTGGGGCTTTCTGGTATTTTAATGAAATTGAGTTTGTATTTGACTTCGTGTTTTAGCTCAATTTAGGCTTAGGTTTCTTAATAAGATAAGGATTTTGAGTTAGTTTGGCTACCTTAGTTTGGCTAGGGTTTATATTTGATTTCATTACCTTAACGGGTTGAAGGTTTGTATTTGGGTTGGCTGCTTTAGCGGGCCAAGGGTTTGTATTTATGTTGGCTACCTTAACGGGCTGAGGAGTTTGTGTTTAGTTGGCTACCTTAAAGAGCTAAGGGTTTGTGTCTGTCTCGAGTCCCATATGAATTTGTAACTATTAACAACCTTTTTTTTTGTGAGAGAGAAAAAATAGGGCTTTATTTTACAAAAATCATGTGATCTAAATATAAATAAGGATGGTGATTTTGGGGTTCTATTTAAAATCTTATGGAATTTATTTACATGAATGTTATTTACAAAAAGGTGAAAACTAAGGAACACTAAAGGAAACTTTTATTATTTCGACACAATGGGGTATAGAGAAAAACAAAGAAAATGGGCCTAACATTTATTCTCAATTATTATTCAATGAAACTTGAAATTTATTCCAAGCCCTTTGATTTGCAAGCAAGCTTTAATGTATTCTAGCATTTCTCAGGTTCCTTTAAGGATTTGTTTAAGAAGGGCTTTTAAGGCCCTTTTGTGGGCTTTTAAACACTCAAGTTTCTTTCTTAGATAAGTAATCTTTGCTTCCAGTAGTTGTTTGCAAATCCTACAGAGATCATGTAGCCTATTGATTCTCTAATTGTTCAGTTGCTAGTTACTTGTCATTATCTGTAGGATGATAATAATTTATTAAAAAAAGAATGCACGTGGAAGCATGCAGATGCTAGAACCATTGGGTTAATACATCATTCCTTAAGTTGTAACCTTACTATTGATTTGGTGCTTACAAAATAACCTTAACTTTTATAAAAGAACAAATGCATAAATTGATTACATTTCTAAGTAGGGTTGTAACTTTAGGAGTAGCGTATTAGCTTAAGTTTGAAGGGAAGTGTATATGATTGGGGTAGGTTCTAAAGATCCTTAAGATCTGTGACCTTACATATTTTCAAAGAAATGGTTCATTGGTCACATCGAAGTTTAAGTAGAGTAACCTAATCAACGTTGAGCGGTAGTTACCCCATAACATCCGATACCTACATAATAGCCCCTCGTCCTATAGATCTTAAGACTCCTTCGATTTGACTGTATCTACCTTGTATTCTTGATGTAATCGTCCCCCCAATATCCCAAGTATATTGCATGCAAAAGTGAATGTTACAATTAAAATAAAGAATATTTACAAGAAAAGAATCACAAAAAATAACATGGCTATTTTGAAAGACAAATTTAATTTTGGAAGGTTTAAGTGGCTAACCCTCTTAACATCCTTAATGGAATCGCCAAGCTATCGAGTTTGAAACTTTCGGTTTTTATTTTCTTTAATTTAGTTAATATTAAATCATAACCCATTTAATAGAAACTATCAACCAAGGATTGAGGAAAATTGCCACCTAACTGAGGATGGGTAAAAGAGTTAAGTTATAAACAATTTGGTGAATTGATTATAACTAAGCTCTCGGTATTCGATAAAACTAATTTTTGAAAAATGATTTTGAAACCAAATACCTTGGATCTAGGGTTATTTTATTAAACCCTAAACAGATACCACTTTTGACCTTTTGAAGTTAATTTTGTTTTTCGAAAATACCCTTTCGAACTTAAAGAATAGCTTTAATTAGCAAGAAAGAAAGAAAATTAGCTTTTTATTTACAAAAGTGAATGAATTAAAGAATTAAATTTATCTATTTAAACAAGGAAAAGTAAAAAAAAAAAAAAATTTCCATTTTAAGTCACCTTATAAGTGCATATGTACCCTTTAGTAGGGATTAGATTTCTCGTAGTTCGTTTTCAGAAAGCATTAGCAGGTTCATTTATTTAATTTGAAAAGGTAGTCGTGTTACATTTTTTTTATTTATTTAATTTTCTATTTAAGAAAAATTCTAAAAGTAGTCCTAATTTATTTGTTTTTGATTTTTTTAAATACTTTAAAAGCCCTAATTTTGAAAAAAATAGTTTATTCATAAATTTCTATTTATTTATTTTTGAATGTGTTTTCCTAAGTGATAAACCTATTTATTTATTATTCCTTTATCTATACATAAAAAATGCCTTTGTGACATTTATTTTTTATTGAAAAGTTTTGTAAGACAAAAAAAAAAATCTAAGTAAGAATACTTTTCTTTTTTTTATTTCCTTTTTTTAAGATAACGAAAAAGATTCTCTCTCTCTTTTTTTTAATGAAATAAAAAAATAAAAAAAAATATATGTACATTAACTAAAAAGAAAAGGAATAAAAACTCTTATTGCTATCTCTTTTTTATTTCATTTTTATTTTCTCTTTACTCTTTTTTTCTTCTTTTCTTTAAGTGAATGAGTAACTAAAAACAAAGGAAAGAGGAAAACAAAGAGAGAAGAATTTTTTTTTTTTAAAAAAAGTAGACCTATGCAATGCTAGAATAGGACGTGAGTTTAGCGGTTGGGTTGTACACTGGGTTTAGAGTAAGTTTTCGAGTCGGACCTAAAGCTCTAGCAAGCATCTAGGTTGTATGTAAGGGGAAGAAAGTAATGGCCATAGGTAGTGATTCTTAGCTTGTTTTGTGGTGATTTTGAAGTGGGAAAACACATTTTCATGTGTTTCCATTGAGAAATAAGGGTTTTTGTAGTAGTGTAGTGGTGCGGGGAGGTGGTTTGGTGGTGTTTCAAAGGTGGTGGTTGGTGGCGTGGTCTTTTAAGAAATGCAACAAAGGGTTGTAAGGTATGAATAGGTGGTTAGGCTGGGGGTTCTTGGGTATGCTAAGGTTGGCCATGTCATTTGTTTAGTATGGGAAGGTTTAGTAGTGGTATTTATTAAGTAGTAGCTATAGTGGTTAGGGCTTTCAAAACCCTATGTGGTTTGTTAGAGTTGTTAAGGGGCACAACTATAGGGATGGTTGATATGGTTTGAATGCCTCGAGAGAGAGGAAGCTGGGTGTAGTGATAGCTTTGTCCAAGAAGCACTAAATGCAAGCATACAACTTAGAGAGAGAGAGAGAGAGAGAGAGAGAGAGAGAGAGAGAGAGAGAGAGAGAGAGAGAGAGAGAGAGAGAGAGAGAGAGAGAGAGTGTGAAACCACCACTAGAGAGAGAAAGAGCGTAATGGAGTAATTTGAGAGTGTTTGAGTGATGAATGACAATGGCAATGGAGCTTAGGGATCCTTTTATATTAAAACAAGCTCGAATTAACTTAATAAACATAATAAATGGCTGAATCAGCCATGAGTGTGAAGCTTCGATTTTGAGCTTTATCTTGATTTTCTTAGCCAATCTAATCACCTACATGTATGAATTTGACCTTATTTTTGGGTCCAATATAAAGAAGGCCATGTGCAGCACATGGTTACTCCATGAAGTTGCATGCATGCATGTGGAAATCACGTGAAAGATTGAAGCAAAGTATAGGGTATGATTGTGTGTATACAAGAAAGGAAAGGAAAAAAAGAGAAAAGGTAAGGAAAGAGAAAGAAAATATGCTGACGTAGATGCTATGTTAGTTATGTGGTCCAGTAGATTCTTACCATGTTTAGAAGAAAAAGGCTCATACCAGTAAGAAGTCGGTACATGTCTTTTGATTTATGCAAAAATAAAAAGTACATAAGTGCCTAGTGTAGTTTGAATTTGAGACCTCTCACTCCTTTCCAATATTGAGAATAAGTGTAATATCATATGGGCTGTTAGCTAGTGCCTTGGTTTATGTTATAAGCAAATTATATGTAAGGACTAAATTTAGCCAGATTTGAATTTTAAATTTATCTTAGGCCCAAACCTACCATATATAAAATAGAAAAGCAAACCTAACATGAACCTAATTACTTTCAAAAACTATCCTAAATTATTTATTACCCCTAGTTTACTATAACTCTTTATATATTTTTTTTCTAAATTTTCTAATTAATATTTTTGTTTTGTGTTTTTCTAAATTTTCTATTTTTTTTTTGCATTTTTTCTATATTTTTCTTTTCTTTTTGTGCTCATTCTAATTTTTCAAATTTTTTTATATTTTTGAATTATAACCATTTTTCCTTATTTCTAAAATTTTTGAAATTATAAAGGGGTAGGGATGGTGGGGTAGAGTGTTTTGTTGGTTAGGTGGGTAGTGGTATAAGTAATTCATTTAGAGGGGGTAAAAACGGTTTACTGATGGGTTCATTCACCTCAAGAAGGGGTAGGCTCTTTTTGACTAGCTCTCAATTCTAAAAGACTTGATAGTACTAAAAACTATCCTATGGGTTGGAGTAGGCTCATTGACAAGCTAATTCGCCCTATCAAGGCGTCTAGCTTCTTTGGATGAGCTAATCAATCCTAAGGGGGTGGATAGTACTAAAGATTATCCAAAAGGTTGGTGAGAGCTTACTAATGAGCTAATTCGCTTTAAGAAAGTGTTAGGCTTCTTTAGTCAAGTTAACAATCTTAAAGAGGGGTGAATAGTACTGAAGACTACCTTAAAGGTTAGAAAAGAGTCCTTAACGAGCTAATTCGCCTTATGAAGGTGTTGGGCTTGTTTGGATAAGTTAACAATCCTAAAGGGGTAGATAGTAGTTAAGATTGCCTTAAGGGTTGGAGAAGGCTCCTTAACGAGTAAATTTGCCCTATAATGGAGTTAGGCTTTTTTAGATGAGTTCACAATCATAAAGGGGTAACTAGTATTAAAGACTATCATGAGGGTTAAGAGGCTCCTTAATAAGCTAGTTCCCCCGAAGATAGGGTCAAGCACCTTGGACGAGTTAACAATCCTAAAGAAGGGTAAATAGTGCTAAAGACTATCCTAAAGGTTGGAGAGGGCTCCTTGAGGAGCTGATTTGCTTTATGAAGTGATTAGGCTCTTTTGGATGATCTAACAATCCTAAAGGGTAGATAGTATTATAGAGTATCCTAAAGGTTAGAGAGGGCTCCTTGACAAGCTATTTCGCCTTATGAAGGGGTTAGGCTTCTTTAGATGAGCTCACAATACTAAAAGGGTCGATAGTGATAAAACTATCCTAAGGGTTGAGAATTTTTTTTTACAAGATAACTACCTTAAAAGGGATCGGTCTCCTTTTTGAAAACAATACTAAACATTATTTTGAGGGTAGCAAAAAATTAACAAGCTAACTTACGCTTAAAAGGGACGAGGCTCCTTTTTTTTTAATTTCTTAAAGAAAAGAAATAATATAAACAACTATCTTGAGGTAGAAAAAATTTTGATGAGCTAACTTGCACTAAAATTAGACTCCTTTTCTCTCAATCGTTGAAGAAGGAGATAGTATTAATAACTATCTCAAGGGTAGAAAAAGTTTTTGACAAGCTAGCCTAACTTAACAAGGGATTGGCCTCTTTCTTTCTTAATCCTTGAAGAGGGAGATAGTATCAACAATTATCTCAAGGGTAGAAAACTGAATAGGATGCAATTTTCTTTTGTAATTTTTGTTGAAGGGAAACCTAAAGATATCTAGGGAACAATCTTAAGTAAGGAAAGTACCATCTTAGATGGGCGGGAAAAATTGTTTCTTTAAACTCTTTGGATTTCAACTACTTATCATGTTAGATTAATGAGTTTTATAAATCTGATCACCATTTTGGTTGATGAGTCTTTGTTTTGTGATCTTTGATTTATGGGTCTTTTTTCACCATGTTAGATTGATGGTTTTTTTTTCTTTATTTTTTTTTTCAATTCACCATCTTAAATTGATGGGTCTTTTGTTGTTGATAAGATTTTTAATTCTTTTTAAGAACCTTGAGACATCTTAATGATTAAACAGATGGGTAGGAGTCCTTAAGCAAGATGGACTTTCAGTATTGATTTAAATTTCAAAGTGGATAAAGATCTTCGCATTAGCTTTGAAGGAAGACTTGAGAGATAGATCGAGCTTTGAAAGGAGATTGTCAACTTGGATTGGAATGTTCTACTTTTGAACGCTAACATTGTCTTGGGAATTATGAGTTAAGAAAAATTTTTGACATTGCCAACAAGGGCAAAATTAAAGGATGGAGTCGCTAGGACTAGTTAAGGAACTACGCCTCTTGAGTTTTCAAATTGGAGAATGAGATCTTAAGGTTGAGCAATGATTATGAGAAACAACCACCTTCTGCCCTAACCCCTTTTTTTAAAATTTTCCTTTTTTTCTTCTTTTTCTTTCTGTCATCTACCTCATCATTGCCTTAGAAAGAATCTAATCCCTATCTTGTTCCAACAATTACTTATTTGCCCCAAGAGCATGATGCCACCATGCTAGACCAAGACTTCACATGACTTTTAGCAAAGTCTTTCTTAGAGCATTTTCTTGGCATAAAGACTATTATGTCAGCAAGGTTCAAAGATTTGGATGAAGCTTTATGGCTCGTAGCATTGGACGTATCATGTTACTTGTAGGAAGAATGAGAAGCTCCTTTAGGAAACTTGGCTATTAAATGGATTTGGACTTTTAGGTTAATGCATAAGGATTGGTCAATCTTTCCAAATGGGGAAACTAACCTTGAAAATGAACCCTTAGAGTTACTTAGACTGGTTAGAATTGACCATTGGGGAATGCGAAACTTGTGGACATCAAATTGACTTAAAGTGTAAACAAGATCGATTTGGGAAGGAAGTGTTAGGATAGAATGACTCAAGCTCAATTTCTATACGATGCAAAAACTTTTTTTTTTTTTTAATTTCACTAATAGGTAAGGATTCTATACAAGTTCAATATATTGTTAATAATTAATAGGCTTACTCAATTGATAATATTGACTTTGTAGGATTCTCTCTCTCTATAAGGTGTTTGATTTTTTTGGTGTAACAAGGGACAATTTACTTTAAAGACTTTTTGATATCCATCAGTGCTCATTGGGAATCATCATGGGGTACGTTGCTTTAGTATTTTGTTTTCCTTTGGAATTTTTAGGGCATAATTATCATATATGCTGACTTCAAATGCCATTCTACTACGAGAAAAGTACGTCATTATTGATTAGTCTAGTCCAAGAGGACTTCCTCATGAAATTTTAGTTTAACTTTCGCTCTTGGCTACTATTCTAAAGATTATTACCTAATTTGTAAGTGATATGCCTAGCTCAATCTGCTAGGTCTTTTTCGATTTAGTATTATGAGTTAGGCTTCTGGTTGAATGGTTTCAAGAAGGATCATGAGAAAGCTTATTTGACAGAAATACTTTATCCAACCTGGATTTACAAGTTAAGAACCCTTAGGAAACACTTGGAATGTGTTTCCCCAATTTCAAGGACCATTTTTATTTAAGATAGTTTATTCTCATTGATCTAAAAAGCTTTCATTATGCGGGTGGTTAGGTGATGAAAGCTTCAAATTTGGGGCTCCTGATGTGATTTAAAAGAGGTTTTATGTTTTTGGAGTTGTTTAAGCTTCTACTATCGACCTTCTTTGTGGATTAGGATAATTACGTCCAAGTTTCACTTCTTGTTGGGATGGAGTGTATTTTTTGGGTTTTTCTTTTACATTCAAGCTCAATTGTTAAGCCTATCGATCCTCTCTTTCTTTTCTTTTTTATTTTCCTTTTTCCAACTTCTTTTTTTCTTTTTCCTCACCGTTCTTTTTTGTTTTCAATTTATTTTGCCCCATTCTTTTATTGTCTCTTGTCCCTTCGATCTATTCTAGCCTTAAAAGTGTTTTATTGTATGTGTAAGAGTCTTGTGTGCTCTTCTTCACTTTAAAGAAAATAATTTATCAAAAATATAAATTATCTTTGAATTGATGTTATTAGAGCAAGTATAATTGTACAAGTTAGCTTTATCCTCTTCTTTTGATTAATGACCTTAATTTCAAAATTGCCTTATTGTAAGGTAGTTCTTGATAAGGTTTAAAAATTTGATAGTATTTCCTACAATGGGCTCAACGGGGTTGGTAAAGAATAATTGTGTTTGGGATTTTGAAAACGAATTCCGAAGTTCATCTTAATCTATGTATTAAATTCAAAGCAAACCTCCTCTAAGAAATAAGTCTGAAATATCCTCAGTATGATGTCAGTCAACTCTCGAAATATTTAAGGGTTAGTGTGGGATTTGTTTCGCATCTTTTCATTCTAAACTTTTATATAGTGAGATAATTTTTCTTAAGTAGGATTTGAGCTTCAAAAGTTTCTTTTCTTCTAAGATGCCTCCTTAAACTAGAGGAATAGTATAATAGATGTGTAAGAAAGAGTACAAGGCATTCTTCTTTTTTCTTATTCCCTATGATGCCCTTAGCTTCCTTATGCTTATGTTGGCTTCTTCCTATTTGCTTTTTTGGCCCAATTTATGGCTTTTTATTTCCCTTAGTAGTTGTGTTCCTTCAAAAAAAGTCTCCATGGAATGCGTCAAATCATGGTGGATTTTCATGCCTCTTGAAGAGCATTGCCATAAACTCAGCTTTTGTACATGCCTTGTTGAAAGTGATTATGCTTTCAAACTGCCCCACCCGTAGAGGATGCCCCCAATTGAAGAAAGAAAAAACTTGCCTCAACTCTAAGCTTTTTATAAGACTTGTCTTTTGTGAAGTGGGATGCTTCTTAATATCTAGCTTTTCAAGAGTAGGAATGTCTTAGGTTTATGTTTTTAGTTTAGAACAAATAGGTCTTAGGCTTAGGTAGATATTTTATTTGGTTTAGGCTCAAGTGTGAACAGGTTGTTGGGGGCTTTTTTAAGAGTAAGTGGGTCTAGTGTTTAGGTTATTTAGGAGTGGGCTGGAGTGGAAGTGAAGGCGCTTAAGAGTAGCTTTTAGGTTCCCATATGAATCCGACCTATTAGCAATATTTCTTTTCTTTATTCTCTCTTTTCTTTTCTTTTTTTTTTTGTATCTTTTTTTTTTCTTTTTTTTTTCTTCACCTTTTCAAAACTGAAACAAGAGGATTGATAATTGGCCAAAAAAGTAATTTATTAACACTTGAAAGAGGAAGACGTTGAACTTCGGCTTATGTGATGAACTTACAAGGAAAGAAATTATTTGCACAAGGGATGTGCCGGGATCAAGGAATAAAAATAAATCAAAATTATTAACAAAAAGGGAAAAAAAAAAAACTACATGTTGCATGGATTGAGTATATTATAAGACTGGGATCTTTTACAAAGGGGACAATTACGGGTCTTGCCCGAAAGAAGACCTATAATAGACTTTGAATGATGAGGATGGAGAAAAGTTGATGATTATTGGACAAAGGAAAAGCAAAATTCCAAAAAAAATGACTAAAAAGTTGAATGATAGAGGAAATTTTGAGAATTCATTTGAAGACTGGACTGAAAACTGACAGCAAGAGAAACAAAAAGACAATTCTAGAAAAATGGCTCTAGATTTATATACTAGTTTTAGGAACTTGTTTGGACTAAAGAGGAATAAGGTCAAAATATGGAAAATTAATTACAAGCTTAAATTTGAAGGAGAGGGGAACCTATATGGAAATTTTCCTACAACCTAGTGAACGACAATAAAGAGACAACCTATGTACTTACAAGGAGTATGTGGTTTTGAACGTTTTGAAGGGGAGGCAGATCTTATTGAAAATTTATGAAACAAATGACTACAAATGAAACAATCGAAGATTAATTTGCATACCTAAAGATCGAAGGGAAAGAAATAATCTACAATATCCACAAGAACGTGGTGGAAAGTGACTAAATCGACTCTAAAATGGTAGGGAGATTAAATGAACTATAAGCTAATGATTCTTACTTGAAAACATCGAAGATTGCTATTATTTACAATTTGTGGGATTAATACTATCGGTTAGAGTATTTATTTAGAACATGATGAAAGTGAAATTTTAGAACATGATTATTTTAGGAGGACTTGATAAAGGAATAATGCTTTGGTAGGAAAGGATAAAGGCAACAAATGTTTACAAATAAGAGTAGAATTATTTACAACCTATAGGAGAGATTGAGAATGGCAAAAACCCTATGCTGTGGTACAAGTTATGAGACTCATAATAGGGGGATTGTTAAAAATGAGTAAGATTTTCTAACTTGTAGAGATATACACTAAGAATTTCTAAATGCTATTTTGAAGAACATTTTAACCTAAGGCAACAAATGGTAACTTATAACCTATGATTAAAATTATAATCTAAAATCAATCAATTATGGGAGAAATATCAACTATCTAAAAAATGGATAAAATTTTGTAGATAAAAATGATTACCTTAAAAAGAAATTTTATTTTGAAGCCTCATAAACAAGAGGGGCCTAATCTAGATGTGAGCTATTTACAATTTATGAAAATTACTTTTTTTTTATTGAGTAACTATTTACAATGATTATATGAAAGGGATAAGCTTGGATAATACTATTTACAAGTTGAAAGATTTTTATTTAAGATGAAAAATATTATATAAATGTGGTTTATAACTATTTTATGGTATACGTAAAGACCGTTTGATCTTTTTTTTTCTTTTTTTATTTATTTAAAAGACATGATTATTTGCAAATTAAAACAAGTAAATAAAAATAAAAAAGAACAAAAATGCAATATAAAAGCATACGAATACGGATGCAAATGCAAAGAACTGGTGACCAAATACTAACGGGATAATTTCAAAGATTTGTAGTTGCAATTTTATTGGAACTCTACCATATAACAATTATTTTACAAGGAGATGAATTGTTACAGCAACTTTATACTATAAGGAATAGTCTACATGTTACAGGGGAATGATATTTACATTGAAAGAAATACTATGCACGGATATTATAAGCAAACAATGCTGGTAGAATTCTAGTAGAATAATAACCCTCTTTTAACATGTCTCAATGCTATTTATTTGCTGGTCCAATGGTTTGCATATGAAAAAAAGGGTAGGTTCTATAGGTTATTAAAGTTCTGTGACCTTATACATATTTAAGAAAATGGTATATTAGTCATATTGAGGGTTAAGTAGGGAAGCCTAATCAACCCCGAGCGATGGTTATACCATAGCATTTGAACATTAGTCATATTTCTTGTGAGGTATTGTGCTTACCTATTTCCTCGCTCTTATTCTAACCTTTAAGTAAGGCTAGGTGGTAAGTGACTTCGCTAAAGTGTTTGTTAATCATATTAAGCTTGTTTTATAACTCCACAGAGTTTCCTTGGTGCATTATATCCATGTAATCCTTTAGGGGGGTTTGCTTGTTAATCCAATTTTTCTTGTTTATACTTCACCTTCTGTTTCAAGCTTTCTACAACTTGACCTACTTCGATGTAATAGCCTTTGTTTACTCTTGGCATGACCTATTGGGAAGGGTATTTCAAAAAGTAAATTCTAATTTTGAAAGATTTAGATGGCTAACTTACTTGAAGTTCGTAGTGGAGTTGCCATCTCATTCAATCTAAATTTTCGGTTTTTATTTTCGTTAACCTAATTAATACTAAACCTTATCTACTTAATATTAACCATAGACTAAGGATTAAGGAAAATTATGGTTTTCTTTTGGTTTACAAAGATTTAGAGTTACTACTTGATTAGGATCAGGAAAAATCGCTAAATTAGAACCAATCGGGTGAAGTAATTCTAACCTAGCAATTAGTCTATGAGAAAAAATTGATTTGAAAAAAAAAATGATTTTTGAAAACCAAAAATTTGGATTGTAAGTTAACTTATCAAATCTTAAAAGGGCACCACCTAAAACTTTCAAATTTATATTTAGTGCGGTGGGAACGACCTTTTTAAAAAGGCAACTTAGGCTGGGGTTAGCATAGAATGAAGGGGGCTGCCTTAATGTTGTGTTGGCTTTGCTAACTTCTTAGCTTGCAGATAGAGAAGAGCAGACGTACGGACTAGGGTTGGGATGCAACGTAACTAAGAAAGCCATTCCATTTAGGGTAAGATAGAATGACTCAAACACCAAACCTCTCAAATATCCTTTCTTCATAAGATAAATCCATTTATGTAACTTCTATTTTTTTCTTTTTTTCTTTTATATTTTTTCATTTTTTATTTATAAGTAAAGACGGGGATATATTTATTTTTTAAAAGAAGGAAAAATGGAAAGATATACTTTATTTATTTATAAAAGGGGGAAAAAGTAAAATTTGACATATTTTAAGTTGTCCTGTAGTTTGCTACATATATCTACATACTCACTATTTAGGATAAGATTTTCATAGTTATTTTTTTTTTTTAAATAAAATTTTAGTTTATGGATTTCTTTAATTTTAAAAGCAACCAAGTTTAGGTTTTTTAGCCATCTAATGTTATTTGGAGAAATTCTAGAAAGGGATCCTAATTTTTTAGTATTTATTTTTGAAAATAAAATTTAAAAGAAGTCTTAATTTTGGAAAAGGGTTTATTATGTGATTTTATTTTGAAGACATCTTTTTTATAAGTGGTAAAACATTTATTATTTTTTGTTATTTATTTATTATTTGTATTATTTTAGTGTAAAAAAATAATAATTTTATTATACATTGTAAAAATAAAAATCTACAAAATAAAGGATTTTTTTTCTTTTTAAAATCATTTTCATTTTTCTTTTTATTTCATTTTTTTGAAGATTTTTTATTTTCTTTTTTTTTTAAAATAAGAATAAATAAATAATAAAAAAAGGATGAAAAAGCAATTGGGTCAGGATGCGAGTAAAAACAAAGTTTAGAGTAGATCAGATTGGGTAAGAGGGTCATATATGGGGGGAAACAAGTTGCCAATAAGGAAATACAGGTAATAATCATGGAGAGGCCCTTGTGGTGGTTTCCAATGGGAATTTTAAGCAAGGAAGAGTGTTTTTATGTATTTCCCATTAGGGAATGTAGGTTTAGTGGTTGTGACTTAGTGAAAGGTAATGGTTTTAGGTGGTGATTGAAATTAGCCAACTACGATGGTTGTTGGGTGACTCGGCTAGGAGCTACTAGCAATGACAGGTTGGTTGGGTTAGGTGTTTTATAGTACAGTGAAGCTTGTGGTGGTGGTGGTTTGAAGGGATAACCATTAGAGAGTGGTGGTTTACATTGGAGGTTGTAGGTCTTGAACCTTAAGCAGTAGTGGTAGAGCTAGGGTGCACAAGATGGTGGAAATGTGTTACGTTAGAGAGCTTGAGACTTGAGAAGCCTTCCTATGTGGTTTTTGTTCAAGCTACTTCAAGCTCGAACAAAATTTTAGAGAGAGAGAGAGCTAATACGGACACAAAGAGAGAGTACTTGGGCAAATGAAATTGGAGAGTTTAATTGAGAATTGATGATGGGAATGCAATAAGGAGGGTTTATTTATACTCACTGGAGCTCAAATGAGCCTTGGAAAGCTCATTAATGGTCTAGCTTAAGTGATCTTACAATTGATGAAAATTAGCTTGATCTCAGGGATTTTTCGGATCAATAGTTAATGTAGTTGCTTCAAGAAGCAAAAAGAAGCTTTGATTCTTTCCATAGTAGCTCAAATTTGGTGTATCTGCAAATGTCTCAAATCTTGAGTTTGTATTGTCCTTTAATTCTATAAGCTAATTTCAATGGGTAAATGAGTAGTAAGATTCAAAATTAGGTTTTATTTGATGTATCCTAAGTGGTCTTCGTTATTTAACCATTAATTCAATAAAATCACGAAGAAAGATCGACCAAAATGGATAGAGACTAAGTACTCTACGTTGCCCAAGAAAGCATAAGGAAAGAGAGGGAAAGGAATGGAAAAGATGATGACATGGCACCACATAGGAGCTGTATCATTTATATGGACCAACAAAAGTTTGCCATGTGTCATAACACGAAGCATGGCTCAATAGTTTTATGATTCGTATCCCTTGAGGAGGCAAAAATAAAAATGTGCATTTGCACATTGCTGGAATCAAACTCGTGACCCTTTGCAATTCCAAGTCAAAGTGCTACTATTGGCCAATTGGCTCGCTCTCTGTTATTTTAAATAAAAAAAATATATATGACTTAAAAATGGCCTTTGCCTAACTTGAATTACTTTTTTTGCTTCTCCTAAATTGTTTAATTTTTGTATTTTCTTAGTTTTCAATTTTTATTTTTTGTTAGTTTTCTATTCTTTTTTTTTTTTGTATTTTCTGAGTTTTTCCAACTTTTGTATTTTACTAAATTATCTTATTTTTATTTTCTAATTTTTTTGTATTTTCAATTTAGGACTCTTTTTATTATCCTAAAAATTATAAAGGGCAAAAAATAAGATGTCTCAGCTTTGGTCTAAGTCAACTTGGTTGTCTTACCTGCTTATACTAATATTCAAATGAAATAATATACTAAAATTATTTTGATGTTTGATGTTATGAGTTGTGTGTGTATATATATGTATAATATGTCTATTAGTTATTACTTAGTTTAACATAATATAGTATAGTTATGTGCATGTATATAATGCTTTAACTATAAAATGTACATGCTGTGATCATTTAATTAGAAAATTTTAACTTGTATGTGCTTCACGTGGTACGTTGTTTGATAGTTAACGTTGAGTGGTGTCATGATTCGATGCTAATGATTTGAATTTAATTTTGATATAATTGATATTTTATTTTATCTGAGAACGTAATATCACTATGTGAACTGTTGATTCTCCTTAATCGGTTTAACAACAGCCATATCCACCTTAGTCTAACTTAATTAATTAACAAAATAATTTAATTAAATAGATTCAGGGAGAAGCCCTCTTGATTGAGCCGGATCTAGAATAACCTCAAACCGGTTCAATCCTTCCTTAACTGATTCAGTACCCATTGAACCGATTTGACCAATCAAGACGGGATGCGAATTAATTTAGCGAAAGAACAACTAATATGACGTTATAAGTGACTATAGATAATAATTAGACTAATAACTTGTGCTTCTTAATTGCATGCATATCGGTTTAGGAGCTGGAGATGAACTTTGTCGTGTTTAAGTTCAGCGGTGACTTATCGGTTGTTTTGTGACATGCTACAGGTATGCAGTGGCTTGCATGGTGTGTGTGAGGATGGCAACTTAATAACTGGGCTAATATGTAACCTCTCATCGCATTCTTTTGATTTTTCTTCCAAGACATCGTACAGCTCCTTCACTGTATCATGTATCTTTCAAGTGTAGATAGTATGGTTATAAGGAATATGAACATGACCCTCCTGTAAAAAGAACACCGAATTGCTGGCATGACAAAAGGATTTGTACTAGTCAATTCAGCAACAAGAAAACTTATAGAAAACTATATCTAATTAATTGGCTCTAAAGACACTATGTAAATGCTTGATATGATATCACGATTTGCTGGTGGCTGCAATCGTTGGATCTCGACCATTCTTACTTTGGCAGTCCTCACATTGTAACACATCAAATGTCTTCCTTCAGTGGTCTTTGGAAACAATAACAGTTCATCATTAAGTATTCCTCTTGAGATTGCAAAGTCGTGTGGATTCACATTGATTTTGAACTGAGTTGAGCTCCATACCCCTTCATCTCCATCCGCCAACGTCATAATATTCTTGTCTGCTGTTGGCTCAGTAAATTCCAGAATAGCTAGAGCACCATCTATCTCCATTAATACCAGATCCATTAGTTCCAAAAAATCTATGCCCGGAGGCAGATTAATAATCTCAAATGCTTCCGTGCGAAGGTCGAATCCTACGATACATACGTGAGGAGGGTGCTGAAAAGAGTACGCTTTATAGTATATCTTGTCGTTTAGACAAATGGCACTATCCATCTTTAGATGCTTAGCGCAAACAAATTCCACCTTCCTCCATTCCTTCTCCCCTAGGCTATATAAAAAACTCTCCATCATGTGGCTTTGTCCCCTTTGAGTCGCCGAGTTGTCTAGAGAGCACAGAATCTTGTAATCATTCTTTCTTTGATCAAAACCAAAGCTTACAATGCTTGGTAAGGTGGATTCAAGGAATGGTACTGGATAATTTAAGAGAAGATTTTCTTGCGTACAAGGATTGTACACGGTAATTTGGGCGGCAGTGTAAGCACATAGGTAGCTTCGGACCAATTCAGGAAGATCATCAAAAGAATTGTCATGAGTGTAATCCGCGGTGAATGGATCCACGAAAATGCATTCGGTAGTCAAGTTATTAGGACATCTTGCACAGAATATGATGTGAGGTTGGGATGCTCGCTTAATGTAATAAACGACAAGAATTTTAATAAGCTCATGATCGGTAATTTGAGAAAGAATCCCGAGTGGCATTCCACGTCGGAATGAGATGAGAGTGGTCAAGGAGCACCTTTCTTGAATTTCGGTCATGATATTAGGAGTTGTGATATCAGGAATTACGATTTCCCAGTCTTCTTCCCACGCCATCAAGAAAACAAGAATATATATATATATATATATATATATATTTATAAAAGAATCCTTCAAGAAAGCAATGCGAGTAAACTAAATGTTGAGAGTAAAAGGAGAGCAGTCTTCTGAGATCGAAGAGTTTTTGGTTATGTTTTGCGAAGGAACGGAAAAATATGGGAGAAGGAAAATATGTAACTTTCATGGGGATCCTTAAAAAAAATAGGTTTTTTTTTTTTTTTTTTTTTCTTTTATAGGGATGAAAATAGGTGGGTTGTTATGGGTTACTCAACTTGCTGAATTTGCTAATAACCCTATAGGTATTACTTGATAAGGTTTTGAGATAAATTTTGGGATATGGCTAAAAACTTATTAAGATTTTGAGATGGGTTATGGGATTTTAAAAAAACTTCACATGAAACCCAATATTAGATAAAAAAAAAATAACAAGCTCATAATATAATATTAACTAAAATTTTTAATATGTAAAATGACAAATAGATGAAAATAGGGATGATAGTAATTTTAATTAAATTTATTATTTTCTATTAGTATTTATGAATATGTATCTTTCGTCTCTTGGTTTTGTCAAGTAGAGATTGGTAATCAAATGGGCTTCATGGTTGGTATGAACCTGCAAAATAGAACATAATGAGAAGTATCGAGATATTGTTTAGCTTGGACATTTTGATGCTTAAGCGGGTGTTCTTGAAGCAAGTAAGTACGCAAGAATGCAATAAGAGAGTTTAGTATATAAAATATCCAGTAGTTTACTATTGGTAGGCATGCTACTATTTAGAGAGGATCGTAGTTGGAAGTTGTGGAGTCGTTAGTAGATAGTTAGCATGCCTGCACGTTGTGGGTAGTGGAGTCGTGTAATCCAATGTGGTCTTAAATTATAAGATGTGATTGTTGCCTTGGTCTTTGTAAGCCCTAAAATTAAATCAAGAGACCGTAAGATTGAACTTAGAGCACAAGGTTTAGGGCGATCGGTTAAAGGATCCGATCAAACCCGAATTATAAACTATGGAGAGAAATATTAGTAAAAATGACCCCGTAAACTTGAATTTAAGAAAATAAGTAATAAAATAAGAGATTACAAAATTTTGCGAATTTTAAGTATAATAATTGTTAATCATCGAAAAGGCAAAAATTGTAATCTAATAATTAATAAATTACTAGAGATAGATTATATGTATACTAAAAATCATAGAATAACCTAAATAATAATTAGGAATATTCACATGTACCCCATATGTATTTACGTAGAGGTAAAATACGCGAAATTTCTTAAATTGGCCAAAAACTTAGTAAATAATTAAAGAAAATTATTAATTAATTGAGAAAAAAATTAGAAGGATATAGAATGATGTAAATCTGGTTGTGGCAAGTCAGGAGTAAAAGAAGAAAAATTATCCAATTAGAATTAAGCAACATAAAAGCCAAAAATCAAGAAAATGGGGCAATGTCATGTCTGATTAATGCATACTAATTATAAAAAATGTCTATAAATAGGAAAAAAATTTAGAGAACTCCTTTGGATAGTTAGGGATTCGAGAAAAATAGAAAGACCTGAAATTTCAAGAGAAAAGCTAGAGAAAAAAAAAAGAAAAGGAAAATTGTGCAGTTAGGGCTAGTGAGCCAAACCTACACATTACCACCATCTGGGACCGAGCCACTACCACCACCTTACGCCAAACCCACTGCTTGGACCGGTCGACACACCTGGACCAGTGTTGGAAGGCCAAAAGCCATTGGACTGGGTGAGTCTCTAATTTGTTCCGATTTTGTATAATTTCCTAAAATTAGTTATTTTGCCTAGAAAATTATGAAACTTGTTATTCTGAGATTTTATTGTATGTAGATTTAGGGAAAAATAGTGATTTAGTATAATCACGTCTGAAAATATAAGGTTTTTAACAAATTAAGTAAAATCGAGCATGATTAGAATTAGAAATAAATAGGCTTAAGAGTGTAGTTTAAAGCTCAAAATTTTTCTGTGGAATGCTTAAGGAATATAGAACAGTGCTATGAAGTCATTTTTGTAAAATTAATTTTCGAAAATTTTAAGTTGATTTTTAGCCCTAAAATGATGGAAAATTTGGATAACTTTGGGTTAATTAGGTGATTAAGACACTAATTACGGATTTAGATGGTAATTATATGTTTAGGGATGATTATCTCTGATGTGGAAACCTAATCATAACCTTTGGAGTGTTAAGTATAAGTAATGAAGGCATTATGTGCTAATGATAGAAAATTAGGAATATTATAAAAAATCAGGTTTAATTAGAGAATATAATAATAGAAATCAGAATATAATAAATCTGAAATAAAATTTAATTTTAAGTAATTGTATAAAAAAGTGTAAGATTTTCTCATATCGGGAATAAATCCGGTACCCCAATTAGGATTAGCATGTACCGACTAGTTTGGAATCCTAAATTTAGACCTAATGGAATATTAGAGTACTTGAGCTTAATGTGATTAATTTTACATTAGGATTCGAGTATATTTAAGACTTCGGAATCAAAACTAGAATCTAATTTAGGATCCGAACCCCGAAATAGAATATAAAGAATTATTAGTACATAATAGGTATGCATGGAAAAATGAGTTAAATTATAACTTGGAATATGAATCCTTAAAGTATACGTACTAAAAGAGCTATTTGTATTATAGGATACCTAGAGACGAGTCAGCTTGCAACTAAGTGATCGGATGATTGAGAAATTCCAAGTAAGTTAGGTTATTACTTATTGTAATAGAGTACTATTTTTATGGTACTCGGAGACTTAGGAGTGTATATGGTTGTGATTGTAAGTAGTTTACTTATGTGTTTGATGAATCTGAGTGCATGCTGAATTTGTAATGTGAGTGATTTTGTGATTGATTGAATTGGTGTGAAATTGTTTGAACACCCTAAATAAAATTTAATCTTATTCGACTCTAATAACCAAAAATGTCATGCATTGCAATCCGTTAGGGGATCATAGGATTCTCCAACCAAATACTGAATCCTTCAAAAGGGATAGCGCAGGATTGTAAAATGATCCCTTCTTCATCCTTAGTTGAACTAAGTGACGAGATAGAAGGTCGCGGTGAGGATGAAGTCAATGGTTCAAAGGTAGTCGTGGGAGGAGCGAGGCCTCCATTGCACAAGCCTGGGTTTGGTTGTGAGTTGCTGTATAACATGGAAACTCCTCAACCCGGATTATAGCGGGTGAAATTTCTCTAATTTCACAACAGATAGGATTACGTTGTGTGATGACACTTGATTGTTACATTGCATGAAAATAATTACTTAATAATCTTGTTTGTGTTTGTATGCATTCATGAGTTTCCAATTCAACTTACACAGCTGTAGTTGCTCATACCCCTATAGATCCTTTTGCAGGTCCTGATTTCTGAACACTTTAAGTAGTATGCTGCCTTACAATTACCCAGAGGTTAGTACTTTTGGAGCCAGGGGTGTGAGGATTAATTTACTTAGTAATGATGTGTATTTAGAGTGTCCTTTATAGTTAAGGATGAAAGACTGATAGTTATTATGTAAACTAGTGAACAGTTGTGTATATGTAGAATTTCCTGGGAAGTTCTATGGACTTTACATATAATTAAATATGTTTATTAGAAATTTGTAATATTTACCATAATTGTAGTTAAATATTTAATTAGACTATTTACTTCAAAGCGAGGAGTCGTTGACGCCTTATCTAGCTCATGTCTATGGTAGGTACTGTGAGGTCAGTTACTATCATAGAATGGTTTATACGGTGGGACTGTTGTGACTCTGTGACTTCGGGGCGTAATAGTCTCCAAGCCTTATCCCTTATCTTCTAGTTGTTGGAGTCTATAGTAGATGAGCAGGTCATTTTGTAGGCTTGGGCTAAAGTGGATAGGGAGGCCGGATCCAAATAGAGGGGAGTTGGATCATGAGCGTGGTCAGGTTAGCATGGGCTTGAGCAGCCTAAGCCTAAAGTATCCTATCAACACTTGTCGCACCTCTAGTCTCATTATCGAAGCAGAGGCAAGGAGAAAGGACGGGTGGGTTCCTTAGGTACATAGCCGAGCTAGATTTGGAGTGCTCATGATAGCTTGGTGATTTGTAGGAAGAATTGTTGTACTAATTCCTTTGGAGGGTTTGGCCGACATAGCGTGGCAAAAGGTCAAAATAGAGGAGACATTATGCAGGGGGATCCCAGCTAAACACTTGTAAGGCCGAGCAAGGTGAAGTGATCCGAGGAGAATAACTAAGCTGGGTACTTAAGTGTCGAGCTAGATGGAGTGATTTGAGATGGATGCTCTTCGAACTGAGCTAGCACTTGGGTGTTGAGGTAGAGGTTAAGTAGGTTGAACACTTGGAGCAGTAGGAGTGCAAACCAAAGGCGCTAAGTATACAGAGGCATTAGATGGTTTGGGGTGGCAAGGCTAAGCAGGTGATGGTAGAGCCGAGCATAGCTAACCTATTTGTGTTGAATAATAGCATTGGGGAAGGTTTATTGTTGATATGGAAGCTGAAGGGGCCTTGGTCAGGCTTTTCAGGTAAGCTGGCCTTTTGAAAATCTTTTCTTGGCACGTGCTCCTAAGATACATTTAATGTGACATGACAGGTGTTATGTCTTTGCAAACTCATATGTGGTTGTAGACATTTTTTCTTTTAAATGCAGCCGTTTAATCAAAACTGTCACTAGGTGTCATCATCTCACTATATCAAGGGGATTGTGTTCTTACAGATCTTCGTAATCATTAGTGCACTTCCCCAGATTTCTCACCTATAAATATCCTTCGATATAACCATGTGAACACTTTTTGCATTTTGCACTCGCTTCACATTTACCACAAACCCTCTTATTCTTCGAGTTTCTATCTCTAAGTTCAATCTTATTCAATGAAGTTTCTAAATTTCCATCTTTTCACATCAAGATGTCAACTAATAGCAGAACAAACACAAGTAAGACACCTTTTGATACGTCTAAGTATAATTTAACAAGCATGCACTTCAAAGCAATGAGGAGTGATACTCCTCTCATAAGAGAGGATGAAGAAGTTTCATCCTTGACATGACCGAGCGAGAGGACAAGAAAGGTAATGGAGGAGCTTCACAGGGTATAGCTTATCAAGGCCATCTTGAGGGATGTTTGTCTCAATGACCCATTACCAAAGGCTATGGGCATATTCACTAAGCTTGGGATGGACAAGGGTTTGAGCAAGCTGACCAGCAAGAGCAAACAACCCACAATAAGTTGGGTCCTAACCAACTTTTTTGTCAGACTAACACTGGTTAAGCAGTACTTCTATTGCAGATGGAGGAGAGGGTGCCCTTACTATGGCGGAGGTACTTTACAGTGTTCGAGAAATGCTTGGAAAATGGGAAGTACCTCCCCTTAATCGAGTTCAAGAAGGAAATCTTCAATTACCACTAATGCAAGTCCCTCCTAATGGGTAGAAGGTGATGAATTCATTTTAGGTGTTGTGTAAATAGGGTTACCCGTAAGCTCTTTAACCACTTCTTTCAATAGAAGAATCTATAGGTGTTGATGTGCCTTTAAAATCGCTTAAGGAGAAAGTTATTCGGGGGGCTTGGATTCATCCATGAAGACTTGGCAAGATGAGGTTATAGTGGTGGAGCTGCTCAAGTAGGCCAACTTCTGTATGTGGTGGACCTTACTGGTCTGAACTGGTAGCCTGAAGGAGCTTATCCCTAGAGACATCGAAGCTATGTTGGAGATAGAAGCCTTCATGGCCTTAAGATATGGCAAAGAGATTAATGCGGAGGAAATTGTAGAGAGGTACTTTAAGTTTCCGATCTGCGAGCTCTTCCTTAGCATGAAAAAATGTATGCCTTAAGGCCTTCACATTCGTACGAGGCATTGGTGTGTCATATTTATCGTCGGTGTATGAGGCCCCTACTCAACCTATGAATATCATTTATCTTTTGGTCTGTCCTAAGGTTCAAACCCACAAGTGTGTGATATCTCTAACTGTGTATCACCTTCCCAGCGATCTGTATCAGCCGAGATCTTTATAAGGTAGGAAGAGTAGAGGAAGGCCATTGAAGACCTAGATCGATGCAACAAAGAGCTGAGTGCATTAGTTTCGAGGTTGTAGACTAAGTTGGTAATACAAGTGAGTGAGAGCGAGACTAATAAGAAGCATTTACTAGAGCTAGTTGAGAAGTATTCACTAAAGCTAGTTGGCCAGAAGTCCGAGCTGGCGTAGAGGATAAAGGAGCTCAAGGTTGAAGCCAAAGAGATGCAGGATCTGATCTCTAGCCTTGAAAGTGGAGAGGTCATTTCTTCCATCGTCAAGCATTGACTTGAGCTTCTTAGATTATCTTGATAAGTCAACCTACAATGAGGGAAGGGAAGCTAAGAAGGGGTAAGAGATGGGCGTACCCATTGTCAAGGCGACCAAGAAGACTTTATGTCATCCTCTATTTTAGCAGCTCCCCAAGAGGTCACCCTTGCAGAAACAGGAGAGAAGGATCAAAGTCAAGGTGACCCTCTTACTGATTTTAGCAAGCAAACTCCTCCTTTATCTACATCCTCGAACCTAAAGGGTTAGATCAATTAGCCCTTTGAATAGATCGGCACCCTAGAATTCTTTAAATTATCAAAGTTGGCTAATCCTACGTGGTGAGCTAGAATTTTGTTTCCACCTTTTTCTCCTTTTCTTCTCATGGATTTTTTTTAAACCTTTTTGATGTATCGGGTTGCTATGCCAGCCTTGTCAATTTGTAAGTCTTTTCGAATGAATAAAAAGCTCTACTTTGCTTCCTTTTAGTTTTTAGTGCTCTTGGTATGTTGATGTGTAGTTTGATTCTTAGGGCTTATTTACCCATACTTGATTGCTTCACTACTCAATTTTATATTAAGTATTGTTTTGGAGAGTTAGGATTGCTCTTTTAAAGCACTGTTGTAGCTAGATAGTAGCTTAGGTCATGTTAAGGGTACTATGTTGGTGGTGCTTCAGCAGGTACTAGGCGAGTTCCTTGATTGTGCAGGGGGTATTATCCCTTATTGATGTTACCCAATGGGGGTCAGTTGGTGGTGTTTCGACCTATTAGGTTGTAGGAGTTCCTCAATCATATAAGGGTGTTTTCCTTTACTAAGGTTATCCAATGAGAGTCAAGTAAGTAGTGTTCTAACTTGCCTAGGCTTGATGAGGCGCATAAGGGTTTGTTTACCCTTTTAGGGTGAGGACGTAGTACAAAGCGAAAGAGAGAGATAAAAAATGCTAAGTATACTTGGAGAGTAGAGTTTTCATTGATATTTGCAAGAGATTTTACATTAATTGAAATAAAGCTGAAGATTTTTAGCCTTCCAAATGTGCGAGATGAGCTTGCCATCCAATCTTTCCAATTTGTACACTCCATTCCCTTAGTTCTCTTTAACCCTAACTGGGTCTTCTTAATTGGGGGCTAACTTTCCTTATCCTTCATGTAAGCCAGTGGCTTTAAGCTTTTGATAGACCAGGTTACTGACCTTGAACTCCTTGTATCTAACCTTTTTGTCATAATATCTTGTTGCTTGGTACTGGTAGGTAGCCAAGCAAATTGTAGCGAGGTCTTTGATTTGGTTAATAGTGTCTACACTGGCTTATGGTAGGGACTCGTTTAATATGGTGTTGAAGGGCTGAGTTTGGATGTTAGGAAGTTCCAGCTTGATGGAGAGAACTGCTTCCAAGCCAAATGTTGGGCAAAATGGGGTTTCGCTAGTGGATTTGCAATGGGTAGTCTTGTATCTCCACTAAATGTTGCGTAGTTCATTTGCCTACCTTCCTTGGGCTCGATTGGCCCTTTTCTTGAGGCTTTCAAGGATGATCTGGTTGGTAGTCTCAACTTGGTCATTAGACTAGGGTTATGTGAATGAGGTGTAATGGGGTGTGATGCAAAACTCATTAAATTTGGGGTTATCAAACTGGCACCCATTGTCCATGATAATAGCATATGGGACCCCAAATCTTGAAAGGATGTTGTTGCCCACGAAGTATTCTATGCTTCTTTTTTTAATCTAGGCAACAGCTTTGGCCTCAACTCATTTCGTAAAGTAGTCGATGGCCATAGTAATAAATTGTCTTCCTTTAAAGGACTCGGGGAAAGTGCCAAGGATATTGATGTTCCATTGGGCAAATGGCCAAGACTATGTGAGCTTCGTACTTAGAAAATAGGGATCAAATGAGTAAACTTAGAGTATCGATGAAACTAATCTGATTAATCTAAGAACTTATGAATAGGTTCGAGACAATGGTCAAGGGAACCTTATAGACTCAGATATTAAAAATATAATAAAATAGTAATATAGCTAAAATAGTATAATTTAACTGTATTACTTATTATTTATCGTAATCGTGTAAAATAGATTTTGTTAGTTCGTAAACTTTTAAAGATAAATTATTTATGTAATAAAATTAATACGTGACATAAAATGACATATGGAATAATATACGTTTGTGTCGTGTGTACTTTTTAAGTATATACATATACCCTCTATACTCGTAATTAGTAAAAATACCTTAATATATACATTTTAAGCTAAAATAACCTAAGAAAATTAATAAAAAATCATTAAAAGTTATTAAAGAATCATGAACACCTGGGAAGATGGACATTTAAGTGCGTAGAAATCCTATGGCAAGTGTTTATGAAATGCGGTATATGATCATGTAAGAACTGAGTTGATACATAAGAAAAATTGCATTGAGGAAAGAGAAAGAATCTATTTAGGCATCTAAACAACTGGGGAAAATTCAAAAAATCTCTCTAACATTTGGTGTATGCAAATTACGGGTTAGGAAAATCAAGAGTAAAATTTGGAGATTTAAAGAAATAATGTAGGAAATTATGCAACAATAAGGTGTAATATGATCGTTAGAGGGTATGACAACAGAGGATTAATGGAACTCAACCACTAACACCAGTAGAAGGCACACCTATCGTTTGGAGCTACCGATAAGGGGGTAGTAGTCGTGGGTAGTCGGAGATTAATTTTCTGTTGAGGTTTAATTTCTAGTAGATTTTGTAAAAGTACAAAAAATGTATAGAAAATTATGACAATAAATTATTATTAAATATTTTTACATATAGAATTCAAGAAAAAAAAATATTATTTTTTGTAAATTTAGTATATGTCCTTAAGAAACTAGAGAAATTGGATAATTTTCAAAATTAAAATAAATTGCATAAATGACGTAGTTTCCTTTTCAATATTTTTATATAAATTATCCTAAGTTAATATTAAATTGCTATGTTAAAGTTTTTCATAATACTATTTTCTATATTTTTATTTGATTTTTGAGAATTAAATAATGCCTACAATAGTGTTTTTAGTAAGGAAATAGTACATATCTTTTAATAACCTCACTTACATAATAAGTTTGAATCATTAGTGAAGTATGATTACTATCTTGGAATGGTTGGATTGATTAGTAAAGTGTGAAGTTATGAAAAATTGTATATTGGCCTTAAAAAGTGAAGTCGACAACATGAATATTTTGTTGAATTTGGCAAAAAATTGATGAACTATGATGAAGTGTATGAGGAGTTAAGGAGTAATGAAACTAAAGGGGGTTTGTTTGGAGTGTTATTTGTTGTTTTAATACGATTCTATAATTGTAACTTCGAAGAAAGTTAGTAAATTAGCTAAGTATAGGACATTGATTAAAGGTAGAGGATGATTAAGAGGATTCTATAATGAAACTTTCAATAGAATGATACTTAAAGAGTAGATTAGAAGCAAAACTTAGGAATAAAATGTAAATACAGGGGAAGTAGGAGATTAGTCAGAGGACGATTTTATTAAAAATTCTCTAAATAATAGAGTCAGAGAGTAGCTCAGAAGATGGTTTAATAAGAAGCTTGACTTGGAGAAACTCTAAAGCTATGTCAGAGGATAAAAATGATATTATGAATGACTCCTGTATAATTGAGAAAGTAACTCAAATGATTTTTGACTAAAGAAAATTACTATAGAGTCACTTAAAACCTAACTTAGAGGATTTCTAACTAAAGAAAATCGCTATGAATCCACTCAAAACTTAACCCAGAGGATTTGATTGATTAAGGCAACTTGTAAGAATTAATGAATGGTCAGGAAATCATGATTTTTAAGTAGAAATGACTTATGAAATTTATGACTAAACAACCAAAGACATATAAAACAAACTAATGACTAATGAATTAAGGCTTGAAAACTAATCTATTGTATATTTTTAGGGACAATTGAAGATCAAGGAGGCAACTGTCATGTGTAAACTACCCGTAAGCGCAGGTAAGTTGGGATTAATGCTCCTGGGCATATTAAAGTACCACATTAGGATACATAGAGAAGTAAGAGTGCTTGTTTGTGATTATAGTTAGAATAGTTGTATGTGTGTTATTTATGTGTTTATGATATTGTTTATTGATTAGGAGTTGAACTCCGAGCACTGTTTTATGCTTGAATATATATCATGACTTGTGTGTATGAACTTGATTGCTCACTTTATAATTTGGACTAAACTTGAGTTGATTAAGATCTAACTTGACATTCAAGAACTCAATGGAGGTAACAATTAGGTTGTCAGATTAAATATTGACACTCTGATGAGGATAGTAGAAATGATTCTTTTCTTACTCTTAGTTGAACTAAGTAACATGAGACGGGGTCTTTCTAAGGTTAGGAACCGTAGTTCGGATGTTATCTAAGGAAGAGGGTATTTTCCATTGCATAACCTTGGATTTAGTTTGATAATGTTACTTTGAAACTCCTCAAAATATAGGTTAGAGTAGATGAAATTTCTCTAGCTTTACAATGAACCGGTTAAACATTGTATGATACTCTATCATTTGTTTGTTACATTTGCATTTAAATAACGATTGCACGATCATGTTTGTTAATGTATTCTTATGACTTCGTCCCTTCTTACCAAGTTACTTGAGCTGACATCCCAATAGATTGTTTTACAAGTGTAGAGTAATACTCAAAGATGCCTTGTTACATTTATCCACAAGTTAGTTCCGACGGGATAGGAAGTGAAGTTGAAATTTAATGAATGGATCAAAGCTTACGTCTCTTTTGTCTTTCTTTTATGGGAGGATTATATGGTCTTCCGAAGAGGCCTTATAGTCTTTGTTGGCTTGTTGTTATATTTATTACATGTGATGTAGTCCTCCTATAGAGATGTATAGTGTCTTTTGAAAACTCTAGAACTTATGATGTATATTAATTTATGTAAAAGAATTGATAAGAGTAAATTACTTAATACTTTCTTGACATATTTGGACATAAATTGACTATAATTGGTTTATTTCTTGAGTTCTTGGTACTTAATTGTGTAATATATCAATTTTAGATGATTTGAGAATAAAGAAGATAAAATTTTGCAAGAACAAGGAGATTTAGAGCAATCATGGGTGTAATAATAGAAGATGTGAGTGTCTAGTAGTGGTTACGCCCTCCATTTCGGGCATGACCGAGGAAAGTATTGCGATCCTTCTATTAGTTATGGTTGTGATTGTATATCAGGAAGATGATCACTTCCTCGATCACGAGTATCAGGAGGTGAATAAGTTTGATAAGGAGTTCACTTCCATGATCACGGTTGTGATAGTTGAAGAATATGCCTTTTTGAGACAATCACGCCCTGATTTGCGGGTGATGAGAGTGGATACAATTGTTTTTTTAAATTGTTTTACACTAACCAGTGCGTGGAATGGATTTCAACACTAGGGAGTATTTTGAAGTGGTGTATTTTGAGCCTTTTGACGAGAAGAATATAAATATATTGCAATTTTCAGACAATGGAGAATATAAATTTTACATCATATAATACATCACTTCATTAACCTACAACACATCCATTCATCCATCTTTATACCCATTTTGTATTTTTTTTCATTTTTCTTCTGTATAATCACTAGTGTATGCTGTATTTCTCCTATAACTACTCGAGATATGTATTTATGAGACTTCTATAGTGAAATAAAAAGGGGGTTTTACTTTTCTACTAATTCTATGTTTTATTTCTTATTAATTATGATTTCTGTTAGTTTATGTTATTGTTTTATTGTGTATAAGTAATAGTTTAAGACTTTCTTTATCCACTTAGTATGCTTAATTGCATGATTAGTGGGTTCCTAATATTGTTAGTTTTGGTGAATTAAACTTAATAATATAAGTACGGTTTAATGCACGACATTGACTTAGGCCAGATTTTGATAGAATATGTTAAGAGACAATTCTATTGAATAGATTTAAGTCATTGGAATAACTTACTCTCGATAGTATAGATATTATTAGGAAAGTTACTGCATCCTTAAAGAAATTGATAAATTGACATGATATTAATATGATTTGAGTTAGTTGTTAATTTAGAAGAAATTCTAATAGACATAATTAGGATTAGGAGTAAGTAATTCTGAGAAGAATAATTATAAACTAATAATTCCCTATAAATAACAATTATTAAGATTAAATTAAGGTTGATATCATGCTATAAGATGAAACAAGTTTGTATTTTAAGGGTGGTGTTAGTATTGTTTTTGTGACCATTGTGTTGGTTGTTATTTTTTTGTGGATTAGTGTACTTTGGTCAGTAATTTAGAGTTTTAATAATTAATCACTTGATAAATTGAGTTGCTAGATAATAGGAAGATTAATTAGTACTAATGTTTGTATCCGTTCTCAGTGGAGAGCACCTTATACTCATTTGTGGTATAAAACGATAAGTACACTTGCCTATTGAATTGAGTTAAGGATAGAATATAGGTATATAAATTGTAAAACTCGAAAGCTCTACTTAGAGGTGATCAAGAACTAAAAAATCTTTAGATATGAGAAAATGTATTTTATAAAGTGTTACTCTATTGGTCTTATTTACTAGAAGTTGCCATTTGATTACTTCAAAGCTGGTTGAGTTGTCGTTCATCTTGTGTAGACTATACCTAAGTTAGTAACTAAGGAGAGTAACTTTTAACCTAGGTTGGTTTACACAGTGAGACTGTTATAACTCTTTAAGTTTAGGGCATGACATACTAATTAAGGGCTAGGGGTTGGTACTTGGGACGTGGGTGATTGAAGTGTGCTTCTAGCACTAATGGCACTTCTGAGTTACTGACTTGGCATTTTATCTCATTACAAGTTAGTAGTATCTGAGTCAAACAGCTTAAATGTAGAGGGCCAGCGACTTAATGTAATTGCTGTACACTCCAGTGTGTAACTTTTCCATAATGTATAGCCTCTTGTTTGCTTGGATGCATCTGAATAGGGGAAGACTGACTCCCCTTGGGTATAGGATGCGGTTGATTAATGTAGTTAGTAGTGTGGTACCTTAGTTTCTTAGCCTCATTTCTATCATCTCGCAGCATGCCTTACTTTAAATAACTTTGAATGGGGGTCCAACTAGCTTGGTTTTGAAGATGCTAGTTTGAGCTCTAGGACCTTATCTCTACTCGGATTTATGCTCCTCTTAGGCAAGTATTTGATAAAGATTTTTCTATCCTTTACCTTTAGCCTTTGTATCCTAGTAAAGGCAAGCTTAGACAACCATTTTGCTGTTGAGTTCTTGGTTTGAGGGATTTTCGTGATGTTCCATGATGGGAACTTAGCTAGGAGGCTCTTTACCTTCTCCAAGTACCTTTTTACGATGTCATCGCTAGCATCATACTCTCCTTGAACTTGCTGGACAACAAGCATCGAGTCCAAGAATTCTTGAAGGTGCCAAGCATTAATCTCCTTAGCCAGCTTAAGGCCGGTAATCAGGGTTTTGTATTTATACTTATTGTTTCATGCATCGAACCGAAACTTAAGAGCATAATAAACAGTAGTTTTTTGCAATTTAGTTATCATTAGGCCTGTACCTCCACTACCTGTAGTGGATGAACTACTGACATGGAGAGTCCACACTAGCTTGTCATCTCCAATTGGTGCTTCCTCTTCTCTTATGTACTTTACCATGAAGTCGGCTAGCACTTATCCTTTGTAGGTTGTTCATGGTTAATATTAGATGCCATATGCGCTTAGCTCTATTGCATACTTGACCAATTGACCAGATGTATTTGGTTTCAATAGTAATGTGCATAGCAACTGATTTGTTAGCATGACGATCTAGTGTGCTTAGAAGTAAGGCTTAAGTTGATGTACAAAGATGACGATGGGCAGGGTAAACTTTTCCACTTCGATGTACTTGACCTTAGGCCCTTGGAGAATATAGTTGACGTAATATATAGGCCTGTGCTCTCTCCCTTTTGCTATGACCAATATGAAGGAGAGTGCTCGGTCACTAATGGCCAGGGGGATTCATATCCTTGATGGCTGTGATCTTCTCTGGATTAGTCTCAATGCTACGTCAGGTTACCATGAAGCTTAGAAACTTATCAAAGTTGACCCCAAAAACATACTTCTAGGGGTTTAATTTCATGTTGTGTTCTCTCATCTAATCAAAGGCTTCTTATAAGTCCTTGATGTATTTGGCGGGTTGGTTGCTTTTGATGACCATGTTGTCAATGTAGTCCTCCATATTGCGTCTAAGCTAAAGCTTGAATAGGGTGGTCACCACACATTGGTACGTCGCCTTATCATTCTTGAGGCTAAAGGGCATAATAGTGTAGTAATACATCCTAAAGTTGGTGATAAAGGAGGCATGGACTTCGTCTTTTGTGTCCATCTTAGTTTGATTATACCTTGAGAAGGCATCTATAAAGCTAAGCAAAACATACCCCAGTGTGGAGTTGATTAACTGGTTTATCCTTAGGACAAGAAAGTAATCCTTTGTGCATGTTTTTATTAATGTTGGTGTAATCAACACACATATGCCACTTCCCATTTTTCTTCTTAATTAACATTACGTTACGTAGCCAAGTTGGGTACTTCTCCTCTTGTACAAAGCCTGCTTTAATAGCTTCTATAATTCCTCTTTGATGCCGACTTGTCTTTTTAAGATAAAATGCCTCTTCTACTTGATAGGCTAGACATTTCCATCAATGTTGAGGCTATGGGTTGCCAGGTTGGTTAAGATGCTAGGTATGTCCGATGCCGACCAAGCGAATTTGCTGGAGTTGGCCTATAGGAGTTTAACGATGGCTTCCTCACTTCAAAAGGCACCTCTACCTTGACCTTTGTGGTTTAGTCAAGGCTGGTGGCAATTTGTACCTCCTTTGTCTTCTCATTTGGCTTGCCTCTCTCAGCCGGTTTGTCTTGTAGACCCAACTCCAAGACGAAGATGCCCTTACCTTCGGTTACCTTGGCATAAAGCTCTTGGGTGAACTTCTAATCTGACCTACAAACTCCTACCCCTAGTGGGAGTTGGCAACTTGGTCTTCAGATGTAGGGTTGATGCTACAACTCCAAAACCGTTAAGGCTTGGTCATCCTAGTAAGGTATTGTAAGAGGAGGTATTGTAAGAGGAAGGCAATCCACACCATAAACTCAATTAGACATTAGACGACGTTCTTGTCATCGAACTTTATGTCTAGTAGGATGATGCCCTTGGTTGAATTGTTCCCCCATCAAATTTGACCAAGTCATGTGGTATGGCTTGATCTTTTTAGGCAGCTTCTTCCTCATTCTATTGCAGGTATATTTAAAGAGGATGTCAGTAGAGCTACTAGTGTCCACCATAATCCTAAGGACCTCAAAGCTTGAGATTTGTGGCCTAATCACCAGCGCATCTTGATGGGGAGTATCAACTCACTCTAAATCTTCATTAGATAAAGAGATAGAGATGTCGCACCTCTGCCTCTTCTCTTTGATTGCCATTACCTTTGCCAGGGCGTTAGTTGAGTTGCTATAACTAGGCCAGCTTCCCCGGGTGAAGCTCCCCCAACTATGATGTTGGAGACTCCTTTGGGGCTTGATTGTTATGATGGTCATCGTTTTGCTCTTCTTGGGCATCCTTAGTCCTTTAGCTTCGAGGTGCCCCATCTTCATCGTCATCAGCACGGTTGACATTATTCCACTTAGCTACATACTTACTGAAGTATTGAATACCATATTCGATTACATTCTTTAGTTGGAAGCACTCCTCTATGGTGCTACTATGGTCTTCATGGTATTGACAGTATGTTGTTCGAGTTCTGATGTTAGGATTCCCCCTCATCTTAGGGGGCTTCTAGAGTTGGCCTCTATTTTGTACCTTTGTGAAGACCTGAGTGATAGGTCAGTTCAAAAGGCATGCGATGGGTGGGGTAGTGGGTTCTGTTTAGCTTGATGCTTCTTATTTCCGGAGCCCTCTCTTTCAGCTCTACTTGGTGCCTTGCCATCGAGATGATCTTTCATGGTATTTCTCCTCGTCCTTTTTCCTACTTGACCATTTTCGATTAGTTTCGTGCCTAATGTGAATATTGTCTTCCTATTCAATATACTTATGGGCTTTGTTCCAGAACTTAGCTAGGGTCTTCAACTTACTCTTCATAACTAAACAGAAGAAGTCCCTAGAAGGTTTGATGCCGAGCTATATGGCATGAATAGCTACACTCTCATCTAACTAAGGGATTTTGACCACGACATTGTCAAACGAAGCCACATACTCTCGTAAAGTTACTCCTTCACTTTGCTTAATCAGATATAAGGATGATGTGTTCTTAGATACAGGCTTACTAGCCCTCAAGTGGAGACTGAAACTTTGAGTAACCTTGTCAAAGAAGCTAATGGAATTCTTTGGTAAATGGTTGAACCCTGTCCAAGTTGCTTTCCTTAGGGTGCTAAAAAAAGCCTTGCACATGATGACATGCCCATGACCATAGAGGTTTATAAGCGTGGAGAAGTAAAGAAGGTAATCATTTGGATCACTAGTAACATCATAATGGTCTAGGGCAAGGAACTTACCCTTAAGAGGTAGGACCTCGTCCTAGATACCCTTAGTAAAAAGAGTTTTGTTGCTAGTGATTAACCTAACATCATTTGCTACTTTGCTCTCCTATTGCTAGGAGAGCCTCCCTACAATCGTGTAGAGCTCATTCAAGTTGACATTGTTTGCTGAGTACGTTCGACATGCTAGATGATTATATAATATACTTCTTTCTTATGTATGCACGGTTATAAAAAGATACTTAACTAGCCAGCCTCAAGAACTCGTTTTTCTATGAACATATAAGATTAAGAATTTCTAATCATCTGTAGTAAATTTTCTTAAGAGCTCTTAAGAGCTATGGCTCAAGCCAATCCATGTTTTTTAAAACGAAGTGGATATGTATATATATATATATATATATATATAGAGAGAGAGAGAGAGAGAGAGAGAGAGAATTTTTTTTTGTTTTGAGAAAACTTGTTCCTTAAGTGCGCTTTAGTATACTCTTTCACTTTTATATAAGATTAGGAAAAAAAAAAAAAAGATGATTTCCTATTCACAATTTTGACAATTGCAGGAGAATGCGAGATAGGATTAGGTTTTTGAGAGAAGAGTTTTTAAGAAAGAGTCTAGATTTTTTATTAGTCATTTTACTTACTAATTATTGCTTTTAAACTAAGCTTTCTTTTTCATTGATTGAATGGAGCTCTTATTTCAATTTGTTCTTGTATTAAGAGAGAGACAGTACTAAGCTTAAAACAAGGATCTTTCGAGGTTTGGTATGTATTAGTTTAATATAAGTTTGCACCAGCTTTAGTTCATTTAGAGCCTAGCGAAATTCTTTTCTATAGAATATATATACTTGCTCTGACTGGTTGGCACTAAATATTGGATTAATAGAAGTAGGAGAGTAGATCAGCAAGTCGCTTATCTATAACTTTTAAGAATCCACTAAAGTCAGAACTTAAGTTAGAAACCGCTAGGTGGCAACCTTTACTAGCTTAGGATCGTAGTCAGAATACACCCTACTTAACTAATACCTAATATACAACTTAAAAAAGAAAAGAAAAAAAAAAACCTTACCTAATACAATTGAAGTACATATTTAAATGTCAAAATGAACTCATATGTTACATATTGGTTGGAAACTAAAAAGGTTCCATTAAATTTTAAGGATAACAAATGAAGAAGAGAGCGATGCATGAGGAGAATGAGCATCGATTTAGGTAAGTGAGATCAGTGCTTTACCGCAATTTGAAGTATTGTTTTAGAATAGTTAGAGACATTAGTAGATGTCTTATTTGTGATTATAATAAGTTAGTTGTTTGTGTGTATACAACACGTGTGCTTAAATATAGTTGTATTATTTTGAGTGCTAGACTTATGTATTGATTACTTTAAGATATTGTTTGCTTTAGATTGTCTAAAATTAAGTGATCACCTTGAAAACAATCTAAGACAAATTTGTCTTAACTATTAACTAGATGTGCATTGCAACCCACTAAGGGAAATAACTAAGATTCTCGGGTTAAATGTGAAACCTTTTAATGAAGATAGCTAAAATGGTCTTTTCCTTACCCTTAGTCAAACTAAGTGATAGGAGAGGAGGTTACGGTAAGGTTGGAAACCGTAATCCAAAGTGAAGTATTAGACGGAAAGTATTCCCTATTGCATAAGCGCCAGTTTGTTTCTGACTCACAAAGTGTGCAATGTTAGACTATTTAACTAGGATTAAAACGGGCGAAATTTCTTTGGTCTCACCACGTATTGGATAACTTCGTACAATGGCACTTACTTTACATGCATAACATCTAACTAAACTTGCTTGAAAACCCTAGTTGTTTTGTGTTGGATATGTGCTATTATTTTTATGCTACTTACTGAGTAAGTTGTCACTCATTCCCTTATAGCTATTTTGTAGGTTTCTCGGTAGATTCACTAGTATTACTTTAAGTTCAAGATTAGAGAACGGGGTCAAAGATGAGATTCAAAATTACCCGATGGATTTCTACTTAACTTATTGATTTTACTAACCTCTACAAAAACCAATAGAGTCTCATTGGGTGACCCTTAATTTTCAACTAATGACATTTATTCCATGCTTTGTAAGCTCGTGGATGTTAGTAAAATTTTAGTAGACACTTTATCTTCATAACTATTGTTGTCAAAATTGCCATTTTACTCATGCAATTCTATGAGTTTACGGTTTTGGGGAGCCTTTCCAAGTTAACTCGTGTATAAACTCTTTTTATGTAGAAACTTATGTTTTTAATTGAGTTTATATATAAATTCAATTGAAACTTACGATTTTGCTTGAATTTACCAATTCTATATATCTAAGTTGAATGAACTAAAACATAAGAAAATACAACTAAGTTTTTACAAGCCATCAACTATTAGGGCGTTACATCGTCTTCCCTATCCTATTTTATTTTTTTCTCTTAATCATTTATTTTTTGTTCGTAACCTTCACCTAGGTTTCAGTTCTAATAGCAAACATTACAAGAAAAACTAGATAATTCAGTTTATACCATTAATAATTTGAAACGAGTTGAATTATTTGACTCTCTTTGGTTCATTATTTTTTTCTCGAAAGAAAATAATTGAAAAAGTTTAGTTTCGACTTTATTTATTTTTCTTCCATACATATTTAATTATATATTATTAAGATTTTTTTTATAAAAAAGAACTTAACCTCTTCGTTTCTGTATTTCTATCATGTATTTCAAGTTTTAAATAACTTGGTTTATAGAAACTTACATTTTATGTTTCAATTGTACTTTTTGATTCTATTAACTCTCTAGCAATTTTACATAGAATCGCAAGTTTGATAACCTTATTCATAACAATGTAGTTCTTGAAATTTTTATTAAATTCAAGGTTTCATCCTTCATATAATTTATAAAAATTAATTTTTCCTTAGAATTTAAGCTATAATTTTTTTTAGTAGTAATTTTGAAAAGTTACACCACAGGTTAATTCCTACCAAGTACTGGATTGGATGTTTCCAAGTAGTAGAGTATTGAACACATTATGTAGGCTATACCTACATTAGCGGTTAGCTTCTAGTGTAAGTTGGTTTACACGATACGGTTATTACGACTCCTTAATTTAGGGGGTGACAAGCAGATTTTGTTGCTAAATACACCAGCGAAGAAGAGCCAATCATCTTAGATGACCTACCAATGGAGTAGGAATAGTCTAGTAAGGCCCTTCTTAAACAAATGTCTTGTACACCTTTAAGTTTGGGTTTTAAACTAATAAAAATGAGGTTGAGTATGAGGTCTTGATCGCAGGATTACGAATTACAACAACGTTGATGAAGAGAAAATCAACATATACTGTGCTCCATGCTCGTTGTCTAATAAGTCAAGGGTGAATATGAGACTAAAGGAGAAAGCATGCTAAAATACCTCTAGCTAGTGCAAGAGTTGACAGCCTCCTCTTAGACGATCAACAAATCCATCATGTTAAGAACTCTAAGGTCGATAGACTTTCTAAACTTTCCTTCGTACCACTACCTACCCATTGGGAATCTACTAAGAAATTGATCCTTCAATTTATGCCTCAGTGCACAGTAAAAGAATCCTACCAACACATCTTAGAAATAACAATTGCACAGCTCGATTCCTCATAGATGTCCCCCATCCTTGCATATCCCAATGTTAGCACCCTCCCCAAGGATAGAGACTAGGCTTAATAACTAGTATACAATGCCACCAACTATACCATGATATATGGCACTTTATATAAAAGTAGACATAGTCTACCCCTCCTTTACTACCTCACCTCCAAAGAAGGGCTCTATGCCCTCGAAGACCTCCACTTTGGCATTTATGGTAATCACATATAAGCCTGGGTGTTTTTTATTCGAGCCCTCTACCTTGGGTACTACTAGCCGACTACGAAGTAGGATGCTAAGACCTTAGTCCAAAAATTTTATGCCTACTAGAAGCACGTACCATCAACTAAGTATCTAGCTTAGACCTCCAACCATCACCAGTTTATGGCCTTTTGCATAATAGGCTTAAAATCCTAAGACCCATCCCTAAGGCAACCGATGAAGGATAGTTCATCCTAGTAGTCATCAATTATTTTATTAAATCTGATACATTGTGCCATGAGTAGATACGGACAACCATATTGAGCATGAGTCCAAACTTGTCGAAAGCTTGGAAAGAAGGGTGATGAAACACATAAAATAGAATAGAAAAATGTAAACAAGTAGTTTCCTATGAACAAACCTAAGGATATGATGCACCAAGAAATCTTTGCAGAGTCATAAAACAAACTAGCTCGATATGATGCAGGAGTAGCTTATTGAGGTTGCTCACCACTTAGCCTTACTTAAGCGTTAGGATAAGAGTTAAAGAGTAAGTACACATAGAGAGCTCATAAAAAAGTTCAGTGTATTCAATAATGGTAAGATGTAATTATGCAGCTACAATGTACAAAGGGTATTTATACCCATGATTCTATAGCAATCTATTAAAGATGGAAAAGACTAAAAGGGTATTTTCAAACAAAGTAAGATACAAGAAATGGATAAGGGTATAAAAGAAAATTGAAAAATAAAAGCTTCTATGGTAGATTCCTTTATGTGGTTGGTTAGGACATGTAGTTGACGTTTATTGGAAAGACTTCTATAGAAGCAGAAAGAATGGTACGAATAGGTTTAGATGATGCTGAGTTGATATGTGAATCCTCGAAAGTGATGTTAGATCGGATATGCTCATGATTACTCGGTATTAGTATTGTCGAGCTATTGTTTGGTACTCGCATTTTTGAGTAGATGGGTAAGTTGGCCAAGCAGTCAATAGAGTATAGCTTAAGTCGACACTTGATCACTGATGGTAGTGAGTTGCTTGGCTCGATATTTGGGGTAGGTCAGCAGTTAGGATTAGCTCAACTTCTTCTGGTGTAGGTTGAGATGTGATGATGCACTTAGTCAGCCCTTGAAGTCCTTGAGCTTAAGCTCCAATCAATGGTCCAGTTGTACGATTCCCATCATCCCTTTTAGGTTGATTTGGATTTGGGATCAAATCTAATTGGTCTTTGCTTTGTTCTCATTTGGGTCAGTAGGGGCTGAAATCTACGATATTAAACGTAGTCATCAGGCATGTAGGCATTGTCATTGATCTTTTAAAGTATTCTGAAAGGATCTTTAGCTCAACATAGGAGTTGAGACTCTCTCTCACATATCCCTTCTCCATAAGCTCATTGACTTGCCTTTGGAGCTCAATAACTTGCTCGAGATTCATCAGATAAGCAAACTTATTCAATAAGGTGGCTCCAGACATCAAATTAATACAATGTTCAATCCCTCTAACACGGGGACAATCCTTTAGGTAATTGTGTAGGGAATAGATTAGCATATTCGTTCAACGACTCTCAGATATCTAAGGTAGTACAACTTGCTCCTTTAACTCCAACAATCTTCTAATAAATAAAAAGGCTGGAAATCAGACTTAATAGCTTTTTAGAGCTTAAATAGGCTAAAAACTAATGTCTTCTTAGATCCTCGGGCTAACTTGGATTGTAACCTGTTTACTTGGTTGGGGCTCATGGGGTTCAAGGCAATTTTCTTCCTATTTTTCTCAAATATGTACATATTCTTGAAACCATCATGAATAACCCTTTGATCAAACAACTAAGGTTAGCTTAACAACATATGAGATGCAAACATAGGTAACACATTATAAAGAATTTCATCAGAATAGTTCTCAATTGAGATCGGCAGTAGCACTTGTTGAGAGACGTATAGTGCTCCCTTCTCATTTAGCCAATGTAGCTTGTATGGTCTTGGGTGTGATTATATAGGAAGTTTGAGCTTCTTAACTGGACTAGTAGACGCTACATTAGTGCAACTCCTACCATCTAAGATGAGTGCACATACTCCGTCGCTTACCTTGTAAGTGATGTAAAACATGCTTGCTTACCTTGCAGGTGATGTGAAATAAGTTCTCACGTTACTCTTCTTCAAATGATGGTTCAATGCTCATTGTTCATTTGATGACTAAGGTTAGCTTATTCAAATCCTCAACAAATACATCTTTTTTGACTAACTCGTCATTACCCTAAGTATATTCATCTAATTCTCCTTGCTCCTTGGGTTCTTCAGTCGTACTGTCTACTTTAATCTTCGAAGCATTACCTTTGATGATCATGGTTCGTTTGTTTGGACATTGGATGGCCATGTACTTAAATCCCTGGCACTTAAAACATTTGATCTGGCTAGTCTTATATGCAAACCTTATCCTTTATCAAATGTTCTTAGTAGCGCTTCACTATCATTTGGTTAGCTCCTCCGCTCAGTTCTAACGTTTGTCCTCCTACTCGATTCAATGCTATATTAAGCTTAGTGACTTCCTTAAGTAGGTTAGCTACGTTGAATAGGTCAGCTTATTGGTGGTCGACTCAATTTATTCCTCTTATGCCTTTCCATTCGTTGAGCAATTTTGATGGCCTCATCTCGAGTGATAAAATGTTGTAGTTCTAATACATCTCGTATGTTTGGCCTTTATCCAGTTAAGAGACTTGATACTGTATGAGCAAATGGTTTATTGACCTTACATCAAATCATAAGCATTTAGAACTCTCGTATGTACTCATCAACAGTGTAATTCCCTTACTTTTGTTTTTGGAGTCGAGTAAAGGTGTCCTACAAATAAGTATCTAGCATAAACCTTGCCCTAAGAACTCTCTTCATCTTGGGCTAAGTACTTAACTCTCGATATCCTTCTTGCCTTCTCATGGTTTGGAACTTTCTCCACTACATTGCAACATATCCTGAGAACTTTACAGCAGCAATCCTCACTTTCTCAAGATCATCATATTGATAGTAATTAAGGACTCGCTCCACCTTTTCTTCCCAATCGAGATAATCATCAGCATATCTTGAAGCTTTAAATGGTTGACAGCTCAGGGTACACATGCTTTATCTTCTACTTCATCATACTCTTCCTCATTCTCATCTTATAGTCCCAGATCTATTGTTCTCTTCACATTGCTTCCTACCTGTCCACCTTAGATTTGCAAGCTGGGAGTTGTCCTTACATAAGTTAGGCCTTTTGTAAAGCACCTCTATCTTCAAGAGCAGTATAGGGAGTGTTTTGATTGTTATTAACAAGTCGGGAAATAAACATGTGAACTACTTGTGTCAGTTTCGCTATCATATTAGTGGCTTCATCAATCCGCTCATCAGCACTTTTAAGGGTATTTTGTCAGCCACAATGAATAACCCCACTATTATCGTCTCCAATACTAGTGTTGACACTTGAATTAGTCATTCTCTTACTCAAATTAGTGTTACTACAACAAACAACACAATACATTGACAACCTCTAATCACCCAAACACTAACTTTACAAAAAAATGTACAGCTATTACTTGCTCATTTTTCTATAGCTCGAAATATAGTATAGCGAAGTACCACAAAACAATCACTTCACAACTAACTTAGGCACAAATTGAATAGCTTTCAAACTATGCAACACACTCAAAACACAAATGGCAATTGAAGCACTAACACAATATAGTAATAACTTACCGAAGCAAATCTTTGCTCTAATATTAAGATGATATGCTTGGCCTTAAGCAAACAAGGATGGGCATATCTGAGGTGGGTCCAAGCTCATTGAAAACTTGAAAAGAAGGGTGATGAAATGTGTAAAACAAAACAAAAAAAATGTAAACAAATGGTTTCTCATGAACAATCCTAAGGATATGACATACTAAGGAATCTTCATAAACTCATAAAACTAGCTAAATATGACACGCAAATAGTTCGGTGAGGTCATTCACCACCTAGCCTTGCTTAATAATTAAGATAAGAGTTAAAGAGTAAATATACACAAAGAACTCACAAGAAAGTTCAGTATATTCAATAATGGTAAGAAGTAATTATGCACCTACAATATACAAAGGGTATTTATACCTGTGATTCTAGGGCAACTTACTAAAAATGGAAAAGATTAAAATGGTATTGTCTAACAAAGTAAAACGTAAGAAATGGATAAGGATATAAAATAAAATTGCATAATAGAAGCTTTTATGGTAATTCCTTCATGTGGTTGGTTAGGACATGTAGCCAATATTTATTAGATAGGCTGCTATAGAAGCAGATACAATGGTACTATAGGTTCAAATGCTGTTGAGCTAACCTTTGAATCATCGGAAGTGATGTTTACTTAGATACGTTTGGGATTCTCAGTACTAGTACAGCTAAGTAGTTGTTTAGCACAAGCATTGCTGAGCAGATGGGTAAGTTAGCCAAGCTGTTGGTAGAGTATAGCTCAGGTCGGCACTCGATCACTAACAATAGTGAAGTTGCTCGGCTTGTCATTTGTGATAGGTTAGCAATTAGGATTAGCTTGTTTTCTATTAGTGTAGGTTGAGATGTGAGGATGCACTTGGTCAAGCCTTCAAGTCCTCAAGCTCGAGCTCAATTTAGTGATCCAATTACTCGATTCCCATCAAAATAGGCCAAAGCATAGCCCATAGTTATGGTTACGGCATGGGTAGCTAAAGGTTTTGTATTGACAAACATCTTCACCCACTTTAACACCCTTATGTCCTCGTAATAGATAATGGAAGGTAATTCAACAGTGTATGATTCCGTGAAATTCGTAAGCAGAACTACATCTAGATCTGGTACATATCTATTCGCCACCCACAATCTAATGGCCAAGTCAAGGCCATCAATAAAATAGTTTTTAGTAGTTTAAAGAAAATGGTTGAGCGAGCTAGCAAATAGTAGGCAGACCAACTCCCCACCATTCTTTGGGGATTTTGAACTATGCATCAAACAACAATAGGCAATACCCCCTTCAGCTTCACCTTTAGCTCTGAAGTAGTCCTTCCTATAGAACTCAAACTTCAAACTAGTAGTACATAAAATTTTGACGTTGGTATGAACAAAATAGCCCTACAGGCAAGCTTAGATACGATCAATGAAGTCAGGGAGGCCACAAAGGTCAAAGTAGTCACATACCAATGACAAGTGGTCAAATATTATAACAAGAAAGTCAAGCATTAGGTTTTCCAACTAAGAAATCCAGTTTGCTGAAAGCTCAAAGCACTAAGGTCTCATAAAGGACAAGGAAAGTTATCGCCAAAGTGAGAAGACTCGATTTAAGTCAAGGTCAAGGAAGACGTAGGTAATGGTGCCTACAAACTTGAAACACTAGATGGCCAGCCCATCTCCAGAACATGGAACATAGCCAACCTAAGGCCATACTTCATGTAAACTATGCACACAAGTTGTGGACACCAATGTAATTATGATGGAATAACTTGAATCAATGCAATCATAGTTATTGCACCTTTGCATGCACTCAATATCTAACCAGTACATAAATTTGTCCCATTAGCAGCAACATTGCAAGCATCAAATAAGCTGAGTTGATTTTGATCCTCAATGATTTGACCTGCTCATAAGACATTATTCACCTGAAAGAACTCAAACAAATTAAGTTGATTGTCCTCCTTAGTGACTAAACTAACTCACATGACATCTTTCACCTGAGAGGACTTTAAAGCCTCGAGCCTTACCTTGAGCACCTATTTATAGGACATCTTTCGCCTAAGAGAACTTCAAAGCCTTGAGACTTGCCTCAAGTACCTACTCATAGGACATCTTTTGCTCAAAAGAACTTCAAAACCTCGAACACCTACTTATAGGACATCTTTCACTCGAGAGAACCTTAAAGCCATAAGTTCTACCTCAAGTACCTACTCACAGGGCATTTTTAGCCCAAGAAACATCAAAGCCATGAGTCTTACCTCAAGCAATTTACTGCAATTGCTTAAGCCTCTTATCTTACCTCGCACAATATTACATATTGATAATTGAAATATCTCACAAGAATGGGCTAACAAACCATTTACAACCCCTGAGTAGACATATCTTTGGGACCATACAGCTTGATGACCCCAGATTGGATACTACTCAGACTAGGGGTTCTAAGCCCTTACCTCAGAATGTAAAGACCTATAGTTGGTCATGCAACAATCATAAAAAAGAAAGAGAGACAATTAAAGTAGAAAATGCACAAAGTATAAGACAAGAACACATTTCATTCATTAAACAGATGATCCCTATAAGGTTTTGGGCAAACACTACCCCATAAAAGCCATTAAGTAGTACACAAATAAAAACAACAGGAAGGAAAATAAAAATGCAACACCCAAGCATGGACAATTAGGCCTCCCCTACTCACATCCTTTAGTAGCATCTTCTCTACCACCTTCAGGGTCCTCAATAGGATACTTCTCAATTAAGTAGTTTAAGAAGTTAAAGTTAAGATGGGGATACTTCTCTTCACACTCCATCTTAGCCATCTTAATACCATCTCGACACATATTGAACGCAACATCCTTGAAGTCTTAACCTAATGAGAACTCATCAAAAAGTGTTATTGGAGTTAGCTTGCTACCATCCTTTAGGTCTTCCTCTCACTTCAAGAAACTAGCCCAAGAATCAGCAAGCTCTTCCTATAAACGGGTAGTCTCCTCTTTGGCTATCTCCTCTTCCTTCCGAACATCCTTAGCCTCCACCTTTATGACCCTTTCCTCCTCTCAAGCACTCTTAACCTCACCATAAGCTACATCTATCTCTACCCTCGTCGCAACAAGCTCCTCCGTAAGAGCAACATCTCTCATCTCTAGTTTTTCCACCTACTTCTTTAATTAAGTCAACTTGGAATAAAAATTAGAAACATCTTGCTCCAACTTTAGCTTTTGAAGTCGTTGTTCATTGGACTCTCCTTGCAACTAGCAAAGCTCCCTCCTCGTAAAACCAATTTCCTCCCTCAGCTACTTAGACTCCTCATTACTTACCGACCTAAGTGCTTAGTTAGCCTGCAACAAATATAGCAAAAGGATAAGGCCAACAAATATATGATAATAAAAAAATACGAAGGATCCTAAGGCCTTAACTTACCTCATCATGAAAACAATGATCTTAGTAAAAGTTCATAGCCTTTGCAAAGCTAGCAGCAAGCACTGACTTGGAGTCTTATCTTGCATCCACTGTACGTGTACTTTCTTCAAGGGCCACTCCCTCATAAGGAGGACCTTATCATATACGAATATACTAGTCTTCACCTCCACATGCGTTACCCACTGTAATGACCCCTGTACTTCATCTACGACTTGACTACTTCTGGAACCTACCTCACCACTAGGTTGTTTCTTTAGATTTATTATGGCTTCCATGCTTGGATCCCTCCTACTTTAACGAGCACCACTCTACTCGGGGATACAGCTCATTGAGTCAACATTATTAGATGCAACTTGCTTGTACAATACTAGTGTCGTCACCTTCTTATAAGGAACCTTAACAATAGCCTACTTAAACAACCTTTGCTTGAAACCTGTTCATCATCCTTCTCCTGCTCGACAACATTAGCAGGTACACAGTTGCAATGCCTCTTGACCCCTTGATCACAAGCTTCTTTGACTTGCCCGTAGAGTCAACCACCTTCTTCTTCTTCTTCTTCACCTCAGCAGCAACATCACCACCAATATCAATCCCCTTGGTAACCTTAACAGCCATGACAGGACTCTTCTTCCATACCAACATCATCTGTTTTTTGAAGTCCTCCTTGGATAAGTCATATCCTGCAAACACGTGGAAATCAGTCAAGTGACTTAAATAAAGAGGTAAGGAGGTAAGCATACCTAACAAGGAGAGTAGCCCTGAGCCCTCCTTATGAACTTTCCATGATGGCGTAATGACAGTCACCCTCTCGGACAATGGCAAAATACATACCTATCTCCTAGGTGTATAGCATGTCATTCTTCAAATATAAATCTACTATCTCCATAATATTAACACTTGGGCCTTTTCACTAACTAGCATCAAGGACCTACTCCTTTGCATCCTCATCCTTCTTCAAATGAGTAATAGGAGCCAACTAGACAAGTCTCTACCACGTTGTTGGAAAGTTCAGGGTGCCCTAATGACATAGAATGGCTTTCTCTACTCATCAATTTTGTTCTTCTGCCCAAAGAACAACTTTGTTGGAGCACCTCAGTTCATACAGTATAATCAACTCAAATTGCCCTTTAACTAATAAAAGTATTGGAACAACCGAGTAATTGGCTCCTCATGTGAAAAATGAATATGGCCTTAAATGCGACCAAGATGTGCTACACGTTGGGATGAAGCGATCATGAGTTAAACTTGAAGTATCTAAAGACCTCTAATTGAAAGCCCGAGAAAGGAAGTCGCATCCTCATCTCTATTGCCATCTAATATAAGTAAAAAGAACAAACTTCCTTATAGTAATCATAGGCCTGAGAATCCTTTTCCAGAAAGCATACCTCCTAAGCATTGGTATTGTGAGCCACCTCCTCGTAAACCCTCAAATATTCATCCTCCTTATGGACTTACTCCATATAGGTGACAATGCCTTTCTTATTACTCATCAGAAGCAAAGGCCCACCCTTCTCCTCCTTCTTGAGTAAATATTCACAACACAACATTGCCTCAATGAACATCTACAAACCTCCCAAGTATAGCTCTTTTCAACACCGTTGCCTTTCACCACTGGCATTTGTTTGAAGGGAATAGGGACTAGCTCATCCCTTTAATTGAAACTGCAGGCTATCTCACCTTTAAAACAACTCTTCTTAGGTTGTTCACTAGCTATCTTCGAAGAATATGAAGGAAAACAACAATAGTAGGGAAAAAGAGGAAGCATAAATGCTCTAATGTAATTTTAGTAGAGCAATAATGAAAATGATGAAGGATTTACCTCACCTCGTTATATAGTGTGATGAGGTCAAGCTAAGCATCGCTTTGACATTTTCATCCTGAACAACTACATGTCATACTACCTGGACCAATAGCTAGATGACCATACGGTAAGTGGATTGCCAACAAGGTATGAACATATGTAGACATTAATTAGGCATGACTTTCAAGAGCCTTGAGTATCCTAACAATCATGTTGGTCACTTCAATGGTCACATTGCTTCTCATAGCAATCACATCTTAATGATTATAGTTTGGACCCTTAAGATATGGAGCCTAAGCAAGCCCTTTGTAAGTTAAACTGCTAGGCCTCAAGCATGCATTAATGTGAGCTCGCAGCATTTCATAGTACTCAAACCCGAGCACTCCAAAATGAATAAAAGAAGATATAAAAAGGAAAAAAAAAAGATATGAAGTAAACCAAAGAGTAAGGAGAAGAAACAAAATACATAGATACAATAAAGTCCCAGCCCTAAATACATTGAAGTGTAATAAACGAAAAGAATAAACACAAGATACATCAAGCTATATACCTAATCTATTGCTCAGCTTCAAACATCCTCGAGCTTGCAACTTTAACTCAATTCAATTGGGTTTCTCATAAATACTAAATAATAGCATCAAGGCCCTTGCTTGGAATGACCACCTTGTAGTCTCAACTAAGTTTTTCAATAAGTCTAGGGGTAACCATTGTTGCTTTGAGCAGTGGCTGTGACATTTGAAAGGATACTCATTGCACTTTTGTCACCATAGTAGTTCCCACCAAGCAAAAAGCCCCCTACTCTACTTAGTTTGACACAAGTAGTGGACTCCCCTCGTTATGAGTCTAATCACTTTTTCAATATCGTTAACTTCAAAGGGGACCACCCCCCGACCATGAGTGATTTCTACTTGATGCTTGCAACAAAAAGCTACTTATCAACCCGGAGACACTATAAGAGTTATAGAACCAAATTAGGTAAGGTGCTCCTAAGCTATGGAGGTACCCCTTTTCTGATCTGAATGCATCATGGGCAACAAGTGATGTCCAAACACCCATGATGCTGGTGCCACTTGTTGATCATTTGGGTAATCAACTTCAAGAGTGTGTTTGAAGATGCTAAAGGGGCCTCGAAAAAGGTCAGGCTTGATGGGCTCCTCACTATTGGAAAGCTACAAGAAATCCCCTTATAGGTAACTGCATGAGGGCCCTCTAATGCTCAAGTTAGCAAGAAGGAGAGGTAAAAGGTAGAGAATGGAAAGGTGAGCTGAGTAAGCATTGAAGCTTAAGTGGGAGGTATTCGCCAAAGGTGATAAGTTTGTAAGGATATTTACTAAATGTGAGAGTTTGGAATTGGATAAGATCCTTTTACGTAGAGGCCTCTTACACTATTTATAGTATGGTAGATGTACGGTTACTTAGATACATAGAGGTTCGAGGTTCATTCATATTGGCAGGTGGTAAGTGACATGTGATGCATAGTTAATAGGGTAGCTTTGTAGGATAATCGGCTATGACCATACTGGCAGCCACGTTTATGATTTGTCAGTTTGGCATCCTTATGATTTGTTAGATGTACTAACTATACTACGAATGTTAGAGAGTAATTAATGAGCCCTGTCTGGGTACCGGTGTTAGAGATAAGAAAGGGAGAAAGACATTTGAAAGAATAGGTAGATGCTCATTTGAAGGTGAGCTGGGGTCCAAGAGTGCTCATTGAGGCACTCCTAATCGTAAGTTAAGCAAGGATGGTGTGGTCCTTGGCAACAAGCATGTATAGGTAGCAGCCTGAGTGCTTGTATAGAGTGATTTGGAAGCTGGGTACTCAGCCATGTGCTTGCTATTGGGCCATTATGGGCCTTCCTGTAAGTTGGGCCTTAGGTAATCTAAAAATAGGTGTCAACACTTGCCCTCCTACTCTCTTCAACATGAGAGTGTGAGGAGAATAGCTAGGATGAAGTGTTTAGTTTGAGATGACATTATTTAGGCTAAAACTAAGGAGGCTTAGCTCATTGCTTAGCGGTGTGGCATAACATGTCTAGCTAAATCGTATGCATCATGCAACAACATTTAGCATAACTAATGTGACGGTTGGATTGGTTAAGGTATCATGATGATTTTTTTTTTTTAGGTAAGTATGCTATGCGTTGATGACTTCTCTAGGAGGTTGTGCTCATAGTGTACCACCATGTTTGTCTACATCAATAATCTGCATAGCTTAGCTAATCAAGGCCCCTAATTGGCGAAGTAGGACACATGTTCGATTGTGATGCATTGTACATCTTTATATTGAGTATGTGCTTTAGGAGTGGGAAAAATTGTTTGAGCTTCCCTCTCGATTGTTTATATAAAGGGGGCCATGAGGCTTCAATTTTCTCTTTCTTCCATTTACTTAGTCAAAACTCTACCAAATTTTTCTCTTGTAGGCTAATTTTTTATTTTTCTCAAGCTTCTCTTACTTCTAAATTGTTACCAAGAATGGTTGATCAAAGCACTCTAGATGTTTGTAGTAAGTATTCTTGCGCATTAATTTCTAGAGAGATAGATGAAGATTACGAGTAGATAGTCTGTAAAGGGGGTAATGACCTTACTCCTCATGAAGTGATGACGATAGTGATGGCGAAAGTAGGTACAAATGGAGTAATCCTATCTTGGGCAGAAAGGATGGAGTGTACGTGAGTGAGGCCTTTAGATGTACACTGTCTAGATGGGGAGAAGCATAAGGAGGATGGGCCACTGTGCATGATGAACAATAATGAAAAAGCGTTGTTTACATGCTCTTTAAGGAGGATGAAACGAAATTGAACTTGGTAAGTTGTACTGTAAGTAATGAACTTAGATGGTGAGTAGATGTGCCTATGGGTAGGGAGAGAGCCTTCAAGATAAAGGACTAGTAATCCTTTTGCATGTATGCAAAGCAGTTCAAACTCGGTTTGCAATTGCCCCTTTTTAAGTTCTTGATGGATGTGTTTGAGTATTGCAAGATTTTCCTTGGAAGCCTCAACATGAATGCATGGATGTAGCTACTTCCATTCAAGGTTCTATTCCTATGGATACCGTATCAGCCAAGGCATGCTTATTTAAGCACTTCTTCCATGTTAATAGGTTATCTGATGGTCGAGTATACATTGCCAGCTAAGGTAGGGGCCTAAAGATTTTCCATGAGTTGCCTAATAAGGTAGAGGATTAGAAGGAATATTTCTTCTGTGTGTAGATGTCAGAGCGGCCCAACTTTTGAGCAGGCTAGACTATGCCTATTCAAGGAAAAAATTGGATCACCTTAGAGTCGAGGATAGTGAAGTGAGCATAGAGTTATTGGACCTGGTAGGCTAGAAGGAACTAAATCCGGTATCCATCTGCCAGAAGTATTCTGAAGGTGGTGGGCTCTTTATGATGCATCTTTAGGGTCTTACACACAAAGAAACACCACAACGAATAGGAAGCACTGAAAAACAAAAGGAACTTAGGAAATTCGGATAGCTATCAACTAGATATGACACACCAATTGATCTTGCTCGGCTTAATTTAAGCCATGTGTCAAAAGGCTTAACTAGGAGCTTGTGGTATGGTTGGTTTTGCCAAAATGAATTCTGAGTTAGCTTAGAAAATGTAGGGAAAAAGTGATAGATTGATATCGACTAGACTTAGATCAGGTATGAGCTCATACTTTATAAATTATTCAAGTCTTCTTTGAGCTGGTTAGCTTGACTCAAACAAATATCTAGGCTCAATAGATTAGAAGCCTTGTTGACTTGTAGTGGGGTTTGGCATTCAAGTCACTTAAAGTGTAATAATCCTAAGTGAGTGATAGAATCTTCATCAGTAACTAGCTCTCAAGCTAGTACTCTGCAAGTAAGTCCTTATAGCCCTCTAGCTTAACTCTAGGTAAAGAGTCTATGGGGTTGATTCCTATAATCTTTTTAGGTTGGAGGGATTTGAATCAAATCTACGAGGTTTTCATTTAACAAGCTTGCTCTGGTTTGTTCATTATTGTAGGGAATTAGACAAAATACATTGAAGGGGGAAGAGATGCCATAATCCTCAGATAGTTTGATTTGATAAGCATTGTGGTTGATTTTCTTTAAGACCTTGAATGGACCATCAACTCTAGGTGATAACTTGTTCTTTTGGAGATGGGAAAACCTCTCTCGGCCGAGGTAGATCCAAACTAGATCTCCTAGATTAAAAGAAATAGCTTAGTGACCTTTGTTACTGATTACATGCTGGCATTCATTGAACTTGGCAATCTTCTTAGTCATATGCTAGTGCAGTTTGTATAGTTCATTAGCTAGGTTGACTCTAGACTGGCTTTCTTCATGGCTATAGGGGCAATGATCATGTCAAGAAGAATGGTGGAATTGAGACCATATATGATCTCAAAAGGGGTCCTCCTAGTCATACTGTAGACAGTTCCGATGTAAGCAAACTGCATAATGGGTAAGTACAAATCCCAGTCCTTTAGATTCTTACTAATCATGGCTCGGAGTAAGTTACCAAGTGTTTTATTCACCTCTTCAATCTACCCATTTGTCTATGGGTGAATGCTCATGTTGAATACAAGTTTGGTGCCAAGTCTCTTCTACAGAGTCTTCCAAAAGTAACTCAGAAATTTAGTATCTTGATCTAAAACAATGGACTTTAGAACTTCATGCAAGTAGATAATTTCCTGCAAAAATAAATCAATAATATATAAGGCATCCTTAATTCTATAGCACATAATGAAATGTGACATCTTACGGAATCAATCTATTACTACAATGACCGAATCATTCCCTTAAGATGTTTGAGGCAATCCTAGGACAAAGGCTATACCCAAGGTAAGGGTGGTGTAAGTAAGGGCATGTATTTTCCATGCCGTTCATTTCTTCCCTTAGTCTTCTTGCACACAACATAATTCTAACTACCTTGTAGACATCCTTGTCCATAATAGGCCAATGAAAGTTTTTTCTCAATAGGTTAACAATTTTGGTTTCACTAAAATGCCTTAGCAGACCACCACTATGTGCTTCTCTAACAATTAGCTTGTACATAGAACAAAGGGGTATACACAATCTTCTCTCCTTAAACAAATATCTATCTTTCAAATAATCCTTCAATAGTTACTCCATCTCGACACTTTAAAAGTATAGGATCGAAGTACGGGTCTTAAGCATATTTCTTAGTAATGTGGGAGAATCCCAACAACTTAGTTTGTAGGATCGTCAATAGAACATGCTAACTGTTACGTCCCAAATAGGAAAAGTCATAACAGTCTTGCCGTGTAAACTAATCTAAGATAGAAGCTAACCTCACAGTTTCTATCATAGATACAGTTCACAAAGGCACACAACTCAACCAGCTTGAAACGTTTATTTTGACACCTGTTAATAACCAAACCTGTGGTAGAGCTTTTACAAAATACCTATTCTACACAACCTGTTGTTTAGTACCACAACAGTATTTATACAAACATTTTATGTCTAAAGGTAAAGTTTATAATCGGAGTTTATTAAAAACCATAAGTTTTGCAGTCTATATACAATAAGTTAGGAAACTAGTAGGCTCCTAAGGAATTCTTAATTAGTTTCCTCAAAAACTCAAAGACAAAGTCAAAAGCTTAGGTTCAGTTGATTCCTCGATCTTTACTTTCCCAAACAGCAGTACACTAACTTGGGAACGGTGGTATTTGAACATCCTATCCTCACTCAACATCTGCAAAAGAATCTATAGGGATGTGAGTATAACTAGATCAGTAAGTGGGATGGAGTAAGAAGAGTACTGTATAACCATAAATAAGGTTAATAATTATGATGAAATGCAATACAATCAATCAAATAAAACATCGCACAATGTTATCCTGTCTACTGTGAGGTTAGAGAAATTACATTCGCTCTAACCTGAATTGAGGAGTTTCATCGCAACTTAAGTTAGGGTAAACTCGAGCTTATGCAATGGAGAACACTCTCTTCGCATGACTACCTTCGAACTACAGCCCCCAACCTTACCGCGGCCTCCTCTCTTGTCACTTAGTTCTGCTAAGGGTGGAGAAATGACCATTTCAGTTATCTTCATTGAAGGAAGTCGGTATTCGGCTTGACACTCTTAATTGTTTCCCCTAATGGGTGTTATGCATGTCCAATTTCATTTTAGTTGAATAAACGTTAGTTTTAATTAAAGGTAGCCAACAAGTTCACACAATACAGAATCCTTGCAACATGTAGAACAGCACACCAAGGAGTTGAACTCTTGTCACAACCGAGTATCATCCACACACACAATATATACACAATTAACTAACTATAAACATAACTAGAAGTACTCTTGAGTCTTCGAATACTATAAATAATATCCAAACAAGCGGTGAAGCCATAATCCCAACTTACTTGTTTAGATGTTCGCTATGGCTAACTCGAACCGTCAACCATCTTTGTATTAGAAGGTCCTAATTACACAAAAGATCTAAATTCAGTTTTTGTAATAATTATAACATTAGGGTTTAATCTAAAATGGTTATATATATATATATTATTTTCATAATATATAGTTGTATTATCACTATATATCGAATTAAGTTATTAATTGTTGATACTGTACATCATATATACTATTACGTATTATATATTGTTTCGATCGTATCGAAATGTACTTTTAATTTATTAATTTACGTTTTAATTTCGGTAAGGTTACCACAATATGTACATTCTTGAATATGATAAAGTTATAGGTTAAATTACTTAAGATAGTTCGATTTTAACAAAATTAGTGTCGTTGGGTTCGTATAGACCTAACGACACATTTTATAAGTTCTATTTTTAGAGACGACTTTTAATAGGTAGTTTGAATTTCTAATACAGTTATATATAATTATATAAATATGATCGTATTATACGTAATTTATGTTATTAAATTGTATTTTATCTAATTTGTCCATATATCATTATAATATAAGTATTATCCAATTTTAATATACTTAAAATGTATCCGGATAAGAAAATATTAATAAATATAATAAAAATATTAATTTAATCCAATCTGATCAGCAATCCTATATATATTTTTTATTTAACTATTTAATTCATTTTGGCTTATTAATATTAAAAATACATCACGACTTGTAAATTAAGCTATTTTACTTAGAAATTCGTAATAAATAGTTCAAGTTACCAAATAATTCCCTAAAAATTTCTATAGACTCCTAAAAATATAGGGAATTCAGTTATCACTTGGTTTCAAGTTTTCGACCTATCACCTATATATTCGTATTGACGATCTTACTCCTAAATTATCATAAATTATCCAATTACGATTCTTTTTGCACCAAATTAATTTCAATCCGATTCAATACTGTTATTATTTATTATAGATCAGTACATGTCCATTTCATCAATTAATTTCACAATTTCTTGTTAAATTTATAATTTCAGCCTATTTTTGAGCTATTTTCAGGCTAAAAATGCAATAAATATTTAAAATATTCAAATCAAAATTCAGGCTACATAGCAATTATCTATATATTATAAACATCCTATGCAAAAATTTTCAGCTAAAAACAATATCATTTAGTATATTTATTTTACAAATCTAAATTTGGATGAACAGTAGATTTCTTAAGAAAGTATATTAAATATTATGAATTTCATGAATTCATGTTTAAAATAACCTAAGTACAATTTTTTTCATAATTTTCTGGGTGGATTTACTAATTTTTAAAAGTTATTGAAAAATAGGGCAGGAAATTGACCTTGGTGTTCTTGGGTACTCCGGTAGCCAGCAGCGGTTGGGTGGTTGTCGAATGGCTTAGGCGTGGTGGTGACTAGTAGTGTTTGGTCGGGCTCCACAGAAGAATCACTTTAGGTTATGGTTCTATCCTAGCACAAATTTTTCCCTTTTTTTGCTTAATTTCTTTTTATTTTCTACGATTTTTTTTTAATTTTTCTTTCTATTGTTTTTGGTTTCAAAAGATGTAAAATGATGTCGTTCAACAGATTTATAGTGATTTAGGTCGGTTTCTTTTCCCTTTATTTATTTTTTTCTTGCTTTTTTCTCCATTAATTGCAATTAGGAGGTGTCATTTGCTTGTAGATTTTACTTTTTGATTCAGTAATAATCTAGCTTTAATGATTTCTAGTAGCTTCTAGACAGAAATTGGAAGGCTTTTTGGATAAGATTTGCAATTATTTAGGTATTTTGAGTATATTTTACTAATACTTAATTATTTACTTAATATACAAGTATGTATTTCTTGTATATATATCATACGTAATATATAACTATACTCATATAATTAAGTTTCTAACATATATTTTATTTTTAGGATATGTTCTCTTAATTAATTTTATGATTTCAACAAAATATATATATATAATTACGTAATTTAGGGATAATTTACTGGTATAATTATTATTTATACTAGGTATACTCATAAAAATACGTGTATTTTTATATAGTAAATTATACTATACTATATTATCTCGTTTTATAGCTCAATTAACTTATTTCTAAGTTCTCGTTACAATTTGATTTCGATTTTAGGAGTTCCAAACATTTTAGTGCTATATTGAGTATTCCTACTTCTAAAGGCAAAATTGGGATTTTTGATTACTTTTTGTCATTATTTCTAATATCTAACTTCATTGTAATATCTCAACTAGCTTTTTTATTCTAGTTGTAAAGTTTGGGCTCAATTGGATTAGTTTCCTTAAAAACCCTAAATTTAGGCTCGGTTGTCCTAAACTTCATTTTAGGAGCTTACACTAACTTGACAGAGCATCGGCAACTATGTTAACATTACCCTTCTTATGCTTGATCACATAAGAGAATCCTTCCATAAATTTTAACCATTTAACTTGCATTTTTGAAAGTTTGTTTTGACTTTCTAAATGCTCTAACAACTCTATAGTACTCGTAAATGACAAACTTTAGAGGTAACAAATAATGTTGCCACATCGTGAGAGCTCAAAAAAGCAAATAAATTCCTTCTTATACACAAAGCAGTTTAACTCTACACTATCGAGTTTCTTACTATGATAAGTGAGAGGTCAATGTTCTTGCATCAGTATAGTGCTAATACCAATGCTTAGCGCATCACATTCTAACTCAAATGGCTTGTCAAAATCAGGCAAAGCTAGGACAGGGGCTATGGTAAGTTTTTCCTTAATCTCCTTAAAGCTCTTCTCAACTCGGTCAATTAGTGGGAATCTACCATTCTTCTTCGTCAACTAGGTTAAGGAAGGTACAATTGTATTTAAGTTTTTAATGAACTACCTATAGAAAGAGGTAAGTTCATAGAAACTCCTGACTGCAATAATACTTTTGGGCATAGGCCACTCTAGGATAGCTTGGACCTTCTTAGCATCTGCTTGGATTCTTTCTCCCATTACAACATAGTTGAGGAAAATAGCTTTAGCTTAGCAAAATGTACACTTCTTTAAGTTCCCATACAGTTTTTCAGCATGTAGGAGGTCAAAAACAACTTGGAGGTGCTCTACATGGTCAACTAGATCAAAGCTGTATACTAGTATGTTGTCAACGTACATTGATCACACATTTTTCGGTCAGTAAACACATCTCATGGTTTATGAGTCTTATAAATGTGCTTAATGCATTTGTAAGTCCGAATGGAATCCAACCACTCATGGAGACTATGTCTCATCTTGAATGCAGTTTTCCACTCATCACTAGGTCTCATGCAAGTTTGATGGTAGCCACTTTGCAAATCAATCTTTGAAAATAACTTGGCTCCATGAAACTCGTCCAACATGTCACCATGCTCTGAAATTGGTAAAGCTAATTCATCTCTAGGGTTGTACACATGAAGAAACACTTAAACAAATTAAAAGCAAGGAAAAACAAAAGGAACTTAGTAAATTCAAGTAGCTATTAACTGGATAAAACATACTAATTGATCCTATTTAGCTTAATTTAAGCACTCGATATGACACATGAATGTCGAACTAAGGTCACTTACCACTAATTATTGCTAAAAGAGCTAGATAAGATCTAAGGGAAGTTTAGAGAACACTCTAGTTACTCTGTAAAATGGAAAATTGTATCTAATAATGGTAGTATGATATGTGTTGTTTGCTTACAAGAAAAACGAGGTTTATATACTAGCCCTACTAAGGTTACAATACATACATGGAAAAGATAAAATGAATAATGTAAGAAAAGATTCATAAGACATACTAAAAAGGGTTAAAAACGACAAAGAGCATAGAAAAACTAAGGAATCCTTTTGGAATGTTATGCCAAAAAAATATGTCAAGAGGTAATTGGAGGCTTATAGTATAGTTGGTTCTACCAAAATGAATTCTAAAGCAAATTGACAATTGCAGAATCCAACTCATAAGAGGTTATGGGAAAGTTGCAGATTGAGAATGACTAGAATTAGATCAAGTTTGAGCTCGTACTTTCCAAATTATTTAAGTCTTCTTCAAGTTGGACAACTTGGCTTAAACAAATATCTAGGGTTCGACAAATCGGAAGCCGTACTGACCTATATTAAGGTTTGGAGCTCAGGTTAGTTGAAGTGTAATAATATTAAGTGGGTAATAGAATCTTCATTGCTAACTGGTTTTCGAGTTAGTATTTGACAAGTAAGTCCTTGCAGTCCTCTCGCTTAGCTCTAGGTAAAAGATTTATGGGGTTGATTCCTATCATTTTGGGTTTAAGACAAGTACCTCATGTTCTTTGTTGACGAGGAGTAGTTAGGTTTTTGCCGTGTCGCTTCGTCATTGTTGTGGGGAATCTCGGGGTTGCTCGTCCTCAACATATTAAGTGTTGTATTTTGTTGTTGTGTTTTTGAACTAACCTCTAGTTTTGTCTTATAGCTATAGAGCTAACCACAGATAAGGTAAAGGCAAAGTTGCTTACTGTCCGAGAAAGGCCTTTGGTAAAAGAGGTAACCTTTGTCCAAAAGAGTAAATAGCTTGTTGCTGAAGGAGAGAGGGAGAGCTTACGTTCCCTTTTAAGAAGACAAAGAAGAAGAAGAAGGGGGATGTGTGGCAATCAACTATCCTAGAGGTGGTGAAAGGCATGGCAGGAGACGTTCCTGTTACCATCACACTAAGTGGATTGAGGTAGGAGGTATAAGCCATAGGGGGTGCATCTAGGTAGCAAGAGCAAGGCATGGCTGTTCAGGCTTCCAAAGAGGTCTAAAGGTGAGATACACATGTTGAGGAGAGGCGTGGGGACTCAAAGGTGACCCCAAAGGATGTTGGGATCACAATCGAGATCCTTAGTGACAAAAATGTTCCTCCATTAGTGCCTTAAGGTAAGCAACCTATTGCGCAAGAGATAGCCAAGCCCGCTACTTAGGCAGCAGTGATGCCTATGTAGCAAATGGAGTAGGTAGAGGCTTGGTTTAGGTGCTTCTTTATTGGGATAAATGATGTGGAGGCTTCTGCTAAGATCTTCTGAAGGCATAATGAGGTGAGCCAATTGTGTTTTTCCCTTAAGTGTTGTAGATTGTTGAGTAGACCAATGACTTAACCTTCTTGTAGCTTTATAACATGCTCAATTATGTCCTCTTCTACAACTGGACCTATCAGCTATTAAGGAGATGCTGAGTAAAGGCCAAGGTAGAGAAGCTTTACGAAGCATTAGGAGAAGAGAACAGAGCATTTAGTGACCTAGCAACTGCATCCAAAGACTTCGAGTGATAGCATGAAGAGCTAAAGAGGTGAGTCGAACAAATGGAAGGTAACCTAAAGGAGGCCCAGGCATCTACTGAGGCCACTAAAGGTGAGGTCGTAAAGCTACAGTTTGAGTTAAAGGCCAAGGATAGGGAGCTATAAGGAGCCTAGGATGGTTTTGTTGGATGGAAGTGGAACTACTGGGGGGGGGGGGGGGAATAGGCTCTCCAATGAAGTCAAACAAGAGATCTTTATAGAGACTATTGAAGATCCATTGGTTTAGAAGACCTTAACCACTACTATGTACGTAGTTGTTAAGGAGGTAAGGAAGCAGGTCTACGAGTTATTTCCTGAAGCAAACTTGTCTTACTTTAACTGGCTGGCGAACAAGGTACTTGATAGGCTTCTAGATATCGACCCAACCCGACTACCAAAGTCGAGATCATCTACTTGCCGACTCATTTTGACTGTCGAGCCAAATAACACTATTCCTTATAGATAGAGTGCCAAGAAGCAGAAGGCCAAGATAACAACTGATCCTCATACATGCCTGACCAATCAATTACTTGGTTTCATACTTGCCAATAAGCCGAGATATCACATTTTCGAGAGTTGGATTCACTCGGAAAAGTTTGTCGTTGACTTAGTGGCTGAGAGATCATGTTACCAAGGGTTAGATCCACTCGGTACAATCCAAAGAGACTATTGCTGATTGACTTCAACACGCAGCAATTATGGGTTGAACTCTTTGGTTACTCGGCTAAGCACTATGAGACTACTTCTAAGGCATGCTGAAAGATCACATGTCGACTTCTCCTTATGAAATGCATAATTTTATATTTTTGTACTTATTTCTCTTTATTTTATTTATGGGCCCAATTCTTTAGGGTTTAAAGCCTTATACAATATTTATAGTTTTGCAACTAGGGTTTAGGACGTACTATAAATAGCAACATTTGTCATAATATAGAGATATATAACAAAATTGATGAAAAACCCCTTTTGAGTCTTTTTTCTTGAAAAGTTCTGTCCTTTACTAGCTCTTATCAATCCCTTTAGTAAGGATTGTGGCGAGTAACCCTATTACTCCGACCGGTGCATCATATCCGGTGAGTCTTAGGCTATTTGTAGTTCTACGGTGCGTCATATACGTAGAGTTAGTACGCGGGATTTTGCTAAACCATCGACTCCCATTTATTTTTCGTTCCTTCAGTAGGATTGGACCCACCACCCCTACAATCAGCCTTATCTGTCCTTGGCTCCGGTTCATATCATTATTGGAAATGATGGGGAGTAGGAAGAAGAGCTGGAGGAACAAGTGGCCACCAAGTAGGTTGAGGTGGCCTTAATTTATTTATTTATTTTTCATGTTATACTTAACGATTGTCACCTGTTTTTGGTTTTTCTCCTTTTAAAATTTCATTGTAGGGGGTTCAATATGTCGACCTCCCCATTCTATCTTACAAAGAAACTTAATGAATGAAAGACGTCCTAAAGATATGTATTGCATTCTCATTGCTATCATGTTTCCTTTTGTTTTTGAGTTCTCCCTTATTATTAGGCTCCTGAGGCTATTCATCCCTTGATTGAATGCTTTAGTTCCTTTTTTAGTAAGTTTGCTTCAAGCTTCATCCTTAGTAGGCTAAATAACTTCATCATTTTTTCATTAGGTCTTTTGACTTGTTTAGTCGAGTAAAACTTTGGTTTGCTGGACAGATCCATCTTTTTTTCCCTAAGTGTGCTTATATGGAGATTACTTAGATGGGCAAGCTGTTAGGGGCCTACAAGCTAATTATAGAATATCTCATATGAAGTCATGCATTCTTTTTAGCAAGGTTTGCTTGGTTTGGTGGATCTTCTTGACACCAGGCAATCTTTATGTCAGGTCGCATCTTTAGTAGAGCGTAAGTCTAGCATGCGTATCAACCTGGATAGTATATCTTCTAGAAGGCATTTAATGCTTGTACAACGTATTAATGATTTCTAAGAAGCCAGTTGGGCTTCCCGTAACACCCAATCCATCCGATCTTTGCTATGTGTATAGATGGGGGGTCTCCTATATAAAGGGTGTATGGATCCTTTGTTCCCTACATCCAACATTCCCAAACATTCTTGTGGGTTTGTATGGAGAGATAATACATAGTTAGTGAGGGAGAGGGCAAGTTGAAGTTGATCAAAGTGAGGGAGAGGGCATATGAGCTTGGGATATGGCTTCCTATGATATCTCCCTTTGAATTGTGATCGTGAGGTACAGAGAGTTGCCTGGTAGTGAGGGGTGGCCCTCAAGTTGTGATTAGGAGGCATACACTGGCCTTTGGGTCCTCTCCCTTTATTGTTCAATGAAGCCCAAATGATAAGGGGACCTTAGGTGCTCTTCTACCAATTGTTGGGGAAGCTTAACCATAGGGTTGCTCTTTCACATGAGGTTTTAGGTAGAGCCTTGAGGCATCTCCTCTCAAGTTTTCAAATAAAGGTCAGCGGTCATAGTGACTATAGCAATGGAGGGTGCCTCTTTTCCTCACCTAGCTTTTTTTGGCCAAAGTAGCTTGGAGGAACTCACTTAGGATAGTGCAAAGCCTTATCTTTTACAAGTCCTCTTGTCTGTTTTACAGGTAACCCAGATGGAGTGGTTGGATTAGCTGTCTCCATTCCTTTAACGTTGCTTTCACGGGTTCTTGATTGATTTGGGTGAGGCATTAACCTTTCTTTGGAGCCACTCGTGCTATAAGGATGTAGCCTTCAGCTCGCTGAAACTTAAGGATGTCACAATGCAGCTAGTTGAGTAGTAGTTCCTCTTAAAGCGTGACTTCATTCAAGTAGCCGAGTTGAAGTTAAGAGCAATTGGAAGACATGGCATTGAGTAGTAATGTAAGATGTGGCCTTATGCCTGTTGTAATTTTCACTTTCTTCCAGTATGTATCTAGGGTTGGTATGCCAACTCATAAGGCCTTATAATAATCATTGAATATATGAATAAAATTTTCTTCCCTTTGTACTTCTACTTGCTTTTACATCTAATGTGCCTTTACTCTTTCCTACTCTTCTCTTCAATAGTAGCTTGGCTCACTTTGAGCCTAATTGCTTCTTAAGTTGTAAGGGATTTCGTTAAGTTAAAATCATAACTACTTCTCAGTTTGAGATTGGGGATGAGAATTAACTAAAGAAGTGTGCAATGTAGGGCAGTGCTTGGCCTTCATAACTTAAACAAGTTAGGTAGGCAAATGAATCAAACTGAGCGAGGTGATCAAGGATCAAAATTAGCTTAAGGAGAGAAGAGTAATGTAACTGCAATATATCCTTAACTCTTAATTACATTGAGTTAGAGTAAGAAGCCATTCAAGTGAGTTTCTCGGGGATAAGAATCGACTTGAAGGGAATGCAATGTAGAATGGCACTCAGTTACCCTTATGGTGTCGGTGTGAGGATTAACCAAGGGGTGCTTCTTTAGGGATGAATATCAACCCTAAGGGCAGAGAGGCTTGGCACTAGGCCATGCTCAGTGATCCTATGGTGTTGGTGTAAGTACTAACTTGGGGACCTTTCTAAAGGATGAAAATCAACCCAAGGCTCACAAAGTTGTGTTTGGTGATCCCATGGTGCTAGTATAAGTATTGACTTAGGGATCCTTCCCGGGGATGAAAATTGACCCTAAGTTGGAGAGGCTTGATGCAAAGCCATGTTCAGTGATCCAATGGTCTCAATGTAAGTATTGACTTGGGGATCCTTCCTAAGGATGAAAATTGACCCTAGGTTAGAGAGGCCCGATGTGAAGCTATGCTTGCTGATCCCATTATGTTGATGTAAATATTGACTTAAAGATCCTTCTCGAAGATGAAAATCAACCCAAAGCTATAAAGGCTCAACAAGAAGCTATGCTTGCTCAATCCCATAGTGTAAGAATGGGATTTAACTAAGGGATCATTCTCAGGGATGAGAATTGACTTAAGGTTGCGGAATAATGCAAGTAAGAGACATGGAAAAAGAAAGTAGCATAGACAAGTGTAGAGGACTTGTTGTTTCATTGATCATTGTAGTAATTGTAAATGCCTTATGGTGTAACACAATACTTAGTGAAGATACAACCTTAAGTTATTGGCATTCCATTCCTTGGGGATGGGCTGGCCATGTAGGGTCTCCAATTTATAGGTACCTTTTCCTACGTCTTCAACCATGCATACTGGGTCCTCTTAATTGGGAGCAAGATTGCCTTTCCCTTAAATCGAACTAGTAGCCTATTTTATCTTTTCTTTTCACAATCATATTGTCTACATAAGCTTCAATGTTCCTACCGATCTATGGCTTAAAGATGGAAGTAATCAACCTCTAGTGGATCGTACCTACGTTCTTTAAGTCAAAGGGCATAACCCTAAACAATAGGTTCTAAAGTTAGCAATGAATAACATATTGACCTTGTCTTGAGGGGTCATGTAAATTTGGTTATACCCTAAGTATACATCCATGAAGCTAAGTACTGCATGTTCAAATGTCAAATTGGTGAGTTTGTTGATATAGGGAAGAGGGAAGAAATTATTTAGGTAGGCCTTGTTGAGATTAGTTTAATCAATGCACATCTACCATTTACCATTAGCTTTCTTAGCCAGGACAATGTTCGCGGGCTAAGTTGGATACCTTTTTGGTCTTATGTACCTAACCTGTAGGAGCTTCTAAACTTCTTGCTCATTTTCAACCTGGCACTCTAAGGCAAAGTACCTCTTCATTTACTCGACAAGTTATATTGTGGGATTGATGTTAAGGTAATGAATGGCCTTACATATGTTTATGATCCCCGTGCATATTTTTTGGTCTGATTGCAAACAAGTTCGAGTTGTTTTTGAGGAACTTTGTGATCTCCTCTTTCTCTTCTATAGGCAATTCTGGTCTAATCTTTTTAACCATGCCTAGGGCTAGTGGAATTTCTTTGGTCTTCTTGGTCAGTTCCATAGTGTTGGGTTGAATTATTGGTGGACTTATATTCATGATGTTACCTCTGGTTTGAGCTTTAAGGTAGAGGGGTTTAGATAATTTCACATCTCCTTGGGTCTTGCCTACCTTGATTGGTGTCATGAACTTTTCTTTGAGGCACCTTTAGTTGGTGAGCATGTCAAACTTTGTTATGCTCAGTCGGCCTAGGATAATGTTATATGGAAACCAGTGTTCTTTGTTGCTATAAAGTACAATGTGTAGCGAAGGACTCCACCTTCTTTTGATTGCATTTACTGGAGGCACAACGGATGAGTTCATCCGGTTCTCTAATGTTCATATCATGAAAAGTCTCGATGACTTGTTTAGAGGTAGGTCATCCACTGGCTGCTTGTGGTTGTGCGCTCGCTTTAAGTGTGTGTTTTGTTGCAATTACAATTCAACTAGTAGCAAAGGCTGTAGGGGACCTACTGATCATGCAGAGTCTAGCCATATGAATGTGTCAAGCGTATCATTCGCAAGTCATGACTTTTGTTTAGCTTTATAGAGGAGCTGATAGTTGCCTCCTTAATGTAGCATTTTCCTGCTTTACTTCTAAGTATGGCAACGTCTCTACATAAGGCAGCATTGGACTCCTGTATCTTCCTACTTTCTTCCATCATTTATTGAATGAGGAGCTTAAGTTGTTGGACTATAGGGTTCTTGTTTTCTAGAGGTTATGGTCTCGACGTTGCCTCATGTTGCCATCTTATAGTTATAACATATTGACATCACCCAATTTTGAGGCTTAAGGTTTGTTGTTTTTACTTCTAGCCATCATGTATGATGGCCCGAAATGGTGGGCACTAAATGTTGATTGTATGGGTAATCAACTTCATATCTATATCTAAGGATGTTGAAAAGGCTTTAAAAAAGGATGGACTTGATGGGCTCGTCACTTTTGGAAACCTGTAAGAAAGCCTTTGTAGATAAGTCTACGAGGACCCTCCGATGCTTAACTTAGCAAGGAATGAGAGTGGAAAGGTAAAGGAGGGAAAGGTGAAGTAAGCGAGCATTGAAGCTCAAGTAGGTGGTGCTTATCGAGAGTGTTAAGTGTGTGTAGACACCTAAATTAGAAAAAGTTCAAAAAAATAGAAAATTAAAGAAAGCTCCAAAAAAATGAAGAAATTTAGAAAAAAAATAAGAATTCTAGAAAAATATATAAAAAAAAGGAAAATAGGAAAAAGCACAAAAAAATAAGAAATTTAGAAAAAATACAAAAAAATAAGATATTTGAAGAGTCACAAAATAAAAAAAGGTATTTAGAAAATAATAAATTTTTAGATTGTTTAAAAATAATATAATTTTAATTTCAATAGTTTTGAATAAAAGGTTGTTGGATCTATGTTTAGATTTGAATATAGCTCGGGCTGACTTGGTCCATATGTGCAATTAATTACATATATGAATAAGGAAAAACCAATAGCTCAGCTAGATAAGTATCTGAACTTGATATTGCATGTGAATTGGAAATCTTGGGTTTAATCCATAGAAGGTGCAAAATGTATCTTTTATTTTCTTTTCTCATTTTATTGCCATGTCATCGCCATGTCACGGGCTACATCATATTGCATTTAATTTTTTCTATCCTTAACACGACTATGATACCTATAAATAGAGGTCTACTCTTCATTTTCAAAACACAACGAAAACTTCGAAACACTTTAGAAAAAACAAAAATCGAAGTTGCATCTTTCTAGCACGGTTCCTCTCTCTCTAAGATAGCATTCTCTACGGTGTTTTTTTTTTTTTTACGAAAACCACCACCATCGGATTTCTCAAGCCAATAGGAGATAACTAAGCCGACTCCAAGCCAAAGTAAGCCGACCGAGCCGACTCCAAGCCGGAATGAGCCGACCGAGCTGATTTAAGCCAAAGTGAGCCAATCCAAGCCAAAGGGAGTCGACCGAGTTGATCTAAGCTAAAGTGAACCAACATGAGTCGACTCCAAGCCGACCTTCTTCTTTTTTTTTTTTAAATTCATTTGTTTATTTGTAAATGTTATAAATGAGAAAAAGAAAAAAAGAAAGAGAAGAAAAAATAAAAAGAGGAAAAGAAAAAAAAAAGGGAAAAGAAGTAGTATATTTATTTATAGAAATAGATAGAATAAGTATAAAAAAATAATAAAAATAAATAAATAGGTTAGTAAAAAAAAATCGTTTTGAAACTTAGAAAAATTGAGTTTTCTAAAAATAAATGAAAATAAATAAATCAATTTTCAAATTAGAATCATTTAGAATTTCTAAAAATAAAATCCAACTTAGGACTCTTTATAATTTTTTCTCAAATCAACTCAAAATGAGTAAAAACGTAAACTTGGCAATTTTTCCAAAGTTAAAATCAATCAACCCACTATATTTTCATTAAACGAACTACGGAAGTCTGATCTCGAATAGTGAGTATGTAAGCACCCGTACTCAAGTACAGGGCGACTTAAAGTATGAAAATTTTTATTTTTTCATTTCTAAATATTTATGTAAATTAATCAATGTAGTCGCATATATCATAATTAGATGTTTTTAAAAATTAAAAAGGGTATATTTGAAAAGCTAAGTTAAATTAGGAAAGTTAAAAAATAGTACCTATTTAGGGTTTAATAAACTAGTCGCCGAACCTAAATTTCTGGTTTTCAAAAAATGCGTTTATAAATTGTTTTTTTTTTTAATCAATAGACAGGTAGCTAAGTTCTAGCTAATCTACCCAATTGGTCATAACTTAACCCTTTTTCTCAACTCTAGTTGGGTAGCGACTCTAATCCCTTTTTAAATTGAAAAAATGGTTTTCTTTAAACCCTAGTCGAGGATCAGTATTAAATGGGCAGGGTTTAGCACTGATCAGCTTAGAGAAAACCTAATCTTATAAAAGAACCGGGAGGGTGAAAAACCAGGCTCAATAGCTTGGCGACTCCGTTGGGGACCATCAAGAGGGCTAACCACTTAAAAACATTTCGAAATTAAAATCACTTTTCAAATTACCTGCCTTGTTTAGTTATTTATTTCTTTATATATTGATTTGTTTATTTGTTGTTTGCTTCGTGTATATATTTGTTTTAATTAGCATATTTATTTTGTAAATAGCATACACCGGGGCATGGGGTTTCATTTATTGCGTCAAAGATGCGGGGTAGATGCGATCAAACCCAGGTTATCTTAAGACCCTAAGAAGGGGGCCATTGTGTAAGTTCCGAGCATAGTGGGGCAACTACTATTCAGGGTTGATTAAGCTACCCTACTTAAGCTCATGTGACTAATGAAAGTATTTTCTAAAAACAAGTGAGGTTACAGAGGTTAAAGTCCTTTTAAAACCCACCTTATTTGCATGTACTTCTCTCCAAACTTGAGTTAATACACTACCTGTAAGAAATTGCAACCCTACCGATTGTTCAAGAATTTTTGCCAAAAAGTTTTTGAAAATTATAGTAGGGTTGCAACTTAAGGAGCAATATATTAACCCAAGTGACCTTAGCATCTGCATATTTCCATGTTTTTGTTTTTTTATCATTACATCGATGATTGATCCTTATCCATAAAACGTCGAAACTTAAGATGGTAGATAACCAAGCGAATGATTAGTCAAGCAATAAGCCACTAGACACCTCCAGGTTCCGCGAGCAGGTGTTGAGAGATGAAATCACCTATTTGAAAAAAAAAAGCAGTGTTCTGAAGCTCACAACCGAGCCTTAGGGTCCCTTTTAGCATAGGCCATTGGGAATATTTATGAAATGATAAAGGACCTTATGGCCCGTTTACGAGACTTAATATAAGGTCTTTCCGGTTCAAGTCTAAGGAGCCTAGAATAAAATTCCTGAATAAAGTTTAGGTTCTCTGCCTTTGTTTTTTGTATTCTCATCTTCCTTTTTCAAAAATAATAAAGCTCTCTTTAGTTCATCGTTTGTCATTCTTTAAAATTCCCGTCTTTGTAAATTGTCTTCCATTTAACCACCATTCGATCTCATTTAGAAAAATGTAAATAAAATGCATAGGCTTGTAAATAGAAACTAAATATATATATATAAACCACCATCCTTATTTGTAAATTATTTTCTGAAAATAAACTTTACCTTTCTCTCTCTACAAAAATCGAAAAAAAAAAACAAACAAAAATGAAAATAAAAGTTGCCAACAGCTATAAATGCTTATGGGCCTAAGGAACCAGCACAAGCTCAGGCCTCTAGCCCATTCAAGTGACCAACCCAAATACTTGGTTTTCAAACCACATAAGGTCCCTCGACCTATTAAGGAAGCCTAATATGAGCCCCTTAGCCCATTTAAGCCAAGCACTAGCCCTTTGGCCCATTCAAGCCAAATACGAATCCCTTGGCCCATTCAACCCCAAATGTGATCCCCTTGAATAAACATGAGCCCTTTGGCCTACTTAAGCAGCTAGCCTAAACATTTAGCTTTCAACCCACATTAGACCTAGCCCTTTATCACCATCTAATCAAAATACAAGCTACTTAGCCAACACCAACCTTAGGTCCATTTAGGTAACCTACCCAAACATAGGCTACATGGCTAAGCATTCAACCTAAACACTGGCTTACCCAAACACAAAGCCATTAGGCTAGCCAGCTAATCTGAACATGAGCCATAACCCATCAAGGCTGTCGACCTGAGCACAATCTTCAACTCCTAAAAGTAACCAAGCCAAGCTAAAACCCTTGATTTATTTAAAAAGCTAAGCTCAATCATGAATCAAACTAGAACACAAAATCAAATACTAAGGCATGATTTGAGAAATTAGGGGGGGGGGGGGACCCAATCCTAGGCAAATAAAATAGTAGACTCCTCCTTAAGGAACCGGTAACTCACTTTTTGAAAAGTTTAGGATGAGAAGAGGCAAGCTATATCCTATATATCGACCTGAAACACTTTGAGAGTTGAGTAACATGATTGTGAGGATATTTTGGACTCATTCCTTAAAGGAGGTTCACTTTGAATGTGATACGTAAATTGAAGTGAACTTAGGAATTCACTTCTAAATCCTAAACGCAATCATCTGTTGCTTATCCCATTGGACCTATTTGGAGAATTTCTAAATTTAAAACCTATCAAGAACCACCCCGTAATGGGGCAATTCGAAGGTTGGGGTAATTGGGTAGAAGATAAGGGTAAGATTGGTTTATGCTTGTTTAAATAACATCAATTCAAAAATGACGTTTATTTCTGATAAATTATTTTTCTTTGAAATGAAGAAGAGCCAATTTCCTTTTTCAACCACCTCAAGCCTATACACTTGAAATCTATGGAATTAAGACCTTAAATCATCAATGGAAACAGTTACTCTTAGGGCCAAAAGGAAAGAGAAAAATAATAAGAGATAGTGAGGCGAAGCAATTAAAAAAGAAAAAAAGAAAGAAGAAAAAAAGCCAAAGAATTGGGCTTGGAAGTATAGGATAAAAAGTCCCAAGAAATGTTTCACATCCCAATAGGGGCAACCAAACCAAATCAAAAGGGCCAAGAGTCGATACCCAAACAGCCTCAGAAAACACAAGGCCTTAATCACACTCCTAAGCTTGGAAACCCAAATTTCCATATCTATACTAACACTTTGAAGCCTTTCTTACCTATATTAAATCACATAAGGCCTCCCACCCACAATATCACCCTTATACATGTAAAATCTCTTCAAATCTTAAAAGATAATTTATCTTTAATAAAAATTGTTTTTAAAATAGGGGCAAGCATCTTTTAATTTTTCCTCAAGGTTCTTGATTTGTACACCCGGGATTAATAAAAGTGTTGTTGTCAAAACAATCCTTTTCATTAATATTTTTTGAAACCCTTGGACCAAAAGCTTAAATTCATGAGGGTAAACTGAAAAGACCTAATGGATTGGTTAAGGAGTATTACTTACAAAATGGACTATAATTTTTGGAACCGAATTCGACAGTGTAATCTAGATCGAGAGCTAGTAAGGAAGACCTCTTTGACTAAACTAATTGTGAGTTACCTTCTTCTTAAGAAAGGAATGGCTTAAGATCACAAAAGCCCTAAGAGAAGCCTTAGGGTCAGGGGGCATTAAGAAATTCCACATGATTACCAAAGATAGGGTTGGTAATAAGATTGTTCCTTAATAAGAGTTTATACTTGTTAGCAAAACTTTCAAAAATAAAAATAAAAATAAAAAAAAAAAGACAGAGAAAGTAAAGGCTAGTCACAAAATCTTGCATCCAAATCCATGTTAGCTTGAATAGCTAAGTTTTTAATCTATGTCATCCATTTCCTTGTTAAGTTCGTCATTTTTCTAGTTTAAGTCATTCTTCCCCAATTACGATTTTTAACATCCTTCAAACTCTTTTTTCAAATCAAAGGGCTTATCCCTACTCTTTTCCTTGTTCATAAATGGTTTTTCAACAATCTCTTTGTAAATACTTTTCTAAGCAAAAGTGTCTTTTGAAATTGGTTACTTGCCTTACATTAGTTCTTCAATCCTTCATCGTTTTTCTCTTAGGGTTCAAGCCAGCTCTCAAAGCACTGATCCCTCTTTTATTCTTTTTAGGGTTCCAGCAAGCCTTTAAGGCGCTTTCCCGTCTTTTTCTTAAGGTTCAAGTTAGCTCTTAGAACGTTGATCCCTCTTTTATTCTTTTTAGAGCTCTAACTAGCCTTTGGGGTACTGCCTCATCTTTCTAGGGTGTTAACTGGCTCTTAGAACACTAACTACTCCTTTATTTCTTTTTAAGGCTCTAGCTAACCTTTAGGGCGTTGTCCCGTCTTTCTAGGGTGTTAGCTGGCTCTTAGAGCTGACCTTTCTTTTATTCTTTTTAGGACTCTAGCAAGCCTTTAGGGTGTTGTCCCATCTTTCTAGGGTATTAGCTAGCTCTTAGAGCTGACCCTTCTTTAATCCCTTTAGGGTTCTAACTAGCCTTTAAGGCGTTGTCCCATCTTTCTCTTAAGGTTTAAGCCAGCTCCTAAAGCTCTGATCCCTCTCTTATTCTTTTCAAGGCTCCAACTAGCCTTTAGGTGGCTGTCTCGTCTTTCTCTTAGGGTTTAAGTCAGCTTTTAGAGCACCGATCCCTCTCTTATTAGGGTTCCAACTAGCTTTTAAGGCATTGTCTCTTTCTTCTTAAGGTCTTAGTCAGCTCTAGGAGCCCTTTACTCACCTTGGTTAGTCAGTTTATTAGAGCACGACCAAGTTTGCTCATTCATCTTAGGGTCTTAGCCAACTTTAGGAGCGCTTTGCCCACCTTAGTTAATCAGCTCAGTAGGACACGACTAAGTGTGCTCGTCCTTCTTAGGAGCGCTGTCCCCCAGTTTCTCTCCTACATGTATGTACATCCTCGCTGTTGCCACCACTACACTGTAGCGCCTCCACCAGGTCTTTGTGATATTTAACATATTAGTAATAATACATTATTAGATAAAATTGGAGAAACGCAAACGGCGCCCATAACTTCACTTTAATCATGGTGATTTTTAAATGTTGCAAATAAACCCTTTAATATATTCTTAAAACTTTTAAGTGTTGCAAGTGATCTCCTAAATTTTGATTTTTTATTTATTTATTTATTTTTTTACAAATACTCCTTCAAACTTATCATGGTGTATTTTGACAACCCTAATAAAGGTGCTTTTTTTTTATGGAGAAAAAAAATATCTATATCATCGATTTATAAAAATTTAGAGAATTATTTGTCACATTTTAAGAATTTATAGGTAAATTTGTATCGAGATAATAATTTGTGAGGTTATTTGTAATATCTTTTTTAAAGTATATTGTATAAGTTTAGTTTTGATATAATAATATTATTATTAATAAAAATTTGTATATTTTTAGAATATCCATTGTCTTACATCTTGATTTAAATAAATCAATTGATTTGGTTTATCATTCGAAACTTACTTAATATGACACAATCTTTTACATGTGATCCATTACACCCTTAAAAATCGTTACAACTAATGCAATATCAAATTAGCATACTTAGTTAGATCATGGTTCCTTAAACTAAGCACATTTGGCGATACAATCGACACATCCAACAATGTGTTGTAGTTACATAAATTGACTGCATTAACATCGTGCGATTGACCTAGGTAGTGTTAATGGATTTCTTTTCTTTTATGAGTTGTAGGAAGAATAAATTTAGCAAACTTGAATACCATAGGTGAAAGTATCATGGTTATATGCAAATGCTCCATTCTTTTTTCTTCTTCTTTTATTTCCAGGGAGCATGCTCCATTCATTTAGAATTTATTCGGTTGATAAATAAACTTCGTGCTAGAACCACATCAGCGGTTACTTCCAATAAGAATTGATTGTTATCCTAAAGGGATTAAAAAAAAAAATTAGAATTAAAAAGCCTAAACAATTGCTATTACAATTAAATCTTTCATAGTAACCTCCCCATAGCATTTCTCTTGCACTTAGATTTCATTGAATGAAAATAAGGAAGAAAAAATTGGAATTCCTAAATGATAAAATAAAGATGTAATATCTATTATTTTATTAAGGAAAATTAAAAAGTAACTTAAAAATAAATACGTAGTATAATTTTAATGATTAAGTTATTCCAACCATAAAATAAAATAAAAAGGGAAGGGTGTTAGTAGTGGTGGTGACAATGGTGGCGACAATGGTGGCGACAATGGTGGCGACAATGGTGGCAGTAGCGATTATAGTAGTGATGGTGATGGTGATGGTGATAGTGCAGTGATGATAATAGCGGTAATAGTTGTGGTGGATAAAGAAAGGGGATAAATGGGGTATTTACTATTTGGAAATGAGATTCCTAACTTTCTTTGAGGAATCCAAACTCTTAATTCTTAAGAATTGAGATTCCTTAAGAATTATAATGCAAAGAAGTGAATATGGCAATAGAGAAGAGTAAGGAATAAGGAAAAAATGGAACTAGTATTCCCCACAGCAAACACATCATTGGATTGTATCACTAATGCCATGGATTATAATCATTTTCATAACAAATGTGCCACCTTATAAAGTAAATAAGCTACCAAAAATGTCAATAACCCTAAATTACCCATTTTATACCTCATTTTAAGGCAAAAAATTATCTAAAAATTTTGAAAATTAATTTTTGAAAATGGGCTTCATAGCACTGTTGTATATCATTTAAGTAGTCTACACAAAAATTTTGGGCTCAAAACCACACTCCTAAGGTTATTTATTTCTAAACCGAAACATGCTTGATTTTACATGATTTCTTAAGAACCATATATCATGGGACATATTTTCATCAAAATAATATTTTTTCTAAAACCAGATACAAAAATATTTCAGAATAACAAAATTCATAATTTTCTAAAAATATTTACTATTTTTACAAAATTACACAAAATCGAGACGGAAATAGAACTCATCAATTTGGGTTGCTCCAACCACCGTCGGTGGCCATGGGTGTGTTGTCCTACCTGGGCGTTGCTACCACCGTGTGGTGGTAGTGATCGTCTACTCGTAGCTACTCGTCGGGTCTGGGTTCTCTTTACAAGCCCCAACTGCACAGTTTTCTTTTTTTTTTTTTTCCTAACCTTAATTTTTCTTTCAATTTTGCCTCTCCCCATTTTTCTCACTCTCCAAACTGATCAAATGAACTTCTAAAAAATTTAGAGTATTTATAGAGTTTTAGGAAAATTATTGTGTATTAATGAGATAAGATAATTGCCTTATCTCTTCTTTTTTCCACTTTCTATTTGTTGCATTTTAATTGGTTGATTTTTTTTCTTCAATATCAGATTGCCACGCCCCACTTCTATACTTCTCCTCATTTTTCTATATTTTTCTTGATTTTCCTTAATTAATTATTAATTTTTTTAATTATTTATTATTATTTTAGTACATTTCGCTTATTTTAAGTAATTACGCATTTTTCTACATATATGTAAATTCATATATAGTATAAATAAATATTCCTAAATATTATTTAGGTTATTTTATGATTTTTAGTATACATATAATTTATCTCCAACGATTCGTTAATTATCGGAATACATTTTATGCATTTTCGATAAATAACAAGTTATATACTTAAATTTTGGAATTTTTATATTATTTTATTCTATTGCTTATTTTCTTAAATTCAAATTTACGGGATCATTTTACTAATATTTTTAGTTTTACTTATAATTTAGGCTCGATCGGATCTTTCAGCCGATCGAAACCCTGAGTGACTGGTTGTAGGGCTTACAATAATCGACTAAGGTTTAAGGAAAATATAAGTTTTTAAAACATGTTTTGGAAAAACTCGGAGTTGCTACTCGATTGGAGCCAGGAAAAAGAGTGGGATAGGTTAAATCAATTAAGTGAATCGATTTAAGCTAAACATTGGTCTACTTAAAAAACCAATTTTAAGAAAAAGGTTTTGAAAACCTAAGATTTTGGATTCAAAGGCCATCATATTAAACTCTTAGTGGGCATTACTTTTAACTTCCCAAATTTAGATTTTATCTTAAAAAAATACCATTTTGACATTTCAATTTCTATTTACAAAAAAACAATAAATCATATCACATGCAACTAAGTGAAATCTATAAAAAGATAAATTGAACAATTATTTATAAAAATGAAAAAAAAAGAAAACTTTCTATATTTTAAGTCACCTCATATTTACATACGAGTGCTTAGATATCCATTATTCGAAATCAAACTTCCATAGTTTGTTCGAAAATATTAATGGGTTGATTAATTTTTAATTTTGTAAAAACGAGTCGAGTTGAAGTTTCTTAGCCTTTTCAATTCATTTTGAAAATCTTCTAAAGGGTATTAATTAGTATATTTTAGAGAGTTCTAAAGTACCCTAAAAGATCAATTTATTTATTTAGTTTTTGAAAAATTGATTCTTTTCTAAGTGGCAAAATGTTTTTGTTTTATTTTGTTTTTCCATTTATATTATTCTTATTTATTTCCTTTCTTTCTATTTCTAATTTTCTTATTAAAAAGAAAATATCAAACTAGGCTCTCTTTTTTTTTTCCTTTCCTTTTCTTTTTCTTCTTTTTTTTTTTCTTTTTCAAAATTTTTTGGGTAATTACAAATTACAATAAATAAACAAATAAAAAAAGTAGGGTTGGACTAAAGCCTTCACACGGGTTGGATATTGGGCATACAGATCGAGTTTAGTTCAGAGCTAAATAAGGTTATAGGTCGACATACTAGTTACAGCAACGAGAGAAGATCGATAACTCATGGGTGACTTGATCTAGGTAGTTTTAGCACCAAAACAGACAAGGGAGGATTTTTTCATGTGTTTTGTATTGGGGATAGTAGGGGTAGACATGATGCCTTTGCAGTTGGAGTTAGTTTAGGCGATCGTCGGAGGAATATGGTTGTGGTGATGGTGACGGGACTTCATGGGTAGCTGCTGGACATAACTGAGGGATTGGGTTCAAGGTTGTAGAGTGTGGTGATGTGCAATGTAGGCTTGATTTGGCTTGGGTGGTGGTGGAAGTGCTGGTTTGAGGGGCTACTGCGGTAGTGAGGGTTTCGAATGGTGGGGGGTTTCAGACTACGACAAGAGTTGTGGGTGGCCACAATAAATAGCCTAGGGACTAGGGATAATTGCTGCGGGGTCGTTTTAGTTCAAAAAGCTTCGAACCAAAACTTGTCTTAGAGAGAGAATCTTGGCTAAAGAGAAAAGGAGAGAGCTTGAGAGTAGGAGATGATTCGAGAGAGAGTCATCGAGATTGGATAATTAGGAAATGTCCATTTATACAACTCTAAGCTCGAATAAAAAAGGAAAAGACCATTACTAGCCGATCTAGCCATGAATGTGCATCCCCGACTTCTAGCTTTTTTCCATTTTTGTGAGCTGGTTTGAGCATCGAAAGGAATGAATTTGTTCTCATTCTCACATTTGATTCAAAGAAGGCTATGTCTAGTGTAAGATTGAGTTAACAAATTACGCATTGTATATGGCAGATGCATGCAAAATCAAGAAGTAAGGGCTTTTAGTTGGGTTGCTGGGGAAAGAAAGAGAAAGGTACTAGCGTGTTGCCACATCAGTCGTAGCCTGTAGGGCCAAATCATGTTGTGCCATATGTTAAACAAGTAGCCAAGGCTGATGTATCGTGTGCCATATGCCAAATATATAGTGCGACGCATGGTGGATATGCTGACGTGGTGTCTAAATGGTGCTACATCAATGGTAGGACAAATTTCATTGTGCCACGTATCTTAATGTGACACGTGGCCAATAACGTGGTGTTGACATGTCATGTCACTAGCAACATGTGTCTGTATGTTGTAAGTGATGTGGCAGTGTGTTTTATGAAAAAAGAAAAAGATATTCCATGCCCTTGATGAGATTCGTACCCCTAATCTCCAAGCTAAACTTAAGTTTAAGTCTAAGTGCTTTATCATTGGTCGTTAGCCTATACTTTGTTCATATATACAATCAAATTGTACATATGGACAAAGTCGGTTTAGGTTAAATTTGAATTTAAGTTTAAGCCCAATGGCCCTCCTTGTATTTATGGTTTTGAAAACACTTAAATTTAATAAAAAACTTAAACTATTTATAAATTTATTATTTTAAGAATTTCCCAGCATCCTCTACTTTTTATAATTTTTCCAATTTTTGTGATTTTTCCAAACTTTCTATTTTTTGTGATTTTTTCTAATTCCCCCATCTTTTTTAAATTTTTTTATTTTTGTAGTTTTCTCAAATTTCTATTTTTCTTATTCTTTCTAAATTAGGATCCCTTACGTTATTTCAAAAATTCTAAAGAAAAAAAAAAGGAATAAAAGGGAAGAAAATAAGGTGTTTATGACAATCCATAAAGATAAGGCTCCAAGACTTTATTAACAAGCAAGCTCTCACTAGCAAAACAATGGTTGACACGATCCAACTTACCATATTTAATGGGTATATCAACATGCCATGCATGTTAGTCCTTCCTACATTCACGCTAGTTTTTCTCTATGAATAGCCTCGATGGTTCTATGGTAACACATTTCTCTTACGCACTCAACTCACAACAAGCTCTCTATCTCTCTCTTCCCTCCTATGAACGCTTACTAACTTAAGTACCGAAGTGATTACACCGGATAACTCTCCAATACCCTTTACTATGTTTTCTTTTGTAGGGCTATAATCATACTTGCATAAGGTCCAATCGCTTTAAACTTTACTGCCAAAATCCCACTAACAACATTATCAATCAATTTAAAGCTCTAATTATTGATTTTTCTATTACGATTTAGTTACTGATCTTCAATTTTAATTTAATACAAGATTCCGAATCCGGGAGCTAACCTATTAAATCTTAACGGATACTACTATTTATTTACCAAAATTAGGATTATTCTTCAAATTATAATATTTTTAATAAAAAACCCAAAAGAAAAAAGAATCTAAGTTTTTACATATTTTATCGTCGCCCTAAAAGTGTCTATGTACCTGTTAGTTGGGATCAAACCATTATAGTTCCTTCTGAAAATTTTAGTGTGTCGATGGATTTCAATTTTGAAGAAACCAACCGAATTTACATTTTAGTTGATTCAATTCATTCAAATAGAAAAAAAAAAAAAAACTAAAGGGTTCTAATTCTGTAAGTCTTTTATTTTATAAAAATTCTCTAGAAGCCCCATTTTTTTAAAAGGTATATTTTTTTTTATTATTGTATTTTCAAAAATAATTTCCCATGTAAGGGAGCTAAAAAACAACTAAGCTTAAAAGAAAAAAATAGCTTTCTATATAAGGAAACTCTAAAAAACCTAGTCTAAAAATAATATCCAAGCTAATATATGCAACTATCTGCCAAAGCAAAATAATTCCATATAATACATTTATATAAGAATTAATACTAAAACTTCTAAGCTAATAGTTCATATATTATATATCATGTTAACTAATAAATAATAATAATATAGTAATATATATATATAATAAAAAAATTAATCTTAACAATCCATAAACTAACATATATATATATATATCTTTATAAATTAATACTTAATCTATATAATATAGAAAACTAATGTTAAAAGAAATATCCTAAACTATTATCTATATAGACTATGCTAAATCACTTTAGGTTTTAAAAACAATAAAATATGATATACTGTGATATAGTATAACGTAATATAATATAAAAAAAAAATGGAAGAACTCGACACGGTCGAACTTGAACATTTTTTCCACTGTACGATGGATAGTGCTCGCAAGTGGCCTTGTGCGTGAATGGGTCGCTGGACTTGCTTGTTGGGTCGTGCGGGAGCTGCTGCAGGAATGGATGGAGCGTTGATCGGAATCGCTGCGCGAACAGTGGCGTCTGTGATCGGAGCACCTCATGCAGTCAGTAGATTGGGATCGCGCGCCACTGCTGCTATGTGCTGCTCGATGAAGTAACAGTGGAAGCGCGGTGGGCGTTGGACGTAGCTATTGCAGTAATCGGAGTTGCTGTTGGTGGAGGAGCATCTCAGTCAGGCGTGTGGTTTGAACGAGGATGTGTAGGCTGTTTGTGGATGGGAAGACAGCAGCTGCCACAGCTGTCCGTGTTAGTCAGTAGCTTGTACAGCAAAGAGTCAAGCGTGGTTTGTGGCCTTTGGTGTGCATGAATGAGGACGTTGGGGAGTTGGTTTGGAGCTGATGGGTGTGTGTCAAGAGCTAGTTGTGCAGTCGTTCCTCATGTGTTTAGACAAGAGAGATCTGAGGCTGATGCTGGCTCGTACCTGCACTGTGGGTTGAGTTGATTCGGCGCGTCTTAGAGTTTGCTGTGCTGTAATGTGCTGTGAGTGCTCCGAGAGAGGGACGAAAGCTGTTGGCTTCTGTAGTGAAGAGTGCTGTAGCAGATGGTGCACTGTGGACGTTGGGGAGGCACTGGATGTGGAACGGTGTTGGTGTGTTTTTAGAAGTTTGGTTACGACAAGGATGAAGAAGGCTTTTGTTTGTTATGATGGGTAACTTAATGGTAGTTCCTGATCGAAGCCCTCCTCCTGCTCGTGCCAGTTTAGTTCCCATTTATAAAATTCAATTATAAAATTCATGATCAATCTTTTAAATCATTCTAGATTCAAGTTTCCTATAAATCTTTCTATTATTGGATATAATAATATTCTCGAGAGATTTGTGATCTTCACATATTCTTTAGTCATGATTTTATTAAATCCACTTGCAATAATAAAGATTAAGATTTGACGAGATTTACAGTTAGATTCGAATTTATGACTTTAAGCTAACCTAATTTTCATACTTAAATGCTTATCTATTAAGTCATTAGTCTGTACCTTGATACTTAATTCAATTAAATAAACTATCTAAACTGTACTAAATAGATTGACCCTAAAACATTTTTTTAAATTAAAAAAAATCTTTATAATTATTTTCTTTTTTTTTGGTATTTTTATCATTTCTTAATTTCTATTATTTTTATCTTTTTATTATTATTTTTTTGAATTAGGATCTATTATTTTTAAAAAAACTATAACTATAACTATTAGGAGACAAAAATCGAGTGTCTATAATAGTACAAGAATGAGCATTTCTAGTCAAAGATAAGAAGGTTTGTTGCTTTATTGAATGTGGTTGCTGCTATACACATGTATTCAAGATATACAATCCACTTTTTTGTTGAGCAGTGAAGAGAGTGTTACTACTCTAGTATTTTATTTTGCAAAATTATTTGTCAAATACAGCTTGCAAATCATGCTGTGCAAGTAATTTTTGTAAAGAAAGCAAACTGTAAGTGAAGTATAAAACAAGGAACAAAGGTTCAATATTAAGTGTGGGAGTTAATCTGACTGTTCCGGCAATAGTCATAAATACCGCATTTCCATTAGGTAGTTTCATATGTATCAATTAAGTTAAAGTGTATCGGTCATGTAAATGTGTTGCAAAGGCTATCGTGTGATTTATGGCTCCACTATCTACCATCCAACATCCAATTTTGTTATTCATGGTAGTAAATTTATCACAAGAATGAGTATTACCTACAAAATTAGCCATCAGCTTAGTTTCTATTGCATTACTCTCATAAGTTCATCACAAAGTCGATGCATCTATCCATAATCTAAAGGATTATTAGTTCTTTCACCTGCACTTAAACTAGCAACATTAGTATCAAATTGTTGAAACTTATGTTCAAAAGGAGTATCAAATTTCTATTTGTAAACAGTAGTCGCATGGCTGAAAGTTGCATTATTCACCCACTCCTACTTTACCACCCTTAGTGACCTACATTCCTTTATACCAATCTAGGTACCCGATGATTTGGTAACAAATATCAATCAAGTGTCCTTCACTCTGGTAATGACTACAAAATAGCCACCTAGTGCCATTATTTTTATTCCTTCTTTTCTCTCCAAAACTCTTTCCATCAAACTTCCCAACAAGAAAGGCAGAAAGGTCTACACTTGCAAAAATTATTGAAGTAATTTGATGTTGCTTTTCAACTTGTTGAAGCAAGTATAAAACCTTATTTACACTAGAAAGTGGATCCATTGAAAGTACATGATTCCTCACACTTTAATAGGCTTCATTTATGCCCATCAAGAACTAAATTAACTTGTTTTGGAACTAAAATTAGAAAGTTTTTCTGCTAAACCACAAGTACAATATTCTAGCCTTCTGTAGGTACAATGTGGTGTTCCATTCAATGTATGTAACTCATCCCACAGCCTTTTTAGTTTGTTAAAGTATAAGCTAGCAGTCATGTTTCCTTGTTATGTATTGCATATATCATGTTAAATTTGATATACTAATGGACCAGTACTCTGTCCATATTATTCATTAAGCTCCAACCATAGATCCTTAGCCGAATTAGCATAAAGGAAATTTGGTTATAATCTACTACTCATTGAACTCAAAATCTAGCATCTCATCTTGTAATTGCTCCTTTCCACTTTATCAAATCATTAGTAGTTTCATTAGCTTTAGGAATTCCACCATCGATAAATCCTAACTTCATTTTGGCACCTAAACCCATCTGAGTAGAATGACTCCAACTTAAGAAATTGGATCTATCGAAGATAATGTTTCCAATTATCATTTTGAGACTTCTCATACATTTTGTTACTTAAAGATAACTCAAAGTAAAAAAAAAAAAAAAAAAGCATTATTCACTAATTAAAGGCATTAACAACAAATAGTATATATGATAAATAGAAAATCATAAATTGTTAAAAGATATCACTAATAAAAAGATGACGGCAAAATGTGCCTAAAGTGGGGAAAAAAATTTCAATATCTTTTTGTACTGACTCGTTTGCACTGGAAAAAACAAAATTGCCAAAAAAAAAAAGAAAGGAGTACTTTGTTGAAATGAAATCAAGATACATTATTGAGTAAGAAGAGGAAAACATTACTAAATTCAAGTGCAAGTGTTTCTATGTAGTATATTGATATGTATTTTCGGCCAAAGAAGAAAAAACATCGTAAGTATCACCAAAGGAGAAAAGGAGAGTATAAGGTAGGTTAATTCTGCTTAGCATTGGTTATTTTCATAATTTGTCAAAATTAAGGGGATGAGGTTATACTTTAGGCAGTTTAGCTGTCTAGCCAAACAATTCAGAGCATAACTAGTGGACGATAATAATTGGTTTTATATTAAGCACAACAATTATAACTTTATAAATGTGTATGGGTATGGTTTAATACTTATACCCATTTATAAACCTATCAATCAATTTAAAGTTGCGATTGTTAATTTTTCTGTGAGATATTAACCTAGGTTCTAAGCTATATGTGGTAGAGATCTTTTATATATATGTGATAATTTGGTGTCCGTTTATATTATCTCTATTTTAGTTTTACATGAGTAATGATGTTTCAAAGTAAAAATTCAAGGAATCAATAGTTAATTATGGAGAAGTGGTACCCTCAAATGTTAATAACTTTTTTTTTACCATTGGAGAATTTGTAACAATCTGTATTGAATATTAAAATATGTGGTTAATTTGAATATGCCATCTCTAATATTATATTGGGTCATGAATTAGCTTAACTTGTTGACATAATGTAGCAAATTATTGAACTATTTTGTTATGTTTGAATAAACTTACTTTGTTTGAGATTCTAGTTTGTTGCATTATAGTTAAATGTTCAAGTGATGGTTCTTTTAGACTTTAGTTTATAAATTCTTTTGTTCTAATTATTTTAATATCTACTTTAGATTTTTTAGTTAATAAACAGGTTTTGGACATAAAATATGTTTATTAAATGAGTTGTTATGTGTTTAACTTCTTAAATACGATTAATAAATCATCATATTATAATTAAAGTTTTTCAAATATGAGCTCCTTTGAGCCTAAATACAGAACACGACAAGTTGACAAGAATGTCCCCCCAGCTACGCGTACATGACATCGCATTAGAAATTATATATGCCTATATACGAAACTGCGTGAGGGAAAAAAGAAAAAAAAAAAAAAAAAAACACAAAGATCATTGGGTTCGAGAATGGAAGAGTGAGAGCCTTGGATTTTTTATTTTCCCTTTCACATAAATTGTACATGCTTATATTAAATATTTAATCAACCAATTTCTAATTCTTTAAATGGAGAAAAACGCAACTGTTCAAAGTCCGAAAAAGAAAAAAAAACTAGTAAGAAAAAGTTCTTCTTTTTTTTTTTGTTGGGTAAAGTAATAGTTAACAAAAGTTGAAACTTAACAACTAGTAAATATTCTCTAATATTTTAAAGTGGAGCAAAATACATCTATGTAAAGTGTAAAAAACTGAAAAATAGTAATCAAGGTGAAAAATTATATAAAACCACGGGTATGATATATGAGTGAAAGGATAAATAATTGAAGCGTGCTTTTGATGGCTTTTTTTTTTTAACATTTTTTTGTCAAAAATGTTATTTGACTTTCTCCAAAAGTTGCGATATTTATAGTCTAAAACTATTAAATATTATTTTAGACGCGATAGTTTCATGATATTGAGGTCACAAAGTGAATTTTAGTATATATCTAGGAGACGAACTTAGTAGCTGTTGGGCATAAAAGCTAAGCATTAAATATCGAGTGAGAATAAAAAAAATCATTTCCCTCATCTCTACGACTAAATTAGAAAACGACGGCATGTATTGATTTATATACTAATTTAAGATGAGAAATAAATAGATAAAAAATTTAAAGCATTTTAAGTCATGCTATATATTTTGTATTATGTCGATATTTTTTTCAATTTGAACCATAGCAATGAAATATCCATTTTTATAAACCAAGTGATGTTTTTTCCTCCTAAATGACAATTAAATTACTTTTATGATGAAAGGAGATACTAAACACAATTAGTTAATTAGATAAGAGTTATGAAATGATACATAGTATTAATAAATCCAAATAAAATACAAGATAATTACACATTCCATAGCCTCTCAAACCATCAAAAGTTCAAAATTATAATACCAATTTGTTATTTTGGTGGAAAATATTTGTTGGAGTGAATCTTCTAAAGTACGTTACTTAAAGTAAGTCAAATGTTAAAATTATCTATAAATTTGAAATATCATGTGAAATTACATGATAACATCTTAAAGGAATAATTTTAAGAAACCTTAGGAAATAATAACTTTAGATAATTTAAATTCGATTTTTTTAATTAGTAGAGTTTTGATAATGAAAGATACTATTTTAATATGTATAATTCTTTATCATAATAATCTTCACTAATCGAAGATCCATTAAAACTATTAAGCATCTAAGGTCTTTTTCCTATAACTAAAAGTCAAATATCTAATTAAATAGTATATGAAGGCTATAACTCACATTTAATAAAATATAGAAATAGGTAATTTAATTAAATGAATGGGTTAGTTGTACATTTAATTGATAAATTATTAATGTTGTATGATTATTAGATCAAGTGAGAGAGCTTTGGAAATTTTCTAAATAATATGGATATCTTTTTAATTGCCTAATTTATAAAGATTTTTCTATAGCCTCGTTGCTTATTATGTAATAATTATGATTATTTAAATCTAACAATTACTTTTAGTGAAAATAAAAATATCTAATAATTATCTAATAGAACATTAAATCTAATCTGCTTATTTGATAACTCAATTGACCTATCAGATTAAAAGTAAAATAGATATAAATTTGATAATCTTGCTGAAATAGATATAATTTGATACTCTTGCTCGCTAGGCTTATCGAAGCAGTTTCTAACAAACACCTAACTTAAAGTGCAAGCAAAGTTTTTCCACGCTCACGTATGCTTAGTTATGGCGATAGTCATGGCGGAGATCATGATAGAAGAACTGGCTGCACGCTTGGGGATTGATTTATCCCAAATTGATCTTGATAGCATTCACCTCCCTCCCGGCAATGACTTTGGCATCATCAGGCACGTTTCTTAATGGATGTTGTATTGATGATCCATGTTTTTGTTTGTAGTGAGAAGAGATTACTTATGATTTCCATACTGTTATGCAGTGATGATGAAGATCTTTACCAAGAGGATAGTCTGGAGTTGGAGACGGGGTTTGACAACTTCATCATTGTTGATAATCTCCCAATCGTTCCACAGGAGAAATTTGAGAGACTTGAGCGAAAGATCTACAATGACTATAGTAGTGATATAAAGGAGAATGGTCTTTGGATGCCTGTTGATCCAGAAACTCAGCAAACACTAGGCTATTGTTTTATCGAGTGTAATACTGCTCAGGTTCTATCTCTCTCTTTCTCTCACATTTTGATTCCTGTGCTATCCGTCTATTTTGAATTTTTCATATCTCTCACACTTCCCCTAAGGCCTTATTATCTAATAGTTATGAAGATACAAACAGTGTGTAACATGTATAGAAACCCTCATTGATGTAGGCAAAACATGCAAAGGAGGAGAAAAATGGGTGCAGGATTGGCAAATCCTCTTATTTTTATTCTGTCAACGTGTTTGAGGAGTTTGATAGGATTATGGAAGTTCCAGAGGAGTGGTCACCTCCTGAAATCAAGCCATATACGCCTGGTGTAAGTAAATAGTGATTTTTTTTTTTTTTTTAATTTTTATGATCTGCCATTCAATTTAAGATGATTGCCTGGCTATGGAGATCATGTATGTTTGGCATTATTTGTTATTATCGTGTTATGCGAATTTTGTGGAATAATTTATTTTTCCTTCTTCTTATTAATATAGTTACAGAACGTTTTTTTCTCCATATCTGTTACAGGAAAATCTTCAGCTCTGGCTTACAGATGAAAAAGCACGTGATCAGTTTGTGATTCGTGCTGGATCTGACACAGAAGTTTTCTGGAACGATGCAAGACAATTGAAGCCAGAACTCATGCATAGGCGTGCTGTAAGTCACAGTATCTTGCTACAGATTTTCTTCTCTCTCCTTGCTTATGTTGTATTGGCATTCATCTTTTTGCGTTGCAATCTTGCTAGTTTGAGTTTTTCTGTTGCTATACATGCAAGTAAATAACATGTATTTGTAGCCTGGGGTTTTGACTTGTAATTGCTATGTCTTTTCCACTTGGACAGTTCTGGACAGAGAGTTTCGTGCACTGGTCACCGTTGGGGACTTATTTAGCAACTGTACACGGGCAAGGCGCTGCAGTATGGGGAGGTGCCTCTTCCTTTAATCGTCTCATGCGTTACGCTCATCCTCAGGCAACATTTCTACCTACCTTTTCTAGATCTGTCGAATTTTTGTCACTACCATCTTCATCGTTAGCCTTTTGATATACAATGCAGGTGAAACTCATCGATTTTTCACCTGGCGAGAAGTATTTAGTGACCTACAGCAGCCATGAGCCAAGCAATCCTCGTGATCCACAGGTTTGCTATATTTTTTATGCTGGTGCTATTGAAAATTTATTTTTTCTTGTTCTTTTTTTTTTTTTTTTTTTTTTTTTTGTTGGTTGTCTCTAATATGACACATCTTCCAAGCAGAGGGTTGTGATTAATATATTTGACATAAGAGTGGGAAAAATTATGAGAGATTTCGAGGGAACTGCAGATGATTTTTCAGTAAGAGATTCTGGGGGTATCACGGAAGCTTCTTGGCCGGTTTTTAGGTATCTTGTCTCGTTTATTTCTATCTTTTACTATAGATACTTATCCTTTTCTTCCCTGTTTATAATGGATATAATGATTTATGTTTTTTGTTTCAATTAATGGGACAGGTGGGGTGGTGGAAGAGATGACAAATACTTCGCCAGAATGGGGAAAAATGTCGTATCTGTCTATGAAACAGAAACCTTTTCACTTATCGACAAAAAGTCTCTGAAAGTTGAAAATGTGATGGATTTCAGTTGGTCACCTACTGATCCCATCCTTGCAATCTTTGTTCCTGAACTTGGTGGAGGAAACCAGCCAGCTAGAGTGAGCCATTCTCCTATTTTTTGAATATTCATTCATATAGTATGGCATAAATGCCATCGTACGATACAATATATAAATGCCATGCGGGCAGAGAGTCATAGCTTCTACTCTTTGCTTTATATTAGCTGGTTTAAGATAACAATTAGTATTATTCTAAGAAGGATCTTTTGATTCCTTTAATGTTATTATACTTAAATCGTAATACTAATGATTGGTAGGTGAGTCTTGTCCGAATTCCTGGCAAGGAGGAGCTGAGACAGAAGATTCTCTTTAGTGCCATCGATTGCAAAATGTATTGGCAAAGCAATGGCGACTATCTGGCTGTCCAGGTTGATCGGTATACCAAAACTAAGAAAAGCACTTACACAGGCTTTGAGCTGTTAAGGATCAAAGAACGAGATATCCCCATCGAGGTTTTGGAGCTGGAGAATAAGAATGACAAGATTCATGCCTTTGCTTGGGAGCCAAAGGGCCACAGGTTTGCTGTAATCCATGGTGAAAATCCAAGGCCTGACATAAGCTTCTATTCCATGAAGAATGGCCAGAATACTAGCCGTGTCTCCAAACTAACTGCCCTTAAAGGAAGACAGGCTAATTCTCTTTTCTGGTCACCTGGTGGTCGCTATATTATACTTGCCGGGTTAAAGAATTTCAATGGTCAGCTGGAATTTTTTAACGTTGATCAGCTTGAAACTATGGCTACAGCAGAGCATTTCACGGCAACAGATATTGAATGGGATCCTTCGGGAAGGTAATGCAGGAGTGTTTATTATTTCATTTAACCTAAAAAGAATTGTAATTGTGATTGGTGAATTGGCAGGTTCTCAGTGATTCTTTTTTTTTTTTTTTTTTAATCTACATAAAAGTGCTCTATGTTTCATGAAATTGATATCTTCATGATTGTTTGGGTATGTGCTCACAGATATGTTGCAACTGCCATCACTTCAGTTCATGAGATGGAAAATGGTTTCAACATATGGTCCTTCGACGGCAAGCTGCTTTACCGGATTTTGAAGGATCATTTCTTCCAGGTTTGAAATGATTTTATCTGTTCTTTCTTAGTTCATTGGAATCTCATGTAATTCCTTCTATTATTCCTCTACACCATATTTGGCTCATAAAACGCAATAAAGTAGGATTAGAAGTGTAATTTTTTAACGAATAAAATGGAGAAATAATAACTGTCATTTTGTTTGGTTGCACATGAAGGACCTTAGTAATAATTTAGGAAGATATCTAAAAATACTTAATCCATCCTTGTGAAGTCTATGACTTGATTATTGGGCCACGTCTCATAAATAGATTTCAAAATATATTTGAAGAACTAGGTATGAAGCAATTGCAATTTTTTATTTTGCAGTAATAGGAATTCTTGGAATAGCTATTCTATAATCCAACTTCTTATTTATCTTGAATGATACCTCTATTTTTATTTTTGGCTTGCCATTTCTGACCTAATATATAGATAGTTCATTTTGTACCACATTGAATGAATGCATTTCTTTTTATGCCCTTGGATAATAATACTTTCAATATGCACTTTGTTTATGTGAAGATTCTTCTAACCGATGCTATTGCTGTGAATTTTTCTGAGACATGGATTGCTTAATAATTAACAATCTTCGTTCTACAGTTCTCATGGCGCCCAAGGCCACCATCCCTTCTGAGCCCAGAGAAAGAAGAAGAGATTGCAAAGAACCTTAAGAAATATATCAAAAAGTACGAGGCTGAGGATCAAGATGTATCTTTGCTTTTGAGTGAGCTGGACCGTGAGAAGAGGAGGATGCTAAAGGATGAATGGTATGAGTGGGTGAGCAGATGGAGGCAATCGCATGAAGAAGAAGAGACGGAGAGTCGGAAATTGAGAGATGGAGAGGCTAGTGAAGAAGGAGAAGACGAAGAATACGACGCAAAGGAGGTTGAGGTTGAGGTTGAGGAAGTGCTAGACGTTTCAGAGGAGGTCCTCCAGTATGAACAGGGAATGATGCTCCATGAAGGAGTGTCAATTTTATGTTTTTGATTCGGTTTTATTCTGCTACGGTATTGTTATCTGGTCACTGTTGGATAGATTAGATTAGAATTAGATGGGTAGAATAGACAAGGATAGATATGTCGTATAAATCTTTTGAGATTTTTTCCTTTCCATCCCTCTGGTACTTCTTTGTATATATTTGACATCCTTATGATTAACAAAGTTAACGGGGTTTTATTTCTCCAATTTTTCTCCCATGATTTCTTCACTTCGAAATTCCAGCTAAGCCACCATCGCCTCTCCATCCTCTTGCGAAGTATTCACTAGCACTAGCTCACTCTCATTGTCTTCCTCACCATGATACTTCCTGAGGGATGAGTGCCTCGTGGTTTTGGAACGGTTGATCGATGACTGCTAGGGGTTTGCTCATTTTGATGGTGCTTCAGCTGTTTGGTGGTGATTTAAAGTCATTGACATTTATAACTCCATGTATATAACATGAAAGACATAATGCGTAAAACTACAAATTGTAAATGACATGAAATATTAGTATTAGAAAGAAGCAAATCCGAAAAGACATTAAAAGCCTCTCTCACACTTAAATAATATATAGATATTGATATGGATGAGACAATTAATGTATTTTCACCCGATCTTTACGTATCGTCATTTATATTTTCTAACAATAATACTCTCTTACCTTGGTTGCTTGTGACCATTGTCGTCCACAGGAAAGTTTTGATATCGAATCCTCTATATATAATACGCATGCATGCATGTAAATCACGACCAAGTTCTTCCACTACACTTCTCAATGGTTCTCTGACCTGAAATATGGCAGTTTAGTGTATGTACATGTATCTACGCTAAACTGCACAAATACGAAGTAAGCATACTAAATTATCAAAAAAATATGAAAGTTGAAACACTACTATAGCCTTTATCCAACCATTAGCTTTCGAATAACCATAAATAATTCCTTTTTCAAGATGTTACACTACTTTTAAGTGCATATGTCCCATCTTCATCTTCATCTTCATCTTATTTTGATGCAGGATTCATTTCTTAGTGATGCTAAACGTCGCTTGCCTACCATATGCTTTGGTAGAAGCCTGTACAGTTTGGAAAGGGGTTTTGATTGATAAAAAAAAAAGAATCTACTTCAATCGATATACCCTTAGACACGGCCATACATAACATAGAAATCACATTTGGAAAGGGTGGACAATTAGCTAGAGCAGCGGGTGTTGTAGCAAAACTGATCGTAAAAGAGGGGAAATCGATCACATTAAAACTACCTTCTGGAGAGATCCGTTTGATATCCAAAAACTGCTCAGCAACAGTCGGACAAGTGGGGAATGTTAGTATGAACCAAAAAAGTTTGGGTAGAGCCGGATCGAAATGTTGGCTAGGTAAGCGTCCGATAATAAGAGGAGTAGTTATGAACCCTATAGACCATCCCCATAGGGGTGGTGAAGGAAGGGCCCCAATTGGTAGAAAAAAACCCGCAATCCCTTAGGGTTATCCCACACTTCAAAGAAAAAGTAGAAAAAGGAATAAATATAGTAATAATTTGATTCTTGGTCGCCGTAATAAGTAGTAAATAGGAGAGAAATGGGCATGTGGCTGCCTAAGAGCAACGTAGATACTGGATCGGAAGCTTTCTATTAGCAGGTACCAATTGCCACACTGCATCATTTGATGAAAGAAGTTAACTAGCACATGCACAATCATCTTCAAACAAGAAAAAGGCCTCTCAATCTAGTGCTTGCTCTGCTAGTTTACATCTTCTATTGCATCAGCTTTGACTTTGTTGTTAGAGTGGAGGAAGATTTCTTATCTCAAGATTTCGAGAACTGTGGACGAATTTCTTTATCTTTAAAAATTAGGGAGTTAGGCTTCAATGAAAACAAGGGCGTGTGTGAACAAATAACTTGGGTTTTAGACGTTGAGATTAGTGCCACAAACATCTAAATTTTTAAAAGTTTAAATTCGTAGATACTGCATGAGTTATTATCTTCATTACTTAACCCTTCTCTTCACTCTGACTAAGGCTTATCATGTGAGCGACCTAATTTGAGGGGGGATTGACTAACGACGAAGGGGTTTGACTTGGATATCATATTAAAGTTGGCAACAAGACCCAATGATCAAAAAGTTTTTAAGTTTATAGAGATGGAGATGGCATGAGCTATTATATTCATCGCTTGACACTAGAAAGACTCGAAATTAAAGTGTACTGCTCGGTGGTGTATCTTTTTTTGCTATTGCAAGTAACGAATCTGATGTTTACTTTATAATGTTTTCCTTAGGTCAAGGGAACATGCTAGTGGAAATGGACAATGATTATATGCTTGAGATTCAATTATTTTAGATTTCTATACTGTATACGCTAGAGCAGTATCGATGTCAACATTTTTTTACGAGTATAAAAACATCACTCCTGCTTCATTGTAAGAATAACTTCACATTAAAATTTATCCATCTCGTCAGTGCAATGAAATGGAGGCTATTTATATGTTATTGAAATTTCAGCTGTAGAAGCAGGAGAAGGAAGATGTTGATGAGGTAAAAAAAGTTGCCCACGGTGTGAAAGCAGAACTTGAAGCAATAAACCCTTCCGTATCTGCTAATATTTTAGCTGAGGAAGCTCATTGCTATTTGCTTTTGCTGCTTTCGGAATTCAGAAAATCGAAAAAAACATGGTTTGTGAGAAGGGAGTGTTGTTGACAGATAGGATGCTCTTCCTACTGCCTTAAAAAAAAAAAAACTTGCAAAAGAAGTCAAGAAAATGCATGGTAGTTGCAGTCATTTTGATCCTGGTCATTGCGGTCCTCATTATACTATCAGTTGTAAGACTGGTGAAGCGAAAACAGAGAGCCTTTCGTCTTCAAAGTGCATAGTTCTGAAGGTGCAGTGGTGTTTCATCCAGAAAACACCAAAATAAGTTTGCGTGGGGGCATTGGATTGTTCTCATTCTATTTCCCTTTGACGAAATTGTTCCTATCGAAGTTTGCTGTTAGAAATATACAATGGATGGCCTAAAAATGTCCCAAATGGTCCAATCATCTGTTTAATCATTGAAAGACATCATTATACTCCACTTCCACAAATGGAGAAACTGGGCAGTGGGCAATGTTCCCGGAAGGCAGTTGACGATGTTGATCTGTCCCCCAGTTTCTCTCCTACATGTATGTACATCCTCGCTGTTGCCACCACTACACTGTAGCGCCTCCACCAGGTCTTTGTGATATTTAACATATTAGTAATAATACATTATTAGATAAAATTGGAGAAACGCAAACGGCGCCCATAACTTCACTTTAATCATGGTGATTTTTAAATGTTGCAAATAAACCCTTTAATATATTCTTAAAACTTTTAAGTGTTGCAAGTGATCTCCTAAATTTTGATTTTTTATTCATTTATTTTTTTACAAATACTCCTTCAAACTTATCATGGTGTATTTTGACACCCCTAATAAAGGTGCTTTTTTCTTTTTTATGGAGAAAAAAAAATCTATATCATCGATTTATAAAAATTTAAAGAATTATTTGTCACATTTTAAGAATTTATAGGTAAATTTGTATCGAGATAATAATTTGTGAGGTTATTTGTAATATCTTTTTTAAAGTATATTGTATAAGTTTAGTTTTGATATAATAATATTATTATTAATAAAATTTTGTATATTTTTAGAATATCCATTGTCTTACATCTTGATTTAAATAAATCAATTGATTTGGTTTATCATTCGAAACTTACTTAATATTGACACAATCTTTTACATGTGATCCATTACACCCTTAAAAATCGTTACAACTAATGCAATATCAAATTAACATACTTAGTTAGATCATGGTTCCTTAAACTAAGCACATTTGGCGATACAATCGACACATCCAACAATGTGTTGTAGTTACATAAACTGACTGCATTAACATCGTGCGATTGACCTAGGTAGTGTTAATGGATTTCTTTTCTTTTATGAGTTGTAGGAAGAATAAATTTAGCAAACTTGAATACCATAGGTGAAAGTATCATGGTTATATGCAAATGCTCCATTCTTTTTTCTTCTTCTTTTATTTCCAGGGAGCATGCTCCATTCATTTAGAATTTATTCGGTTGATAAATAAACTTCGTGCTAGAACCACATCAGCGGTTACTTCCAATAAGAATTGATTGTTATCCTAAAGGGATTAAAAAAAAAAAATAGAATTAAAAAGCCTAAACAATTGCTATTACAATTAAATCTTTCATAGTAACCTCCCCATAGCATTTCTCTTGCACTTAGATTTCATTGAATGAAAATAAGGAAGAAAAAATTGGAATTCCTAAATGATAAAATAAAGATGTAATATCTATTATTTTATTAAGGAAAATTAAAAAGTAACTTAAAAATAAATACGTAGTATAATTTTAATGATTAAGTTATTCCAACCATAAAATAAAATAAAAAGGGAAGGGTGTTAGTAGTGGTGGTGACAATGGTGGCGACAATGGTGGCGACAATGGTGGCAGTAGCGATTATAGTAGTGATGGTGATGGTGATGGTGATAGTGCAGTGATGATAATAGCGGTAATAGTTGTGGTGGATAAAGAAAGGGGATAAATGGGGTATTTACTATTTGGAAATGAGATTCCTAACTTTCTTTGAGGAATCCAAACTCTTAATTCTTAAGAATTGAGATTCCTTAAGAATTATAATGCAAAGAAGTGAATATGGCAATAGAGAAGAGTAAGGAATAAGGAAAAAATGGAACTAGTATTCCCCACAGCAAACACATCATTGGATTGTATCACTAATGCCATGGATTATAATCATTTTCATAACAAATGTGCCACCTTATAAAGTAAATAAGCTACCAAAAATGTCAATAACCCTAAATTACCCATTTTATACCTCCTTTTAAGGCAAAAAATTATCTAAAAATTTTGAAAATTAATTTTTGAAAATGGACTTCATAGCACTGTTGTATATCATTTAAGTAGTCTACACAAAAATTTTGGGCTCAAAACCACACTCCTAAGGTTATTTATTTCTAAACCGAAACATGCTTGATTTTACATGATTTCTTAAGAACCATATATCATGGGACATATTTTCATCAAAATAATATTTTTTCTAAAACCAGATACAAAAATATTTCAGAATAACAAAATTCATAATTTTCTAAAAATATTTACTATTTTTACAAAATTACACAAAATCGAGACGGAAATAGAACTCATCAATTTGGGTTGCTCCAACCACCGTCGGTGGCCATGGGTGTGTTGTCCTACCTGGGCGTTGCTACCACCGTGTGGTGGTAGTGATCGTCTACTCGTAGCTACTCGTCGGGTCTGGGTTCTCTTTACAAGCCCCAACTGCACAGTTTTCTTTTTTTTTTTTTCCTAACCTTAATTTTTCTTTCAATTTTGCCTCTCCCCATTTTTCTCACTCTCCAAACTGATCAAATGAACTTCTAAAAAATTTAGAGTATTTATAGAGTTTTAAGAAAATTATTGTGTATTAATGAGATAAGATAATTGCCTTATCTCTTCTTTTTTCCACTTTCTATTTGTTGCATTTTAATTGGTTGATTTTTTTTCTTCAATATCAGATTGCCACGCCCCACTTCTATACTTCTCCTCATTTTTCTATATTTTTCTTGATTTTCCTTAATTAATTATTAATTTTTTTAATTATTTATTATTATTTTAGTACATTTCGCTTATTTTAAGTAATTACGCATTTTTCTACATATATGTAAATTCATATATAGTATAAATAAATATTCCTAAATATTATTTAGGTTATTTTATGATTTTTAGTATACATATAATTTATCTCCAACGATTCGTTAATTATCGGAATACATTTTATGCATTTTCGATAAATAACAAGTTATATACTTAAATTTTGGAATTTTTATATTATTTTATTCTATTGCTTATTTTCTTAAATTCAAATTTACGGGATCATTTTACTAATATTTTTAGTTTTACTTATAATTTAGGCTCGATCGGATCTTTCAGCCGATCGAAACCCTGAGTGACTGGTTGTAGGGCTTACAATAATCGACTAAGGTTTAAGGAAAATATAAGTTTTTAAAACATGTTTTGGAAAAACTCGGAGTTGCTACTCGATTGGAGCCAGGAAAAAGAGTGGGATAGGTTAAATCAATTAAGTGAATCGATTTAAGCTAAACATTGGTCTACTTAAAAAACCAATTTTAAGAAAAAGGTTTTGAAAACCTAAGATTTTGGATTCAAAGGCCATCATATTAAACTCTTAGTGGGCACTACTTTTAACTTCCCAAATTTAGATTTTATCTTTAAAAAAATACCATTTTGACATTTCAATTTCTATTAACAAAAAAACAATAAATCATATCACATGCAACTAAGTGAAATCTATAAAAAGATAAATTGAACAATTATTTATAAAAATGAAAAAAAAGAAAACTTTCTATATTTTAAGTCACCTCATATTTACATACGAGTGCTTAGATATCCATTATTCGAAATCAAACTTCCATAGTTTGTTCGAAAATATTAATGGGTTGATTAATATTTAATTTTGTAAAAACGAGTCGAGTTGAAGTTTCTTAGCCTTTTCAATTCATTTTGAAAATCTTCTAAAGGGTCTTAATTAGTTTATTTTAGAGAGTTCTAAAGTACCCTAAAAGATCAATTTATTTATTTAGTTTTTGAAAAATTGATTCTTTTCTAAGTGGCAAAATGTTTTTGTTTTATTTTGTTTTTCCATTTATATTATTCTTATTTATTTCCTTTCTTTCTATTTCTAATTTTCTTATTAAAAAGAAAATATCAAACTAGGCTCTCTTTTTTTTTTCCTTTCCTTTTCTTTTTCTTCTTTTTTTTTCTTTTTCAAAATTTTTTGGGTAATTACAAATTACAATAAATAAACAAATAAAAAAAGTAGGGTTGGACTAAAGCCTTCACACGGGTTGGATATTGGGCATACAGATCGAGTTTAGTTCAGAGCTAAATAAGGTTATAGGTCGACATACTAGTTACAGCAACGAGAGAAGATCGATAACTCATGGGTGACTTGATCTAGGTAGTTTTAGCACCAAAACAGACAAGGGAGGATTTTTTCATGTGTTTTGTATTGGGGATAGTAGGGGTAGACATGATGCCTTTGCAGTTGGAGTTAGTTTAGGCGATCGTCGGAGGAATATGGTTGTGGTGATGGTGACGGGACTTCATGGGTAACTGCTGGACATAACTGAGGGATTGGGTTCAAGGTTGTAGAGTGTGGTGATGTGCAATGTAGGCTTGATTTGGCTTGGGTGGTGGTGGAAGTGCTGGTTTGAGGGGCTACTGCGGTAGTGAGGGTTTCGAATGGTGGGGGTTTCAGACTACGACAAGAGTTGTGGGTGGCCACAATAAATAGCCTAGGGACTAGGGATAATTGCTGCGGGGTCGTTTTAGTTCAAAAAGCTTCGAACCAAAACTTGTCTTAGAGAGAGAATCTTGGCTAAAGAGAAAAGGAGAGAGCTTGAGAGTAGGAGATGATTCGAGAGAGAGTCATCGAGATTGGATAATTAGGAAATGTCCATTTATACAACTCTAAGCTCGAATAAAAAAGGAAAAGACCATTACTAGCCGATCTAGCCATGAATGTGCATCCCCGACTTCTAGCTTTTTTCCATTTTTGTGAGCTGGTTTGAGCATCGAAAGGAATGAATTTGTTCTCATTCTCACATTTGATTCAAAGAAGGCTATGTCTAGTGTAAGATTGAGTTAACAAATTACGCATTGTATATGGCAGATGCATGCAAAATCAAGAAGTAAGGGCTTTTAGTTGGGTTGCTGGGGAAAGAAAGAGAAAGGTACTAGCGTGTTGCCACATCAGTCGTAGCCTGTAGGGCCAAATCATGTTGTGCCATATGTTAAACAAGTAGCCAAGGCTGATGTATCGTGTGCCATATGCCAAATATATAGTGCGACGCATGGTGGATATGCTGACGTGGTGTCTAAATGGTGCTACATCAATGGTAGGACAAATTTCATTGTGCCACGTATCTTAATGTGACACGTGGCCAATAACGTGGTGTTGACATGTCATGTCACTAGCAACATGTGTCTGTATGTTGTAAGTGATGTGGCAGTGTGTTTTATGAAAAAAGAAAAAGATATTCCATGCCCTTGATGAGATTCGTACCCCTAATCTCCAAGCTAAACTTAAGTTTAAGTCTAAGTGCTTTATCATTGGTCGTTAGCCTATACTTTGTTCATATATACAATCAAATTGTACATATGGACAAAGTCGGTTTAGGTTAAATTTGAATTTAAGTTTAAGCCCAATGGCCCTCCTTGTATTTATGGTTTTGAAAACACTTAAATTTAATAAAAAACTTAAACTATTTATAAATTTATTATTTTAAGAATTTCCCAGCATCCTCTACTTTTTATAATTTTTCCAATTTTTGTGATTTTTCCAAACTTTCTATTTTTTGTGATTTTTTTCTAATTCCCCCATCTTTTTTAAATTTTTTTATTTTTGTAGTTTTCTCAAATTTCTATTTTTCTTATTCTTTCTAAATTAGGATCCCTTACGTTATTTCAAAAATTCTAAAGAAAAAAAAAAGGAATAAAAGGGAAGAAAATAAGGTGTTTATGACAATCCATAAAGATAAGGCTCCAAGACTTTATTAACAAGCAAGCTCTCACTAGCAAAACAATGGTTGACACGATCCAACTTACCATATTTAATGGGTATATCAACATGCCATGCATGTTAGTCCTTCCTACATTCACGCTAGTTTTTCTCTATGAATAGCCTCGATGGTTCTATGGTAACACATTTCTCTTACGCACTCAACTCACAACAAGCTCTCTATCTCTCTCTTCCCTCCTATGAACGCTTACTAACTTAAGTACCGAAGTGATTACACCGGATAACTCTCCAATACCCTTTACTATGTTTTCTTTTGTAGGGCTATAATCATACTTGCATAAGGTCCAATCGCTTTAAACTTTACTACCAAAATCCCACTAACAACATTATCAATCAATTTAAAGCTCTAATTATTGATTTTTCTATTACGATTTAGTTACTGATCTTCAATTTTAATTTAATACAAGATTCCGAATCCGGGAGCTAACCTATTAAATCTTAACGGATACTACTATTTATTTACCAAAATTAGGATTATTCTTCAAATTATAATATTTTTAATAAAAAACCCAAAAGAAAAAAGAATCTAAGTTTTTACATATTTTATCGTCGCCCTAAAAGTGTCTATGTACCTGTTAGTTGGGATCAAACCATTATAGTTCCTTCTGAAAATTTTAGTGTGTCGATGGATTTCAATTTTGAAGAAACCAACCGAATTTACATTTTAGTTGATTCAATTCATTCAAATAGAAAAAAAAAAAAAAACTAAAGGGTTCTAATTCTGTAAGTCTTTTATTTTATAAAAATTCTCTAGAAGCCCCATTTTTTTAAAAGGTATATTTTTTTTTTATTACTGTATTTTCAAAAATAATTTCCCATGTAAGGGAGCTAAAAAACAACTAAGCTTAAAAGAAAAAATAGCTTTCTATATAAGGAAACTCTAAAAAACCTAGTCTAAAAATAATATCCAAGCTAATATATGCAACTATCTGCCAAAGCAAAATAATTCCATATAATACATTTATATAAGAACTAATACTAAAACTTCTAAGCTAATAGTTCATATATTATATATCATGTTAACTAATAAATAATAATAATATAGTAATATATATATAATAAAAAAATTAATCTTAACAATCCATAAACTAACATATATATATATATCTTTATAAATTAATACTTAATCTATATAATATAGAAAACTAATGTTAAAAGAAATATCCTAAACTATTATCTATATAGACTATGCTAAATCACTTTAGGTTTTAAAAACAATAAAATATGATATACTGTGATATAGTATAACGTAATATAATATAAAAAAAAAATGGAAGAACTCGACACGGTCGAACTTGAACATTTTTTCCACTGTACGATGGATAGTGCTCGCAAGTGGCCTTGTGCGTGAATGGGTCGCTGGACTTGCTTGTTGGGTCGTGCGGGAGCTGCTGCAGGAATGGATGGAGCGTTGATCGGAATCGCTGCGCGAACAGTGGCGTCTGTGATCGGAGCACCTCATGCAGTCAGTAGATTGGGATCGCGCGCCACTGCTGCTATGTGCTGCTCGATGAAGTAACAGTGGAAGCGCGGTGGGCGTTGGACGTAGCTATTGCAGTAATCGGAGTTGCTGTTGGTGGAGGAGCATCTCAGTCAGGCGTGTGGTTTGAACGAGGATGTGTAGGCTGTTTGTGGATGGGAAGACAGCAGCTGCCACAGCTGTCCGTGTTAGTCAGTAGCTTGTACAGCAAAGAGTCAAGCGTGGTTTGTGGCCTTTGGTGTGCATGAATGAGGACGTTGGGGAGTTGGTTTGGAGCTGATGGGTGTGTGTCAAGAGCTAGTTGTGCAGTCGTTCCTCATGTGTTTAGACAAGAGAGATCTGAGGCTGATGCTGGCTCGTACCTGCACTGTGGGTTGAGTTGATTCGGCGCGTCTTAGAGTTTGCTGTGCTGTAATGTGCTGTGAGTGCTCCGAGAGAGGGACGAAAGCTGTTGGCTTCTGTAGTGAAGAGTGCTGTAGCAGATGGTGCACTGTGGACGTTGGGGAGGCACTGGATGTGGAACGGTGTTGGTGTGTTTTTAGAAGTTTGGTTACGACAAGGATGAAGAAGGCTTTTGTTTGTTATGATGGGTAACTTAATGGTAGTTCCTGATCGAAGCCCTCCTCCTGCTCGTGCCAGTTTAGTTCCCATTTATAAAATTCAATTATAAAATTCATGATCAATCTTTTAAATCATTCTAGATTCAAGTTTCCTATAAATCTTTCTATTATTGGATATAATAATATTCTCGAGAGATTTGTGATCTTCACATATTCTTTAGTCATGATTTTATTAAATCCACTTGCAATAATAAAGATTAAGATTTGACGAGATTTACAGTTAGATTCGAATTTATGACTTTAAGCTAACCTAATTTTCATACTTAAATGCTTATCTATTAAGTCATTAGTCTGTACCTTGATACTTAATTCAATTAAATAAACTATCTAAACTGTACTAAATAGATTGACCCTAAAACATTTTTTTAAATTAAAAAAAATCTTTATAATTATTTTCTTTTTTTTTGGTATTTTTATCATTTCTTAATTTCTATTATTTTTATCTTTTTATTATTATTTTTTTGAATTAGGATCTATTATTTTTAAAAAAACTATAACTATAACTATTGGGAGACAAAAATCGAGTGTCTATAATAGTACAAGAATGAGCATTTCTAGTCAAAGATAAGAAGGTTTGTTGCTTTATTGAATGTGGTTGCTGCTATACACATGTATTCAAGATATACAATCCACTTTTTTGTTGAGCAGTGAAGAGAGTGTTACTACTCTAGTATTTTATTTTGCAAAATTATTTGTCAAATACAGCTTGCAAATCATGCTGTGCAAGTAATTTTTGTAAAGAAAGCAAACTGTAAGTGAAGTATAAAACAAGGAACAAAGGTTCAATATTAAGTGTGGGAGTTAATCTGACTGTTCCGGCAATAGTCATAAATACCGCATTTCCATTAGGTAGTTTCATATGTATCAATTAAGTTAAAGTGTATCGGTCATGTAAATGTGTTGCAAAGGCTATCGTGTGATTTATGGCTCCACTATCTACCATCCAACATCCAATTTTGTTATTCATGGTAGTAAATTTATCACAAGAATGAGTATTACCTACAAAATTAGCCATCAGCTTAGTTTCTATTGCATTACTCTCATAAGTTCATCACAAAGTCGATGCATCTATCCATAATCTAAAGGATTATTAGTTCTTTCACCTGCACTTAAACTAGCAACATTAGTATCAAATTGTTGAAACTTATGTTCAAAAGGAGTATCAAATTTCTATTTGTAAACAGTAGTCGCATGGCTGAAAGTTGCATTATTCACCCACTCCTACTTTACCACCCTTAGTGACCTACATTCCTTTATACCAATCTAGGTACCCGATGATTTGGTAACAAATATCAATCAAGTGTCCTTCACTCTGGTAATGACTACAAAATAGCCACCTAGTGCCATTATTTTTATTCCTTCTTTTCTCTCCAAAACCCTTTCCATCAAACTTCCCAACAAGAAAGGCAGAAAGGTCTACACTTGCAAAAATTATTGAAGTAATTTGATGTTGCTTTTCAACTTGTTGAAGCAAGTATAAAACCTTATTTACACTAGAAAGTGGATCCATTGAAAGTACATGATTCCTCACACTTTAATAGGCTTCATTTATGCCCATCAAGAACTAAATTAACTTGTTTTGGAACTAAAATTAGAAAGTTTTTCTGCTAAACCACAAGTACAATATTCTAGCCTTCTGTAGGTACAATGTGGTGTTCCATTCAATGTATGTAACTCATCCCACAGCCTTTTTAGTTTGTTAAAGTATAAGCTAGCAGTCATGTTTCCTTGTTATGTATTGCATATATCATGTTAAATTTGATATACTAATGGACCAGTACTCTGTCCATATTATTCATTAAGCTCCAACCATAGATCCTTAGCCGAATTAGCATAAAGGAAATTTGGTTATAATCTACTACTCATTGAACTCAAAATCTAGCATCTCATCTTGTAATTGCTCCTTTCCACTTTATCAAATCATTAGTAGTTTCATTAGCTTTAGGAATTCCACCATCGATAAATCCTAACTTCATTTTGGCACCTAAACCCATCTGAGTAGAATGACTCCAACTTAAGAAATTGGATCTATCGAAGATAATGTTTCCAATTATCATTTTGAGACTTCTCATACATTTTGTTACTTAAAGATAACTCAAAGTAAAAAAAAAAAAAAAAAAGCATTATTCACTAATTAAAGGCATTAACAACAAATAGTATATATGATAAATAGAAAATCATAAATTGTTAAAAGATATCACTAATAAAAAGATGACGGCAAAATGTGCCTAAAGTGGGGAAAAAAATTTCAATATCTTTTTGTACTGACTCGTTTGCACTGGAAAAAACAAAATTGCCAAAAAAAAAAAGAAAGGAGTACTTTGTTGAAATGAAATCAAGATACATTATTGAGTAAGAAGAGGAAAACATTACTAAATTCAAGTGCAAGTGTTTCTATGTAGTATATTGATATGTATTTTCGGCCAAAGAAGAAAAAACATCGTAAGTATCACCAAAGGAGAAAAGGAGAGTATAAGGTAGGTTAATTCTGCTTAGCATTGGTTATTTTCATAATTTGTCAAAATTAAGGGGATGAGGTTATACTTTAGGCAGTTTAGCTGTCTAGCCAAACAATTCAGAGCATAACTAGTGGACGATAATAATTGGTTTTATATTAAGCACAACAATTATAACTTTATAAATGTGTATGGGTATGGTTTAATACTTATACCCATTTATAAACCTATCAATCAATTTAAAGTTGCGATTGTTAATTTTTCTGTGAGATATTAACCTAGGTTCTAAGCTATATGTGGTAGAGATCTTTTATATATATGTGATAATTTGGTGTCCGTTTATATTATCTCTATTTTAGTTTTACATGAGTAATGATGTTTCAAAGTAAAAATTCAAGGAATCAATAGTTAATTATGGAGAAGTGGTACCCTCAAATGTTAATAACTTTTTTTTTACCATTGGAGAATTTGTAACAATCTGTATTGAATATTAAAATATGTGGTTAATTTGAATATGCCATCTCTAATATTATATTGGGTCATGAATTAGCTTAACTTGTTGACATAATGTAGCAAATTATTGAACTATTTTGTTATGTTTGAATAAACTTACTTTGTTTGAGATTCTAGTTTGTTGCATTATAGTTAAATGTTCAAGTGATGGTTCTTTTAGACTTTAGTTTATAAATTCTTTTGTTCTAATTATTTTAATATCTACTTTAGATTTTTTAGTTAATAAACAGGTTTTGGACATAAAATATGTTTATTAAATGAGTTGTTATGTGTTTAACTTCTTAAATACGATTAATAAATCATCATATTATAATTAAAGTTTTTCAAATATGAGCTCCTTTGAGCCTAAATACAGAACACGACAAGTTGACAAGAATGTCCCCCCAGCTACGCGTACATGACATCGCATTAGAAATTATATATGCCTATATACGAAACTGCGTGAGGGAAAAAAGAAAAAAAAAAAAAAAAAAACACAAAGATCATTGGGTTCGAGAATGGAAGAGTGAGAGCCTTGGATTTTTTATTTTCCCTTTCACATAAATTGTACATGCTTATATTAAATATTTAATCAACCAATTTCTAATTCTTTAAATGGAGAAAAACGCAACTGTTCAAAGTCCGAAAAAGAAAAAAAAACTAGTAAGAAAAAGTTCTTCTTTTTTTTTTTGTTGGGTAAAGTAATAGTTAACAAAAGTTGAAACTTAACAACTAGTAAATATTCTCTAATATTTTAAAGTGGAGCAAAATACATCTATGTAAAGTGTAAAAAACTGAAAAATAGTAATCAAGGTGAAAAATTATATAAAACCACGGGTATGATATATGAGTGAAAGGATAAATAATTGAAGCGTGCTTTTGATGGCTTTTTTTTTTTAACATTTTTTTGTCAAAAATGTTATTTGACTTTCTCCAAAAGTTGCGATATTTATAGTCTAAAACTATTAAATATTATTTTAGACGCGATAGTTTCATGATATTGAGGTCACAAAGTGAATTTTAGTATATATCTAGGAGACGAACTTAGTAGCTGTTGGGCATAAAAGCTAAGCATTAAATATCGAGTGAGAATAAAAAAAATCATTTCCCTCATCTCTACGACTAAATTAGAAAACGACGGCATGTATTGATTTATATACTAATTTAAGATGAGAAATAAATAGATAAAAAATTTAAAGCATTTTAAGTCATGCTATATATTTTGTATTATGTCGATATTTTTTTCAATTTGAACCATAGCAATGAAATATCCATTTTTATAAACCAAGTGATGTTTTTTCCTCCTAAATGACAATTAAATTACTTTTATGATGAAAGGAGATACTAAACACAATTAGTTAATTAGATAAGAGTTATGAAATGATACATAGTATTAATAAATCCAAATAAAATACAAGATAATTACACATTCCATAGCCTCTCAAACCATCAAAAGTTCAAAATTATAATACCAATTTGTTATTTTGGTGGAAAATATTTGTTGGAGTGAATCTTCTAAAGTACGTTACTTAAAGTAAGTCAAATGTTAAAATTATCTATAAATTTGAAATATCATGTGAAATTACATGATAACATCTTAAAGGAATAATTTTAAGAAACCTTAGGAAATAATAACTTTAGATAATTTAAATTCGATTTTTTTAATTAGTAGAGTTTTGATAATGAAAAGATACTATTTTAATATGTATAATTCTTTATCATAATAATCTTCACTAATCGAAGATCCATTAAAACTATTAAGCATCTAAGGTCTTTTTCCTATAACTAAAAGTCAAATATCTAATTAAATAGTATATGAAGGCTATAACTCACATTTAATAAAATATAGAAATAGGTAATTTAATTAAATGAATGGGTTAGTTGTACATTTAATTGATAAATTATTAATGTTGTATGATTATTAGATCAAGTGAGAGAGCTTTGGAAATTTTCTAAATAATATGGATATCTTTTTAATTGCCTAATTTATAAAGATTTTTCTATAGCCTCGTTGCTTATTATGTAATAATTATGATTATTTAAATCTAACAATTACTTTTAGTGAAAATAAAAATATCTAATAATTATCTAATAGAACATTAAATCTAATCTGCTTATTTGATAACTCAATTGACCTATCAGATTAAAAGTAAAATAGATATAAATTTGATAATCTTGCTGAAATAGATATAATTTGATACTCTTGCTCGCTAGGCTTATCGAAGCAGTTTCTAACAAACACCTAACTTAAAGTGCAAGCAAAGTTTTTCCACGCTCACGTATGCTTAGTTATGGCGATAGTCATGGCGGAGATCATGATAGAAGAACTGGCTGCACGCTTGGGGATTGATTTATCCCAAATTGATCTTGATAGCATTCACCTCCCTCCCGGCAATGACTTTGGCATCATCAGGCACGTTTCTTAATGGATGTTGTATTGATGATCCATGTTTTTGTTTGTAGTGAGAAGAGATTACTTATGATTTCCATACTGTTATGCAGTGATGATGAAGATCTTTACCAAGAGGATAGTCTGGAGTTGGAGACGGGGTTTGACAACTTCATCATTGTTGATAATCTCCCAATCGTTCCACAGGAGAAATTTGAGAGACTTGAGCGAAAGATCTACAATGACTATAGTAGTGATATAAAGGAGAATGGTCTTTGGATGCCTGTTGATCCAGAAACTCAGCAAACACTAGGCTATTGTTTTATCGAGTGTAATACTGCTCAGGTTCTATCTCTCTCTTTCTCTCACATTTTGATTCCTGTGCTATCCGTCTATTTTGAATTTTTCATATCTCTCACACTTCCCCTAAGGCCTTATTATCTAATAGTTATGAAGATACAAACAGTGTGTAACATGTATAGAAACCCTCATTGATGTAGGCAAAACATGCAAAGGAGGAGAAAAATGGGTGCAGGATTGGCAAATCCTCTTATTTTTATTCTGTCAACGTGTTTGAGGAGTTTGATAGGATTATGGAAGTTCCAGAGGAGTGGTCACCTCCTGAAATCAAGCCATATACGCCTGGTGTAAGTAAATAGTGATTTTTTTTTTTTTTTTTTAATTTTTATGATCTGCCATTCAATTTAAGATGATTGCCTGGCTATGGAGATCATGTATGTTTGGCATTATTTGTTATTATCGTGTTATGCGAATTTTGTGGAATAATTTATTTTTCCTTCTTCTTATTAATATAGTTACAGAACGTTTTTTTCTCCATATCTGTTACAGGAAAATCTTCAGCTCTGGCTTACAGATGAAAAAGCACGTGATCAGTTTGTGATTCGTGCTGGATCTGACACAGAAGTTTTCTGGAACGATGCAAGACAATTGAAGCCAGAACTCATGCATAGGCGTGCTGTAAGTCACAGTATCTTGCTACAGATTTTCTTCTCTCTCCTTGCTTATGTTGTATTGGCATTCATCTTTTTGCGTTGCAATCTTGCTAGTTTGAGTTTTTCTGTTGCTATACATGCAAGTAAATAACATGTATTTGTAGCCTGGGGTTTTGACTTGTAATTGCTATGTCTTTTCCACTTGGACAGTTCTGGACAGAGAGTTTCGTGCACTGGTCACCGTTGGGGACTTATTTAGCAACTGTACACGGGCAAGGCGCTGCAGTATGGGGAGGTGCCTCTTCCTTTAATCGTCTCATGCGTTACGCTCATCCTCAGGCAACATTTCTACCTACCTTTTCTAGATCTGTCGAATTTTTGTCACTACCATCTTCATCGTTAGCCTTTTGATATACAATGCAGGTGAAACTCATCGATTTTTCACCTGGCGAGAAGTATTTAGTGACCTACAGCAGCCATGAGCCAAGCAATCCTCGTGATCCACAGGTTTGCTATATTTTTTATGCTGGTGCTATTGAAAATTTATTTTTTCTTGTTCTTTTTTTTTTTTTTTTTTTTTTTTTTTTGTTGGTTGTCTCTAATATGACACATCTTCCAAGCAGAGGGTTGTGATTAATATATTTGACATAAGAGTGGGAAAAATTATGAGAGATTTCGAGGGAACTGCAGATGATTTTTCAGTAAGAGATTCTGGGGGTATCACGGAAGCTTCTTGGCCGGTTTTTAGGTATCTTGTCTCGTTTATTTCTATCTTTTACTATAGATACTTATCCTTTTCTTCCCTGTTTATAATGGATATAATGATTTATGTTTTTTGTTTCAATTAATGGGACAGGTGGGGTGGTGGAAGAGATGACAAATACTTCGCCAGAATGGGGAAAAATGTCGTATCTGTCTATGAAACAGAAACCTTTTCACTTATCGACAAAAAGTCTCTGAAAGTTGAAAATGTGATGGATTTCAGTTGGTCACCTACTGATCCCATCCTTGCAATCTTTGTTCCTGAACTTGGTGGAGGAAACCAGCCAGCTAGAGTGAGCCATTCTCCTATTTTTTGAATATTCATTCATATAGTATGGCATAAATGCCATCGTACGATACAATATATAAATGCCATGCGGGGCAGAGAGTCATAGCTTCTACTCTTTGCTTTATATTAGCTGGTTTAAGATAACAATTAGTATTATTCTAAGAAGGATCTTTTGATTCCTTTAATGTTATTATACTTAAATCGTAATACTAATGATTGGTAGGTGAGTCTTGTCCGAATTCCTGGCAAGGAGGAGCTGAGACAGAAGATTCTCTTTAGTGCCATCGATTGCAAAATGTATTGGCAAAGCAATGGCGACTATCTGGCTGTCCAGGTTGATCGGTATACCAAAACTAAGAAAAGCACTTACACAGGCTTTGAGCTGTTAAGGATCAAAGAACGAGATATCCCCATCGAGGTTTTGGAGCTGGAGAATAAGAATGACAAGATTCATGCCTTTGCTTGGGAGCCAAAGGGCCACAGGTTTGCTGTAATCCATGGTGAAAATCCAAGGCCTGACATAAGCTTCTATTCCATGAAGAATGGCCAGAATACTAGCCGTGTCTCCAAACTAACTGCCCTTAAAGGAAGACAGGCTAATTCTCTTTTCTGGTCACCTGGTGGTCGCTATATTATACTTGCCGGGTTAAAGAATTTCAATGGTCAGCTGGAATTTTTTAACGTTGATCAGCTTGAAACTATGGCTACAGCAGAGCATTTCACGGCAACAGATATTGAATGGGATCCTTCGGGAAGGTAATGCAGGAGTGTTTATTATTTCATTTAACCTAAAAAGAATTGTAATTGTGATTGGTGAATTGGCAGGTTCTCAGTGATTCTTTTTTTTTTTTTTTTTTTAATCTACATAAAAGTGCTCTATGTTTCATGAAATTGATATCTTCATGATTGTTTGGGTATGTGCTCACAGATATGTTGCAACTGCCATCACTTCAGTTCATGAGATGGAAAATGGTTTCAACATATGGTCCTTCGACGGCAAGCTGCTTTACCGGATTTTGAAGGATCATTTCTTCCAGGTTTGAAATGATTTTATCTGTTCTTTCTTAGTTCATTGGAATCTCATGTAATTCCTTCTATTATTCCTCTACACCATATTTGGCTCATAAAACGCAATAAAGTAGGATTAGAAGTGTAATTTTTTAACGAATAAAATGGAGAAATAATAACTGTCATTTTGTTTGGTTGCACATGAAGGACCTTAGTAATAATTTAGGAAGATATCTAAAAATACTTAATCCATCCTTGTGAAGTCTATGACTTGATTATTGGGCCACGTCTCATAAATAGATTTCAAAATATATTTGAAGAACTAGGTATGAAGCAATTGCAATTTTTTATTTTGCAGTAATAGGAATTCTTGGAATAGCTATTCTATAATCCAACTTCTTATTTATCTTGAATGATACCTCTATTTTTATTTTTGGCTTGCCATTTCTGACCTAATATATAGATAGTTCATTTTGTACCACATTGAATGAATGCATTTCTTTTTATGCCCTTGGATAATAATACTTTCAATATGCACTTTGTTTATGTGAAGATTCTTCTAACCGATGCTATTGCTGTGAATTTTTCTGAGACATGGATTGCTTAATAATTAACAATCTTCGTTCTACAGTTCTCATGGCGCCCAAGGCCACCATCCCTTCTGAGCCCAGAGAAAGAAGAAGAGATTGCAAAGAACCTTAAGAAATATATCAAAAAGTACGAGGCTGAGGATCAAGATGTATCTTTGCTTTTGAGTGAGCTGGACCGTGAGAAGAGGAGGATGCTAAAGGATGAATGGTATGAGTGGGTGAGCAGATGGAGGCAATCGCATGAAGAAGAAGAGACGGAGAGTCGGAAATTGAGAGATGGAGAGGCTAGTGAAGAAGGAGAAGACGAAGAATACGACGCAAAGGAGGTTGAGGTTGAGGTTGAGGAAGTGCTAGACGTTTCAGAGGAGGTCCTCCAGTATGAACAGGGAATGATGCTCCATGAAGGAGTGTCAATTTTATGTTTTTGATTCGGTTTTATTCTGCTACGGTATTGTTATCTGGTCACTGTTGGATAGATTAGATTAGAATTAGATGGGTAGAATAGACAAGGATAGATATGTCGTATAAATCTTTTGAGATTTTTTCCTTTCCATCCCTCTGGTACTTCTTTGTATATATTTGACATCCTTATGATTAACAAAGTTAACGGGGTTTTATTTCTCCAATTTTTCTCCCATGATTTCTTCACTTCGAAATTCCAGCTAAGCCACCATCGCCTCTCCATCCTCTTGCGAAGTATTCACTAGCACTAGCTCACTCTCATTGTCTTCCTCACCATGATACTTCCTGAGGGATGAGTGCCTCGTGGTTTTGGAACGGTTGATCGATGACTGCTAGGGGTTTGCTCATTTTGATGGTGCTTCAGCTGTTTGGTGGTGATTTAAAGTCATTGACATTTATAACTCCATGTATATAACATGAAAGACATAATGCGTAAAACTACAAATTGTAAATGACATGAAATATTAGTATTAGAAAGAAGCAAATCCGAAAAGACATTAAAAGCCTCTCTCACACTTAAATAATATATAGATATTGATATGGATGAGACAATTAATGTATTTTCACCCGATCTTTACGTATCGTCATTTATATTTTCTAACAATAATACTCTCTTACCTTGGTTGCTTGTGACCATTGTCGTCCACAGGAAAGTTTTGATATCGAATCCTCTATATATAATACGCATGCATGCATGTAAATCACGACCAAGTTCTTCCACTACACTTCTCAATGGTTCTCTGACCTGAAATATGGCAGTTTAGTGTATGTACATGTATCTACGCTAAACTGCACAAATACGAAGTAAGCATACTAAATTATCAAAAAAATATGAAAGTTGAAACACTACTATAGCCTTTATCCAACCATTAGCTTTCGAATAACCATAAATAATTCCTTTTTCAAGATGTTACACTACTTTTAAGTGCATATGTCCCATCTTCATCTTCATCTTCATCTTATTTTGATGCAGGATTCATTTCTTAGTGATGCTAAACGTCGCTTGCCTACCATATGCTTTGGTAGAAGCCTGTACAGTTTGGAAAGGGGTTTTGATTGATAAAAAAAAAAAGAATCTACTTCAATCGATATACCCTTAGACACGGCCATACATAACATAGAAATCACATTTGGAAAGGGTGGACAATTAGCTAGAGCAGCGGGTGTTGTAGCAAAACTGATCGTAAAAGAGGGGAAATCGATCACATTAAAACTACCTTCTGGAGAGATCCGTTTGATATCCAAAAACTGCTCAGCAACAGTCGGACAAGTGGGGAATGTTAGTATGAACCAAAAAAGTTTGGGTAGAGCCGGATCGAAATGTTGGCTAGGTAAGCGTCCGATAATAAGAGGAGTAGTTATGAACCCTATAGACCATCCCCATAGGGGTGGTGAAGGAAGGGCCCCAATTGGTAGAAAAAAACTCGCAACCCCTTGGGGTTATCTCACATTTGGAAGAAAAAGGAATAAATATAGTAATAATTTGATTCTTGATCGCTGTAGTAAGTAGTAAATAGGGGAGAAATGGCTGCCTAAGAGCAACGTGGGTACTGGATTGGAAGCTTTCTATTAGCAGGTACCAATTGCCGCACTGCATCATTTGATGAAAGAAGTTAACTAGTACATGCACAATCATCTTCAAACAAGAAAAAGGTCTTTACCATGGGATAATTTAGATTTGCCTCTATAATATTTCACTTGAAACTAATTATTAGAAAATACTTATTGGAGAAATTATCAAGAAAACCTAAAAGATTAAATCTTTATGAAAAAAATAGAGAAAAGAGGAAAATATTGTTGGATTTTGTTCTTTAAGCTACCTTTTTTAAAAAATTATTTATTCATGTGCTTACATATTTGATAGAAGCCTAGTTATCATATGAATGGTCTATACCTGGAGTGAGAGAGGTAATGAATTGCTTTTTATCTTTTGAGATTTTGAAATAGATAAGTCATATTGAACAATTTGGTAGAGAGAGAGAGATAAGTAAAGCGTAGGGATTTTGTTTTAAAAGATTGAGAAAAGGATGGTTAAAATAATAGAGTAAGGAAAAAATAGGTTAATGTGATGCATTATATGAAATAAAAATATTACAACCTTCTTATACATATGTATGGAGTTGAATAAAGCTAAGGTTGCAAATGAGCTACTTAAGCTAAGTTGGGCTTTTAAAAGCTCAAGCTTAACTCATTAGAAAAATTAGCAAGCTCGATTTTGGTCAGACTCTTAGCAAGTATGAAAAGTACAATCTTAAGCTCGAGCTTGATAAGAAATATAAGGTTTGAGCTTGACCTAAAAGCTTGTTTAGTAGATTAATGAGTCCAAACAACCAAAGCTCAAGTTTCAACTCAAATTGAAGCCTACAATTTATTCAAAATTTCAAAATTTACCTTTTTGTCTTTTTCTTCAATGAAATTAATTGAAATTTTTATTTTTATAATTAACTCTTTTTTCCCCCTGTTTGCTTTATTATTTTTAGTCTTGATCGAATAGAGTTTATGTAATGCCCCAAGTTAAAAGCAATGAATAACCAAGTCAACAAATACTAATGGGCTCATCTCAACCACTTGGCCAAAAAATTTCAAGTTTATGTTGATAAAGTGTTTACAAATATAGCTTTATAAACTAATAACACAACCTCCCACAATTTATATAGGATACTTAACCATAAAGTCTCACAATCTCCTTCTCTTAAACATGTGATGTTTTTATCGCGAGACCTTACAATTGGGCTTAGATCTTTCCTCCTTTTCGATATACAATTCGAGCTACCTATTATTTGTAAGTCATCCTAGAAGCATGCAAAGAGTCGTACCTTGATGACACTCCTCACTTTTCTCGAACCTCTTCTCTAAATTGAAACCAGACTCAGAATCATTTACCTATTAGCAATGAAAACCTCATAAAAATTTGGTAATACTTGGAACTGAACTTAAATAACCATGATATTCCATAAAGTCAACAAGCTAAATAACCAAAAATGTACCTACTAAGATAATTTGAACTGGTAATCAAATATTCCCAAACTTAGGAAAAACCCTAAATGATCAACCAAATGTCAACTAACGATATAAACGCTTAAGAAACTTACTTTAGGTAACTAAGTTTAATCGAGCTTAGTTTATCCTCAAATTACCAATAACTTAGTGAAAGAGCCAAATTAAAGCGAGAAAATAATTACGTAATAAACTATATCCAACTAATTGAATAAGGTAGCTATTTAGGTAATGTTACGTTAAGAATTTTAGAAAATCGTATATGAAGAAGAATTAACCCCTATTACCTAATTTTCTTAATAAATTGAGTACATTTGAAACAAGGCCAATAGTGATAATCTAATTCACCTTTCACTTGACAAATCTAACAAGGAAAAGATAAGCTAATTTTCATTTCTCTACATATGTTAAACTACCTATAGATAAGTGAACCAACTTATTAATTTATTTAATGTACAAAAGGGATTGATGTGATAAAGGTATGACACAATAGTGCCCTATTTCATGCCGGCAATAGAAGGAGTGCTAGGCCATTCCCCATCTTTTCCAAATCCATTCACTTGTCAATTTTAGTCACTATTTTGTCATAAGAACCATACCTCATTTCATCATCATGTGTTGACTCTTTTACACTTTCAAATTTTGTCAAACAAAAGGGAGGAAAGTGTTGCACAAGACAAACCCAAACTAACCATCCATGCTTCCTTTTTCATTGTCTTCTTAACTCTTTTAGAAACACTAGAACCAAGAGCAACCAAAGGAAGAAACTCACTCCCTACACACACAAAGCAAACCGTCCACTTCCTTACACCTCATTTACGTCACACACACATACACATCACTTAATGACATCACCTTCAAACAATTGGAAAACCAAAGCTAGAAACATTGTGTCATCTTTTGGGAAGTTAGAAGATCAACCAACATAACAAGGACTTAGTTCTTAAGGAGCTAAATAGCAAAAGAGCAGCACAAAGGATAAAGAGCTATGGAGACAAAAAGTAGTGTCATCTACCATTATCCTCACTTAGTGAAATAAGTTTCACTTTTAAAAATATTAGAATCATGCTTAAAAAATTATTTCTTATCTAAGGAAAGTATTATGTAACATAGATGTATTATAGTAAGTTCATGAACTTCTAGAGATTTTTCATATGAACATTATGGTATCAGTGGCTTAGGCTTAGCTTCCTTATAGTATACTTGTTTGTTACTTAGGATATAGCTTTGAGGCTTGAAAAATGCATAAAATCACATGTATGAAGAAGCCCAACAAGCTACACGTGGTATGTATAGAGCATTCCTAGATGATATCTCTACTTCTATTAAGTTTTACAAGCCTTAGAGTAGCCTCTAGTGAAGGAAAAATCAACATGTGAAGTGTTGGTAATGATATGAGCTTATAACTTACAAGAGGACTCAAAATAAGATTCAACACACTCTTGAATAGTTGCTAGACATGATTTGTTTTGGAGTATTCCTAAACTTCCTTAGATTTATTCTTGTTAGATTAGCTTAAAAATGCCACCCTACAACTCCTTTGTAAGTATATATGTTGTTTAGACAAAAATCCTTAAGAAAACTGTTCAATTGAGAGCTTAATCAAAAATTCTAAAATCTGACCCCACTTTAAAATCCACTTATAAGAATGTTTTAGAAAAGATTAAAGTGTTTTGCAACTCCCTAAAATAGTATATTGAGTATATGAAGGCATTAGGAGGTTAAACTGAGCTAAAAACATGTTTCGAGCCCAAAATCTAACCAGGAAAGCCCTAAAAACGCCATAGACAGAACTGACCCCTACTTAAAAATCCTTTAGAAATGAAATGTGTTTGAAGAATGTTTGAACCTGACTAAGCATGTTAGGCTAGGGCATACTAAAACAAGCAAAGAATTACAAAACAGGCCAAACCGATAAAATTGTGAACTTAAAAAGGTAAAGGACCATCATTTCTAGCTTTCATGAATAAAATTTGGAGCTTAACTTAACAAATTAAAAAGGCCTAAAAAAACAATTACCAAGCCCCGCTTAAAAGACCTTAACAATAAGGCCCATAGGCCTAAACAAAAAGCACTAATAAAGGGAGACTAAGTTGGATTAATAATTGAATGTGGGCCCATGAAAAATAATTACTAAGTATACGTCGAGGTTCAAATAAGAACTTGGAACCCATTAAGAATTGGAAAAATGGAATATAGGACCAAGAATATACAAAAATGGAACCTTTTAACCTACCAAACAAGAAGTTCATAACTTTTTGAATCGACACAAAAAAGTGTGGTTGGAATTTGTCAATTTGGACCACATTACGATAATTTACATTTGAAAATGATAGAAAACGATTGCAAGAACGCGAAAATTAGATTTAAAATGAGAAAGTTATGATAAAAACAAGTTTTAGTTAAAACTAAGGATTATACTAAGAATAATTAGCTTAATAGGAAATTTTTCCTTTTCAAGCAATTCCGATATTGATCCAAACCCACCTGCCGACTATTATGATCCATAGATCATCATGGCCGAGTGAGTATTCCTATGATTACCATGCTTGTTTTTTTATTGTAAAATAGTTACACTTAAAGTTAAACCACAATTGATACGTTTTGGGGATTTTGGAATTACATATGTATGACATTCCATGATTGTTGTGCTAAAGTACTCTAATATATATTAACAAAATGCTTGTTATATAGCTACTTATAGCATGCCTTGCAATTTTTTGTTGAAATGAGTAGTCACAAAAATGAAATGAATATAACAATTTTCAACCATAACTAAACTAGGTCATGTATAGCATAACTCGCATCATTATATGTTGGCCATCATATTACGCGTGTGGGATGGAGGGGTCTTGTGGGGGGTTGTAATGATGTTTATGTATATGAGTTTCATACAGTGTACACGTACAACATAGACCTGCCCTAACCTACAAGTTTACTAAGCGCTGAAAAGGCCAACTGCATAGCAATAAGCCGAGTCATAGAGTCCACTGCTTAGGAGTGAGTAGATTGCATGTGTTACTCATATCCTTACTCTCGATAAAGGAATTGAGAAATAATAATTGAATAATGTAAATAACCGTGAGAATAGAAAGAACTGAGTGGATGTGAGACTAGTATGTTTAGTTGTTGAAAGTGCTTGGAACTTGGATCTGATGGTTCAAGTAACTCTAACCTTGGCTTCAAGGGCGAAATCTTAAGCTGTATGTAGTTACCGATAAAGCTGTGTATAATTGTTTGAGCATAAAATTGTTACATTCATATGGTTGCTTAATACAACTATTTGATCTTTGCATGAAAGGTTTAATAAGAGCAATCACTTACTAAGCACATTGTAAGTTCACATCCCCTTAGTCTTTTAATGCAGGACAACATTTGGCTTGTACCAGGGCGTGCTATGCCCGAGGTTAATGTTAGGGGAGCTAGGATATACGAGTTAAGCAAGAGCAACTAAGAGAAATTATTTATTTTCTTTTATATAGACCTTTTTATTTGATCCTTATATGGAAAGTACTGCTAGACTCCTTATGATTTATTTTTATTTTGTAAGCAATGTCATACTTGTGATATTTCTTTTGGTAGGGAAATGTTCCTACTTATAGTTAGGTTATATTAATGATTGGTTAGTTGTTTTGTGAAATTAATTTAGTAATTAATCCGAAACTGCTTAGAAATACATACCCAAGAAGCTACCTTGTATTTAGAAGACGCCTTATATATTGTATCAAGCGTTTCAAATTAGTTGTAAGGCAAATCTAAGGCACTTGAGGCAGTATATGGCAAGCTACCATAACCAAGGTATCTCTTAGGGTGTGACAAGCTGGGGGTCCACTCTAATCTATTTATATCGCTCTAGGTCAAAAGCAATAAATAGACAAGTTAACAAACTCTGATGGGCCCATCTTAATCACTTAACCCAAAAGTTTCAAGCTTGTATTGATAAGGTGTTCACAACTATAGCTTCATAAACTAATACCACAACCTCCCACAATTCATAAAGGACACTTTGTCACATCCCGAAGCGATAGAGTTGTAATAATCTCGCCGTGCAAATCATTTTAAGATAGAAGCTGACCATACAACCACTATCTTAGACCTGATTTACACAAAGCGTTTATGACTAACCCGTATTGAAGCAAACAATTCACAAATAAATATGTTATTTACCTATGAAATTATAAAGAATACATATTTACATTAATATAATCTAAGTATATTACAAGATTTAATAACCTAATTATAATCTACTTAAGGAATACATGAATTATTTCCAAAAGCTTTAAAGATGAAATCCAAACTGTAGAATGTAAGTGCTCATCAGGTTTATATCCAGTAAATTGCTAGCTTTAGGGTAATTGTATGGTTGCTTCTTAGCTAACACCTGCAATAATATCTATAGGGATGTGAGCAACCAACCGCTCGATAAGTTGGGACGGAAACTTAAAACTATGCATCCAACACAAATAAGGTTATCAACCAAATTATTTAGATGTAGTACATGTACAAGCAAATGCCATCGCACGATGTTGTTCGAATCATCGTGAGATTAGAGAAATTACACTTACTCTAATCTGAGTTTAAAAGTTTCCATTTAATGCAACAAATCATGACCAAACTTAGGCTTATGCAATAGAGACACCACTCCTCCTATGACTACCTTTAAACCATTTACCTCACTGCCATAACCTCCTCACCTATCACTTAATTCGACTAAGGATAAAGAAGGAACCACTCATACTATCTAATATTGTCTCTTTCTAAGGAGTTGGTATTTGGCTAAAGAACCCTGAGTTTCCTTGAATGGGTTGTTATGCATGTTTGATTAAAATTTCAAGTCATATATTTAATTAAATTTGGTTTAAGGTGTTCAATCATTTCAAACAAATTACACGAATACTAGTCAGAGCAGTAAATTAGAATCATATCATTAAGCTCAAAAACTAGCATACATGCTATATGCACACAAGCAACTAACTTACAACCACAACCAAAACATATACTAAGGTCTCCAAGTATTCTTAAACAATACTTCAAAGTGCGATGAAATATTGATCTCACTTACCTAAATACTAATGGTCATTTTCTACATGCATTGCTTTTGTCTCCCTTTATTATTCTTAAAGTTTAATGTGATATCTTGAGTTTCCATCCAAGTTATAACATATGTGTTCATTGTAAACATTTAAGTATGTTTTCAATTGTATTAGGTAAGTTTTCTAAGGTATTTATTATATATTAATTAAGTAGGGTATGTTCTAACTAAGGTTTTGACCTAATACAAGTTGTTACCTAGTAGTTTCTAGCCAAAGTTTTGACTTCAGTAAATTCTTAAAGACATAATTAGGTGAGTCTCTGATCTATTCTCTAATTCCCAATGATCCAATATTCAATACTAACCATCTTCAAACTCTTAATTGCTCTTACATTTTGCATCTGCCATTGAGCTACTTTCTGACTAAGTTTCTTACTTAGATTCTGACCCAACCTTATGGTATGGCTATTATTCAAGTGACTTCTCACTTACATTTTGACTCTGATGAAAGTATCGAATTCATATACAAATCGTTAATTGATCTACTATCGAACTCCTAATGTGATTGAAGATATTAAATACCAGACTACATTCTAACATAGTTTCTGACACATTGTCTTAAATTAAATTCTTATTTAGAAAGTTTCTAATTTACATTTAATTTTCCAAAAATAGTGTAGAGTCAAGGATAGCCTCTTAATGATCTAGATCAAATTTCTAGCATATTCACCATATTTACACAAGGTTACATTTTGACTTACCTTTTGCCTTACTTTTTTTATATGCACTAAACATAAGCATCTACACCCCCTGCTTTGTAACCCCAATACTCTAACACAACACTTCAAATCTCAAATACGGTAATAAACTAACACTTGAAGACTTAATTACCTCACCAAACATTCATTTTAGGTAATTTCAACCATATGTATCCTAGTTAAGGAAAACCCAAAAGTTTAACTTTTGAATTTTTGAAAACTCATTTTATGGAATCAAAATAGACATGTTAATATGTTTGTACATAAATTTTGGAATAAAAACAACATTATTTAGGCTATTAAAAATTAGAATTAAAGTTCGTTTTTAGCCTAGTTTCTTAATAAACACATATTTTAGCTTGGAATTTGAAAAATCTGATTGCATTTTTGGACTCTAAACGAAAAATTACTTAAAAACCAAAAATCATAATTTTTAGAGATTGTTTACTATTTCTAGAAAAATAGAATAAAAAACAGTCAAAACTAAAACTCACTACTACTTACAACTCCAGCCACCATCTGAAGGTGAGGGAATGACAACAAAGGAATGTCTCATTCAGTATAATCGAGATTTCGTTTATCTGTATTGTATCTTTCATTTCATTTTGATTCTTATCCTTTCCTTAGTTAGCGTGGGCTTTATTAAGCACTTTAGGGCGCCCTCAAGATATGTTTTTTGATACTGCTATTCAATTACAACCCGTCTTTGCTCAATAGATACAAAACACCCATGCTTTGGCACCCAGTGCAACGGCCCTAGTGCAACAGCAAGCACGAGTTTGACTTGGGGAGCTAGTTGGCACCACCTCCTCCATCTCCAGATGGTTGGGTTCACTCCTATGTGGTGGCTAACACTAGGAAGTTAAATTTCACCCTAAATTGCCTTATTTTTTCTTAATTTTGTAAAAACCCTTATTAAGGCCTCTCAATATTTTTCCAAATTCTAAATTGTGTAAACAAATTTTCATATTCAATTTAGTGGTTTTAGGGAGCTCTTTAAGTTTGTGGTTATTTTTCCTACGCTAAAACACCAATTTTCAGCATTAAGTCATGCCCACTACTTGTTTTTAGATCCTACAGCTATCCCATGTAAAAAGTTAAGTTATTTAACTTAATCTTAATATAACATTTAGTATATTATATAATATATAATTATTTCCCTATTTTGGATATATATTTGTATATGCTATCCTTGTGTCATGCTAATAAGCATGTTTCTTAAGTAATTTTTTATAATTTTCCTCTTATTTTTATTTACTTATTTAATATTTTTTATATATTTTCGAGTATTTTTTACAATTGTAAGTACATATATTTGTATAATAATTATACTTGATGTATATACATATTTTTTATATATTATTTTATGTACAATATTAATTATATTACTCAAATAATTTATCTTTAAGCATTCATTAATTTCCAAAACCTTAGTAAATTTATACTATTTTGACTATATTTTTAATATTTTGTTATATTTTTAAAGTTCGAGTCTACGTAAATTTCTCAACTAATATTTTCAAGCCCTTCGTAAGTTTCTAGTCAAATCAAACTACCTTTTCAAATTCACTAAATCAACTACCAAATTTAATTTCACTAGTGCAAGTCTCACAAATTATCTATACATAAGTTCTCACTTGATAAAATAGAATAGATAAATTAATCATAAAATTAAAGTAAACCATAATTATAGTTTTCTTATCCTGACACTTCATCTTCAAATTTGCTCGAAAAGTGTGCTAATGAACTTTGATGAATTTATTTACATTGACTCCTAGATGACACTTGGATATTTCTTGAAATTATATTGGTCTAATTGTCCATTTACGAATTGACTTACAAGGAACGCAATCTAAAGCATGTAAATATAAGGTTTAAAAAAAAAAGATAAAGAATACATAAATTTCTATTTTAAATGAAAGTACCTATTTTCTATATATGGAACTTAAAATGACAGTCCAAAACTATTACAATAATATTTATTTCAAATTTGTAAATGATTAAAATGATTTATAAAATTCAAGCCAAAAGCCCATTGCAACTTTAACTTAATGATAAGATCTAAGAAGTTAGAAACATAATACATTTTTTGGAAAAAAAAACCCATCAATAAATAACAAATTAATTAACTAAATGGGGTAAGGGTTTACGAATCTTAAAATTATTAATTATTCCCTCTTTTCATTTGAAATCCAACCCATATATCGCATGCATTTACTAACATGTTGCATTTGAAAAAACAAAATTGCCACAAAAATGTACTTTGCTACAATATTTCGTAACAAAAACGTATTGTTAATCATAATTATTCTTTTCGTGTTCTTTCGCAATTAATCAATGATTTGGTCTATCATATCATTATCTCTCATCTTATAATATCTAACCTAGTATTAATCAATATGGTTTTATAAATTTCTCCCAACCATATTTTTTTGAATACTCCTTCCCCTTTGATTTAGGTACTCATGAAGACAAGTATAAAATATTATGAAGTGAAAAAAGGAATAATAAGTTAATTACAAAACATTTTGTGTGTAATTTAGATTAAAATGGAGAAATGTTGATGTTACATCTTGTTATTATGTTTGAGTAAATAATGTAATTTGTATTAATGGGAAGATATAATACAAGACTTATTATATACATAAATCTCGCATTTGAATTTTGATCGAGTTATTATTTATTTGTTATCAACTTCTGTTAGTTGGGATATTTATTTATAAGAGTTCTTTAAACATCTACATAAAATTTTGTGACAACTTTTTTTTATCTCCCACGTTTCTTTTATTTGTAAGTGCTAAATTTTATAGTGAAAGTAAATTGGAATCTTGTGATATTTAAATATCATATCTTATCTTGTTTAGATTTGTAACATTCTAATTTGTTATGGGTAAATATTAAATGGGGAATTTTAATAATGTACGTGAAAAGGTACTAATTCCATTTCATCTTAAAATTGTAACTCATTTTGGAGATCTCTATATAATTTTCCTCGATAATGATAATAATATTGTATTATTTCCTTTTTTCTTAATAATTATATTATATAACTTACAAGAGCACTGCATATAATCGAAGTGCAGAATTCTCATCTGGGCTACCTACAAAGTTACATGATCATTACATTGTATAACCAACCTCTACAAGAGATAATGTGATTCACTTGTACACACTCTTCTTATTTTGAATAGCTGCACTTTTATTTATTACTCACCCTTCTTTTTGACCCTATTCATCAAGTTATATTGATATCTACCGCAAAAAAGTATGTAATTTTTATTGCTTATTACAAAAACATTTTGTAGGATAGAAATTTATGGATAAAATTTTATAACCTAAAAATATTAATAACAAAAGATATATATGATAAATAAACAATCTTACATTATCCAAAGGTATCACTAATAAAAATATGATAACAAAAAATCATTAAAATAGAGAGAAAAAAAAAACAATTTGCACACATTTCTATACTAACTCTTTGTGTTAGAAAAACAAAATCACCTAAAAAAAATACCCTGCCACAATATTTCGCCATCATGATTATTCTTCATGTGATTTTCCACAATCAGTATTTAGTTTAGTCTACCATATCACCATCTCTCTTCTTATAATATCTAACCCTAGTACTAATCAATATGTTTATCTAATGTTTTCCCAAACATGATTTGTTGAATCCTCCTTCTCCTTCATTAGAGCATTAAGTTTTGGATACTAATGAAAACAAATATAAAATTTTATGCAATTAAAGAAGAGATAATACGTTTATCATGAAACATTTTGTATGTAATCTAGATTAAAGTGGAGAAATATTTATATTTCATGTCGATGCAATTTTTATTAATGGTACCATGCACTACAAGGTTTATTGTATACATAAGTCGCCTCACATATATTTGATGGCATTTGAAGTTCAATTGGGTTATTATTTATTCGTTATCGGCTTTTGTTAGTTGGGATATTTTTCTATACATCCACATAAAATTTTGTAAAAACTTTTTCTATCATCTATATTTCTTTTATTTGTAGGTACTAAATTTTATAATGTAAGTAAATTCAAGTCTTGTGATACTTTTTGGATATCATATCTTATCTTGCTTCAATTTGCAATATTTTAATTTGTTATGGTATTAAATATTTAATTTTAATAAAATATGTGAAAGGTGCTATTAATGGTGTTTGGAGCTATAAGGATTTCACATTTCCTTTATGTTTGAGTAAATTTAGAATGTTTAATGGTGTTTACAATGATGAGTTATTTTTTACTTTGAAATACCTTAACATTTAAATTTGTTACAATTATAAGACTAGCAAAGTGACAAAATTGAGATTAAAGGTTTGTCATCAAACATTGTTATAAGAATTTTAAAAGAATGAATATACTAATGGTATGGTTTTAATGATAAGTAGAGAGGAACATAAAGCAACAATAATCTTTAAAGATAACGTTTGGAAATATTATAATAACCTCTTAAACTAGATTAATATTCAATAATTATTGCAAAGGCTAAAAGGTAAAGAAATTAACACTCCATTGGCTTCATGAAAAATGTTGTTCAAATTTTTCAGAGAGTTGCAATGATTTACAATTCATTGTATACAAGAATTACAACAGTAGTAATTTCAAATGGTTATGTTAACTAATAAATCTTAATCCTCCTTATTTTTTTTTTGTTTTAGTAATACTTAATCCTCTTTATTGAAACACACCAATATATTCTCATTCTTTGCTTTAAATAGTCATGAGCCTTCTAATACAACTAAATTAATCAAATCATAACTCAATGTTGCAAAAATATACTTTAACCTAACACTATAATTTCATATAATTAGTGTAATATCTCTTTAGCTATATATCATAGGTGTGTATTTTGTTATATCATTATCGAGCTGAAAATTCGATTTCTCTTTTTCTTAACTCGATTTATACTTGGTCTAATCCACTTAATATAAATCTTTTGACCAGATTAAGAAAATATTTTAATTTATGAAAACAATTTTAAAAAAGCAGTCACTACCTAACAAATGTTAGGAAAAGAGTGAAATTAAGGTTCATGGGTAGGCAATCCATAATTTAGCTATTGGTCCATGATTTTTTAAAAAATAGTTTAGAAAATAGAAATAAGAGATCAAATAGGCTCGAAGGTTAACTTAGTTAAAACCTAAATAGTTTCCATAAAAGAAGTCGATGGAGTAATTAAATGAGACTTTGATTTTATTTTAAAGAGAAATTAAGCCTTTACATTATGTAGAGGGCTAAATCCGAAAATTGGGCTTTAGGACCTCTAATTAAAATGGAATTAATTCCTTAAGCTAATATGACAGGACCTAAAGAGTCAAGCTCATAAATTTTCAAGATAATTAAGGGGATTTAGCATAGTGAGCCCAGGGTAGAGCCCATTGAATCGATCTATTTAATCCAACCATTCTCAGTTTGGTTTATACTAAAAAAATAGGGCCACTATAGGGCCTAAACCCATTAAAGAGGATCTATTTGATGTCTATGAAATAAGGAATCAATTGTAGCCATTGATCATCATCACAATCCTACAAATGAGATTAACAGTCAACTTCTATAAGAACTTTATCCCTCCATCATTTGGACAAGATGAAAAACTTCACCAATGCCGTTAATCTATTGGATTCCTCATTTATACAAATCAAATACTTAACTCCTCCAAGAACATGCATCTTGTTTATCACAAATAATGAAGTTTGTTGTTATTCAGCTCCTCCACCTGTCACACCCTATGTGATTGGAATCAGCCTTCATAATCACTCACACGATCTCGAGCAAGAGGTCTAGCCAACTTAACCTATTAGATCCTCAATTTTCAACCAAATATTGAAGAAGTCAACCTAATTTGCAAAGCTGACTTATCTGTACACCTGAGCTATCGAAGTGCAAAGAGTATTATTTTATTATAATAAGATAAGGCTAAGCTAACCAGGAACCCAAAACTGACTCTTCTGACTTGTTTTATAGATTACCCTCCATAAGTCTAGGATTTTTGAGGTAACAATGCCAAGCTACCAATGTGCTTGCTGTTGTTGACCTTGTCCATATACACAAAATCTTCCAACTTCGCTTATGAAGACACATGTCTCACTCTCCGCAGTTGTGCTACTTGAAACTAAATATTCTCTTTCTGGGAATGATTACAAATTTACTCCCTTTCTCTTGTAGCATGAATGTAATTAGAATTTTACCAATGTAATTAGAATTTTACCCTAGTAATTACATATGTTAATGTAGCCCTAATTGTATCGGGTATAAGTACCATATTATGACACTTGTTTTAATTAGATATTACCTTTTATTGAATGAAATTCACGAGTCTCCTCTCTTCTCTATGTTGTAAACCCTAATCCAAGCTCATATCAACCCTTAAGCAAGGTTATACGATGAGTGACTCTTTAACTTAAATCGATGAGTTGCATCTAGTAAGTTGTAGACTATTCTGAACTTAAGTAGTGCATCACATCTACAAAGCTACTCATGGATTCGCTTAGTCTTACTACTTACATTTCCACCCAAAAACTTAATTTCTCCTTTTCTTCGATAGCTTCCAAAGACCCATTCACTCTATGGCAAGGCCTTATTAAGGGCCCATAAATTGCATTGTTGTGCGTATTATTGGCTTGTGTATTGCATCATCTTGGTATTAGAGCTTCAGAGCTCAAGGTTTTGAGTAGGGCCGAGAGTCTTGAGTAGTATTGTATGTATCATTGGAAGTTTAAGTGCAATTGTGGTTTGAGTTGTTTGTTTTTATATTGTATTGTGCTCAGATCTCCTCTATAGAAACAAAGTAAGGAGTTGTTGAAACATAGTAGTAGTCGCAAGTGGGGTAGCTAGTTTTGTGTGTATTAATCTAGAGCTTAATAAAGAAAACGAGTAGCTAGTAATCTCTAATTTAATTTTTTTTAAGTGACATAACTAACTTTGAATTATTTGGATTGATCATCGAAATTTAGTACTTAGTAAGTGTTAATATCTAAGTGGTTTAAAGGTATTATTAAGTTAAGGACTGAAGGTGATTCGAAAAAAATTTTTACGAAGCTACTCAAACTTAATGGCATCCTTTTCTAAAGACTAATTTGTAATTGTCTTATCCTTAAGTTATTTTCGTTTTGTTTCGATGGTTTTTACTTGAGGACAAGCAAAAGTGTAAGTGTTGAGGCATTTGATAACATGAATTTGGTATACATTTCTATATATATATATATATATATATATGTATATATATATATATATTTGTATTTTAGACATTAGTCTAGTTAATTTTATGATGTTTTAAGCTTAATTAGTTTAAATTTTATTTTTAGGGATTTCGAGATAATTTCATGGGGTTTTGAAAGCTTTTATCAAGTTTTAGAGTATTCTAAAGTAATAACATTGAACAAGGATTGAAGTTGATGAATTTTGAGCAAAGAACGAAGTCTAGTAAAAGATCGTGGTTGAGAACCATGACCATGGTCCCTACTTATGTTCCTTTCGTTGTGTAATTTCACTAAATTTTGAAGCTTTTAGACAAAATGCAAGTATATGCCCCAACTCCATGGCCATGTAAGCCCATGGACAAGCAATGATGGCAAATCTTCTTTTTATTTAATTATGTTGTTCTTTTGAATGCTTTGAGTAAATTGTCATTGAACCTTTGCTCTTCTTACAATAATGTCTTTTTGTTCAATTTATAATTTTATTCTTTTAAGATCTAATTATACTACGTCGTACCCTAAAGTGGTAGAGTTGTAATAATTCTACTGTGTAAACTATCTTAAGATAAAATTTGATTTCCCAACTGCTATCATAGACTTGATTTACATAAGGCGTTCACAACTAATCCACTTTAAAGTAAATTGTTTATGGAATAATATTGTTATATTACCTGCGCAAGTCTTAGAATGTACATTAGAACTTTGATAACCAAGGTATTACTCACCTGACTTAGTAGCTTATGTTATTTAAACATTTACTTAAAAAGATCAAAATCCAAAATAAAAGCTTCAAAATTCTAGTTGGTCTTTAGTTTTATATCGTTACTCAAGACTCAGCAATAATTAACCTCAAGGTATCTATAATATGGCAACTTAGTTGATACCTACATAAAGATCTATAGAGATGTGAGTAACCAACTACTCAATAAGTTGGAACAGAAACATAAGATTATACGTCAAGCACAAACAGGGTTATCAAATAGTTATTTAAATGTAGTGCAACAAACAAAGGCCATGGCACAATATTGTCCAGTCCATTGTGAGATTACAAAATTTCACTCGCTCTAGTTCAGGTTTAAGGAGTTTCAGCGCATATACAATAACTCATGACCGAACTCAGGCTTATGCAATGGAAACATCTTTCCTCTTATGACTACTTTCAAATCACTACCTTCATCTTTACCGTGACCTTCTTTCATATTACTTAATTCAACTAAGGATAAAGAAGTAATCATTTCAATTATCCCTTTCGAAGGAATCGATATTTGGTCAAAGAACCTTATTCGTCCCTTAATGGGTTGCAATGCATATCCAGTTTAAAGTTTCAAGTCTAATAAAGTTAACTCCAATTTATGGTGATCAAGCAACTCTACGAAGTTCAAACAATTGTAATCAAGTATAGCAAGTCAATAGTATACAAACAAGCTTAAAGACATATCCTCATGTGTATAAACTAGTTATTTATAAGCACAAACAATATGTCAAAATGCAGTTATGTATTGATCCTAAATTTATCTCGACTTTCCGCTTTCTCATTACGATGTGACTTGTGATTTATCTTTGCCGTTAGTCCCCATAATAGTATTCATTCCATTATTATATACAAGCTATTATTTTGCAACTCAATTTATTATCATTAGTTTAAGGTTTTACTATAATTAATTATCGAAGTTTTAAATTGCTCATTATTAGTCTCGCTTTTAACTAATCTCTGATTCAACTTATAATTCAATCTCTAATTCACTCTCTAATTCAGTCCTTGATTACCTTTTAATTCATAAGTTTCAAAAATGCCCTTTGACCTATCCTCTTTAGTTTAAATAGCTACATTTCAGGTGTACAAAGTCTTTGTTTTAGCTTTTGATCAACTTCCTAGTTCGCTCTTGTACACCTAAACTCTGTCTCACCTTTGAATTAGCCTTTGATTTGAACATTCTCCAAGCACATTTCCACTTCTAAAGTCAAGGTCAATAACCAAATACTACTACCAACCTCAGTCCCATCCCTTATTCTTATTTTACATTTACACTTTACTATTTACCAATTTAAATTAAGAAAGTATATGACTCAATTCTTCTAACAACTAAACAATTGAATAAATAACTTCTATTCCAAGAAATTCTATTTTTCTTCAGTTAAATATTTTCAAAACCTATTAATATTTAGATTATTACATAAACTATATTATTTATTAAATTGAATTTATAAAATTACCTTAACAATGCATTGGTTTTGTGAAAATCAAAATTTCTCCACAATTCAACTTTAAAATTTCAACAAATTGACCATATAGTATGAAAATATAGTATGTGAGTGTCTCGTATTCAAAAATTGAGATTAAAACTACATCATTTGTTTATTTTAAAATCCGCTTGAAAATCAATATATGCATGTCAATTCTTAAGGAACGCATATTTGCACTAAAAATTTGGCAAAATTGGCTTCATTTTTGAAATCTACGCTTAATATTACTTAGGAAAATAAAAATTCATAATTTTTTTTACTTAGTTTAGTATTTTTAATGAATTATTGAAAATGGGATGAAAAATTGTGACTCACCGACAATCAAAGTTTTGGCCATTGATGGTGCCCTTAAGTTTTTTGAAAGCTCCTAGTATGGTGGCTCCTACTAAGTGGTGGTGATGGTCCCATGTAAGGCATTGGTTTTGCGTGGAACCTTAATTTGGCCCTATTTTCCCTATTTTTCCTAAAATTTTTATAAATTACCTTTTAATCAATTTCTCTCCTTACTAAATTTTCTCATGTCTCATTCTATCAAAGTAACTAAATGAAGTAGGTTTTGGATTTTTATTACTTAGTTTAGGTTGGTTAACATATTATTAGGGTTACATGTGTCCTAAATCCTCCCAAATCCTTCCATATTATGTGTCTTAACCCTTAATACCTAACCTCATTTTCCTTGTTGATATTGTTACACCTTCAATTTTTTTTCCCATGCTACCAAGCAATTTTTCTATAATTTTTATTAATTTCCTTTAATTAATTTGATAACTTTTAACATATTTTAAGTATTTTATGTGTTTTTACAAGTATATTTACCTATATATAAATTCATATTTAATATAAATAAGCACTCCTAAATATTATTCATGTTATTTTATAATTTTTAATACACATATAATTTATCTTTAGTAATACATTACTTATTGAAACCCATCTGATACATGTCCAATAAATAACGAGTAGTATGCATACATCGTATTAATATAATATTTAATTATTTTATTTTCTTAAATTTAAACTCATGGAAGCACTTCTATTAATATTCCTAGATTCATCACAAAAATTTAGGTTCAATTAGATAACTTTCACAATTACCTAAATTTTATGTATTAATTCTGTACTAACCAATTGCTAGCTTACTAGCTAACTTTACAAGATCTCACACACCAATTATATTATCATCAATTAGTATTTACCCAAGTCACTAATTTAGTGTGTGAGTTTGCTGTAGAGATGCGAATCCTACAGCGAATCCTACAACGAACAAACAAGTATAATTAGAGGGAATTATAGTTAACTAAATCATTTAGCAGTTTAGTTTTTGAGGATTAAACCCTAATATGGCCAACCTAATAGTAGGAACCAAGTTCTTAATGCGATCTTATGACGCTCTATTTGAAAGCAATTTGGGTAGAGAGGGTCTTAAGATAAGAAAGAGATTAGAGATGCAAGTATGATCAATTTAGATTACGTATCTCCACAATTCAAGAAATAATTGAGATTGAAAGTTATATAAACTAGGTAGTAAATAACAACAATTTATTAACGATCATACGCTCTCTTTCTTTTAATTGATTCATGCTTGTTTATTTTAACTAGTTTTGTATTATTTACTACTTATTCACTTTAGGGGAATAGCTATTCCATTCCCCTTTATTCCTTACTATGTTATTTAGTTCATATTTTATCACCGAATGGCAATTCAGTATAAATCTTTATTACTTGATTTCAAGTAATAAGAATTCCTTTCTCAAAGTGAAGAATTGGGATTCAATATGAAAAGGACATTCCATGCCTTTGTCACCCACCACCATCATCGTCTCTCTCCCCAGTCATCGACCACTATCACTACCATAAGCACCACCACCACCACCCTTAGATATTACTAACCTACCACTGTCACCAGCTATCGCCCTCTGTCACCACCCTCTGTCTCTCCTCTTGCTATTTTACTCTCTCATTAGTCAATTGTCACCGATCATCATCATCATCATCATCATCTTCATCTTCATCTTCATCGTCAACATCATTGTCACCATCATAAACTACTTCTTATATACATCACCCTCTTTCTCTCTTCTGTCACTACTTCACTCTCGCTCCAAAACCACTGTCACCATCTGTATTTCGCAACCATTGCACTACTAGCCACCCACCTAGTGAAACTACCACCACCACCTCGAAGCAAATCCAAACTTTTCCATTTTTCCTTAAAAGTTCGCAGCTCAAAATTTTCTCACAAACCAAACAAAATCTCTCATTCTTCTTCCATACTTTCTTCTTGAACCCATTTTTAAAAATCCAAGCCTTCTTTAATGCCACAACTCTTTTCCATAGATCCAGCTTCCCTTCTCCCTTTTACTATCTCTCTTAGTTCTAACATCTCCTCTAAACATACGTCCAGATAATATGATTGAAGAAGCTTTAATTTTTCTAATTATTAAACCAATTCACTCCTATAGCAGAAAATTTAAACCATCAAAATTTTAGGATATCAAATTAAGGTTTTTGTGTTATGGTTCTATGTAGAGAGAGAGAGAGATGGAATTGTGGAGAAGGAAGAGACACATGAAAAGAGGACTGGAAATGGTTAAGAGAATTAATTTGAAGTAAAGAAAGAAAAGATTAGAGAGAAAAAATGAAAGAGAGATAGAGAGTGAAAGGTAGAAGATAAGGATAATAAAGTAATTTTAATTATATTACATATTTATTACTTATGTATCTTTTTTTACTAAGTGAACAATGAAATATTTGTTGCAAGTCTATTCGATTCCATGGAATTAGAATTTTATTACGAATATATTATATTCGGTGAAGTGAACATGTTTATTTTGTTTGTTCTTGTTTATTTTACCGTTCCTTATTCATCTTTCTTAACCAAAACTTTCATTGATAACATCAATACTCCTTGTAATAGTGCAACATATAGTTGACCATGACTAAATACAAGCTCAAAAAGGTATATGCCAACATTAGGTATCGTTTGACCTTGTACCTTATTGATTATCAAAGCAAAACTTAAATGTACTGGAAATTATTTTCTTGTCATTTTAAATGGAAGATTCAAATGATCTTTAGTTTTTAGAGATATTCTTAAAATGAAAATTCTCAATCCTTTCACATGACCAATCAATAACTTTACATAGATAACATTTTGCTAGGAACCAATGCATACTAACCTCATACTGTCACATAGGCATGCCTTTTCATCTATATTCCATAAGAGTATATCCTTTTGAAATCTCAAGATGAATTTATCTGAAATATCTGCCTAATATCATGATCTTACCTGCAAATGGAACATTGACTTCCATGATATCTCTAGAAGTTTTATCTAAGGATTCAAAGTCGTACCTATTGGCCATAAGAGTTCTGATATGGCAGTAGGTCTCAAAACCGAAGATGACGCAATTTAGGTATGAGTGAGAACAAGAAATAGAGAGTGAGAATGAGGGTTTTAAGTGTGAATTTAGATGGATATCTGCACCAAGATACAAACATAATCAAAGGTTGAGCTTGAAATAGGGTTCGATACGACTAATAAACACTAAATATTGCTCAAGGTTTCAAATGAGAGGTTAGATGCAACTCATTAACTTACTCAAATAAAGAGTTCACCACAATCTTAAGAACAAAATTGATAAGAACACGTGAAAGATTAAAGAATCTAATCAATACTCAATAACTTTGCTTAAAAGAGGAAAGTTTCAAGTGTATTCACTATCTAATGATTATCTTCACTATCTAATGATTATCTTCTTTATCTAATGATGATGATCTGCTAACTACAAATTTTGCTATTTATAGTAAGTCCTAAACCCTAGTGGCAAAAGTGTAAATAATGTATAAAGCCTTAAACTTTAAAGAATTCGGCCCATAAATAAAACAAAGACAAATATGTACAAGAATACAAAACCAGGCAGGGTCGGCAATTGGATTTTTAGGTTCGAAAAAGAGTTCTTGAAGTCTTGCATTGCTTGGCCGAGACACTAGAAAGGTTAACCCATAACTGTCGAGTTCTAGAATTAGTCGGTACCAGTCTCTTTGTACCATGCCATGCCGTGTCGAATAGTTTTCCGGTCTTAAGTGTTAAGCCGTGTGGTCTCTTGACTTCTCAGTAGACAATACACTTGATATCGAGTAGATCTTTTTATTTCTCTCTACCTTCTAGTTCCTACTCGACCTTAGCAAGAGTTAATTGGCCTCGGCTTGGATATAACCAGAGGCTAATTCCAATCAAGTTTCATCCGATAGAATTGCCTTGCTTACCTTTAAGAGTGTAGTCAAGTCAAATTGTTTACTTATTGAATAAACAGAAGTTGCATTTAGATTTAAGGGAATATTAAATCTTGACTGTGTTGTTTTACTACATAGTAATATTCTTAAAACAATCCCATAAATAGTTGTCTTTAAGACAATGTGACTATTACTTTAAAGAAATGCTAAAATGGTACGATATAAAATGGTTTTGCTTGGGCCATTTAGACCATCAATAAAAAATATGGTAGATTCATTCTACTCAACCGAAAACTTAACTCTATTGAATGCATTCAATGTTCTATGCTTAGCTGTACAATTGCATTGATATCTTCATAATCAATAAGAATGCAGAGCCCATCCTTTATAGCTTTTTGTATGTTGTTATAATTAGTAGTTTCATACTTAAGATGTAATAAGTCAAAATAAAGCGGATTAACCCTTAAATAATCATCTTTTTAATATTACCATTTAGCGCTTTAATTAAAATTTATTGCAAAAAAAATCAACATTAAAAATAACTTATTAAAACTGTTGACAAAGCTCTTTAAACATGGGCCCTTTAAGCCCATCCAGATTTGATGTATGTCACCATTTAAGGCTCGCTACCTTGGGCTCAAACCCTAAGCCTGATTGAAGCTTTTTAATGGCTAGAAGACACCAAATAAGGATAAGAGACTAAGTCAATAACTACCTCAAGCATATACGGGATACGTCGGACACTACGAGTTTACTCTCCAATACTTGTAGAAGGAGCTCTGCCCACTAATTGCCCTTTAATCTTCGACTCGGCTCCACTTCGTTATAAATACTAGGTCATCACCTAGTGGTAAGATTCTCTACACTTTATGTACTAAAGCTTGTCTATTACTCTCAAGCATCCCTTACTTTCTTAAAATACTACACCGACTTAAACATCGGAGTAACCATGTCAGACAATTCCCCAGTATCTCCTCACAGTATTCTATTTTGTAGGCATACTAAACACATAAAGCCCTATTTCTACCGGCAGGTGGGAAGAAACTTAATTCTTACATGAAAAACCCTAAATACACTAAACACATTCCCTACATGCAAATCTTGAACATCATGTCTCACCACAATGATCAAGAGAACTGCCGATTAGTGAATAACTAACCCACAAAGAACTAAACCTTCCTAAGGGAAACGCTAGAGGAGCACTTTGAATGCCTGATTGAGGAATTTGCTACTCAAAACAAGCTACTTCGCAGTCACTTTAAAGAAGTTGAGAGGCATAGCATGCAAACTTACCCCCCCCCCCCTCCCTTTCGGAATCCTCTGATGCCCACACTAACTAGAACCACCACCACCACCAGCTGCGACATGGCAGGGATCGGTAACCTGATCCCCCAATGTAGCAATAGCTAGTAAGGTTTACGGCCACTAGTAATCGAGCTCTAACTGGCAATGAGTAAGTAGCTGATCCACAAGGAGTATCGACTCACTTAGCAGCATACTCAGCTCATCCAGTAGACTATGCTGACCTTAATGAGCTTAGCACAATTGTCAAGAGACTCTCTAAGTAGTAGGGGAGCAACGCATTTGGCAATGCTAGGCTGGTTGCTAGCAATAGAACCCCCTTCACCAGGGGCGTCCAAGACGAAGTGTTACTCCCCAATAGTAAACTTCTATCCTTAGATTAATATGACGGTATAGGAGACCTTGATCACCACCTCCTCCACTTTCGTACCCTCATGAACCTTTACGGTCATAAGAACACTATAACATATAAAGCTTTGCTGAGTACGTTGAGGAAAGTAACTCAAACGTGGTTTACCTACCTGCCTAAGAACTCCATCAACTCCTTTAATGAGTTGTCGCAGAAATTCAACCTCCATTTCAAGGCTAATAAGTCTCTGTCCAATGACACATCTTCCTTGTACTTGATTAGGCAAAGCAAAGGTAAATCTCTACACGACTACGTGGCCAAACTCAACAATGCCATGGTCGAAATCCCTCAGCTAGACAAAGGAGTTCCTATCACTTGTGAAGAATAAGCCAAAAACCTTAGTCGACTTCTAGAATAAGGCCTAGAAATACATCAACTAAGAGGAAAACATTCGTACTAGGTATGACATCAATTGAGAGATGTTGAGTGAAAAAGAGGACAAGGAAAAATTATCCATGAATGATCACCTCGGCGGAAGGTTGCCAGGCAGATCAAAGGAGGAGGGCTTGGGGAAAAAGAAGCGTCGAGCCGAGTGAAACCCATTGCTTCCTTCTATTTATATGCAATATACTCCCTTAAATAGACCCATAGCCCAAGTCTATTCCTAGGTGAAACACAAGAACCTGTTGCAAAGACCTCCAAAAATAAAGCGGAACCTTAGCCATCCAAACTTGAACAAGTACTATCAATTTTACAATGACCATGACCATACCAATGACAAATGCTTCTAGTTGAAGAACACACATGCCATTTGGCGAGACTTCTTTAACGAGTATGTAGCTTAATCGAGGAATGATGACCATTCCGATGATGAAGAGGATCGAGCACCCCAGAGGCAGTAGATCGAAGGTGCTAGAGCAAAGCAAAACGCTGACCACCACAACGACCGTATCCCCAATGGCATCATTGATAAAATAGTTGACGGTTCTTTATGGTAGTGCCTACCAATCTTAGAGGAGCCAATCACTACAACAAGGACAATGAAATTTGCTACATCCTAAGAGGCATCAACTATAAGTGTTGCAACAATAAGTGCTTTGATATGATGATCGATAAGAACAACTGAGGTGCCTGCAAGAACAAGTGTAAGTATAGGCAAAGTTTTTTGTAGAAAAGAGTGTATGGATTTATCTTATGACAAGAGACATTATAGGAAGTGCAACAATCTATGCCCTAACGGTGAATTCTATCTTTATGGAATGTGTAACAACGCTTAATGATAACATGGGGGTGGTTTTCTATATTATTAAAGTGAATAGGGAGTTAAGTAACCACCACTTATATCTCTTCCTTAAAATTACTTATTGACCCTCTATCTTATATTATTTAACAAAAAAATAACACTTAAATAATTTATTAAAATTATAAATAATGTGTGAATATGTCACTTTCCCTTTTTCTCTTTCCTCCCGATCTTTCTTTCTTTCTTCCTCGTAATATCTCTCCACACACTAAGATGGTTATCTCTATAATCTCCATGATCGCCACAACTCCTTTATTTTAGAATAAATTTTTTTATAAGAATACACATGGCTGATCTATTATTTTTCATTTCTTTTGGCAAGCAATATGTGTACATTCATTGACTTAGCAACGTGCATAACTCTTTATATTTAAAATATTATTTTAATTATTTTACATACATAATGAGGGTACATTATTTGCTAGTACATTTATATTATTAAAGTTAATTGGAGCTTAAATAACCATCTCTTAAAGAATTACTATTTAGACCTCCAATTAAAAATTATAGAAGGAAAAAATCAACATTAAAAAATACTATAAATATATTATGATACAGATAAATTTGATATTTCTCATAATTTCTCATTTCATCTCTCTCTCTCTCTCCCCCCCTTTTCCCTAATAGCCCCAATCTCCCATGTCCAATTTACACAACGAAAACTACTTTTACTTACCACGTTTACCATTTACATGCATAAACTTTCACTGGGTTCCTATTATTTTATACTTAAAAAACTACTCAAGGTAATCATCATACTTTTGATGTTATCCCAGTGCAATTGACTCTAAAGAAATTGTGTAGATACATGGAAAATGACTTCTCTCATACATCATCCATGACAATATTCCACTTTACTTCCCTTCTCTCTCTCTTGGCCAAGTGCTCTTTGCTTCTCTTTTTCGCCCCGTTACATAAATGTTTCTCATACTACGCTTCTCATATCTCAATTTAATAATTATTTTATTTTATCTTTTACATGCAACAATACTCCATTGATATTCCTTCAATAAATTATTTATAAATTCAATATCCTGAATTTCTAGTTCTGATTTATTCAATTGCTATGTCCATAATGCAATGTTTCAGCTTTCTTAGCAAGAAGACTCTAAGTCAACGATGTAATTATCACTTTGTTTATTTGGTTCTTGAGAAGTTCATTAATTTGATATTTCTCTAAAATTTCAATATTATTTTACAAGTGATACAACTTCAGTACCTTTATACGTTGTTTAGATATTATTAATCCTTCTTATGAACAAGACTCTTTCTTTTGGTCTCTATTGCGAAGTAGGATCTTGTTGTAAGCTGTTTGCTGATATAGCTCTAGAGTTGAGGATAAGGCAAAAAGTGAATTTAATTTACCCAAATGCTAATGTAAGGGCAATTTATGATAATGCATTTTGGAATTAAGGTAACAAATAACACTTGAAGGTTTTCCATCTAGTAAAGGGTTGCCTGGATGTATTATGGAATAAGCAAGCTTCATATGCAAGGTAAGTAACATCTCCGATTGTGTCTTTCCACTTTCTCTTATAGATTTTCTTTTTCAATTATTTATACACGAACATATAGTTTTAAGGGTGAAATTTTCAGTTATTTAAACAAGGACAACAACATAATTTCCTTTGAAGATCCTCCATACTTTTCTTTTATGTGTTGTTTAATTATATAGAGTTGACTCATTATAATGATATTACATAGTGGCCTATGGTCAATTGTTGTTTTAGAAAAGAAAGTGTTCGGATTGAATGTAACATGAATACTTGAGATGTGGGGAGCTTTTTATGTCCAACAAAGGTCTTACAAATTATTCCCTCAATTTAAAGAACCTTCTATTTTATTTTGGCTAATATGTAGTACTTTTTTTTTTTAAATCTTTGTAATCTAATTATAAAAACAAATATATACTTCCTAAGATGAGATAAACCTGAATCAATTTATCAAATACTTATAAACAATTTTGATTTTTAATGATAATGAAAAATGAATATATCTAATCAGTATATGTGATTGTTATAAGTCCCACAACCAGTCCCTCAAGATTTCGATCGATTGAAAGATCCGATCGAGCCTAAATTATAAAGTAAAACTAGAAATATTAGGAAAATGATCTCGTAAGTTTCAATTTAAGAAAATAAGAAATAAAATAAAATAATATAAAAATTCCAAATTTTAAGTATATAACTCATTATTTATCGAAAATGCGTAAAAGACGTAAAATGCATTTCGATAATTAAAGAATCGCTCGAGATAACTTATATGTATACTAAAAATCATAAAATAACCAAAATAATATTTAGAAATATTTATTTGTTCTATATATGAATTTACATGTATGTAGAAATACGCGTAATTACTTAAAATACGCATAATGTGCTAAAATTATACTAAATAATTAAATAAAATTCATAATTAATTAAGGAAAAATAAATAAAAATAAGGAATGATCCAAATATAGGTCATGGTAGCTGGGAAAAATAAGAAAAAAATTAGTCAATTAAATTAAGACAACACAAAAGCCAAAAATTAAGGGATAAGGCAATTGTCTTGTCCAATTTAATGCACAATAATTACACTAAAGCTCTATAAATAGCAAGAAAAATTCAGAAGCTCATTTGGACAGTTAGAAATCATAGAAAATTAGGGAGAGTCGAAAATTGAGAGAAAAACCGAAGAAAAAAAAAGAAAAGGAAAACTGTGCAGTTAGGGCCACAAAGGAGAACCTAGATCTGACGGGCAACTGAGAGTGGACGGCCACCACCACCACATAGTGGTGGAAACGCCCAGGTGGGACGACACACCTATGGCCACCGACAGTGGCCGGAGCCATCCAAATAGGTGAGTTCGATTTCTAGCCCGATTTTGTGTAATTTTGAAAAAATAGTAAATATTCTTAGAAAATTATGAAACTTGTTATTATAAAATATTTTTGTATGTAGTTTTTAGAAAAAAATATTATTTTGATAAAAATATATCTTGTGATATAGGGTCTTTAAGAAATCGTGTAAAACTGAACATGTTTCGGTTTAGAAATAAATGACTTTAGGAGTGTAGTTTCGAGCCTAAAATTTTTGTATAGACCACTTAGATAATATAGAACAATGATATAGAACAATGATATGAAACCTTTTTTCAAAAATTAATTTTCTAAATTTTTAAATAATTTTTAGGCCTTAAAATAAGACATAAAATGGGTAATTTAGGGTTAATAAAGTAATTAAATGGTTAATTACTGATTTAGTGAATAAGTACATGTTTTAAGATGTTGAAATCTGATGGAGTATGATACTTGTAGCATTTAGGGTGTTAGATGTAATTATTAGGTTAATTATGTAGTAAATGAATAATAGGGAAAAATAGTAAATTTTAAGTTAATTTTGGAAATTAGGGTAATTAGGAGTAAAATTTGATCTAAGATGAATTTATACATTTTGAAATAATAATTGGTGTTTAGAAACGATAATTAGAGTGATAGAAATATTAGAAGTGTATTATATACATAAAAGGTAATAATACATAATATGTAATTATTAGAATATAATAAATAGAAAATATTATAATAAAAATTGATATTTTGATAATAATAAAAATGTACAATAAATTTGATACGAAACTTGAATTTATGTAATTATATGAAAAATGTAAAAATTTCTCATATTAGGAGTGAATTTGGTACACTAATACGGATTTAAGTGTACCGGGTAAAATAAATACTGATTAGGGGTAATGATAGTATTTAGGAGATTGGGAAGTAATGTGATTAATTTCACATTATGGGTTGAAACAAATTTCTAAGGTTGGAGTATAAAATACTACTTAGAAATGGAACTAAAATCTAATTTAGAAATCGATGCGAAAACCAAACCCGAACCTAACCCCAAACCTATAATATTTGTAAAAGACTTAAGGCCTAGATAATTAGGCATATTAAACCCTAAACAAAACATAACAATAAGCGTTATAGGATAAAATGAACCTATAATAGTTATATGAAAAACTGAAACTACGTTTGTGTTATAGAGATGATTGGCGATGGCCTGAGCAAATCGAACTTCGAGTGAGCGAGCGAGGAGTTGAGGTAAGTTGGGATTAATACAATGTTGTATTTTGGAGGTTTAAGATTATGCTTGGTTGTGCTTGTTAGATAGTTGGATGTGTACATGTACTTGATTATGGGTGATGCTATGATTTTGTTTGTTGCTCTAGCATGTATTGTATAATTTGTATGAAATGATTGATCACCCTAAATTGGACTTAATCAAATATACGACCAGTAATCATAATCGGATATGCATGGTAACCCGTTAGGGGAACTTAGGACTCTCCGGCCAAATACCGACCCATTCGAAAGGGATAGTGCAGGATTGCAATTGGTCCCTTCTTCATCCTTAGCCGAACTAAGTGACAGGAGAGGAGGTCGCGGCGAGGGTAAAGTCAGTAGTTCGAAGGTAGTCGAGGGAGGAGCGAGGTCTCCATTGCACAAGCTTGGGTTTGGTCGTGAGCTGTTGCATTAATGGCAACTCCTCAACCTGGATTAGAGCGGGCGCAATTTCTCTAATCTCACGACGGGCTGGACAACGTTGTGCGATGGCATTTGCTTGCACATACATTGCACCTAATAAGTTGATTGAAAATCTTGTTGTATTTATGGTATAGTTTTAAGTCCTCCATCCTAACTTACTGAGCTGTAGTTGCTCACATCCCTATAGACGTCGTACAGGTGCTGGCTAAGAAGCGGCAAACAACTACTCTGAAGCTAGCAACTGCTGGATCTTAGGAAGTGAGGAAAAACATTGAAGAATCAACACATATGTTATTACATTTCATTTCTGACTAATGTAATAACTGAATTATAATGATTATATATAACTTTTCTCACTTTCTTAGGTAAATGAATTATTTAAATTACAAACTGTTTACTTCAAAGCGCGTTAGTCGTGGACGCCTTGTGTAGATCAGATCTAAGATAGCGGTCGTAGGGCCAACTTCTATCTTAGGATGGTTTACATGGCGAGGCTATTACGATTCTGCCGCTTTGGGGCGTGACAATTGCATTATATTGTGTTTTTTTGTTTTTCAAATGGCATTGACATGTGATTTACTAAATAAAATTTTATGTTTGATTACTTTGTGCTTATTTAGATTTTATATAACATTAATGTATTTAGTTAGGTGAAAAAAAAAATTTGATGTTTTTTAGTAATTATATTATATTTTTCCATAACATCAACTTATTTTAATTAAATAATATTTTTATATTCTAATTTCTTTTTATACCTGTATTACAATTTTCTCTATCTTTATGCATTAAATAACTTCAAGGCTAATTACGGCTACATAGGTGCATAAACTATTAAACCCCCTCATATTAGAAAATTAAAAGATAATTACTTATACCCACATTGCGGGTACATCATGTCGTGGAAATGCTTGACTATATAATATGAAAATCTTTATAATTACTCCTAAAAACACATCTTCTATAGTTATTTCTATCTTTTTACTTTCTATCTTTGATTTGGTCTTCACTTTTTTCCCCTACTTACGATAAAATGCAATATTGTGATGTTATTTTATTCTTTGTCGTTTACAAGATTGATGTCTATGCATCCATCTACATCCGTCTCATCAAGAAATAAGAAATTTAACATTTGCTCTCTTGAGTTATTTTTAACAATTGTTGCTCTTTTATAAAACCTTATTTCTTCTACTTGCATTTATTTTGTACTTTAAAAATTGTCCCTAACTTTGTTTTTAATAAGCTTTGTAACACTACCATAAGGTTATGTATATTTATATAATGATTTCCATATTGTCACATAATAATTTACTTTAATATGTTTTTGATTACTTTGTAGGTATACAACAGTTCAATGATGAAGCAAATGAACTAAAATTAGTATTACTATTCCAAGATGTTTTGAGAGTAAAAAATATGTATTTATTTTTCTATTGTTGATTTGTTTCTATGTTTCTTACATATAATTTAATATGCAATTGTTATATAATTAATATTTCATGTATTATATATTTTTAAATTACACAAGTATATTATGGGTAGTGCATTTGCTAGTATACATACATATATATTTGTATGTATGTGTGCGTATGTGTTTATGTGTATGTACATGTATATGTATATAGTATTGTCTCTAAACATAATTAACTAATGAGGAATCCTTTCCTTTTTCTCTTTTATTTACTTTCGTGAAGAGCAATATATGACTGGTAAAAATAAGAAAGGCGATTATAGGATAAGAAGACAAAAGATAACACCGTCCGATAACATCGTCCAATAACATTCATTGACCGCAATAGATGGAAAAATCTCAAAAACGTTAATGGATATCTCATGGATATTTTTCAAGAAATTAAATAAATATTTATCTTCTTTTTATAATTTTTTTAATTGTATAATTAATATTAGGGTTTCTTTTTTAACCTCGTACCAAAAAACGCAAAAATATCGATAAAAAGGGGAAAAAAATTAATACTTAGATAAATTACTTATTAATACCTATAAAGTTTTTCTCCTTGAAAGTATCTTTATTTTAACGCACACCTTTCAAATTTATGTGGCTTTGTCCATCCAAACTCATGAAAATCCTTAGAGCAGTGACTTTACATGGTACTCGAACGTCTCTTCGATTAATTAACTGCTCTTTTAATTGTTGTTAAAATTGTAAATTAATTTATATGATTTTATGAGTTTACCATTTATAAAACCTTTTTTTGATTAAAATGGATAGAATTATGAACATGGATACATAATTCCATTGGTTTCATATGATTTGAAATAAAAAATTATATTTTATTTAGAATATTTATCAAGTTACTAGTATCGTTATAAGAAATAAATATATATTTAAAAAAATGTTACATGGATTTTTACCTAAAGAAAGTTCCCATTTTTCGACAATATGGAACTAAGACTAGTTTTTGTCTTTTAATCTTCTTTCTAAGGTTGTCTTTGCATATTGTTAATATTACAACTCAATTTAGGTATAATTCTTTATAAATACTAATTCTTTTCAACTTTTTTCTTTTTTTGAAAATGGATAAAAACTATAATTTTTATGCTTAAATTTGTTTGTATTTATTTAAGTTCAAAAACCAATTTATTTGTAAACGAAATTAGTTTAGGCTAGTTTAGAAGTTCAAGACCCTCCAATCGGCTTTGGACAGAAGGATTGAATTCCCCCTTTGACCCTAAAACAAGCAGTCGAGGCTGTGCGTAACTCTTAGTTGGACCAGACGATCGAATAACTCACACTAATAACTTTATATGCCGATATCATTATTTCGAAATCACATAATTTAAATTATTTTTAAAATGCTTTCGCTTGCTGGATCTGGTTACGTTGGCACATTGCACATGTTCATGCCCGATAAAAAGGCTTACGGTGCTGAAACTTCGGATGCATGCTACTCCCGCCACCGCCAAATGCTTTAGGCCTGGTCCTAAATCGGCTCACTTGATTTTCTAAGAATCCCACTCACGATTTTCTATAAGTATAAGATACATATCGAAATTTATCGCCGAATTCTTATTACTTAAAATACTAATCTATAGTATGGTGTTATCATAACGAGGAAAAATTGTATGGTAAGGTGTATTATGATAAATCATATCATGAATAATAAAATTAAATTAAAGTTTTTAATAATTTTGTTTTTATCATTAATCAGTATAATTTATTAAAATCTAGTAAATATAAAATAAATTGTCATTTTATTTTACTATTTATAGTATGATTTACTAAAATTGAATAAATTTTATTATTGTCTTCATGAAAAACTCAATTATGATTGTAATTTATGATTTACTAAAATCCGATAAATATAAAATAATTGATAGTTCCTATTTTACTATTTATGACATGTTAAAATCGAGTGAGATTTATAACTCATGGGATATTTCTAATACCTTCTTATCATCCCATAACAATCCAAAATAATAATTGTCCAGCTCTCTCTCCAAACTTCATCAAACCGCTCTCTCTATTTCCTCTGCGTTTGTCTACTTCTGCCGCTTATGATTCTAATGTGTGAATCGAGTCAATAAGAACAAATGTTCTTGTTTCAGTTTTTAACAAATTATCAAGTAGTGAACATTAATCAAGGTTCCACGGAATGGGATTATAGGAATTGGATTTCAAGATTAGAAACCAAAGAAAGTTTTAACGTTTCCATATGTAATACAGTAAAACAAGGTATACCACGTCTATGAATTATGTCTTTACCAAATATATTTGTAGTCTATTTTCACAAAAATGAAATTCAGCTAACAGTATCACATTATAAAGTCCTAAGCTCAAGATCCAATTGAGTAGTCTAGATAATGGGTTTTATTTAAAATCCTAACTCACAAGTTAGAGGTATTAATTAATAAATATAAAACCGTAGACATAAGCATGGTGAATATGGTTTGGTTGAGTAAACTATTGTTAGTTTCTTAAAGTTGAAAATGGGAAAATTCTACGGTTGCATGTATTTTTCTGAAGGAAACAGTTCAACATATCATCCGATCATTAAAAATCTTACTATATTAATTCTCATGATCCTCTAAATGATTATATCATGAGTTAGATGATCCCATCAATAAGTCAACGAAGTCTCCAATGTGGTTTATTAAGATTTATTGGAAATACTATTAAATCCCCTTTTTCACATGAAATGATAATAACATAGATAATCCAATTGAATTTTCAAATTGATCAAAAAAATTTCCTTATATGTATAGACTCAACACGAATGGGCAAAAGAATGAAATTGAAATTTTTTAAGATTTTAAATTTTATTTTATTTCACTCAATGTGCTAGTAAAGTTGATCAATTTAAAGTAGCGTTTGATCGTAAGGATTGAACTAAATAGAGAAAATAAGATAGAATAAGTATAAAGAGGATTGGATAGTATAAATTTATTATATCATGTTTAGTTTATATAATATTAGATATAAAATTTATATTAAGAAAAAATTATTTATATTATAAAATAAATATTTTTTTGTAATATTTAATAAAAATAATATTTATTAACTTAATATTATAATATTGAAAAGTATTTTTAAAACTGTAAAATATTTTTTATTTTTATTTAGTAGATTTTATTTTTGTACTATAGTTCAGATAAAACAAATTTTAGATAATCTATCTAGTTCATCAATTTAATTTTTTTTTAGTCACCAAATAAATTTACAAATAAAAAATAAAATAAATTTTTTTATTTAGTTTAATACTACGAAAATCGAAAAACTAAAGGCTAATTCAATTGCTATTATTATGTAGAAGCTACATATACATATCTTCCAAAATAGTGACGTGGAAGTAATATGGAAGGGATGACTCGGAGAAGAGAGTCCCGAAGTTGAAACATATACAGGTGAAGGAACTTTAGAGATTCAAACTTACTATTTTTCAGTGGAATTATCTCATTCTTTATCTAAGCCTTGTTTGTTCTATATGATCATGAGTGCATGAGCTGTTTAAGAGAGATTGAGAGTAGAGGTGGAGGTGCTGAGGAATGATCACTGCTTAGAGTCTATCAAATGAGATCTTGGTGAATATGAACCAAATTTTTTAAATTTTATTACCTAACTTAAGGAGCTATGTCTAAATTAGTAACAGACTTAGCCAGCACTTGAAAGCAACTAATTTAGCCCTAAATAGTACGTATGGATTTTGTTGTCACAAGCTTTGATATAATTTAATATTATAAGAACCAAATAGAGTGTTTGATGTTGTGGCTTTTTCATCTAAATCCTCTTTCTAATTGAGTACTCCAATTTTTTGAAATTAATCAAATTAGTTGTTCAATAATTTAAATTAAAAGTAACACGTGAAATGGAGAAAATATCTATCTTATAATTTTATTGCTTTTTTATGTATATCTTTAAAATTTTTACTGTTTTATTTTTATATGATATATTTCTTTTTTCCCCATTTTATGTACGTGTCACATTTTAATAGAAAATTTTTCAAGTTTAACTATTTTAATAAATTAGGGGATTGAAGGAGTCTATTTCTTTTTTCCTCATTTTATGTATGTGTCACATTTTAGTAAAAAAATGTACAAGTTTAACTATTTTAATAAACTAGGGGAATGATGGAGAAAATTTGTAAAAAAGTTCAAGGTTTTGTATTATTACCAATTATAAATTAGGGGTTCGGAACTCACTGGATATGCTTGGGGTCAACACGCATGGCACGTCTCTCAAAATTTTCATTTGATTAAAAAAAAAAAAAAAACAGAAGAAGTGCAAATAGACATTATTTTTTGCATATTAATATATGTGGCGGTTGAAAAACGAGGGAGAAAACATTTGACTTAACGATAACATCCAACCACCCATAAAAACTACCAAGTCTACCGCGAGAATGATATCGGCATCGGGAAGGAGACCTCTCGTACGGCGGAACCGAAATGGCTGCACCTGCCGTGGAAGGCTTCGCCGTAACGGCGCTCCGATCCGTGATGCTCCGAGTCAGGCAGGCGGCAGAGCGTGCGGGCACGCAACCTGAGCGCGTGCGCGTGGTGGCCGTATCCAAAACCAAACCCGTCTCTTTAATTCGCGAAGTATATGACGCCGGCCATCGTTGCTTCGGTGAAAATTACGTCCAAGAAATCATCGAAAAAGCTCCTCAGGTAAATTTTATTCATTTCCTCGGGAGACTTAGGTTTTGTAATTGATATAGGAGCATATGATTTTACCATTCGATTGAAGTTGGGTTATGAGGTTGTTCATTTGATTTGTATTTCTAGTGTTGACTTGAAATTTGTTCCTGCGGTTTTTACTTATTATTTGATTAATTTAGTAAATCATAACAGCTCTCTACAGAATTTGGAAAACGTTGTTTGCTGATCAAATGGCGTGTTTTTTTTCGCAGAAAACGATTTCTAGTGTTTTCACCGTTTGCTATTACCAAAGCTTTAGGATTTTTTAATGTTATTGTAGTAATTTTAAGAGGATTTGGTAGTTTTTAACCATAATGGAAAATGAAGAAATGATCTCTGTTCTTAAAAATGGGAAATCATTTTCCTTGTTTTCCATTTGTATCTTTTGTGTGGCTGTTAACCATCACTGCTAAAGGACGCCGCTACTATTGTCTTCCATCCCCAGTTATTGTCAGAAGCCACTGTATCTGCGACTCTTGAAATTCCTATAATAATATATTTTCTACGTTGCTGGTTTATTTACCTGACATGGTTGGTTTTAAGATTAGTTTTGGTTTTGAGACATTGCGTTGTTTTGTAAAATTGTGCAGCTTCCTGAGGATATTGAGTGGCATTTCATCGGGCATTTGCAGAGCAACAAAGTTAAAACAATTCTATGTATGTCAGTTTTTTTTAGTAGTTCTTCAAAATACTTTGTTTATTGCTAATATGATCTCATCTCTACAAGAATGAAGATAACTCCAAACTTTTGTGGTATTTTTCATTTCAGTAAATATTTGTATCCAAATCTGCTATAACAGGTCCTCATGTCTCTTCACACATAAGTAGTCTGCCTTAGCATAATTTGACATTCATAGTTATGAATTTGGACGAGAACACCAATCAGAAGTTTTTAACTGCATATAGAGATACAATACTGAAATAGATTAATGTTAAAGATCAAGTATCTTAATATATCTATCACCAAAGGGACATTTTATTACCCTTTGCTCATTTGATTTGAAGCATGTTCAGTTGTTCATATTTTTCTCATTTTATGTTAACTTGCTACACAAGCAAAGTTGCAACTAGATTATAGATTTTCTTGTTTGCTTTATAAATTGATGCATATCAACTATAGTAAATGGATAAGTTGGTGTAGAAACATGGGGTCTGTTGCAGTTTGGCCATTCTTTAGAGAAACTAGATTGTTGCTACTTCTTATCGAGATTTGAATTTGATGACTCTCTGTTTTGATATTGGGAAATTTCCGTAACAGAAATTTTGTGGATACTATATCTGCAAGCATATATTAGCGATTTGTTTCATATTATTAAGATGCTCATTGAGGAACAATGCAGTATTAGATGAGAGAAAAAAGTGTTTCTTGAATAAAGTTGGCCATTCGAAAATGTGGATGGTAGTGGAAATAGTTGTCCAGTGTTCAGCACTAACAACAGATGTAGTCTATTTTCTTCTTAGTGCAATAAAGAATTACAACACAATGATTTGCATTAATCTCCACAGGAAGTCCTTTTTCTTGTTTTCTGACAATGTTCCAGCTAATCACTCAAAGGACAACACTACAGTCAATGAAATTGCCTTTAGTTAATTACAGCACATAAAAATTGCAAAAAGATAAAAGTAATTTTTCAAAAATTAGCTTATTAATGTTTTAATCTTTTAATTTTTGAGGTCATGCTGTGTTTCTCTTCACTTGTATACCATTAATTGATTACATTCCTTTCTGTTAATATGGGAATAGTATATGTAACTAGTTCAAACAAACCTTATGTCAAATCTTATTTATTTATTTATTTTTGTCAAAGCTTTCTGAGCATTTAATTGTTCATGGATTGATGACTCTAATTGATGCACTATTTGCTTTGCCTTGCCTCTTAGTATATGTTCAGCATCTTCCCCTTTCTTTTTGTGACACAACTTTATTATTCTCTTTTCTCAGCTGGAGTCCCAAACTTGGGCATGTTTGAGGGTGTGGACAGCGAGAAGGTAAAAACACAGTCCAATTTCTTGCTTCCTCTATGGGTAGAAACCAAACTTGCATTACATTGACCATATTTTTATTTAAGAAAGCTAAAAGAAAAGGAGAAAGATTCATGAATGACAAGAAAGATGTGCTTATTCTTCTGTCTAGTAGTTAGACGTGCATGATAGTTTCTTTTCGTTGGTCGGGTTTTTGTCTGAGTAACATTATGTAACAGAAATTATATCTTTTTCCTAGTTGCTCTATTTTTTTTTATTATTATTTTTTTAGTAGCAATATTACAATGCAGACTTATGTTTCACAGATTGCAAATCATCTTGATCGTGCAGTTTCAAGCCTGGGCAGAACTCCATTAAAGGTTTTGGTCCAGGTGAATACTAGTGGAGAAGCCTGTGAGTATTGATCATTGCAACTTCACATTATGAGCATTGCATTTGATTATACTATATGTAGCATTATCTGAAGCTGGGGTATATGGGACTCTTTTCCATAAATCTCCTGATCTCTATGGGCATGGTATTTGATTTTACTATTTAAAGTGTTATTTACTATCATGCTTCCCAGTGAATGTTGTGTTTCAGCTACTTTTAAGTGACTTAAGATTTTAGCTTTACCTAATGCTTCATTAGGTGGTTGTTCCAGCAACTTCAATTACCAATATATGCAGTTGCCACTAGCAGCTCAGATTATCTGTCATGTAAAATAAGTTGAATTAATTTTGTTTAGTCATATATGTTATGCCAGCTTTAATTTGTCAAGATGATGTATTTACTGATGATCTTTGTCAACCTTTTGAAGCAAAATCTGGTGTTGAGCCATCAAATTGCGTGGAACTTGCAAAGCATGTAAAATTTAGCTGTCCCAATTTGGAGTTCTCTGGCTTGATGACAATAGGGATGCCAGATTACTCATCAACACCAGAAAATTTTAGGGTAATACTTTCTTTCACGGTTGCAAGATGGCATATGCAGCTGCAAATCCTCTATGCATATTTATGATATTATGTTCTAATCACATTGTTGCATGCTTGTTGGAGCAGATGCTCTCACAATGTAGAATGAATGTTTGCAAGGCTCTTGCAATGGGTGAGGAGCAATGTGAGTTGTCCATGGGCATGTCCAGTGATTTTGAGGAAGCAGTAAGTGATGCATTTGTTTGTTTGGTGATGAATGTTATTGTCTCTTTCTTTTTTTTCCATCTTTTTGGTATCTTTTTTTTATATCAAGCCTTGAACTGGATGTTGAGCAAATGAAATATCAAGATGATGAAATTATAAACATGTGCCTTTTCACAAAGCAAAATACCTATAAAACCCTCTAAAAGTAGGCCTTTATACCCTCTTACCTTTTTTAAATTTTCTGTTTCATTGGATTCAATCTTATCCCTGGACTGTTTAGTTAGAAACTTTACTTCCAAACTTTTGTGGTCTATTCAATCTTCTTCATAACTAAGATGAGACAATTTACCCAAACAAGTAGTTTGAAAGAAGATCAAATTTAGATAAGATGGTTTCTGAAACATCATACTGGCAGTACATATGTCATAACCATATAGATTTAAATGCGATCTTGTATTCTTTTCTCTATTTTTGCAGATTGAGAGGGGAAGTACAAATGTTAGAATTGGTTCAACCATATTTGGTCCTCGAGATTATGCAAAAAAAGGACCAAATTAGTGTGGTCTTTTTATCCTTTTTTGTATCTACACATACATAAATATTTCTTTGAAGATGAAAAATCATACTTTGACATACTCAATATGATGCCATGTGATTTGGCCAACATGAAATGGCTATTTCGCAGCATAGTTATGATCCAACCTTTCATCTTGTAACTCGATATTAAAAAGGTGCTAGCAGTCCAAAGCTCTCTTGACAGGCAGCAGATTGAAATTTCGTTCAGATAAGACACTATAACCTAAATGAAACATTCAGAACAATTTCTGTTCTAAAACAAGCAAAGTCATTGCCTTCATCCTCTACCAATTAATATTTTATTAATATCTCGGGAATTGCAACAATGTTTGTGTTCTTCTATATTCTATGTATGTATTATTGATATAATGAGCATCTGGAATAAGTTTACCCATGTAATGTTTACCCACGAAAACTTAGAAGACTAAAACATTAGTAAAGATAACATAGGAGATTTGAAAAAATTGTCATGTGGTGGAATTCATCTTCCCCGTAAAATTTAGTGCGTACGTATGAGGGACACGATCGAATTAGAAGATACACAAAAGGAATCACAAAAATTTTATATGGATGTGGCAAAAAAACAAGCAGGGAGAGGCTACCATGTGATGTAAAGTAATCTGTATTTAACGTGGATGTACGTAGAGCATTCCCCTTCGAATAAGTCCTTGCAAATCAATGGTCTGATATAAATAAGACAAACCGCCAGAAACATTATTATTATTATTTTTTAATAGTGACTTATTGAGAGTGATGAAAGCATACGTCCTTAATTAATTACTTGAGGCTGTGTCATTTTTGCACTTAGGATGCTATTCGTAACTATCTTGGTACATTGTTACTCGGTTGATGTTGGGTCATTGCAGGATGAATTTCATGAGTATATGTTGCAGAATTACTCTTCCTCTTCTGGGTTAGACATGGTTGTGGTCAATAAGTTATTGAATAAAATTACTACACTACTAAGGCAACATGGGAAAATCTAAAAAAAAATTATTCCCAAAATAAAGGAGTTATTGAGGCGATTATGAAGATCATGGGGATAAGTATTGTGATGTGTGGAGAGATATAATAGAAAAGAAAGAAAAAAGGATTGGGAGGAAAGAAAAAAAGAGAAAATGATATATTTATCTATTATTTATAGTTTTAATAGATTATTTTAGTATTAATTTTTTATTAAATGATATCAAATAGAGAATAAATAAGTAATTTTAAAGGAGACAGGTATAACTTAACCCTTTATGTGCTTTAATAATATTGCAATCATCAAGCGCGGTTACACATTCCATAAAAACAGAATTCACCGTTAGAGCACGGGTCTCTTATCGTAAGACAAATCCACACACTCCCCTCTACAACAACTTTGCCCATACTTGCAATTGTTCTTGCAGGCACCACAGTCGTTCTTGTCGGTCATCAGATCAAAGCACTTCTTGTTGCGACGCTTGTAGTTGATGCCTCCTACAACGCTTGTAGTTGATGCCTCCTAGGACGTAGCGAATTTCATTGTCCTTGTTGCAGTGATCGGCTGCTCTAGGATTGGCAGGCGCTGCTGCAAGGAACCGGCTAACCCTTTTGGAAGCTGGCAGCATTATTTTCTCGTCACCTTCGTGGATCGAAACATTATTCTTGCCGTACTCAACCGTTGCCGGCATTTCGTGTTCGACTCGCATTGTCGTTTTCATGAGCATTGTGATGCTTAAAGCCATCATCATGGCGATTATGAAGAAGCTCTTGATATATGCCATAGATTTCGAATGTTGGGGAAGAGAAAGAGATTTTGTTTTTTTTTTTTTTCCCTTTTAACTCTTCCCTCTTTTCTATCTTTTCTAGGATGAGTGTGTCTATGAGGGCTTGAATGTTTGATTTGAATTATTTATGGGGAAGATATATAAGGAGTTGACTTTGAAAAGTGGCAAAGGCAAGAGAAGGTTCATGGGATTTGATTAAAAAAAAAAGTGGTGTTAAGAAATTTTATTTTTTCAGATACTCAAACTTCACTGGAAACTTAAAAAAGAGCTTCTAACATTAATAATTTATTTTATAGAAGGAGTATTTATGTAGTAAGGTGAAATTTTTTATTTGTTAATAAATACCAATTCCAATGAAAGAAAGGATACGTGTCATTCAATGTAAAAGTCTAACATGCTATTATATTGTTGTCTAAAAAGGTATTAAGGAACCTTAATCTTAGTCAGCTGTGGTGACACATGACTTGCATTGCTGGTGAGTGCTTGAACACAGCCTAAGGGGAACCAGGTGAAATGGATAGATTGAGTTGCAATTATTGGAAGCACTTTATAATTAGGAAAGCAAAAAGAGTATAATAAAGGGGTCAAACCTAGCCATAAAATTGAAAAAAAAAAAAAAAAAACCTATTAAGTCTAATGCCTATCTTTAGATTTTGGCCAATAGAGATTAGAAGTAATCTAAGCTTCACGTTGTTATATTAGCCTACAAAATAAGATTCAGTGAGAGGTATAAAGGGTTGTCCAATATAATTACTCCGATACTTAAATTAGTAGTGTATAGAGAAAGGTAGTAAATATGCAAGATTATAGGATAAAACTTAAGTGCGTAAAGTGTCAATATGTCTTTACCATTGAGAGGTGATTTGGTATTTATAAAAGAGGGCAACCAATAGTTGAAGGATCGTTAGTGGATATAAAACAACTCCACAAGTCGTGAGTAGTAAAGACATGTAGTTCGATGCGGTCTGAGATTGTAGGAGACGATTATTGACCAGGTTTTTAAGCCTTGTCCTTGTCTATGAGCTGTTAAAGTCTATAGTGGATGAGCAAGCCATCCAATGGGTTTGAGCTGAGGTGAGCTAAATTAACGAGCAAGGAGGAGATTGAATCTAGAAAGAGAGGAACTAGGTCATGAACATGGGTAGGTTAGCATGGACTCGAAGAGCCAAAGCCTAAAGTATCTTATCAACATCTATTATAGTATGTATTCCTCAAGAAAAGTCAAGATCTTTACTGGATCCATTATTTTTCACTCGTTGAACACCCGAAGTATGTGACATATTTATGTTATAATCATCCATACATTTCATCTTCTTATGGAAGCATATACACAATTCATTGATCTAACATTGCAGTTGTATTCCTATGTGTGTGATTAGGTGTTTGTTATTGCAAATATAAAGGCTTAAAAATTAAATAAACCAAAACAATTTTTATAATTTCAGCATTTTAATGAATTCTAACCGGCTGGCTCATCAGTATGAAGATAGCATAAGGTTAATTATGCCATTAATGACAAAAATAAATTAAAAAAAAAAGTATAATTAAAATTGTTGTGTACTTATACAGTAGACAAACAAGTTATTACGACGCAAATGGTCAACAGTAAATAAAAGAGATTAAGGAAGAAAGAGGAAAAACAACACGTAATTAATGATTTAGATGGAAAGGCCCAGGGCTTTGGAGCTTTTGGTGAAAAACAATAGAAGCACAACAACGAATTTATAATCTTGATTAGTATTGTAGAGTATAGAGCCCCGACTATGGTACAGACCCCTACTACTATAAGTCTCTATATAAGTCCTAAATAAATCTAGAGTAGAGATACATTTGAGGAGATAAATATGAAACAAATAAAGGTAAATCGGCACGCCTTAGTTGTCTGTCGGTATCCATGGTTGACCTTACTGCAGGTATATGGCACGACTATTGTGAACTTCCCTCATTTGCCATGGGTTGGCCTCGATGGAATAGCTCCTAACCCGCCTTTTTGTTTTTAGTTTTAAATGAAGCAATTCATATTCAATGTAGAAAGAGATTCAATGCATGTGGGATCAATGGCCATTATTCTTTTCTTTTTTTTATAATTATTTATGTTTCTTATTTATTTTTAGCCATAATAATAAATAAATTACTATTATAATATTTATTATTAATAAAATAATTTTTTCACATTTTAAAATTTTCTAAAACATATTTTGCATATTGTTTGTAAAATAATGATAATATAGAATGTACAAAAGATTTAATAAATTAACAAGTAACTTTATTGAAATACCTTTTTTATAAAATGGAAAACTATTTGAGATGTTGATGTGATATCTTAAGTATTTTTTTTTTTTTTTTTTTTACTATCCTTATAAACACACCCTAATATAAATAAGGACTGATGATGATAATTAATTGCTTCACAGCATACATCAATATGATTGTTGTGCCTTATTAAGCAGTTGAAGGAATAAGGTAGCAAGTCCATAGACGTTTATAAATGGGTATGTTCATCAATGATACAACAATACAATCATCATCAATTCCCTCATCATTCAATGCAAGGCACAACATAGATATTCTTTCAGTTATTCGGGGAAAAATCATTACTAGCTATTCAGGTTATCTTGTGAATGTCAAATATCTCTTGAGCTTCCCTCTAGTTATAGTAATTTATACTCGACAGCAAGGCTATGTCATATTAGTGCAATCTGAGTTATTAATGTTGATATCAACTTATGGAAGAATATTTAGACACAATTTTAGGCACAATTATGGGCAAAGAGCTTAGGGCCATTTTAATCTTGGATGTTTCGAAAAAAGATTTAATGGGTATTACTTACTGCATGTTATGTATATGTAGGATGCAAATATTAATAAGATATTCATATATATAATAATTATATGGATAATTTTCAAATCATTTGTTATCCTTGATTTGTATCAACCATATATGAAAATATCTTGTTTGTATTTATATATTATATATGTATTATACATGGTATGTCATATTTATTGAATCCTTTCTCGGATGTTTTCTATGTTGGGCTCTTTTTTTTTCTTTTCTTTTCTTTTCTTTTTTTTGTTTGCATCTAAGTAACCTTTTTATTACATGTATTAGGATTTGACTTCATATAACTCCAAGCATATGATAGGAGGTATGTATATTAGGTGAAAGGAAGCAGAAAACCATAAGAACTTATTAGAGAATCTGAGTGCTTTGGGATTGTGAAAGAATTATTGGAAATTGTTGTTATATTATAGCGGATTGATTTAGTCTTACCTATGATCTTTAACTATTGTGTATCTCTTTTTTAATTTTTATTTGTTATAACTTTTATATTTGTGTTCTGCAATCGGTAACCTAAAACAAGTGATAGCTTTCACTATATGAATAAAAAATTACATCAGCGTCTAAATTAAGAACTGATTTCTCATCAAGAATAATAAGTCCTCTACAAAAATTGTATAGTTGGAAGAAATTTGAAGAGTTAAAGCTTGACTACTTGATCGATTCTTGCTTGTTTTGCTACATAATCTCTTGGTCTCTTTGCTTCTCCAAACACGTGTGAGATGGTTGCATTCGTTTATAACATATTTAATGAATAAAATAGAGAGTGCATTTGTCGATAATAAGAGAAGGACAGGCAAAGGTCATTTTTTGAAGTTTTAGCCATTCAATAAAATATGAAAGACATATATATTACGTGATATATAATGATGCTTAACTCAGATTTTGTGATCTATAGAGATAATTAAGTGTGTATAATAGTCCAAGTAGGCAAATATTAGTATGATTTAGACGATGTTGGACTTATCCTTTGAATATCATTAATTTAGGTATAATATATTGTAGTTTTATCATAAATGAATGTGCATGCAACAAATTTTATTGTGTTGATAAAAAAAAAAAAGTTAAAAGTTAAAACCCCTGCCCCATGTGCAGATTTTATAATATATCTGGCTATTTAATGAAAAAGCATCGAGGGAAAGAATCAGAAGGGGGAAAAATGTGAGAACAGCCAAGGTCATGACATGCACAAGCGGTTACTTATAGTTGAGAGGGAATTTTTGTCAATATATTTTGTTTCATAATTTAATTTTATCAAATGGGAGAACAGCCGATTGTTTCACTATCGGAACTCCTACTGTCTTGTTCATCCTTTTTAGGGACTGACTATCTTACTATTTTATATATATTAGATTTGAAATATTAAAAATATAATTACTTTAATGATTTTGATTTAATAGATATAAAATGAAGAGTGAAATGAAGTATTGAATCAGCCTCGTGAACAATATAAACAGGATCGTAGAAAAATTCTAATTTTACAACTGATAATGGCTTTTAACGACTAAAAGAGGTACTACCAAAAGAAAATACAACAACAAAAAGGTAAAATAATAAAAATATTTTCAAAATTATATGTTATAATAAAATAAAATTCTATAGTGCTTTCCGTTGTTTTATTTTCTACAGAAACACTAATCTAGTTGATGATTTGACCATTATTATACTAGCTCTTATGATTATATGAACCATAACATCATGGGCTAGACAGTTTTTATCAATGTTCCATCGATGGGATCGAAGAACCTTCCCGTAATAGATTTATGAAAAAATTTTAAGTCTTGCATAGTTGATGGTACCTGCAAGTGGCCTATAGGCTACATAGAGACCCCATCGATACTACGGTGGATCTAGAAAGTAGGTAATTTCGATTCTAAATCTAAAGCATTTATAAGTATAGGTAGCATATCTTACCCTACCAAATCTGGACCTTTCATTTACGTATATTCATAGGCTGGTTTAAAATTCAACACAGCTACCGTAGCCGAGTTCAGCATTCAGTAGCAGTCTGATTCTCTAACTCTAAACAAAACAAAATTATTTCAATAAACCTTGATGGGAAAAATGAGAGAGTAAGGTATGCATATAGTGTATACTTAGAATACATGGTACCTCATACCTTAGATTTAATTTTCAAAAGCCAGCTTTACATAAAAATTTTTCAATACATTGGGGACGCTAGACATTTAAAATGTGGTTCCTAAGTTCAAGAAAGGGTATATGTTTAAATGCAAATATACTACAACATGACAACGGTATGTTATCACCCTCGTGGCAAATAAATATGTATCTTTCTCAACAAAAATTATCTACTCAAGTTTTAAAACATAATTCTCATACATTATTTATATCGAAAAGACATAAATAACATTGATAGAAATCACTAACAATAAACAATTTATAATTCATTTCGAAATATATATATATATATATATATATTTATGAAACCACCTATTAATACGTGGTTTCTTTTTATTCCATTGATAAAATATAAATAATCGATTTGGCGTTTTCATATTATAACTATAGGTTATTCTACAGTCTCGTAGATAAAATTATCCCATTCGTTGAACTTTTTCTATTATATGGAACTCTCATAACCATTTCGATAGACGATGGATTGGACATTCTAGTCAACGAGACGGTAAAAATCCCCATCACGCATAATTACACATTCCATAGACACAAAATTCACCATTAGAGCAGGGGTTGTTGCACTTCCCGCAATGCCTCTTGTCGAAAGACAAATCCACGCACTCCCCTCTACAACAACTCTGCCGATACTTGCATTTGTTCTTGCATGCACCACAGTTCTTCTCGTCGGTCGACAGATCAAAGCACTTGTTGTTGCAACACTTGTAGTCGATTCCTCCTAGGATATAGCAAATTTCATTGTCTTTCCTGCAGTGGTCGGCTGCTCTAGGATTGTCGGTCGCCGCCAGCAATCGGCTAACCCTTTTGGAAGGGAGTGCTATCTTCTTCTCATCTTCGGGCACCGAAGCTTCCTCGACGTGCTTTAGGGGCACCTGTTTCTTGTTTTCAACTCGCCCAATCGATTTCATGGTTATGGTAATGCTTAGAGCCATCGTTATAACAATTATGAAGAATATCTTCATACTACGTGCCATAGCTTTTCAATATTGTCGGAAGAGAGAGAGAGAGATTTTTTTTTTTTTTTTTCTTTTTCTCTCTTCTTTCTTATTTTGGGGTGGGTGAGATTGTGGGACTTCGTAAGTTTGATTGAAGTATTTATAGGGAAAACTTATTAGGAGTTGACTCTGAAAAGGTGGTAAAAGTGGAAGCGTTTCGTGGTATTTTTTAAGCAAAAAGTACCTTGATATTTCATTAATTAAGAAACTTCAGCTTCACTTTATAGTAATTTTAAGGAATGTATAATATGAACTTATCTTGCTTATGACACAAACCAAATGGAAGAAAAGGCCGGGGTGATTCCATATAAGATTCCAAAATATTATTATTCTTAAAACTATCCTTCATTCGTATTTTGATTAAAAAAAATAATAATTACCTATTGGAACCCTTCAAGTTATAATATGTGATATAATTATTAAAAAAAAAAAGAGAGAGAGAGAGAGAGAGAAAGAAAGTACTAAACCATCACTTGGATTGTTTAAATATTAGTATAATCAAATTTGGATTTTAATATACAGGAGGTTTTATAATCATTTATAGTAATTTTCTAATATACTAATTAGAATATTTAATTGAATTTAGTCGGTTTTGTTTTTTAATCTATAAGATACTTATCAGCATTAATTAAGCCCGATGAGACGTGGCTTGATCGCAGAGACCAGGTGAAACTGATTGATTGAGATGCAAATTTCGAAGAGTATTTTTAATTTGGAATAAATAAGAATATAATAATTAAAAGGCCAAATTGGATGCATGATGTATCAACTCACTCCAGGTATCTCTTCCGCAAGAAAAGTCAAAGACCCTTCCTGTATCCATTTGGATTATTCTTCTCCTTTCACAAGCATGTCAAGACATTCTTTTATAATATATGTAATCTCTCAAGGAAATAATATCATTCAAAATATTAGGAAAACCAGGAACTATTTCTAATGATGAGACTAGTGAAGGAGGGGGGAAAAGCAAGAAGAAGAAATGTAAATGGGAGATAGCTTGGAGCTATAATTGATGGTCATCAAGAAAATATCAACATATATAAGTTTGAATAATCATGAGATATATATAAATATATATTATATAATATATAATATATATGACAAATTGTATTTTCATTCTATAAATTAGAATTATAATCAAGTCAAGTTGAGCTATAGTTGGTACTTATAAATTTAAGCACTAGTTTAATACATAATACACTTGACTCTATTAAACTCATTTGAATTCGATTTATCTAAAGAAACATTTTCCTTTCTTTAAATTGAAATAATATTATTATCTAAAATTAACTTAAACTCAACTAACATTCAAACTTGAGTCATGTTCGGTTAAATTCGTAAACTAATGAGCTGAACATTGTAAATATTGGGCTCGATGTGATTAATTACTTCCATGGCTATAATCATTGAGTCAAATTCAAATAATTTAGGAATAGGCTACAACTCATTTATAACCAAACTATGGATTAGCTTTTCTACGGCTGGTAAAGGTAGTGAATTTGGTACTTCTATATAACTCACCTTTTAAACTCAATGTTACTCAATATTCCGTTAGGTCTAGCATTACAAATTATGCAAGTAGGAAGAATAATTTTGATATAACAATACCAGTTTAACAACTTGTATTACTTACCAACTTTTGAATTCTATATTACAGGAAAACTTTTCATAAGAATTGGTTTAAAAAGTTTTCTAAAAACAACTTTCATAAAATCTTAATAACGCGGCTTCAAACTTGAACGCATTTATAAAAACCATTTATTAATAAAATTCAATGCTGAATCTAAACCTGGAGACATATATAAATAGATTCAACCGATTTTATTTATTTATTTATTAATCCTATCAAATTTACTACGTTCCCGAATTGGCGGGTTATGCAACAAATTACCAACCATGATACTACACGATTAAATATACTGCCAAGTCTGTACGGATGTTGCCATTGTTGAGACGGCGTCGTAGGTTGTAGCCAGGTGGATAATAGTCACTAACAGTTTAAGATAGTACAGCTTCTAAGAATTAATAGTCGTCTGTTTATGGCAACAAGGATACTTTGCTAAACATTCAGCGGTGATGATTCTTTTGTTAAATATTGCAATTTGTTAAGAATCACTACAAACTAAATGACAAAACACTTTGCTTGAGATTTACCTCATCCTAATAGTCTTCTCGCATTTTCGTCAAAAGGGCTATGGAAGAATGGCTATTTTCTGGGGGACCATTGTCTTTCGATAAAAACTAGCTTACAAAGCATCTATACTATGGATAAATTAGAAAAAGCATAAAATCGTTTAGTTAAAATACAGGTGATTTTTCCTTTTACCAAAAAAATGAAGGTGGTTTAAAATTAAAATAAAACTTCTACGGCGTTATTTGTTCATAACGTTATATAGCAAAAATTATAATGATGACTCTAACTATATATTTAGTACGTAGGTATGAACCGAAATCCAATCGCAATTTTAGGTTTCATTTTCTTTTTCCGTTTTTGAAATTATATTTAGAAATTAGAATCACAGATTTTATATTGCAGATTCCATAGAATCTGCAATTCGAACTTCAAGAGCGATTTTTTATTCCGTTTTTAAAAAGACAAAATGCAATTCAATTCCTCTCTCATTGTTAGTTAAATTATTGATCTAACCTTCAATTTAATTATGAAATTCAATAATTAAGGGTATTTTTTTACAATTATTTATAGACATATTTAATTTCATTACATTCCTTACATGTTTCCAAACATGGGAAAGGATCTACCATTCTACTTCTCATTCCACTCTATTCTAATTCATTTCATTATAATTTATTTTATTCCATTGCAGACCACTTTTACGTATCAAACATGACATGATTGTTGTCTAAAGAATAGTATGTCTCCCTCTCATAAGCCAAATATGCAAATAGTTTTACTACTTCTTAATTTCTACAAGAGCATTTATTTTCAACCGTGTAGTCAATAAAACAAAAATAAATCGTGTAAGCCACGTGAAATTACTTTGTTGATCTTAGAATAATTTATATGTGATTAACAGGTGTCCAATTACTATTCTTAATTGATGTTTTGTTGATAATTTCTATGCAAAAGGAAAGATCAACTTAATTCATTATTAAATATTAGAGGAATATCAATGATAAAGTATGTGTTCTTAAACATACAATATTAAAACTTCTGAGTTTGATAAAATGTAATATATTCTTCATTCATTCCATTATTGATTACTCTCGTATTTATATGTTATATATGGTGTCACTTTTAATAAAAAGTAGTGTTATCGAAACCGAGTTAATCCTTACTACTTGAATCGATAATCTAACTTGATCATAAAACCCGTTTGAACCATCCAATCCTACTTTAACTTAGGTTGAATTCTATTGAACTCAATTATGCCATTTTAACCTTTGATCTTCTTATATGTTCAAGTAATTAATCCGAACTAAGTTTTGACAATATTGATAAAAAGCATTAGCTTGATTTCAATCTTTGTTTCGAGAGATTCTCTAAAGTGGTTAGTGAAAGAGAGATTGATGTTGTGATTTTTTATATTGGGCCTAAAATGGAAAAGCATAGGCAATTCTATGAAAGTTCCAAAATCTTCTTCCCAAAACCACTTATTTTAATCAAAATTATTGGAAACTAATGATATGAATAATAGTCTTCGGATAAAATAGGCTAGATTTGGTTTCCTCCTCTTTTAAACTATGTTTGGCATTCTTAACGAAAGTGGAAATGGTTGGAAATTATGAGAAAGGCAAAGAAAAGAAATTTAATTTGCTTTTCTTGTTTGGATCCATAAGATGGAAATAAGAGGAAATGAAAGGATATATTTCCTTTTCATGTTGTTTGTTTGAAGTAAGAAAGGAGATGGAAAGAATTAGTATTTTTGGTAAACTAAAATGTCCCAAACTTTTTTTTGTCTAACTTGCTTTTAAGGCTACATATGTGATTTTCTTTCATTTCTACCCATTTATTTTGTTTTCTCTCCAACTTTAGAGAGAAATAAAAATGGTTCAATAGTGGAAACATTTGCACTCTTTTCTGTCTAATTCATTCAATTTCCATGTCTTATTAAAATTACCAAACAGAAAATTTCCTTTTATATTTACTGAATTTTGTTGTATTCCATTGATTTCCTTATATTCAAGTACAGCACTAAAGTAGTAATATGATAATTGGTAAAAAAATAATAATAATGGTTTTTAGAGAGAAATAAACCAGATCTATTATTTAAATATTTGTATAAATAATTCATAACAAAATAATTAAAATATTAGATTTTGATTTATTCTAATACACACGGCTCTGTCTTTTCGCCTTGAAGATACGTGGCTTGATTGCAGAGAACGGGTGAAGTTGATTGATTGAGATGCAATTTTTTAGGGTACCTTTAATTTGGAGTAAATAAGAATATAATTAAAAGGTCACATTAGATGCCGGATGTATTAACTCACTCCAAGTATCATCCGCAAGAAAAGTCAAAGACCCTTCCTGTATGCGCGTTTGGATTCTTCGCCTGTTGTCAAAAGCATGTCAACTTCTTTTATAATATATGTGACTTCCGATAATACAACATATTACGAAAGCCAGAAAACAATGTTAATGATTAGACTAGTGAAAAAAGAAGAAGGAGAAGAAGAAGAAGAAGAAATGTAAATTTGGAGGAGCTAAAAAAAAAAATTATGGTCAAGAAAATATTAAGACACGTGTGATTAATTATGATATATATAAAGTTGACTCAAACTAATATGTTAAGACATATCAAGGCTATATATACTGTTTTATTCTTATTCCCTCCTTTTTTTTGTAATTTTTATTTTCGGTTTTCACAATATTACATGGACAAATAAAGTAAGGGAAGAAAAAAAAAAATTAACTAGCTTTGATTTTGAGTTATACATGCATGTTCGTTCCATTTATCAACCTTTTAATTTTATCCCACCGTTTATGTTGACGTATTGATTTATAAGAATTTATATACTTCTTTTCGGTTTATATTGCTGCTCTATGAATTTATTCCTAATTAATTATAATAATTGCGTTAATTTTACAATATATATATATATATATGTATACATATATGCATATATGAAAAATAGATTCGTAAACGGGAATAAATCGATAAGCAAGTTAATAAAAAAAGAAATATTTACTATGGGTGGTAGAATCTTCGACGCATGTTCATGAAAGTATGCTCTCCGACATTATGCTTCATGAGTTGTTTTTCCAATGAAAAAGAAAAATTCAAACAATAAGATGCTTTCTTCATATAAAAAGCATAATCTATAGGTTTTCATCTTTGTTCAGTGTTCATATAGGACCGCAATGATGAAATTGTATCTACATAATTAGTGGATCTAATATATGTGATAATATCAAACTTACTAGCTGAATTTTGTGTCTCTTTTCTGTTTTACATCTAGAGTTTTAAATTGCTATATACAAATTTTCACTTATTAAATTTTATATTTGAAGTTAGAAATTACTAAATATTTAATTTAACTTTTACTTATAAAAATTACTATCCGTATCATCTTTTAAAAAAATTATGTGATAGATTATATTAATGTAAAATTACAGTCGTGTTGATATTACTCATATGCCAAGCTTTGAAGTTGTTGCAAAGAAATTGGGATGGTGCAACAATCATAAAGGTTCTTGGTAATTTTGCTTTTCTTTTTAATTTCTCGGTGAAGGTGTGTTTGTATGCGCAACTCAATATAAAAAAATAATACTCTTCGATTGTGTTAATATTATTGAATTTCTTTTTTCTTTGGTGGAGTCTATGCCAACTTTCTTTCCCAATTCTATATACTTATTTTGGCTTTCGCTGGGCTTGCCAGTATTTCCAACCCATGAATTAGGTTCCATCTTTCTGGATTGAATAATATATATGTAATATGGTCTTTGAATAATTTTGTTGTGCCATGTATTAGGGTTTTTTTTTATGATATTATTACGTAATATATTAATTAGTTATATACAAATGTAAAAGCAACATGCATGCGCGTGCGCCTATAAAACATTTTCAATGGAGTTTTTGGATAGAATTTGACTTGCAAGCGAGAAATGAGTTATCGGTTACATGCATATACTTAGAAAGCTAATTTTACAGCTTTAACATATATTTTAAATATTTTATGTTTCATTCGCGATTTATTTATCCGAAATGTCTTATAATTCTGAGTCTCCAAAATTGGCATCTTATATTAATAGTTATAACGCTCAACAACCATTATTTTGTAATAGATTTAATGCACTTCTCCTGTTCTCCTATCTGAATATCATTTATAATTATATTATTGTGTTCTTAGTCACAGTGAAACTTAACATTTAGTGATTTGTCGTTAACAAGGTTAAAAATGTATTGTAACAATTATTTTCATAACTTTTAGTGGATCTTTAATTGCCTGTGTGCACTTAATTTTCATAACTCATATAAGTGTTTCATTTCTTTAAACCTTATAGTATTACATACATGTAAAGATATATATATCTATATATATATATATAGGAAATTTGAAACGATTTATATATATAACCTATATATATCTATATATCTCTATATGCATATTAATAGTTAAGAAATTTTCCTTATTACTCGTTTACTTCTACTGCACCAAATCGTGTATAAGTTTAGGGCTTTGGAATAATTCTTATAACTATTTTTTTATTATTTTATGAACAAGATTTTCAAAAAGTTTCCCTTTTCATAAACTTACCAAAAAGCTCTTACAGTTATACAAATAATAGCGTAAAAAGCAACCGCTCATTCAATGTACACTAATATTAAACATTTAAATTTAAAATTTAGTATGACGATCATACATATGATAGCATATAATGCAACTAATTGTTGAATCATACAATCGATAGAAGCTAGCAAAACAATATGCAATTAGCAAACGGCAAGAGTAATAGGTCATTACAAATCCTACACCCCAACATCCTAAGATTAGGAGCATCTTAAGTAGAAGTCCTCAATGGCTTCGAATGGATCAGACAGCTCTTAAAATGAGGGGGAAAAAACAGGGGGGGAAGGATTACTTACACTTATTACGAGTCAAATGGTTTCAATGGTATTCACATATCTTCTATATACATATGTGTAAGTTTACTACTTATGCGTTGGTCACTTCGTATTCATGCTTTGTTAAATGTATATTTATGTGAAAATAGGAAACATTATCCCTTAAAACTTACATACGTAGAGAATTGGGTTTATTTGAAGAAGATATATTCATACAGTAGGAGATCAAGTCATCATTGTATTAGGCGTGTAATCGAGTTGAGTCAAGTTAATTCAAACTTAATCCAAAATTTCAAAGCTCGAACTCGACTTAAATTTAATAGAGTTTTAAGTTTTGAGCTTGATCTCGATTTGAAGATATATATGGTAAGTTTGAGTTCAACTTAATTAAGTTCGAATTTTTTATAAATACTTTCTAAATAAATTCATATTCATTTATAATTGAAAAGATAAAAATAAATTAAAAAACTATACCAAACATGAGTAAGCTTGATTAGGGTTATGAGCATAACAACCTTAGTATTGTAAAGATCAATTTCAGCTCAATTTGCTACTTGAATAAGTTGAGCTCAATTGGAATGATGCCAAATCGAATACATGTGCTCTTTGTATAGATAGCTATGATGCTCTTGCAACAGTTTGGAAGAAAACTTAAAGACTAAAAGTTCTTAATTATTGTATAAGAGGGTTTAGATTTCATTTTTCTTGTAACTGGAGCCGAACTCGAGTAATTTGTGAACCAACTTGATTCATCTAGATTCCTACAAGATATATTTACTTTTTCAAATAAAAGCTGACTAAATTTTTACATAATCCACTAGGCTAAATTTCATTTGAAAGAAAATTATCTTCTCTTCTTTCATTTTCCTTTTTTTTATATACTTTTATTATAGCATTATAGCAATGTTATAAAATTGGTGAATATAGAGATGATTTATTTATTAATTTACTAATTATTAATATTCTTTTAATCGCGTCTAGCGCGGGCATTGTTTGTCACAATTTTTCAAAAAATTAAGCCACTACTTGAAAATGCCGCCTAGAAAAGATAGCTTGTAAGAAAACAACACTAACCTGCAGCATTGATTGAGTAGCGATATATAAAGTGTATATATAACAATTTACTTAGAATAAATATGTATTATTTTTATTTGATAACGTATAAACTGTATTATGGTTACGGTTCACGTGAGAGTTCAAATGAGGTCTTTTAGAAAACATTACAAGAGCATCTCCAAATTAGAATTAAATATATATATATATATGGTGAAATCCGTTATTTAAAAAAGTACCGCTTTTTTTTTTTCATGTGTTTGGCTTCTTCTTATTTAAGTTTCATCATCTTTCATTCATTTTTTTTCTTTTTCCCTCGTCCAAAGAAATTGTAGGTCACTTAAACGCCAATGACTAATATATGATTCTTAGTCGTGATTAAAATTAAAATCCAACAAAAATAACATAAACAATATAAGTAGTACTACCATTTTTTTTTTTTTTTTTTGCCAAGCAGTACTACCAATTAATAATTTGAATATCTAATCATTTTGATAAATGAAAGTTACAAAACCAGTCATGTAATTTGTTCAAAAAATCAAACCTTTGCAATGTTTTGTATATACAGATAAGATCAAAACTTTTTAAGCGGGCATGTATGTTCTTAAAGTACCCGAAATTTGAAATCATTAAAAAGGTTGTTGAAGACAGAGTTGAATTTTTTTTGGTAATGATGTGGAAAAGTTGTCGATGTTATAAAGAACTCACTTTGGTGCGAATGTAAAGTTAGTGCCTTTCAGAAAATTTGGAGGAGGAGGATAAAGAAATAGAAGAGAATACAAGAGGGTTAACTTGTGACAGAGGTTTTCTTTTGTGTTTTTCAATCGTACAAACAGCATTTATGCTATTATGTTGCAAATCCATTGCCACGTACACTTAGGATTGTACTCGAGTTTAACTTGTTTTAAGTCCAATTCAACTTGATTTCGATTAATAAATGAATTAAGCCAAGTCAAGTTGAACTCGAGTTTAAGATGAAGACCTTTTATTTAAATTAGTTGAACTCGAGCTCCAACTCACGAACTTTTTCATTTAGGCTCGCGAACCGTCTCATTTAAGCCCGTAAGTAAGTTTATAAATTTTATAAATTATTAAAATTTAAAAGCTACTATCTATATAATATACATAAATATATAATATATTATAAGATAATATATAATATACAATCTAATCCTTATTAACTGTTTATTTATATATATATATATATCTTTTTTATTTTTATATACTTAAGCTTGTTAATAAACTCAAAATCAGCTCGCTTTAGGCTTGGTTAAGCTCAAACTCGATTAATAAATAAATTGAATTTAAGTTCAATATAAAACTTATTTATCTAAACGAGTTGAGATAAAGACTCAATTTCATACTTAATAAAAAACTCGACTTAAAATTAAGTTTAATAATTTTTAAACGAGCTAAATCTTTAAAAGTTCGGTTCAACTCGACTGAAATCTTACATATACATATAGTAAAGTTTTTTTTATTAGAGAGAGAGAGAGAGATGTTCACGTGAAAGTTGGCAAGTGAGCAAGAGAAGATAGAAAAAGAGGGGAGTGTCCACGTAGAATAAAGATGGTAGAGAAAGAGAGAGAGGGGGGGAATATAAATTAGAAAGTAATGGAAAAATTGGGACTGAAAGGGATTTCACGCTAAGAAAGGGGATTGGTTTTATTGAGTAAAACCGGTTCCGAAAAAGAGAAAGAGGCATGGGTTGCTGGGCTGGGTTGTTTTCCAATTTTCATTCATTTGTTTCTTTAATCGTGATCGTAAATTATACGCACATATAGAATACTTTCTACAGAGTCGTTTATGTTATTGTTATTTTCTTTTTATCAATTTGATATGCGGGTTCAAGTTGAGTTATTGAATATATATTTATATATATGTATATTAAAGGTATTAACTCTATGAACTATTAATTCCAAGTTTTTCGATTTTTCTTCTTTAGAGAAAAGGAGCTTAATTTATTTATAGAAATTAAATACACAACGACTCAAAAAGAAAAAAAAAAGAAAAAAAAAACTGAAGAGATGAGGTCATAAACCCAAACCAATAAGGTCATATCTCTTAATCTAAAAACAGGTATTAACAACCCTTTAACAACAACAAATGTTCTTCTAAGAGATCAAAGAACCGGTGATCTGATCAAAGAAAATACCCACAAAAGGATAGGACACAAAAGTAATAGAAAACAAAAAGAAAAACTAAAAAACACTAATCCATACAATCCAATGGCCACCACATTTCACTCCACCAAAGTTAATCCCTTGCCAAGCACCATGAAGCATTTCCGAGATTCTTCTTCCCAAACTAGAGCTTTTATTTACTTATATTTACTCTACTATCTCATTATTTTAAACTTTTATTAATAGATGATGCACTCGCAATTTTAAACTCCATAATATAGAATCATATCGATAATATATGTTAATAAAATTAAAATTGTAATAAATTTTTCCCAAAAAAAAAATTCTTATTGTGGTGGAAAATATTAATAAAATAAAAGTGTGATGAATTTCCAAATAATATCAAGTTGGGTAATTAAAATAATAGATAAATAAAATAATAACAATTACATAAGTAAATATGATAAAAAATTATAACTATATAATTGGAAAGATTTGTAAGTAATGGATAGTAATTGAGAAGTCTGTGGGATGAATTTGAATTCTTTTGATAATTATCATGTAAATATATTTAATAATCAAAATTATAAAATGCCAAATTATTTGTTATACGTGGTTAAAAAAGGTTTTCCTATAATATTATTGAAAGGACATGCTTTTTACCTAACTATAAACATGTATATATACTTTTATTAATTAGCATTATAACTGTAATATGTATGCAAATTCAACAACATCGATTTTATGAAAGATTAATTACAATAGATTTACATAGTTAATTATATATATAAGCAACAAATAAAACTATTTGAGGAAAAGTTAATGTAAAAACAGTTAAAAACAATATTATCAAATTCAAGTTGACTTATATAATTCAACTTAACCTAGTCATATAAGCAATCCTATTTAATTCTGATCCAATTCTTGTTGAATTCCGATTAAATTCAATTCTATCCTTTTAATAATTGATCCTCTTATATGTCTATATTAACTATCCGAATCGAGTTTACCGATAGCACAAAATTCTATAAATATTCATATTTGTCAGCGCATTATAGGAAAGTAATACTGGTGATAGTTGATTCACTGCGTTATGGATCCTTAATTGCTAGCATGGATTCGATTTTATAATTTAAGTGTCTAATTTCTTTAAACTTTATAGTATTATGTACATGCAAAGGTATATATGTATGTATGTATGTAAATGATGACTAACTAATAGGTAATTTCAAGTGATTTATATATATATGTATATCCTATATATATGTATTAATATGAAAAGCGCTTTTGAATTTCTTTGTTGCAAAAATATTGTATTCCACTCCTATATGGTGCTGTTGTATACATTATCTTTCAACTTGAAGTTAGAGTTAGTGATTATGATATATAAGATTTAGAATACTGTCCACGGAGTTGTTTTTGTTATTATTATTTTCTTTTTGTGAGCTTGACGTGAGGGTTCAAGTTGAGTTTATATATGATATTAACTTTGTGAATTGACTTTTAATTCCAAGTTTTTTGGAATTTTTTTTTTTTAGAATAGAAACTTAATTTTTTAATAAAAAAAACAAATATACAGACTAAAAAGACGGTGTTATAAACCCAAATCAATAAAGTCACATCTCGTAATCTAGAAACAGGTATTAACAGTGCTTCAACAACAACAAATATTCTTCGAGGAGCACTAAATAAAAAAAAAAAAAAGTATGAAAACTAGGGCTAATACTATATAGTTGGAAATGTAAAAATAATATACGTATGCTAAGTCCCGAATCTGTGAGGCAAACTTTTACTCCTCGCTGTACACAGACATCGTTTTCGTCCTCCCCACGCGATCACTCAGAAAATTAAGATTCTGACCATCATCATGTCGTGCCTATAGCTATTTGCGCCAACACAAATAACATAAGCTTCAGGAGCCCCTTAAGCAAATAACATACGGTATCCCGTTAAATTATCACAGGAAAAATGAAAAAAAAAAGAAAAGAAAAAGAAAATTCCATAGGATTAAATTCCCTTTTTCATATAATGACGAAAGACAAACCCTAACTTAGTCGAATGATTTTGAGGCAAGGAAAAGAAGAAAAATGGGTTTTAATTACCTGAAGGAGGGACTATGTGGGTATAGTTTTGGGACGATCATCAAGCAGTTTTGTAAACGCCAATACTGCCGCGCATATGAAACCCGCTAATAATACGGCGTGGATGCGTTCAGAAGCAGATGGAAATCCATCGGAATCGGAAGGGAAGGGCATAATTGTGTATTTGGCGAGTGCGATCGGGAGGGAGAGAGAGAGAGAGAGAAGCATGCAACGCCTCGTTGAGTGTTGGGAACAGTAGAGAACAGGACAGGGGGGAAGGGGTGTAAATGACAGAATTCAATTTCACATTTACCAAAATAGCTTGCGCTCCTCGAGTAATCGAGCCCCAGCTTTAGCTTTACGATGGTAACTTAATAAGTTTTTGAGTTTAATTTAATTAGATATTAATCGAATTCGATTTAAGTTTATATATAATTATTATTTTAATTAAATTTATAATATCTTTCAAGATTATTGAATTTAATAGAATAGAACTTAAGTTTATCAAATATTATTTTAAACCAAACTTTAATTTTATAAATTAAAACTTTTCGAATTTATTCATTAATTGAGTTGAATTAAACTTATTACTATACTATCTTAAATCGAGCCATTTGCTGTTTTACGCTAGAACAGTGGGAAAGGAGGGATTTCAAATGAAAGTTGTAATGGTGTTTTTCATATAAAACTGCTGATACACGATTTAATATAAAAAAAAAAAAGGCGATGGGTTAGTGTCGGATTGAAAAATTTTAATTAATATGATCAGGAAGACTTTGGCATTAACTTCTACAAGTCGTTTATAGAAGTTTTTTTGGGTCTGCTCATACAACTTGTGACGGGTATACGCATGTAATTTCCTACTTTACTTGCTAGGGAAAAATATTAATAGCTGCATCTATTTCTCCGGAAACCGTGTGGAAGAACGTTCTCCCACCGAGTGTTTTTGGGCGTAGGTTAAAATATGTCCTTTGATGTTGACCCAGAGCTAATTGGATTACTCATAATTATCATTGATGATGTAGATATACCAATTATAAAGCAAACATTCATATAACATGGTATTAAATCTAGACATCGGGTTAAATAGATTTTGAATTGTTGGTTCATGAATAAGTGATACGATGAATTATAATTAATCTGTAAACTAACAGTTCCAAATCGATTTACCAGGTTTAGCGATTCGAGATTCTTAAATCGTTTTTTTCTTTAATTTTTAATTTTTTAATTTTATTAATTTCTTTTCTTTTATACATTAATATTTTCTAATAATATGATCTCTTTTTACTTCTTTTTTTAAGTATACTAATTTATTAATAATTTCTAATTGTATTAATTCATTAATAATTTTTAATTTTTTTATTAATTTCCAACTTAATGTGATTTTAACTTTTTTATTTTTTTCTCTTAAATTTTTTTCCTCATATTTAAATCCTTAATATTTAATAAGTTTTACAAAAAGTACTTATATTAACTGAAATTAAATTTTCTATCTATCCTTAACATATAATTAACTTATGATTAGTCATCTATTATTAGTTTGATGATATTATTTTTTAAAAAATTGTCATTTACCATTGTAAATAAAATAATTTTAATATGCAATGACTTATTAAATATTATCTAATTATTTTTTCTAACTTAATGGCCTCTTTTTTTCCCTTCCCTTTCTTTTGTTTTTTTTAAGGAGGTGAACTGATTGGACCAACCCGCCGGTTCAATGGCTGGCGGGTCAATCCTGTGATTTGCGAACCGTCGATTTGGACGGTTTCGCCTAGGTAATTAAAGCGTAACAGTTCGCCAGGGCAGTTTAGTTCAGCCACTATCAGGCGGGGTTGATTCAAGGTTCGGAACCAACTTTTACCCAAGTCTACATAATATATACTACATGTAAATATAAAGTAGCATACCTTCAGTATAAATACACATGATATGTAACTTCCAATTAAATTTAAACATATTAAATGATAATTGGTAATTATGTATCTAAATATAATTGATAATTATACACCATTCACATAGCATGAACTATTATTAGTTTTTTTTTTTATCATGTGATTACATCCCCAACCTTCGAATATGAGAATTTTTCTATGGTCCCTCCCTTATTTTTTATGGAAGTAGTCTTACAATCCATTTTACATATAATTTATACTCCTTTAAATTTAAACAATTGAACGAATCATAAATTTAATAGTTTAGATTTTTAAAAAAATTGTAAGTGATTGGCAAGATAGAAAATGAGACCAATCTTATCAAAATAAAGGATGTGACTACATAATCTCCTCAAATAAGAAGGCAAGTGAGGTGTATAGAGCCGATCACTCCGAGCAAGCACACTGTTGTAAAGATAAAAGTATCAAATGCTGCAAAGGCAATGAATATCTTTACATGGGTCCTCTCCGATTAAAAAATTAGAGTCGTTGTAAAGATAAAAATATCAAATGCCGTAAAGGTAAAGATAAGTACGATTTGAGTTAGATTCAAAAAACTACTTAAGTATACGGTTAGAGTCGTCAAGTCTAATTCAAATAGATATTGAAATTAACTAAAATAATTCACAAGTAGCTATTTGTTTCATTTGTAATTTTAATTTTTCATCAAGTAAGATTAACTTTCATCTCCTCTATATTAAAATAATAATAATAATAGTAGTAGCACATCACTTGAACGTGGTTTTCTTGTGATTCCAATGTAGGTTTTATTTTATTATTGCAGAACCCGTGGGCTTGCTTCTTAAATTTGATTCAAACTCCTTATATTAATGTAATGTACAATAATATTAAAGAAAACCCTTCGAGTATAAGGGGGAGGAACATCGATCACGTAGCCGTACGTATTGCTAATAAAATGCCAACTTCTACATGTTCTGGCAAATTTAAAAAAGCTATAACTTGCAAACTAAAAAGTGTTTTGCAATCTACGATGTATTCACTTTTGACTGAAGAATTCGAGAGTACTACTTTAACATATATTCGAGGTTCGGTCAAGCTAGGCGTATTCACCGGGAATGCACATGTTCGTGACGTGAGAACGCAAAAGCCTTCCCATGGCAAAGGATTTTTCTTTTTTTAAAAAAAAAAAAAATTGCATGAGACCAAAAGGAAAAGGAAATATCTCGATATCTCGAACTCATATAAAAGTAGTTGCTTATATGTGTATTCACACTCACACACACACATATATATATATATATATATATTATATACATAAAAATGACAAATGTAAAACAGGTCTTGCATTGCATGAATTAGGAACTCAAGTGCTAGGTTTGAGCTTAAACTTAACACAAAATTTTCAATGTTTGAACTTAACTCGAATTCGATTAAATTTTAAATTTCAAGTTAGAACTGGATTAAAAATAATCTTCAATAAATTCAAATTCAATTCGATTAAGCCCTTTTTTATTCTATAAGTATCTTTTAAAAAAGTTTTTTAATTAAATAATATAAATATACAAACTCGAATTAAGTCCGACTAATATCTAAACTTGACTTGAACTTAATTAGAATTTAGAAATTAATCGAGTACATTAGGATGGAGATGTATATAGTTTCAGTGTTTTTCGATGAGGAAAATAATTGAGAATAATCGCAAAGGCATCTGTTAATATATTGGTTACAGGTGCAGTTAGTATTCTAGCAAAAATGTGACATTAATCAAGCTAAACATTAGTGTTCTATAGTAGAAGAACTTCTCTCGTGCATCTCAACTGGGAAGAATTCCTTTCTTAATATATTATCCCATTTATATATACCATCACATTAATTAATGGTTGAAATTATTTAAAAATAAATAAAAAGAGTTAACATCATAATGCAAACGATGTTATAAGGTAGTCTAAAAATATAAAGTAATCTATCACAAGTGGGAAAAATTCCTTTCTGAATATGCTTAAAATTATCCTATTTGTATGCCATCACATCAATTAATGGTTAAAATTATTAAAAAATGAAAAAGAGTTAACATCATATGTAATGATGTTATAAAGCAGTTGAAAAATATAAATTAATATCAATCATTAATTTATACATTAATGTAAATTGTGAGCATGAAAATGAAAAGAATCCATTTCTGATGAGGTAGTTTAGATACATTATCTATTGTTTCCTATTTAAACTGCATATATGATTCCCGCTTCCATCTACGGCATGCCAAAGCCCGCATACTCATGCAAAACTATAGATTGGATAAAAGTATTTCCTAAATTTTAAAGGTATATCTTTATTTTTGGGGAAAGGAAAAAAGATTACAAAAATTAAAAAAATTCCAAAAAATATCAATCAAGAAAAAATAATCTCAAGATTATAGCACTTAAAATTGACTCTTCAAAAAACAATTTCAATTACTATGATAAAATCACCCTTTAGAGGAGTCTTGATTTCATCAAGATTAAAATGAAATCATCTTTTAAAAGAGCGATTTTATGTGCCATAGTTTTGAGATTATTTTCTCATATTCAAGAGATTTTTTATTTTTTACAATTCTTTTTCTTTTATCCTATTTTCCGTGTAACTTTTAAAAATATATAGATTTCTTCCATACTTTTATTGATCCGTGAAAAGAGCCATAATTAGAGACCATTTGAAACTTAAGCTTGAGCAACAGTTCAAGTATATGTATTTGTTTTTCAAAAGTTACGGGGGGAAGTAAATATACAATAACACAACTTAAGGGTCTCCATCCAAATACTAATTAATCAACGGTTTAGCGTATTTTTAAAATTTTTCCAAAGTATTAGAAAGGTTAATTAATTAGAAAATAATGAAATATTCCTAAGAAAAAAAGATTTAATAATACTAACATGCTATACATATATTAAGTGATATATGATTATCAATAAAATTTTAACATATAATAACGAAGGTATGTATTTTTTTTAAAAAAGGTATGAGTGATGCTTCTACATATTAATTAAAATTTTATTGATTTATAGTTAATACGAATGAATCTTTTCTCCCCTCATAGCAATAGGTAATATATTTTTTTTTCCTCTACCGAAAATTCATCTAATCAAGTTTCTTAACAATAATTAACGTACAATTTCAATTTGTAAAGTTCTTCTTGACAGTATTATTACAACAATTAGAAATAAATACTTTATATGTTATTTTGAACCAAACCTACGGAACCATTCAGGAACGTAGTTTTTATTATTATTATTGCAATAAATATTTAATATAAATAAACCACCAACCTCGATCAAACTATAATCCCACAAAATGCATCATCACAATCATCATGCGTAATTACACATTCCATAGATGCAGAATTCACCATGAGGGCACCGGTTGTTGCACTGTCCACAATGTCTCTTATCGTACGACAAGTCCACACACTCCCCTCGACAGCAAGCTTCCCTGTACTTGCACTTGTTCTTGCAAGCCCCGCAGTTGTTCTTGTCAGTCATCATATCAAAGCACTTGTTGTTGCAACACTTGTAGTTGATGCCTCCTAGGACGTAGCAAATTTCATTGTCCTTGTTGCACTGGTCGGCTGCTCTAGGGTTGGCCGGCGCCGGCGCATCAGCAAGGAATCGGCTAATCCTTTTGGAAGGGAGAACTAAATTATTCTTGTTATCTTTGGGCACGGAAGCACGATCGTCATCACGACGGTCGTCCAAAGCCGCCGGTGACTTCTCGTTTTCGACTTGGGTTATAGTTTTCATGGTGATGGTAATGCTCAAAGTCATGGCCATGGCAATTACGAAGAATACCTTCATATATTCCATGGCTTAGTATTGGATTGTAGATTTTGTTTAATTTCTACAATGCTATTTCTTCTTCTTCTTCTTCTTTTTTTTCTTTTTTTTGGTTTATCTTAGTTGGATGAGTGAGTTTTTAAGAGTTTGAATGTAGAAAGGGAGGGTTTATAACTTTATAGAGAGCATTTTTTTTTATTAGGGGTAGGAGTTGACGCGAAAAATGTGGGAATAAGCAGGTGATTCTTGGAATGTGATACAAATGGTTTCTTCGATTTCTGGATTTTGTGTTGTTAATTTCTTAAGAAACAACTTTCATTTTTCAAGGTACCGCCGTTTCTTTGTGCATGGCGGGCTTGCTCTAGCACGAAAAGACATTGCTACCCCTTATTGGCATACTAGTTTATAAAGGGTAGATTAATGCCCAGAAGAAAATAATAAGATAAAGCTAGTTGTATATAAAAATAATACATATTATATTAAAAGTTATATATATATATATATATATAGAAAAGTGGAATATAAATGCAGATTTCACTTTTTAAAATATAAATCTCATTATGATTCTCATAATCAAGTGGTATAAACATAAATTTTTCCAATGATCAAGAATCAAGAAATATATCTAATGAATATAGAATTTTTCTAATAAGGGGATGTATCGGGGTTTCTTTACTTCTTCTCTAGGAACTTGTAATAGTCGTTGGGAGAAAAAAAAAAAAGAAAAAGAAAAGAAAAAAAAATATTGACCTCATCTCCTATTTACTGAAAAAAATTAATGGAAGACTGAATTTTAGTATGAGAATCCTTGCATCTACGTTCTTCTACACTAGCAAAGTTATATACTTCAGGCGAGTAAATATTGATCATTCTAAATTGACAACTGCTAGTAGGTATGTTTTACAATTCTGCTTATTCATCAATGTTGGGAACATGGTAAACTGGAAGAAAAATTGGTAAATTTCTTATACATGTGTCAATTTACCGATAGTTGTGAATTAGATAAGGAAATTCTAAAAAATATTGGTAAAATTTTAAAAACTCTTATTTGCTTTTTCTTAGATGTTTGGTCGATGATAATGTACAAATGTAAAATGTATTTTCGCGTGACTGAAGTGTGTTTTTCTTGTAGTCCATATGTATATAGATTTCAGTTTGCATATTCGCACTTAGTTATACTTTTTAGATGTCATAATTGTTGTCTCATAGTATTTGTTGGTAATAATTGAGTTTTGTGCGTAGTAGGTCTACATAATATAGTACTATGAGCGGATGCTAGGGTGTTGTTCGCGTAACTATTCCGATACTTAAATCAATAATAAACTCCTGTAAAATAAAGAATGCTTTAGAATAATAAGCAAACTTGGTACACGAAGTGTAAAACTTTATCGTTATGTAGTGAGCTGGTATTTATAGTGAAGTAGCGTCGACAATTGGAAGATGGTTGGTAGAAGAGATCTTCTCTTGGGGTCGTGCTATCAACATATCTCAAATATATTAATAGTAGGTGTCAACTTAGTCTCTCGTTCTTATCTTATGACTTCTAACCGTTGAAGCGCATCCCAGGCCCTGTTGAGCCAAGACTAAGGCAGCGAGCCCTAGAAGAAGATGCACGTCAGATCTAAATAGGCCTAAGGTGCCCATATCCAAAGAGCTATGTCAACACTTCCAACCTTCCCCCCAAGGAGTCTCATTGTTGAGGCAAAGGCAAGGAGAAGGAATATATAAGTTGCTCAAGTATATAGCTAGTCTAACTCAAAGGAGCTCAAGTTAGTGCTACAATATCGATGTAGCAAGGTCATAGGTCTGGGATGGCAGCAAGCTGAGGCGGGAATGTCCGATGCGCTGAATACCCGGCCTGAAGATGTCTAAGGTGGGATGAATCGAGGTGGTCAACAACTATGCCGAAGTGAAGTGCCAACAACCCAAGCGGGAAGGAGCCTTGATTGGGATGTCATGGCAGGACACCTTCACATCTCATTGGGTAGGTGATTAAAAGCTACAAACAGGTTCGACTGAATAGCACTTGTCATGGACCGAACAGGCATAATTGTGCCATGCCTTTATCCTGCTAACCAAGTGAAAGTTGGAAGGTTCGTAAGGAAACTTATTATGGAAGAAACTTTTTTGAATTCCGACCCAAGAGCGCCCATTTCTCTATGCATTTAATGTGATATGATAAGTATCGTATCATAGTAGACTAGAAGGCAACTACATGCGCTTTAACTTTTAAAGGGAGTTATCCAATCAAAACTTACTCTATGTATCTACGCAGCAGTGTTCCAAGGGATTTGTACTTATACAAAATCCTAATAATTACCTGTATGGTTTCTTAAGTACTTAGCCTATAAATGGTAGGGTTACAACGAGATATTATTTTTCTACAATCCCTCTATTCTACTACTATGAATTCCACTTTCTTGTACTACATCAAACTTCCTTCAAAAGCTTTCCGATTCCCTTCTTCTTCATCACCTTTTCCAAACATCTCAACAAATATAAGTGATGCAAATTGTGATTTCGAACCAACCCCCCCACCCCCCCTCCCCCCCCCCCCCCCCCCCAACACACTGTTGGGACAGGAGAAGACGAGGTCTCATTATTAGCACAACTTGACAAACCTATTAGGATAGCCGTAGAAGCACTGGATAAAGCCAGGATTATCAATGTCATCCCAAAGGATGTATAGGCATATCTCCCCTCTGCCCCCTCATAAAGATTTTTTTAATGCGCTTGGGACAAGTAAGGGGTCAAACGGTTGAGTGAGTAAGAGTAAACAATCCCCCCTCCCCAATTAGATTATAGGTAACCTTATTGTTGAGACAATTCCTAGGTAGTGGATAAGGTTATTGAGCAGAGATGAACAGGTGGCCCTACTATCAAGGAGGCGCTTTGCGATGTTAAAGAAGTGCTTGAAGTTTAAGTAGTGCCTGCCTCCAAGGCACTTCGAGAAGGAATTCTTCAACTACCACGGTTACAGTCTGATACATATCCTTCCTAATGAGTGGATGGTATTGAAGGCTTTCCAGGTGTTATACGAGTATCTAGTGGTAAGGGCTACTCTTAAGCTCTTTGATCATTTTTACATGTAGAAAAGTGTTGAGGGATAGCCATACCTTTAACTACATCCGAGAAAGAACCTGTTCTGCAACCTCGTGGATTTAGTGAAAGTTTGGTAGGATGAATACGTGGTAGTCGAGTTACCTAAGGGGGTAGACTTTTAGATGCAATAGATCGGGATAGTTCCGACCAAGGCCTAAAAAGGGCTTGGTCCCAGTGATGCAAAGGCTGCTGAAGAGATCCAAGCATTCATGGCACTCAAAGATGGCTAGGAAATAAATGCTGTAAATGTAAGCTCCATAACTAGTCATTCGAGATTTCGATTGGTGGAAAGACCCGATCGACGCTAAATTATAAAATAAAGTTAAAAATATTAGTCAAAATGACCCCATAAACTTGAATTTAAGAAAATAAGTAATAAAATAGGAGACTACAAAATTTTCAAATTTTAAGTATAATATTTGTTAATTATCAAAAAGACGAAAAATGTAATTTAATAACTAATAAATTACTATAGATAAATTATATATATGCGAAAAATCCTAAAATGACCTAAATAATAATTAGGAATGTTCACATGTACCCCACATGTATTTACGTATAAATAAAAATATGCGAAATTACTTATATTGGCCAAAAACTTAGTAAAAATTATTAAATTAATTAAAGAAAATTATTAAATTAATTAAGAAAAATCAGAAAAAAATCAAAATGGTATGGATTAATGCAAATATGGTCGTGTCAGGTCAGAATCTAAAAAATAAAAATTAACCAATTAGAATTAAACAATACAAAAGCCAAAAATCAAGGAAATAAGGCAATGTCATATCTAATTAATGCATATTAATTACCACAAAGTCCTATAAATAGCAAGAAAAATTTAGAAGCTTATTTGGACAGTTAAAAATCAGAGAAAATTAGGGAGAGGCGAAAATTGAGAGAAAAACTAAAGAAAAAAAAAAAAAAAGGAAAACTGTGCAGTTAGGGCCACAAAGTAGAACCCAGACCCGACGAGCAGCTGGGAGTGGACGGCCACCACCACCACATGGTGGTTGCAGCGCCCAGGTGAGCCAACATACCCATGGCTACCAATGGTGGCCAGAGCCACCCAAATCGGTGAGTTCGATTTCCAATCCGATTTTGTATAATTTTGTAAAAATAGTAAAAATTCTTAGAAATTATGAATTTTTTTATTTTAGAATATTTTTGTATCTAGTTTTTAGGAAAAATATTATTTTAATCAAAATATGTCTTGTGATATAGGATCCTTAAGAAATCGTGCAAAACCGAAAATGTTTCGATTTAAAAATAAATGACCTTAGGATTGTAGTTTTGAACCCAAAAGTTTTGTGTAGATTACTTATATGATATATAACAGTGCTATGAAGGCCGTTTTCAAAAATTAATTTTCGAAAATTTTAGATAATTTTTAGGCTTTAAAATGAGGCTTAAATGGGTAATTGAAGGTTAATTAAGTAATTAAATGGTTAATTACTGATTTAGTGAATAAGTATGTGTTTTAGGATGTTGAAATCTGACGGAGTATGATACTTGTAGCGTTGAGGGTTTAGATGTAATTATTAGGTTAATTATGTAGTAAATAAATAATATGGAAAAATAGTACATTTTAAGTTGATTTTGTAAATTAGGGTAATTAGGTGTAAAATCTGATTTAGGATGAATTTAGACATTTTGAAATGATAATTGATGTTAGGAGATAGTAATTAGAGTAATAAAAATATTAAATGTGCATTATGTACATAATAGGTGATAATACATAATACATAATTATTATAAATATAATAAATAGAAAATATTAGAATAAAAATTGATATTATGATAAGAATAAAAATATACAATAAATCTGATAGGAAACTTGAATTTATGTAATTATATGAAAAATATAAAAAATTTCTCACATCAGGAGTGAATTCGATACATTAATACGAATTTAAGTGTACCGGGTGAAATAAAATACTGACTAAGGGTAATGATAATATTTAAGCGATCGGGAAGTAATGTGATTAATTTCACATTATGGGTTGAAACGAATTTCTAGGATTCGAGTATAAAACAATACTTAGAAATCGAACTAGAACCTAATTTAGAAATCGATGCAGAAACCGAACCCGAACCTAACCCCAAACCTAGAATAATTGTAAAAGACTTAAGACCTAGATAATTAGGCATATAAAACCCTAAACAAAAGATAACAATAAGCATTATAGGATAAAATGAACCTATAATAGTTATATGAAAAACTGAAACCACGTTTGTGTTATAGGGATGATCGGCGATGGCCTGAGCAAGTCGGACCTTGAGTAAGTGAGCGAAGAGTCGAGGTAAGTTGGGATTAATACAATGCTGTATTTTGGAGGCTTAAGATTATGCTTGGTTGTGCTTGTTAGATAGTTGGATGTATGCATGTACTTGATTATGAGTGATGTTATGATTATGTCTGTTGTCCTTACTTATATTGTATGGTTTGTATGAAATGATTGATCACCCTAAACTGGACCTAATCAAATATACGACCTATAATCATAATCGAACCTACATGGCAACCCATTAGGGGAACTTAGAACTCTCCGGCCAAATACAGACCCCTTCGAAAGGGATAGCGCAGGATTACAATTGGTCCCTTCTTCATCCTTAGTCGAACTAAGTGATAGGAGAGGAGGTCGCGGTGAGGGTGAAGTCAATGGTTCGAAGGTAGTCGCGGGAGGAGCGAGGTCTCCATTGCACAAGCCTGGGTTTGGTCGTAAGCTGTTGCATTAATGGAAACTCCTTAACCTGGATTAGAGCGGGTGCAATTTCTCTAATCTCACGACGTACTGGACAACGTCGTGTGATGGCATTTGCTTGCACATACATTGCACCTATTAAGTTGATTGAAAACCTTGTTGTATTTATGGTATAGTTTTAAGTCTTCCATCCTAACTTACTGAGCTGTGATTGCTCACATCCCTATAGACGTCGTGCAGGTACTGGCTAAGAAGCGGTAAACAACTACACTGATGCTAACAACTGCTGGATCCTGGGGAATAAGGAAAAATATTGAAGAATAAACACATATTTTTAAGGTCTATGCTTTTATTTTAGAATTACTTTTCATTTCTGAATAATGTAATAATTAGGAAATATATTACGGAGAATTATTGTAAACTTTAATTACAATAATTGAATTATAGTATATATATATATATATATTTTCTCACTTTTTTAGGTAAATAATTTATTTAAATTACAAACTGTATACTTCAAAGTAGGTTAGTTATGAATGCTTTGTGTTTTTCAGGTCTAAGATAGCGGTTATAAGGTCAACTTCTATCTTAGGATGGTTTACACGGCGGAGCTGTTACCACTCTGCCGCTTTGGGGCCTGACAGCAAATACGGTGCATAGACACTTTCAGTATCTAATCTCTAATCTCTTCCCTAGCATGAAGAAAGCTGTAGTGAAGAAATGGGCCAAAGGTACAGGTTCATCCCTTTTACCAATGCCTGATTTGTTGTATTAGCGTAAGGGTGCTTTGTCTAATGTCTCTGTAAAATGAGGGAACTTCACTCCTTATTCATGCTGGTCACGGTAGAGTTTGTGAATGGTAGTAGTAGTTTCTTTTGCTCAACTTGCTATTTTATTTCCCTTACTATTTCAATCTGTTTTTTGCAGGCGAAAATTTGGCCTCAAGGGTAACCTGTCCCTCTATGGACAAGTTGATGAGCTACCGATAAGCAAGGCGATCACAAAGACAAAGTAGAATAGGTGAAGTCGGGGGCTAGGGAGACCAACAGGGCCTAACCGATGGCCATTCCTGAGGGGATACCTGTTGTTCCCTCAGTACAATTACTAGCTACAAAGCCAATTGCCCTTATGCTTCCTTCCCCTGCCCCCATTTGTACTATCGAGCCCATTATTGTGGGAAACGAGCTGAAGGTACAGATGGTGAGCCATCCTGCAGTAGCAGGGTAGAAGAGGACGGTTCCTAAGACTTCGAGAGTAGCAACGCCCTAAGCTAAGATACAAAGACTACTAATGAAGGGACCCCTGAGTCTGGGAAAATGGAACGAGTGGTCGACAACTCATCCATAATAATGTGTGGACAACTTGGGGAACGAGTTTTTTGACGTCCTCAACAACTTTAGATTACTAAGGATCGAGCTAAACTTGTTCCAAGAAGCATCGTGAGTCTCCTAAGATGAAGAGTTGCTATGACAGGCTCCAACGGCAAAAATGAGGAGGATTAGGGGAAGGCTCCTGAAGCTAAAGTGGGAGGTCTGTGCTAATGACATTACGCTGCGACACCGGACACTTAACTACTAAGCTTCTTTGGGTTCTTATACCTCCGACAATTGGGCCATCCTTAAGTGGCTGTCTAAGGAAGGTGGGGACAACACCATGGAGATGGTGGGCTACTTAAGCATGCTCATGCAATAGGTGAGTCTTTGTTTCTTCTACATTGACATGCTTCCCTTCTTCTCATTGTATTAACTGTAGCTAGTGTTTCTCTATGGTACCATGGTCAAGTGCAGCTTCAACTGAATAAATTTGCTGCCACCTGGAAAGAGGTAAAGGGTCTTTCGGAGGCCTTGAGTACAGCTACTAAAGACTTACAAGAGGCAGAGTCTAATAATTATTTGGAGAAGTTTTCTAAAACTAACCAATGCCTACAATGCTCTCATGTGTAAGTAGTTGAGCTCAAAAGACAACTAATGAATGCAAAGCATAGGTGAAAGGCTGCTGAACGCGCTACTAAGAAGGCCGATGATGTGAGAGCTCGGCTCGAAGACAAGCAAAGGACCAAGGCTTAGCTCTCTCAAATATTGGACAAGGAGAGGGAAGTTAAGGACCAAATTGAGAAGGAAAATGCTAAGCTGAAGGCATTAGTCGCTAAGCTACAAACCAAGCTAGTAATGAAGGCTTCAAAGTGTAAAGGCGTTAGAGCTACTTCACTGGAGCTAGCCGGAGTGAAGGTAGGGCTAGAACGACAAGTCCGATAGCTGTAGGGTAAGGTTACAGAAATGGAGGAGATCATTTTTAAGATGGAGAGTAGAGAGGAACTTAATGCTATCACTGCGAAGAAGGCCATCACTAAGTATAGGACGACTAACAGGTAGTTGGAAGAGCCAGACGACTTGTCCATTGATTATGCTTGATATAAGAAGAGATAGGTGCTTTCCTACCATTCGGGCCTTGACCTGAGCTTCTTTAATTTTGTGGACTTCCTTGCCTTTAGAGAAAAGGGGGAGGCCAAAGAGCAAGAGAAGGAAGCCATGCAGGTGGCTAGCAAAGTTCTAAGCACCTCTTCTACTACCAGGGTCGAACAGAATACTGCATCCTTTCTTCCCCCAACAACTCAACAGGAGGTCACCTCGGAAGGTGCCACATGTAGAGATCAGGATCAGGATGATCCTTCTGTCAACCCTCAACAGCTTCCTACCTTTGCTCCAGCACAAGGCCAGTGGCTTCAAGAGGCACCGATGGATCAGCACTCCGAACAAATCAAGGCTTTGGACTTTTCAAAGTTGCCAAAGTTAGTTGATCCTAGGCAATGGTTCTTCTTCTTTTTTTATATTTCAGGTCCGGATGCCGACCTTAGCTTTGTAATTTGAAAATTTATTAATGAAATTCCAATTTTAAGAATGTCACCTGATGTGCACTTCTAGACTCGTTTTTTTTTTTTTTTTTTTACCTTCCATTATTAAGTTATGTGGGAGTACCCATATGCAAGGGGTATTTCCCCATGCTAAGGTTCCCCAAATAGCCTTTCGAACTTCTCGAAACGTAAGAGTTCCTCTATGTAAGGGGTGTTTCCCATTACTAAGGTTAACGAAGGGAGGTTAAGTTGGTAGCGTTTCAGCTTGCTCAATAATTAGGAATTCCTCTACAAGGGGTGTTTCCCCTTATTGAAGTTACCCAAGGGAGGATAGGTCGATGGCATTCCGGTGATGCTTATTCGGGGTTGGACACATGGAGAGGCACCACAACGAAGCAAACCAAGAAATTAAAATGGGGGGTGGGGTTTAGCAAAGTTTAGGTAGCTACTGAATGAATATGACACACCACTCGATCCTACTCAGCCAACGATCTATCGAATATGACATACCCATCCAAGTTGATGGGTCACTAACCACTACTCCTTACTAAAGGAAATAGATAAAAGTTAAATGATAACGAGAACAATAAGGTTGCTCAAGTGAACAATTTATGTATCAATTGGATGATTCCCGTATACAAGAAAGTTAAGGTTTATACACTCATCCACTAGGGTTACTTTACATGTATGAAAAGACAAAAATGTATTATACAACTATGTTACATAAGACATACTAAAAAAAATAAAAAAGATAAAGAATATTCAGCATAAAAAAGAAAGAATCATTTTGAAATACTATGTCAGAAGACATGTGTCACTTGGCGTTTAGATGAGAGAAATATGGTACAAGGTAGGCGGAAATAGAGTAATGCTTGTAGTCAGGGGCCAGCTTGATGTGGACCAAGTCGAAGACCAATTAATTCTTCTAAAAAGAAGTCAGTTTAATTCGAGGTTGGATACTTGTGGTCAAATCGGGAGCTCGCCTTAGCTACTCTTAGGCTGTCTCCTAGGATAAAGCGTTATTGTTGAATAGGAGCAGATCTGATACAGATAAGGATCTGATAGTCAGGTCGACATGAGATCAATTCTAGATAGGAATCTCCATCTCGACTATGGCCTAGAGCTAAAGTATCCTTTAAGTAAGTCCCTGGAGTCCTTTAGTTCGGTTACGCTTGATCGATCTAAGAAGTTGATTCCTATCATCTGCCTGAGGTTCAAAAAGATTTACCCTCAAATCTGGAGCGATCTCTACTCTTTCTTCTAGGGCACTTGCAGGTTCTTCTTTTATTGGTTGGTCAAGTATTAGATTGGACATATTGAAGGTGGAAGAAACTCCATAGTCATTAGACAACTCGATTTAGTAAGCATTGCAGTTGATTTTCTTTAGGACCTTAAACGAACCATCAACTCGAGGAGATAGTTTGTTCTGTCTCAAGTGATGAGAATCAGGCGATCGGACCTCTAACATATAGCTAAGCCAAAGATTAGAGGGACTGGCAAGACAAATCCTCCTGTTCCAGCCAACTCATATAAAGGCCAAGTATCTCCTTACCAACCCATTCTACTTATCGAGCTTTGTGACTACCTATTTCTCCTATATTGAGTGCCAAGAAACTAAAGGCCGTGATAATAACCTATCTTTATTTTCACACATGTTTAGCCAATTACTTACTCAATCTCACCCCTACTGAGATGTCGAGATATAGAGTTCGGACTAACTAAGCCACTCCTACTTAGACAAGCAAGCTATTCGTACATTTTGTTCACATCCTCTTACAACATCACCAATACGGTATCACCACGTGTATAGTATCGTATGTAGAATCCATTGCACCAATGATTGCTTTCCTTATATATTCATTTTTATCCATATATATTCATTTTTATCCTTTTATATTTTGTACGTTACTACCTTAGGAAGTACCCCTTTTTGTCTTTTCCCTTTTTAAGCAATTACTTTAACTTATGGATACAAATACACTTGTAATTGTAGTTATAAAGGGAGATATATATAGAAATTACCATTAACACACTAGTGTGTTCTTCATGCTTTGCATAAACACTCTGTTTACTTTCGGCATTACTCTTATCCTAACCTTTAAGCAAGACTAAGTAGCGATTAGCCTCGCCGGACTGATTAGTGCATCATATTTGATTATGCCATGAGTCCTCGAAAGTTCCATTGGTGAGTCATATCATCTGGAGCTGTTCGTAGGTTTTGCTTACTATTCATTTGTCGCTCATTCCTTTCGCAATTTCCACCATTAACTCTTTTGAGTTTTTTGCAAGCTCGGACTCATCCAACAACCAGCCTTGTCTGTTCTTAGTTATGGCCTTATCCTAACATTGTATGTATGTGAAACAGAGCAAGCTACTGTATTCATCTTAATTGCTGAGTTTGCTAGCTGTTGATTTTCTGGTGTTTATTTGAAGCTTGAATCAGTAAAGAAAATGATGGATCCAAGTGTAAATGTTGGTGTTAGAGATGACAATAATGGAGTTGTCCACCACAAACGACAGTCACAGGAGACTCCAAGAAGTACTAACGAGAGCAACAAACAGAATCATAGCATTACCCATAATCAAGCACATGTACACATCCAACTATCTAACAAGCACAACCAAGCATAATCTTAAGCCTCCAAAATACAGCATCGTATTAATCCCAACTTACCTCGACTCCTCGCTCACTCACTCGAGGTCCGATTTGCTCAAGCCATCGCCGATCATCCCTATAACACAAACGTGGTTTTGGCTTTTCATATAACTATTATAGGTTCATTTTATCATATAACTATTATAGGTTCATTTTATCCTATAACGCTTATTATTAGGTTTTGTTTAGGGTTTAATATGCTTAATTATCTAGGTCTTAAGTCTTTTATAATTATTCTAGGGCTGGGGTTAGGTTCAGGTTCGGTTTCCACATCGATTTCTAAATTAGGTTCTAGTTCGATTTCTAAGTAATGTTTTATATTGCAACCCTATAAATTCGTTTCAACTCATAACGTGAAATTAATCACATTACTTTTCGATCTCCTAAATATCATTATTACCCCTAGTTAGTATTTTATTTCATCCAGTACACTTATATCCTTATTAGTGTACCGAATTTACTCCTGATGTGAGAAATTTTTACATTTTTAATATAATTACATAAATTCAAGTTTCTTATCAGATTTATGATATATCCTTATTATTTATATAATATCAATTTTTATCCTAATATTTTCTATTTATTATATTTTCAAAAATTACATATTATGCATTATTGCCTATTATGTACATAATGCACTTCTAATATTTCTATCACTTTAGTTACCATCCCTAAACATCAATTATCGTTTCAAAATATCTAAATTCATCCTAAATTAGATTTTACTCCTAATTTCCCTAATTTACAAAATTAACTTAAAGTTAACTATTTTTCCTTATCAATCATTTACTACATAATTAACCTAATAATTACATCTAACACCCTAAATGCTACAAGTATCATACTCCATCAGATTTCAACATCTTAAAACATATAATTATTCACTAAATTAGTAATTAATCATTTAATTACTTAATTAACCATAAATTACCCATTTTATGCCTCATTTTAGGGCCTAAAAATTATCTAAAAATTTAGAAAATTAATTTTTGAAAACGGGATTTATAGCATTTTTCTATATCATCTAAGTAATCTACACAAAAATTTTGGGCTCGAAACTATACTCCTAAGGTCATTTATTTCTAAACCGAAACATACTCGGTTTTACACGATTTCTTAAAGACCCTATATCATGAGACATATTTTTATCAAAATAATATTTTTCCTAAAAACTACATACAAAAATATCTCAGAATAACAAAATTCATAATTTTCTAATAATATTTACTATTTTTACAAAATTACACAAGAATCGGACTGGAAATCAGACTCACCGATCTGAGTGGCTCCGGCCGCCGTAGCATTATCGTCCAGCCTAGGCGCTGCCACCACCGTGTGGTGGTGGTGGCCATCCACTCCCATCTGCTCATCTAGTGTGGGTTCCCTTTGAAAGCCCTAACTGCACATTTTTTTCTAAACCGAATTTTTCTCTTAATTTTTGCCTCTCTCTAATTTTCTCTGATTTGTATCTGTCCAAATGAGCTTCTGAATTTTTCTTGCTATTTATAGACAATTTTTGTAATTAATATGCATTAATTTGACAAGACTTTGCCCATTTTCCTTGATTTTTGGCTTTTATGTTGTCCAAATTTTATTGGTTGATTTTTCTTTTGCTTATCCTGACATGCCACGACCGAATCTTGATTCATCTTATCCTCTTCTAATTTTTTTTATTTTTTCATAATTATTTTATAATCTTCTTTAATTATTTACTTAGTTTTTAGCTAATTTAGATAATTTCGCGTATTTTTATCTATACGTAAATACATATGGGGTACATGTGAACATTCCTAATTATTATTTTGGTCATTCTAAAATTTTTAGTATACATATAATCTATCTCTAGTAATTTATTAGTTATTAAATTACACTTTTTGCCTTTTCAGTAATTAGTACTTATTATGCTTAAAATTTAAAAATTTTATATTCTCCTCTTTTATTACTTATTTTCTTAAATTCAAGTTTACGGGGTCAATTTTACTAATATTTCTCTCGTTAGTTTAAAATTTTGGGGTTTGATCGGATTCCTTAACCAATCATCCAAAACCTTATGTTCTAAGTTCAATCATATGGTTAATTGGCTTAACTTTGGGGCTTACAAAGAGCACATACGAGTCCCTAAAGCATCTGACCATGTGAAGCTTTAGATTCCGAGTTTCCATGGATTAAGGAATGCTGATGAATATCTGGAGTGGGAAGAGAAGGTAGAACATGTATTTGATTATTATCAATACAAAGACTATAGGAAAGTAAGAACTGTTGTTGTTGAGTTCTCCAAATATGCCACCATATGGTAGAAGAATTTTTAGATGACGAGGAGACGAAAGGGCTACTAAGAGATTAATACTTAGCTTGAGATGAAAAGAATACTCGGAAATAAATTCATGTTAAAAACTTATCCTTAAGATACTTTTACTCAGCTTCAGGAGCTGAGATAATGAAGCCGGACTGTTGACGAGTATGTTCAAGAATTTCAAATACTTATGATCCGTTGCGAAATGGAGGAACCATCGACTCAAAGAGTCTTGAGATTCATTACTGGGTTGAGAGGTGATATTCGAAACATTGTGGAACTACAACGCTTTACTACAATAGATGAAGCCATCATAATAGCCTAGCGAGTAGAAAGGCAATGAAGGAGCCGAATACCAACGAGGATACTGACTAACCAGCCTAAACAAGCAAGTCACCGAGCTTAGTCAAGTATCCAACTAAACCGAAAGATGGATGTCCGAGCCAAACTATAGGGCTAACCTAACACTGAAGTGCTAACCCAAACTTATGAGAAGGGGTAAGGGTCTGATAGGAAGACGAGCCAAATCAAGTACTTCAAGTGTTGAGGGTTTGGACACATGGCTACTTAATGCCCGAACCAACGAACAATGGTCATCAAGGGAGACATACCAAAACTAGAAGTAGATAGCACTAATGAGGAACCTAAAGAAGAGGAGGTCTTTGCCGAGAAAGAACTGATTAAAGATGACGTGTTTACTAAGGACTCGGACCAGTTACTCATGGTTGTCCAACGTACTATGAACATGGAACCCTTATGAGAAGAGGAGTAGAGAGAGAATTTGTTTCATACCACCTGTAAAATGAATGATCAGATATGTGCTCTCATTGTAGATAATGGAGTTGCACTAATGTGGCATCAGCCAATCTTATCTCAAAGTTGAAGTTACCAAATGTTGCACATCCGAAGCCGTACAAGTTGCACTAGTTAAGTGAGAAAGGAGTATTATATGTCACTTAGCAAATACTACTGCCAATCACTATAAAGAATTACTCTAACCAGATTCTCTGCAATATACTGCCTATGTACGCTTCCCACGTGTTGTTGGATAGACCGTAATTATTTGATAGGAGAGTTATACATGACGGTTATAGGAACACGTACATGTTCGATAAAGATGATCAAAAGATAACACTGAACCCGATGCTACCGAGAGAGGTTAATAAATTGTAGGCAAAATTTGCTCGCGGATTAAAGAAGGCTCTAGTGATAAGTAGAGCCGAGCTCCGAGAAGCCATCAATGCTAACAAGCTGACCCTCTCGTTGGTTAAGCAACTATTAGATATGAAGGAGCAGGGTGAACTTCCCCAAGAAATCAAGGAGTTGCTAAGTGAGTATATCAACATGTTCCTAAAACAATTACCTAAGGGGTTGCCCTTAACTTGAGGCGTAGAACACTGCATTGATTTAGTACTTAGCACCGCGCTGCCGAATAAGCCAACTTATCGGATGAATCCAAAGCAGGCTTTAAAGCTCCAATGACAAGTCAATGAGTTATTGAGAAAAGGCTATGTTAGAGAAAGTCCTAGCACTTATGCCATACCGGCGCTACTAGTACCAAAGAAGGATGGAACATGACGAACGTGTATAGATAGTTGAGCTATTAATAAGATCACAATCAAATACAAGTACCCGATTTTATAGTTAGAAGACATGTTGGATGAACTAAGTAGAGTAAAGATTTTCAACCAAATTAATCTTAAATTTGGCTACCATCAAATCCACATGAGGCTAGGAAATGAGTAAAAAACGGCGTTTAAGACTCGACATAGATTATACGAATGGATAGTCATGCCTTTTGGCTTATCGAATGCCCCAAGCACTTTCATGAAACTAATGAACCATATACTGAGACATCTCATAAGGAAGTGTGTCGTAGTGTACTATGACGACATCTTAATCTACATTGCCGACATGCTAAGTCCCTATAAACACTTACGTGCTGTTCTAGATATCCTCCATGCTAAAAAACCATTTGGCAATCTAAAGAAATGTTGCTTTAACCAGGAAGAAGTAGTATTCTTAGGCTGTATAGTTAATGAAGGAAGCTTGTGAGTGGATGATGAGAAGATCTAAGCAATTGTCAAATAGCCAACTCCTACTACTTGTGCCAACATAAGAAGTTTTCATGAATTGGCTTCATTCTATGGGCAGTTCATCAAGAATTTCAGCATTCTCGCTGCACCTCTTACTAAGCTCATGAAGAAGAACACTAATTTCAGATAGGGAGAGGGGGAGGAGATGAGCTTTGCCGAGATAAAAGAAAGGTTGACCTCCACCTAAGTGTTAGTTTTGCTTGACTTCGAGAAAGTATTTAAGCTGGAGTGTGAAGCACCAAGCATTGAAATAGGTGCGGTCCTGATGTAGAAAGGTCAACCAATTGCCTTCTATAACGAGAAGGTCAGAGGACCACAGTTGAATTATTCCGTATATGACAAAGAACTCTTGGCACTGATTTAAGCATTGCATGTATGGCAGCACTATTTACTGCAAAGAGAATTTGTTATATATATTGACTATGAGTCACTGAGGTACCTCCGAAATTAGACCAAGTTATCAAAGCAGCAAGCAAAATGGGTTAAATTCTTCGAGAGATTCAATTTTGTAATAAAATATAAGCAAGGAAAGAGTAATGTCTTTGCAGATGCTCTTTCAAGAAGACATACACTTTTATCTCAACTGCAGACCAGAGTGTTTGGTTTGCAAGTATTAAAGAACAGTATTATGAAAATCCACACTTTGGACCCATAATCATGCAATACATTGATGGAAGATCGGTAGATGAATATCATGTAGATGATGGTTACTTGTTCCAAGGTAGAAAATGATGTGTACCGACTTGTTCATTATGGGAATTATTGATCAGGGAAGCCCACAATGGAGGACTCTCGAACATTTTGGAGAAAAAAAGACCTATAAACTGCCGAATGGTCGATTCTTTTGGTCGAGAATAAGAAGAGGGGTGTACCGAGTTGTTGAAAGCTATGACTTGTGTAAGAGGGCTAAGTGCCTAACCAAATTAAGGAAAGCAATGCCTCTGCCTGTCTCAACTAAGCCATAAACTGAATTGACCACAAACTTTATTCTCAGACTACTACAAACTACCTGAAACAAAGATTCTATTAGGGTTATTGTAGATCAGTTCAGCAAAATGGTACACTCCGTGCCTCACTCTAAAACTAATAATTCTTTGGCTATTGCTTCTCTTTTCTTACAAGAAATTATATGACTACACGACATGCCGAGAAGTATAGTCTTCGATAAGGACCCGAAGTTCTTGAGCTATTTCTAGAGGACCTTGTAGCATCGAATGAGGACCAAACTACTATTCAACAATTCATATCACCCCCAAACTAATGGCCAAACAGAGGTGGTCAATTGCACTTTAAGATCATTGCTCCGAGCTGTAATGGGCAAGAACTTGGCTGATTGGGACGTTTGCTTACCAATGGTCGAGTTCACTTACAACCGAATAGTGTACGACACCACTAAGCAAACTCCCTTTAAGGTGGTCTATGATTTCAATCTTAAGTTGCTCCTTAACCACACCCCTATACCTACACCTTTGCAAGAGGACCCTAATGCGTTAGCTAGGGCACAATACCTCTAGCACATTATGAGGTCACTCGGTACATCAATCAAACTACTAGAAGAATGTAGGAGAAGACCAGGGGTAAGACGATTAAACAATTCCAGCCAGGACACTTGGTATGGCTACACTTCAGTAAGGAACAATGCTCAAACAAAAGGAGGAACAAATTATCTGCATGAACTAAACGACCTTTCAGAATCCTCTAGAAGATTAATGACAACGCCTAGAGATTGGAGTTGCCTGATGACTATAGGGTTTCTAACGCCATCAATGTTGCCGACCTCAATTTGTATCACCGTAACGGAGACCTTATCAAAGACCATTCGGATTTGATCTTAAATCCAAAACAACTTGGAGGGAATGATGGAAATCAAGCTTCCAGACCTTTGACTCATAGCCAAGGAAAAGGACTAAAGGGACTAACAAGACGAATTCTCCTATTCCAACTGACTCATGTAGAGGCAAAGTATCTCTTTACTAACCCATTCTGCTTACTAAACCAAGTGATTACCTATTTCTCGTGTGTTAAGTTATGAGAAACTAAAGGCCGAGATAACGACCCATCTTCATTCTTGTACATGCCTGGCCAATTACTTATTCGGCCTCACCCCTTCCGAGAGATAGAGTCCAAACTGACCAAGTTGCCCTTGCTCAGACAAGCAAGCTATCTATACATTTTGTTCATATCCTCCAACGACATCACCGTTACAGTATCACTACGTATACAATATTGTATGTAGAATCCATTACACCAATGATTACCTTCCTTATATATTTATTTTTACCCCTTATATCTTATACATTATTACCTTAGGAAGTGCTCCTTTTTGTCTTATCCCTTTTTAGGCAAGTTACCCTAACTTATGGATATAAATACCATTGTAATTATAGCTGTCGAGGGAGATATATACAGAAATTACCATTAACACACTAGTATGTTTTTTCTTCTTTGTATAAACACTCTATTTACTTTCAGCATTACTCTTATCCTTACCCTTGAGTAAAGCTAGGTAGCGAGTAACCTCACCGGATTGATTCATGCGTCATATCGGATTGTATCGTGATTCCTTGGAAGTTCCATTGGTGTGTCATATCATTTGGAGCTATTCGTAGGTTTTACTTACTATTCATTCGTTGTTCATTCGTTGTTCATTCATTGTTCACTTTCCCCCATTAACTCTTTCGAGCTTTTTACAAGCTCGAACTCATCCAGTAAATGGCCTTATTTGTTCTTAGTCACAATTTGCACCACTAAGTCTCCTGGGTGGAAAGAAATAGTTCGATAGCTTTGACCACTAATTTCATATTGCCTCTAATTGAACTTGGCGATCTTCCTGGTTACAAATTGTGTAACTCATGCAAATCTTGGGTTCGATCCACTTCAGATTGACTCTATTTAGTAGCTACCGGGGTGTTAATCATATCTAAGGAAATGGTACGGTTAAGGCCATAGACGACCTCAAATGAGGTCTTCCTAATAGTGTTATGAATAGTTCGGTTGTATGCGAACTCCACAACTGGTAAGTACAAATCCTAATCCCGCAAGTTCTTTCTTACAACAGCTCTAAACAAATTGCCTAATGTCTTGTTTACCACTTTAGTCTAGCCATCAGTCTAAGAGTGGCTACTGAAGCTGAATACAAGTTTAGTTCAAAGTCTTCTCTAAAAAGTCCTCCAAAAATAACTAAAAAATTTTGTGTTACGATTTGAGACTATAGTTTTTGTTACTCCATGTAGTCGGACAATCTCCTATAAAAACATAGCAACAATATATAGAGCATCATTAGTCCAATGGCATGGAATGAAGTGTGCCATCTTATCGAAGTGGTCCATAATAACAAAAATAGAATCTTTCCCTCTGGATGTCCGAAGCAACCCTGGGAAAAAGTTCATGCTGAGGTCGACCCAAGGTAAAGTGGGTGTTGGTAATAGCATGTACTCTCCATGAGGTCCTCTCTTCCCCTTAGCACGCTTGCACAATTCACAACTACTGACTACCTTATAGACATCTTTGGCCACTAAAAGTTTTCTTTCAACAAATTGACTATTTTGGTCTCCTCGAAATGGCCAAATAATCTACTACTATGAGCTCCCCTGATCAATAGCTTACACATGGAGCAATTCGGAGTACATAGCCTATGGTCATTAAACAGACAGTCGTCTTTAAGATAATATCCTCTAACTACTACCCCTTCTCGGCACTGTTCAACAACAGGACCAAAGTGAGGGTCAACAACATACTGCTCAGTGATGAGTGAGAATCTCAATAATTTTGTTTGCAAAGCAGTCAATAAAGTCTACCATTGTGATAGAGCATCGGCGACTACATTTGAGCTTCTCTTCTTGCGCTATGTCTGCACAAGTAATCAACCACTTGACAGAGGTATTCGTATACCTGTCATAAGTAACACATCAATTAAACAACTAAGGTCGTCCAAGCAATAGATGTGAAGCTCCTATAACGATAACATCGCAAACTACTTTATCTCTGTACACATACCCAACATTGATGATACGGGTACTTATTCACTCACGTATAAAGCACCCTTATCATGAAGTAAATGCAGCTTATAAGGCCGAAGATGCTTTGAGGTTAGCAAGCCTAACCTTTGCACAAAGGATTGTGCAACCACATTAGTATAGCCTTCTCCATCTATTATGATTGTACATAATTGGCCTTTAATTGTATAGTTGGTATGGAATAGATTCTCTCTCTAGTTTTCCTTAGGGTTTGGCAGGGAATTTTGTATTCATTTCAAGACTAGGGTCATCATTTCTCCCTAGTTAGAATAGATATAGGTCTCCTCTTTCTCTTCAGCTTTGGGTTTTCCAACATCTTCTTTTTCGGGCTTACTTTCGTCGGTGTATCCACTATATCTCCTCGGAGCACCATGACATGTCGGTTTAGATACTCAATGGCCACATGTCTGAAGACCAAGTATTTAAAGGACTTTACCTCACTGGTCTTCCGTCCAGAGGTCTGCCCCTTCTCATATATCCTCTAGGTCGGTCTACCCTCGGCTCAATCTAGATGATTGGCCTGGCCTTGCTAGCTTGCTCGACTAACTTTAGATCAGTCATTCCCATCCTCAGCCTTGATTATTCTCCTTAACTCGATTATGTCAGTGCGATATTGGGACTCACGAAAATGTCAACCCAGGTCAACTTGGAACACTTCTTCTCTACCTGTTGACCCTTCACACTATTTTAATGGCCTATTCCAAATTATAAAACCTCTGTAATTCCATGATATTGTAAATCTCATACTTGAGCCTAGAAATGAACCTTAATACAATGCAAGTCTCTGGTTCTTCTACATCAGCTCGGATCATTAACATCTATAACTCTTTCACGTATTCATCAACAAATTGACTTCCATAGTGAAGCTCCTGTAACTTTACAAATGTATGTTATAGGTAAGTCTTGAGCACAAATCTTCCTCTTAGTAACCTTTTCATCTCATCCTAGGTTTTAACACTTCGTCTTTCATCTCTTACTCTAGCTGCATTCAGATTCTTCCACCACATGGTGGCATACTTAGTAAACTCCAATGCAGTAAGTTGGACTTTAACCGCATTCTCATATCCATAACACTCGAATACTTTCTCAACCTTCTCTTCCTACTTTAAGTATTCATTTGCATCTTAACATTATCTAGCCCTCGAGGAACTCGATGTTTAATTCACTTAAAATATATATATATATATATAAATTGTGAATACTCCAACAAGTATACTGGGTCGGAATCAAGTAATATAGAGAAAGTAAAGTTGTCGATCCCTCGAAGATTAAGAAATTACTAATCCTATACTAGTTCTTATTAATATTCAGGCAATCAAAATTAAATTAATTAATTTAATAAATACTCGAAAACTATTGAAAGGAAAATGACTATGAAAAATCTAAAATTAAGCAATCAATTAAGAATTGTGGGAAAGCAAAATCCAGCCTAGATTATGCCAATCAAATTGTTATCATATTATATAGATTAATAGCTATATGGTCATTCAAGTGAAATTATTATATCTTAAAACTTAAGGATTTAAACTCCTAATTAATTAGTCAGCTTTCGCATCTTCTAATTAATAATAGACTCTAAATTATAATCATATATCTCCCGATACTATAATTGTCTAATGTCCTAAATCAATTATCCCTAATGTCTTAGTGAAAAATCAATCACTGAACATCGCATTAATTTTTAGATAATTTTTAATTAATTCAATTAACTATACTTCTACATTGATTAATTAAATCAACTAAGAATTTCTAATACCCCTATATCAACTCCCGTATCATTAGGGTTTTTAACAATTATAATCAATTGAATAATTATAATTGAAATCATAGAAATTGCAATTATGAATCATCTATATATTTCTTAATCCTATAACATAAACATAATCATCATCTTAGCTATCTAGTGTTTCATCAATTCCCACAAATAAATTTAGCTAGCCATGGATTTAGAAACAAAAACACAAATATTAACTAAAATTGTAAGGAAATTCATAATTGAAAGCATAAGTAATTAACATAATTGCATAAGAATAACTGAAATAGATGTCACCAATTCTGTATTGGAAAAGATAATCTTTAATTGTAACTTCAACTTGGTCTCCATAGCAAAAGCAAATTCTTCTCAATGATCCAAGTAATTCTCCTAAAGAATTCTTATAAAAACTATCTAAAGACTATTCTACGACTCTCTAAGTCTAAGGAAAGTGTTTTTTTTTTTTTAAGTCTCTCAAACGATGAAACTATTTATAAGAAAAATAAAGGTTGACTCATGTGAAACTTCTTTTTCATGAAGGTTAATAGTGTAAGTGCAAGGCTGGCTGTTAAGCCGGTAGCGTAGACATTAAGAGCCGGCAGTATACATTATAGGCCAACTTTTAGGCCGGCTGCCTTCAATTCCAACTTGTGCGTGTTGATTCAGACTTTATTCTTTTACGTAAAAATCTTCTAAATCGTCCGTAATTCCAATCTTGAATCCTTTAATTCCTGACATGTCTAAATGAAAATAATTAAGTATCATTTCTTGATGATTTCTATAAAATTAATAATAATCCTATCTTAATTCGTACTTTAAAACATAAAAAATATGCCTTTATTAGCATCTCCGTCCTTGCAATTAGTAATAGGTTACTTCTTCTTCACTAAACTTTTTAACATACATCTCTCCGTCATCTTCACCAATCTCCTCCAACTTTAGTCTTCGTCTAGTAGCTCTGTCTGATACTCCTTTAGCTTGTACGGTTAAATTGGACGATTGGTTCAATTGCCTTGGCTATAGCGTCTCTTAAGGGCATCTTCCTATGGGTTTTGCTGCTATATACCTTAGGGTGGTTGTCTATTAATTTGCATTATGGTGACTAAACTCTCAACAAGGTTTATGAGTCTGTCAAATTTATCATCAACCAACCCTGGGGTGTTACTACCATTATGACCATAACTAGGTTGAACACTACTGCTTTGGTTGCTAATGACACCTTGAACACTTAAATCTAATGCGGTACAGTACTTCTCAAATGGATTAATAACTTGTTAGCAACTTCAATACTTAATAGTTACTCAGACGGAATAGAAACAAACTTGTTTTGTTTTTGCAATAAGAATCGGAGTGAAAATTGAGTAACAATACAATCACTCTTGCCATTACACCAACACACTGTAATAGCTATAGAAGGAACACAGTAGCCATTAACAGTAAAGTGAACCAAAACTTCACTGCAACCTCATATACTCCCTCATGGAATCATGCTCTGATGCCAGCGATACTAATGTGTCTTTGAGGTTGGATACACAAAGAGGCACCACAACAAAGCAAACTAAGAAATTAAAATGGGTGGAGGTTAGCAAAGTCCACGTAACTACCGAATGGATATGACACACCACTTAATCCTATTCGGCCAGTAGTTTACTGGATATGACGTATTGGTCCAAACTGAAAGATCACTCGCCACTACTTCTTGTTAAAAGGAATAAATAAATGTTAAATGATAACGAGAACAATAAGGTTGCTCAAGTGAACAATTTCTGTATCAATTGGACGATTCCCACATATAAGAAAGTACAGGTTTATATACTCGTCCACTAAGATTACTTTACATGTATGAAAAGACAAAAGAGTATTATACAATTAGGTTACATAAGACATACTAAAAGGGATAAAAAAGATAAAGAATATTCAATGTAAAAAAGAAAGAGTCGTTTTGGAATATTATGTCAGAAGATACGTGTCACTTGGCATCTAGATGGGAGAAATATGGTACAAGGTAGGCAGGAACAGAGTAATGCTTGTAGTTAGGGGTTGACCTGATGTGGACCAGGTCGAGGACCAATTAGTTATTCTAAAAAGAAGTCAATTTGATTCGAGGTCGGATGCTTGTAATGAAATCGGGATCTCGCCTTAGCTACTGTTAGGCTGTCTCCAGGGATAAAGTGTTGCTGCTGAATAGGGGCGGATCTAACGCAGGTAAGGATCTAATAGTCAAGTCAGCATGAGATCAGTTCGGGATAGGAATCCCCATTTCGGTTATGGCTTAGAGCAAGTATTCTTTGAGCGAATCCTTGGAGCCTCTAGCTTGATTTTGTGTAATTGGTTTGAAGGATTGATTCTTATCATCCGGCCTGCCTGATAACTGGGAGTTCTTCTATGTAAGGGGTATTTCCCTTTCCTGCGGTTACCCAAGGAGGTTAGGTCGGTGGCGTTCCAACCTGCTCGAGACATTGGAGTTTCTCTGTACAAAGGGTGTTTCCCCTTCCCAAGGTTATCCAAGGGATCAGGTTAGTGGCGTTCCGACCTGCCCAATCAACAGTTCGTTCGCCCTTTCAAAGGCTGGGATGTCAACAAAAGAGAAAGAGAGAGAGAGGTAAACAACTGATCATGAAGTAAATTGTTCCATTTTATAATTTTAGAAAGATATATAGAAGAATATGTTAATTAAAAAAAAAAGCCAAAGATTAACAACATTCCATGTGTACGAGATGAGCTTGACACCTAATCTTTCCAATCTGTATGCTCCATTACCTAATCTTTCCTTGACTTCAATAGGGTCTTCCCAATTAGGGGCTAACTTGCCCTACCCCTCTCGTAAACCTATGGCTTTTAGCTTTCGGCACACTATGTCACCAACTTTAAACTTCTTATGTCTAACCTTTTGATCGTAATATCAGGCTACCTGATGTTAGTACACAGTTACTTAAGTTACAATGAAGTATCTGATTTCCTCGATGATATCGACCTTAGCTTGTAATAATGACTCATTAAGGGCGACATTGAAACTTCGAGTCCGGATGTTAGGAAGATCAAGTTCAATTGAGAGGATTGCTTTCGATCCGAAGGATGAGCGAAAAGGGGTTTAGCATATAGAAGTGCGATGGGTAGTCCTATACCTCTACTAGATACTGGGCAATTCGTCGACCTAGCTACCCTAAGATTGGTCCATGCGCTTCCTTAGGCTATCTAAAATAGCTCGATTAGTTACCTCGACCTATCTATTCATTTGAGAGTAGGTGACCGAAGTGAAGTGCGAGCTTATGTGGTGTTTGGTACAAAACTCCCCAAACTTAAGGTTATCAAATTATTGCACATTGTCCATAATGAGAGCATAAGGGACCCTGAACTACGATAGAATGTTGTTTCTAATGAAAGATTTAACACTTCTCTCAGCAATCTTTGCCCCAACTTTGGCTTCTACCCTTTTTGTAAAGTAGTCAACGGCAACAATTATGAACCGTCATCCTCCCGAAGCTTTTGGGAAGGCACTGAGGATATCAATACCCCATTGTACGAATGGCTATGGGCCAATCAGGGGCTAAAGGCTAGCGTTAGGTGCCTAACTAACTGGTGCATGTTTTTGGCATTGTAGTCACTTTTAGGCTATGACTTTCACGTCCTGCCTCATGGTAAGCCAATAATACCTAAGCCGTAATGCCAGAAGGTAGAGGGCTTAGGACTGAATATGACTGCTACACGCTCCGGTGTGCAACTCTTCCATGATACGTAACCTTTCACCTTCTCGGAAGCATCGGAGTAGTGGAAAGCTAACTCCCCTGAGATAAAAGGCGACGTTAACCAATGTATAGTTGGTAGTGTGATACTGAATCTTCTTTGCCTCCCTCCTATCGTTTGGTAGTGTGCCATGCTCAAAGTAACTTTAGATGGGATCCATCCAGCTTGGCTCTGGTGTTGTTATGGCCAATTCTGAGACTTCAGTTGAACTTAGAGTTATGCTCTTCTCTGGTAGGTATTCTATACAGATTTTCCTATCCTTCACCTCGGGCTTTTATATCCTAATAAAGGCGAGCTTAGATAGCCAATCTACTATTGAGTCCTCCAATCGAGGGATCTTCGTGATGTTCCACGAAGGGAATTTAGCTAGAAAGCTCTTCACCTTCTCAAGCTTCCTAGCCATAGTGTTGTTCCTAACCTTGTATTCGCCTTAGACTTACTAGATAACAAGCATGGAGTCTGAGAAAATCCGTAAATGCTTGGCATCAATCTCTTTGCCCAACGTAAGACTGACGATTAAGGCTTCGTATTCAAATTCGTTATTACTGGAATCGAATCCAAACTTGAGGGCATAACAGATTTTGACTTTGTGCAAGTCGATCAGAACAAGACTTGATCCACTCTCCAAGGTGGATGATTCATTGATGTAGAGAGTCCACACCAATTTGTCATTGCCTTGTAGTGTTTCTTTCTTTCCTGTATATTCTACTATGAAGTCAGCCAATACGTGTGCCTTATAGGTCGTTCATGGCTTAGACTGGATTCCATACATACTCAATTCCATCATATACTTCATCATCCATCCAGACGCATCGGGCTTCTGTAACATGGTGTATAACAGTTGATCTGTCAATAGATTATTTGGTGTGCTTGAAAAATGGGGCCTTAATTATCATGCTATGATAACAATAGCTACGATGAACTTTTCTACCTAGGTGTACTTGACGTCTAACTCGTGGAGTATATGACTGACGTAGTATATGGGCTAGTATTTTCTTCCCTCTACTCTAACTAACATAGAGGAAAGCGCCTAGTCGTTGACTGGCAAGTACAAAAATAGGTCCTCTTTGTAGATAGGCTTAAAGAAGACAGGTGGGTATGTAAGGAAGTCCTGGAGCTATTGAAAAGTGATGGCACACTTTAAGGTCCATTCAAAACCCTTCAGATTTTTTAGGATTTTGAAAAACTTAGCGCATTTATTGGCGCTCTTCAAGATGAACCTATTCAATGCGGCTACCATGCTGATGAGCTTTTATACGTTATGGATTGAGGTTAAAGGCTTCATTCCCTTGATACCAATAATTTTCTCGAGGTTGGCATTGATGCTTTTGTGTGTGACCACGAAGCTGAGGAATTTGTTGGATCTAACCCCAAAGATGCACTTCTAAGGGTTCAGCTTCATATTGTGCATGTACATTTGGTTGAAAGCTCCTCGAGGTCCTTAACATGATCGTTTGGCTTTTGGCTCTTAACAATCATGTCATCAACGTATACCTCTATATTGTACTCAATCTAGGGCCTAAATGATTTCGTCACCACCCCAAACACATTTAAGCTTAATCTTCCCAAGAGCATATTGTAAGGGGAGGGATAGTCAATTACGACAAATTCTATAAGTCATCGTGCCACGTGATCATCATCGCCAAGTTCCATGTCTAACGTGATGATCCCTTTAGCTTGGATTGTTATGATGATACAGCTTCATTTTACTGGCAGTTTCTTCTTCATCCTCTTGTACGTATAGGGGAAAAGTATGTCAATGGAATTACTAGTGTCTACCATAATTTTTAAGACCTCAAATTTCGAGATCCTCGCCCCTATCACTAAGGCATCTTAATAGGGTATATCGACCCCTTTAAGGTCTTCATCAGAAATAGAGATAGAAGTATCCAACTTCTATCTCTTCTCCCATACAGCCAGCACCTCTGATGGGGTATTAATGAGCTGCTGCTGCTAGGCTGGCTCCTGGGGTGTGGCTACCAATAATTACATTAATAATACTGTTGGTAGTGTAGTCATTGTAGCAGTCATTGTTCTACTTGGTGTGGGCGTTCTCGGTTCGTCGCCTCCAAGATGCCCTATCTCCATCATTGTTAGAATGGTCGTCGTTTTTTGGATAAGCCACGTATTTGTCGAAGAAGTCAAGCTAAATAGTGTACTCGATAACGTTCTTTAACCGGAAGCATTCGTTAATAGTGTAGTCATGGTCATCATGGAACTGACAGTACTTATCGAAGTTCTAACGACTAGGGTTTCCCCACATTTTCTGCAACTTTTGGAGCAAGTTACGGTGCTTCACTTCGAAATAGACTTGAGCAATAGTTCTATTAAGGAGTGTGTATCGCGCGTAAATAAGAGGAGGGAGTGGGTCGTACTAGGCCTGGCGCTTCTTCTTCCCCAAGCTCTCCTCCTTTGATCTCCCTAACAATCTACTACTGAGGCAATCCTTTCTATACAATTTTTCTTTGTCTTACTTTCCGCCCGACCTTATTCAATCGGCATCACGCTTGGCGTAAATGTTATTTTCCTGATCGACGTACTTCTAGGCTTTATTCTAGAAGTTAGTTAAGGTCTTCGACTTGCTCTTCACAAGCAATCAGAAGAAGTTTCTTGAAGGTTGGATGCTGAGCTGAGCAGCATAGACAATGACTCATTCATCTAGTTGAAGGATCTCGACTATGGCATTGTTGAATTAGACCATATAGTCACATAGTGTCTCACCTTTACCTTACCTTACGAGATACAAGGATGATGTCTCTTTAGACGGAGGCATGTTAGCCTTGAAGTGGAGACTGAATCTCCATACCAGCTCATCAAAGGAGCTAATGGAATTGTCGAGGAGGTGATTAAACCACGTTCGAGTTGCTTTCTTCATGATGCTTAGGAAAGCCTTGCACATTATAACATCCTCATGATCATGAAGATTCATGAGGGTATAGAAGTGGAGAAGGTGACAATTAAGGCCACCTGTACCATCATATTGATTAAGGGATGAAATTTTTCCACTGGGAGGCAACACTTTATCCTAAAAGCCCCTGGTGAAGGGTCTTATTGCTGTCGACCAGCCTAGTATCGATAGCGACTTTGCTCCCTTATTGCTCAGAGAGTCTCCTTACCGTTGCACAAAGCTCGTTAAGGTCGACATTTTCTGCTGAGTGAGATTGTTATACTACTGATTGAGCCAGTACTCCTTTTGAGTTGGCTACTTATTCATTACCAACCTGGGATTGGTCACTGTTGGCTACAGACCTTATTGGCTGTTGCTGTAATAACAGATCAAGTTACTAATCTTTGCCATTCTGCTACTGTAGCAAGGGGTTGTGCTGCCTAGTACGAGTGTCCGAAGCTTCAAGGGGATGGGATTGTGCACGGTGCCTCTCAGCTTCTTTAAAGCAAGTACGGAGTAGCCTATTTTGAGCAGATAACTCTTTAACCAATCATTTCATGCCCTCTAGGTATTCTTCCAGTATCACCCTTGGGAGGGGTTGATTGGCCGAGGGTTGGTTATGTAAGCCCTAAAGCCAAGCTAAGTAACCGTAGGGTTGAACTTAGAATCTAAGGTTTAGAGCGATCGGTTCAAGGATCCGATCAAACCCAAATTAGAAACTATTGAGAGAAATATTAGTAAAATTGACCCCGTAAACTTGAATTTAAGAAAATAAGTAATAAAATAGGAGACTATAAAATTTTCAAATTTTAAGTATAATAGGTATTAATTACCGAAAATGCGAAAAGTGTCATGAAATAACTAATAAATTACTAGAGATAAATTATATGTATATTAAAAATTTTAGAATGACCAAAATAATATTTAGGAATGTTCACGTGTATCCTACATATATTTACGTGTAGATAAAAATACGCGTAATTACTAAAATTGTCCGAAAATTAAGTAAATAATTAAAGAAAAATACAAAATAATTATAAAAAAATAAAAAAAAATCAGAAGAGGATAACTGCAACAAGATCAGGTCGTGGACTGAAAAGAAAAAATTTAACCAATAGGAATTGGACAAACAAAAAGCCTAAAATGAAGGAAATAGGGCAAAATCCCATCAAATTAATGCACATTAATTATTACATTTGTCTATAAATAAGGAAAAAATTCTTAGAAGTCATTTGGCTAGTTTGTGATCTAATAAAAATCGAAACACAAAAAAATTCGAGAGAAATTCCAGAAAATAAAAAAAAAAACTGTGCAGATTAGCAAGGTAAACTAAAACCACCACCCACCACCACCTGGGACCAAACCACCACCACCACCCTACAGTAGACCCACAGCCTGGACCGGCCAATAACATTGGACCGGGTTTGGACGGCCCAAAAGCTTCGGACCGGTTAGTCATTTATTCACCCGATTTTTGTATAATTTTGTAAAATTATTTATTTTGTCCAGAAAATTATGAAAATTGTTATTATGATGTTTTATTGTATGTAGATTTAGAGAAAAATATTTATTTAGTTTAATTATATCTGGAAATATAGGGTCCCTAACAAATTGTTTAAAACCGGGCATTTGTAAACCGGAAAATAAATAGGCTTAGGGATGTAGTTTGGAGTTCAAAATTTTTCTGTAGGATGCTCATTTGATGTATAACAGTGCTATGAAGCCATTTTTTAAAATTTAATTTCGAAATATTTAAGTTAATTTTTAGCCCTAAAATGATAGTAAAATTGGGTGATTAAGGGTTAATTAAGTGATTAGGATGTTAATTACTGATTTGAATCTTAATTAGAGGTTTATGGAAGTTAATCTCTGCAGTGGAACCTTAATCCTATCCTTTAGGTACTAAGTATGGTTAATTAGGGAAATTAGGTAAGTAATATAATAAATTAGTAATATGTGAAAATGTAAATTAATAAATTTAAAAAAATAAGGTTATTTAGATAATATTATAATAGAAATCAGAAAAATAATAAATCTGAAATGACATTTAATTTTAAGTAAATATCTCAAAATGTAAGAGTTTTACACACCGGGAATAAATTCGATACCTCAATTAGGGTTAGCGTGTACCGGATAGTTTAGAATACAAAAATTACGACCCAATAGGATATTTGAATACCCAAACATAATGTAATTAATATCACATTGGGATTCGAGCTTAATTACGACTTAGGAATTAAAACTAGAATTTAGTTTAGGAGCCGAACCCCGAAATAGAACACAACGAATCATTACTACGTTATAGGTATACATGAGGAAAATGAGTTATATTATGAATTAGAATAAGAATTCATAAAATATAAGTACTAAAAGAACCTATTTGTATTATAGGACACCCAGAAACAAATCAGCTCGCAACTAGAGGATCGAGCGATCGAGCAAATTCAAGTAAGTTGGGTTATTGCTTATTGTAATAGAGTACTAGTTTCGCAGTACTCGGAGACTTAGGCTTGTATATGATTGTGATTGTAAATAGTTTGCGCATGTGCTTGATGTATCTGAATTCGTGCTGGAATTTGTACTGTGAATGACTTTGTGACTGATTGAATTGGTATGAACTTGTTGAACACCCTAACTGGCATTTAATCTTAGTCGACCCTAATAACCGAAAACGTCATGCATTGCAACCTGTTAGGGGATCATAGGACTCTCCAACCAAATACCGACCCCTTCGAAAGGGATAGCGCAGGATTGCAAAATGGTCCCTTCTTCATCCTCAGTCGAACTAAGTGACAGGAGAGGAGGTCGCGGCGGGGGTGAAGTCAATGGTTTGAAGGTAGTCATGGGAAGAGCGAGGTCTTCATTGCACAAGCCTGGGTTTGGTTATGAGCTGCTGCATAACATGGAACTCCTCAACCCGGATTAGAGCTGGTGAAATTTCTCTGATTTCACAACGGACCGGACTACGTTGTGCGATGACACTTGATTGTTGCATTGCATGAAATAATTGTTTGATAACCCTGTTTGTGCTTGTATGCATTCATGAGTCTCCAATTCAACTTACTGAGCTGTAGTTGCTCATACCTTTATAGATCCTTTTGCAGGTTCTGATTTGTAATCTCTTCAAGTACTATGCCGCCCTACAATTATCTAGAGGTTAGTCCTTTTGAAGCCAGGGGTATGAGAATCAAGTTATTTAGCAAATGTGTAACTAGACTGACCTTGTAGTTAAAGGTTGAAGACTGTTAGTTATTCTGTAAATTAGTAAACTGTAGTTACTATGTAAAACTTCCTGGGAAGCTCTGTAGACATTATTATAAATATCTATGTTTTATAGAACTTTGTGATAATTATCATAATTGTTGTATAATCATTAATCGAACTGTTTACTTCAAAGCAAGGAGTCGTCGACGCCTTGTGTAGATTATCTCTATGGTAGGCACTGTGAGGCCAGTTACTATCATAGAATGGTTTACACGGCGGGACTGTTGCGACTTTGCGACTTCGGGGCGTAACAGGTTATTCACCAACTAGTAGTTCTCTTACTCATTGTGGTGCAACATAATGTTTACTAACTATGTTTAGGTAGTGTGTTTAAGGTTTCAAGTGTTGGAATCTGCTCTTCCTACAAGCAGTGCCAAATGTTGTCTCAAAGTATTTGCTAGTAATGATTGGGCTTTACACGTAATAGGCCTGTAAAATAAAATATTGTGAGGGGATGCTAGGGTATTGTCCGATGTGACTACTTTGATGCTTAAGTCAATAATAAACTCCTATAGAATAGAGAATGCTTTGGAGTAATAAGCAAACTTGCTGCCCAAAGTGTAGAGCTTTATCGTTATGTAAGGGCTGGTATTTATAGTGGAGTGGAGTTGGTAGTTGAAGGACGGTTAGTGGGAGAAATCTTTGTTACGCCCCGAAGTGGCGGAGTCGTTACAACTCCACCGTGTAAATTATTCTAAGATAGAAGTTGGCCTTAAAATCGTTATCTTAGACCTAATCTATACAAGGCGTCCATGACTAACCTGCTTTGAAGTAAACAGTTCGTAGTTAATACATTATTCAGAAATGAAAAATTCTAAATAAGAGCTTAGACCTTAAAAATATATGTCTATTCTTCAAATGTTTTTCCTTACTTTCTAGGATCTAACAGTTGCTAGCTTCAGAGTAGTTGTAAGTCGCTTCTTAGCTAGCATCTGCACGACGTCTATAGGGATGTGAGCAACCACAGCTCAATAAGTTAGGATGGAGGACTTAAAAATATATCACAAACACAAACAAGGTTATCAACCAAATCATTTGGTGCAATGCATGTCCAAGCAAATGCCATCGTACGACTTTGACCGACCTGTCGTAAGATTAGAGAAACTGCATCTGCTTTAATTCGAGTTGAGGAGTTGCCGTTAAAGCAACAGCTTACGACCAAACCCAGACTTGTACAATGGAAACACCATTCCTCCCGTGACTACCTTCAAACCATTTACTTCACTCTTGTCGCGATCTCCTCACCTGTCAATTAGTTCGACTAAGGATGAAGAAGTGACTCATTTTACTATACAGCGCTATCCTTTTTAAAGGGGTCGGTATTTAGCAGGAGAATCCCAGGTTTCCCCTAATAAATTGCTATGCAAGTTTGATTTATGATTATAAGTCATATCTTTGTTAAGGTCATTTTAAGGTGATTGATCACTTCGTATAAAACAATCCAGAACAACAAACGAAATCCTAGCATCACTCATAATCAAGCACATGCACACAACCAACTATTTAACAAGCACAACTAAATATAATCTCAAGTCTCCAAAATATAGCAACGTATTAATCCCAACTTACTTGGACTCCTCGCTTACTCATGTCACGCTCCGAAGCGGCAGAGTCGCAATAGCCCCGCCGTGTAAATCATCCTAAGATAGAAGTTGGCCTTACAACCGCTATCTTAGACCTGATCTACACAAGGCGTCCACAACTAACCCGCTTTGAAGTAGACAGTTTGTAATTTAAATAAATCATTTACCTATAAAAGTGAGGAATTATATATATGTTATAATTCAGTTATTGCAGTTAAAGTTTACAATATTTCTCTATAGTATTTTTCTATATCATTACATCATTCATAAATGAAAAATAATAAAAACTTAGACCTTAAAAATATGTGTCTATTCTTCAATATTTTTCCTCACTCTCCAAGATCTAGCAGTTGCTAGCTTCAGAGTAGTTGTTTACCGCTTCTTAGCCAGCACCTGCACGACGTCTATAAGGATGTGAGCAACCACAGCTCAGTAAGTAGGGACGGAGGACTTAAAACTATACCAGAAACACAACAAGTTTTTCAATCACTTATTAGATGCAATGCATGTGTAAGCAAATGCCATTGCACGACGTTGTCTGGCCCGTCGTGAGATTAGAGAAAATGCGCCTGCTCTAATCCGGGTTGAGGAGTTGCCGTTAATGCAACAGCTCATGACCAAACTCAGGCTTGTGTAATGGAGACCTTGCTCCTCCCGCGACTACCTTCGAACCATTGTCTTCACCTTCGCCGCAACCTCCTCTCCTGTCACTTAGTTCGACTGAGGATGAAGAAGGGACCATTTTACAATCCTGTGCTATCCCTTCCGAAGGGGTCAGTATTTGGCCGGAGAGTCCTAAGTTCCCCTAACGGGTTGCCATGCATGTCCGATTATAATTACTGGTCGGATATTTGATCAAGTCCAGTTTAGGATGATCAATCCTTTCATACAATATATGCCAAAACAACAAACAGAATCATAACATCACCCATAATCAAGCACATGCACACATTCAACTATCTAACAAGCACAACCAAGCATAATCTTAAGCCTCCAAAATACAACATCGTATTAATTCCCAACTTACCTCGACTCCTCGCTCATTCACTCGAGGTCCGATTTGATCAGGCCATCGCCAATCATCCCTATAACACAAACGTGGTTTCAACTTTTCATATAACTATTATAGGTTCATTTTATCCTATAACACTTATTGTTACACTTTGTTTAGGGTTTAATATGCCTAATTATCCAGGTCTTACGTCTTTTACAATTATTTAGGTTTGGGGTTAGGTTCGGGTTCGGTTTTCGCATCGATTTCTAAATTAGGTTCTAGTTCAATTTTTAAGTAGTGTTTTATACTCTAACCCTAGAAATTCGTTTCAACCCATAATGTGAAATTAATCACATTATTTCCCGATCTCCTAAATACCATCATTACCCCTAGTCAGTATTTTATTTCACCCGGTACACTTATATCCTTATTAATATACCGAATTCACTCCTAATGTGAGAAATTTTTACATTTTTCATATAATTACATAAATTCAAATTTCTTATCATATTTATTGTGCATTTTTATTATTATCACAATATCAATTTTTATTATTATATTTCCTATTTATTATATTTCCAATAATTACCTATTATGTATTATTACCTTTTTATGTATATATTACACTTCTAATATTTATATCACTCTAATTACTATCTCTAAACATCAATTATCATTTCAAAATGTCTAAATTCATCTTAAATTAGATTTTACTCCTAATTACCCTAATTTACAAAATTAACTTAAAATGTACTATTTTTTTCCATATTACTTATTTACTACATAATTAACCTAATAATTACATCTAACACCCTAAATGCTACAAGTATCATTCTCCATCAGATTTCAACATCTCTAAACATCTACTTATTCACTAAGTCAGTAATTAATAATTTAATTACTTAATTAACTCCAAATTACCCAATTTTTCCATCATTTTAGGGCAAAAAATTAATTTAAAAATTTCAAAAATTAATTTAAAAAAAATGGCTTCATAGCACTATTCTATATCACATGATCATCCTACAGAAAAAATTGAGCTCCAAACTACACTCTTAAGGTCATTTATTTCTAAACCGAAATGTGCTCGGTTTTGCATGATTTCTTAAGGATCATATATTATGGGGCATGTTTTCATCAAACTAATATTTTTACATCAAACTACATACAAAAATATCCCATAATAACAAAATTCATAATTTTTTAATAATATTTACTATTTTTACAAAATTACACAAAATTGGGCTGGAAATCGGACTCACCGATTTGGGTGGCTCCGGCCACCGTCGGCTGCCGTGGCCTTGTTGTCTGGCCTGGGCGCTGCCACCACCGTGTGGTGGTGGTGCCCGTCCACTCCCAGCTCCTCGTCTGGTGTGGGTTCCTTTTGAAAGCCTTAATTGCACAGTTTTTCTAATTTTTTTTCTAAACCAAATTTTTCTCTCAATTTTCATCTCTCCTTAATTTTTCTGATTTCTAACTGTCCAAATGAGTTTCTGAATTTTTCCTGCTATTTATAGGGCTTTAGAGGATTTATTGTGCATTAAATGGGACAAGACAATTGCCTTATCCCTTGATTTTTAGCTTTTATGTTAGCTTATTCTAATTGGTCGAATTTTTTCTTATTTTTCCCAGCTCCTACAACCCAATTCTGGATCATTCGTGATTTTTCTTGATTTTTCCTTATTTAATTATGAATTTTCTTTAAGTATTTTGTATTATTTTAGCACATTTAACGTAATTTAAGAAATTAAGCGTATTTATACTTACATGTAAATTCATATCTAGTACAAATAAATATTCCTAAATATTATTTAGGTTATTTTATAATTTTTAGTATACATATAATTTATCTCTAACGATTCGTTAAGTACCGGAATGCCTTTTACGCATTTTCGATAAATAACGAGTTATATACTTAAAATTTGAAAATTTTGTAGTCTCCTATTTTATTACTTATTTTCTTAAATTCAAACTTACGAGATCGGTTTACTAATATTTCTAGCTTTACTTTATAATTTAGGCTCGATCGGATTATTCAACTGATCGAAACCTCGGATTGCTTAGTTGTGGGGCTTACAACTCACTCGAGGTCCAACTCACTTAAGCCATCGCCGATCATCCCTATAATACAAACGTGATTTCAGTTTTTCATATAACTATTATAGGTTGGTTTTATCTTATTACGCTTATTGTTATCCTTGATTTAGGGTTTACTATGTCTAATTATCCAGATTCTCAAATCTTTTACAGTTATTTTGGGTTTAAGGCTAAGTTCGGGTTCAATTGCCACATTGATTTCTAAATTAGGTTCTGATTCGATTTCGAAGTACTGTTTTATACTCGAACCTTAAAAACTCGTTTCAACTCATAATGTGAAATTAATCACATTACTTCCAGATATCCTAAATATTATAATTACATCTAGTTAGTATTTTATTTCACCCAATACAATTAAATCTTTATTAGTGTACAAAATTTACTCCTTTTATGAGAAATTTTTAAAATTTTCATATAATTACATAAATTCAAGTTTTCTATCAGATTTATTATATATTCCTATTATTTATATAATATCAATTTTTATTCTAATATCTTTTATTTATTATATTTCTAATAATTACATATTATGTATTATCATCTATTATATACATAATACACATTTAATATTTCTATCACTCTAATTATCATCTTTCAACATCAATTAATATTTTAAAATGTCTAAATTCATCCTAAATCAGAACCTAATTACCCTAAATTACTAAATTAACTTAAAATGTATTGTTTTTCACTATTACTTATTTACTACATAATTATCCTAATAATCACATCTAATTTCTTAAATGCTATAAGTATCATACTTCATCATATTTCAACATCCTAAAACATATAATTGTACATCTAATCAGTAATTACCCATTTAATTATTTAATTAACCCTAAATTACCTATTTTATGTCTCATTTTAAGGCATAAAAATTATCTGAAATTTTATAAAATTTATTTTTTAAAAAGGGCTTTAGGGCACCATTCTATATTACCTAAGTAGTCTACAAAAAAATTTTGGGTTCAAAACTACACTATTAAGGTCATTTATTTCTAAACCAAAACATGCTCAATTTTGTATGATTTCTTAAGAACCCTATATTTTTAGACGTGATTGAACTTAATCACTATTTTTTCCTAAATCTATATACAATAAAACTTTAGAATAATAAATTTCATAATTTTCTGGGTAAAATAAATAATTTTTAAAAATTATACAAAATCGGAGCAAATATAAGACTCACCCAGTTTAATGGCTTTTGGGCTTCCAACACTAGTCCAGGTGTGTCGGTTGATCCAGGTGGTGGGTCTAGAGTGGGATGGTGGTGGTAGCTCAGTTTCAGGTGGTGGTGGTGTGTGAGTTCAGTTCACTAGCCCTTACTGCACAGATTTGCTCAATAATTTCCTAAACTTTAATTTTCCTCTTCAAATTTCGGTGCTCTCAATTTTTTTTAACTTCTAACTATCCAAATGAGTTTTGTAATTTTTCTTCTTATTTATAGAGCTTTATAGTAATTATTATGTATTTAATTGGATAAGACATTGCCTAAATTCTTTCAATTTTACCTTTTGTGTTGCTTGTTTTTTATTGGTTAATTTTTCTTCTTCACTTCCTGACCTTCCACGACCAAATCCAAGTCATTCCCTATTCCTCTTTTTTTTTTCTTAATTATTTAATAAGTTTCTAGCTAATTTAAGTAATTTTGCATATTTTAATCTACACGTAAATACATGTGAGGTACATGTGAATATTCCTAATTATTATTTAGGTTACTCTATGATTTTAGTATACATATAATCTATTTTTAGCAATTTATTAATTATTAGATTATACTTTTTGCCTTTTCGATAATTAACAAATATTATACTTAAAATTAAAAAATTTTATAGTCTCTTATTTTATTGCTTATTTTCTTAAATTCAAGTTTATAGGGTCATTTTTACTAATATTTCTATCTATAATTTATAATTTAAGTTTGATCGGATCCTTCAACCGATCGGAACTCCGAGTAGCTGGTTGTGGGGATTATAATCTTTTCCCGCAAGTAAGGGAAAATGAGGCCGTGCTGTTAACATATCCTACATATATCAATAATGGGTGTAAACTTAGTCTCTCATCCTTATCTTATGATTTCTAGCTGTTAAAGAGTGTCCTAAGCTCTATTGAGCTAGGCTTAGGACATAAGCCTAGGGTGGCAAGCCTTAAAACAAGAAGTGTGTCAGATTTGAACAAGCTTAAGGGGTTCATGTCTAAAGAACTCTGTTAATAATAATATCTTTGAATTTTCAATATGATTTTCTTTCATTCAAATCTTACAATTTACTTATTTTATCTCTGTTATTGTTAATATGGCATTTTAAACCCCAGTCCCATAGGGCCATGCCGACCTATCTAGACCTTAGGCTAACCTGATTAAACCCATGGCCTAGCTTAATTTGCTAATGCCCAACCTAGTCATCTTGTTAGCCAAACTTGACAATGACTCTCCAAACAACTTGCCTATCTTTAAAGCTTCATAATAGTTATCGGACAAAGGGATAAGGTTTGGAGACTCAATAAATCGCCATAGCCTTACAAATTTGGAGCACGTTAAACCTTACACTCCTATTACCCAAGCGGTATGGACAAGTCAAGATAGTACTTGTTCTCCCCTAATTCTCAATGACTCTCCTTTATAAATCCTTGAAAATATCCCAATGGTATTTCACTTAGACTCTTTGCACACTCCTAGTACTTTTGTGAGCTTCTAGCATCCTTGTTTTCCCCTTCAAACATTGAATATTAACTTCAGTATCGGAATGACCACACTGGACATCACCTTAACACCCTTCATTATACCCTTTTTAATAAGCTCATTATTCAAGCACAAAGCCTAAATCTAATCTATTCTATCGGTTGAATCCAACTCATGATAGTTATAATTTAAAATTGTTCTATTTTGAAACTTTTATTAATTTACATTATGTAATCTAGCAAATCAATTTTCATTGGATTACATTAATAATGAAAAGTTCCATGTCTTAAGCTAATTAGCAAGACTAATACACCTATTTAATTGGCAAAAGTTAGCTCTAATCCAGTGAAATCCTTTGCAACATCATGTTTAATTAATCTAGTAGTTGACATGTAGTAACGCTCTCTATCCTCCCGAACCTCTTTTCTAAGCTGGATTCAGACTTAAACCATCTACCTATTATCTATTAATAAGGAGTTGACTCTAATACTATTTGTGACATTACAAACCGAAATTAGTGGATAACCAAGCTAATAAATACTAATAAGTTCGTTTCAACTCTTTGGCTCAAAAGTTGCAATTACATATTGACAAGATCTTCATCACCATGGTTTTATAAACGAGTGTCATAACCTTTCGTAATTTATATAGGATACTTAATCATAAGATATCACACCTTTAATTTAATATTTATTAGATTTGAACCATTAAATAAATTATATTTTTAATGGTTCTAATTTAATAAATATTAAATTAAAAATGACATTGAGAGCTAAATTAATCTAGTCAAAATAAAAAACGAGATTGTCAAATTAATAAGGGTCTTGTTCACTTACGATAGCATCTTTGCACATTATCTTTTCTCCTTCTAAGTCCTTTATTGCATTTTGGGTTTAGGGAAGATTTTCCCACACTGGTAAGGAATCCTTTATTGAGTCTTAGTATTATACTGTTTATCCAAATACGTACCTAACTAATACTTTAAATCCTTTTTCTAAATTTAAGAGGTATAGTTTTCACCATAATTATATGGTAGCACTCATCTTTTTGGGCAACCAATGCAAACATATGTGAATACGAAATAAACTTACTTATTAGTTAAAGCACAACAGATATTTTTCAAATAAATCATGCTTGTCAATGAAGTTTACCAAACAAATCATCCATTTACACCATCGACAATCTATAGAGCATGCTTAAGAGCTTGATTATTATTTTCATGCTTATTTTACTTTTAATGTATGTTTACATCATTATTAATAAAAGTGCGGTTACCTAATATTTTATTAGCACTTATAAAAAGTTTAGAGAAAAAACTAATCTTTTAGAATTTTTAATATTGATTCTACACAAAATATATATATATGTATCAAAAAGGTGAAAAACTTATTTTACTTAGTATTTTAATAGATGTTCCCAATACCATCAACATTTTCCTATTAAATTAACAATACAACTTCTACGCATCAAAGGGTAACTCCGTAATTTTGTCATGGCATGGCGCTTAAAAAAGACTCAAAAGAGTGCACAGTGAATTAAAATATAGTCGGCACGAAGAACAGATCAAACCATGCTGCGAGGGGAAGCAAAATGAATGGCGTGGAAGTTGACGACGCAGACAACTAAGAATGGACTTCACAGCTATTGAAACTGAGAAAACACACTATACGAAGCGGCATCATATTACTACACAAGTCCGAAAAAAGAGCAATTAAGGTTTTTGTTTTTGTCCTTACATCGTACTTCGTCTGTAAGAACCGTTCTCCTACGCGTTCTCTACATAACACGGAATGATTTTCAGTTAAACTGCAAGGAGAAGCGGAAACAGATTGTCACTTTTACTTCAGGGCCTATTTAGATTATTTTTTTATTTATATTTAATCTGTATTTATTTAAAATTTAATATTTAAAAAATTATCTTATTTATATTTTATCTATTTTTATTTCATAATTATGATAAAAAATGATAATTGAAATGTTAAAATTGAAAAATAAAAATTTACATACTTTTAAGAAAAATGTTTTGAAAAAATATATTTTATACATTGAAAATAATTATTTTAATTGCTATTTTTTAAAAAATATATCTTCATTTTTTTAATATCTTATTCCTACTGAATACAAAAATTTAAATAAACAAGAATAAAATATCAATAAAATGGAAAATAAATGAACCAAATAGAGCCTTAATAGATGTTCTTTGAATTAGAATGGAACAAAAATTTTGAAGTAAGAAAGGTTTAGATTTCATGAGTGGTTTGTTGTTTAATCTCAAAGGAACTATTATTTGTAATGCATCAATAGGTTTTGTTAGATTAAATTAGGTCCTTAGTTTCACCATAGTGTTTTAAGGCGAGAGATAAATATAGACTTTATTGTTAATACATTGATACATGTATCCGATGTCTAAACCAATAAAGAAATTATATAATAAACTCTATACAATCATAGCATGTTAAAATTATTATAGTTTAATGATATAAATATCGATTTTTTAATGAAGTAATCATAATTTTTTTTTAAATTACCAAATTGTAATATGTGCTATAATTGGGAAAACAAGATACCACATCATGTTTCGATTGTTCATTTTTGGAATTGTTATGGCTTTATTGGCATTTCCCATATATTCAGCAAACATCGTGGTTTTATCGATCGCTATAAACTCTTGTGTGCATTATATTTTATATATTAACCAAGTGTATTGCATCCTCGACCCGTCATGCTTGCATGAAACTTTTGACCAAACGAATAAAAGTTCTAAACAAGGTCGGACACAAAATAGTTTATCCTCTGGAAACTCGAACTATAAGGATTTTGGAATAATGATTCTACCTATTTTCAATTTAAAAGTAAATAGAATTCATGAATAATGATTCTACTTATTTTCAGTTTAAAAGCAAATAAAATATATATAAAGTTTGATTAATTTCATAAGGATAGAATGAAATAACTATTATTCACTTATTTAGTAATTCCTACATTTGATTAGTAGAATGGCACGGAATTATTATTACAAGAAAATAAAGAATTGATATTTCTTTGTAGGACCAAGAAAATATTCATTTCTTAATTTTCTATAATATATTCTCATATCTATTCATAATATCTTGTAATAATTACAAAAAATAACTATTATTTTTTTATTCCAATCCCGAAAAATTATAAATTTATTTTCACCTTATTCTAATATGTAAACCAAACATCACATTAAGGAATTTGGTGCATAGGTTAGGGGTATTCTAATAGGGATGCAATTGGTTAGGTTATAACGGGGTTTTCGATTTATTAAAAATCTTATGGGATATTTTCTGATAAGGTTTTAAGAAATGCCTAAACCCTAGATGATTTTAAGACAAATTTTAGAGTTTTTAAAAACTCGTTGGAAACACACTATCTAATAAAATATAACTCAAGTATCATATATTATAGGAAATAAAAACTATTAATTAAAAAACTAGCAAATTCTTGGATTTCATGCTTTTGATTTACTATGAGTGTATTATTATTATATTTGATTATAGTAAATCTAATATAATAAAGCAAAATGTTAATTTTTCTGAATGCACACTATTATGGAGATGTCGCTATATTTTAATATGTAAACATTAAATTTGTTTTGCATGTAAAATCGATTCTTTTACTTATAACTTGTTTATTTATTTCTTTTTTTTTTTAATCAATAGAAAAGCATCTTTCCTCCTTTTTGTAAGATGAAGTTATGTGGATGATAAATGTAAAAACATTCATATTATAACATATGCATTCTTTTGTTTACATAGTATAAAAACATTTTTTTTTCTGTAAAAAAATAATGGGATTTGATCAAGCAATAGTTTTAGAGGTTTTTTTTTTTTTTTGCGTGTAATAAGAATAAAGAGCATATTATTTGTTGAAATAAATTATTGTTAATTTCTAATTCAACATTTCATTACTGATTCATAGTATTACTTAGTATCTATATATTTTCAATGCTTTACTTTTCCTAATCTTCATGTTACCCATTTAATTTATGTAATTAAATTGATATAACTTATCGTTAATGGGAAAAAAAAAAGCGAAAAATGGGTTTGACATGTTTTGCATAACTTATAGGTAATTGGAAGGGTATAAGTTTGGATTGTCAAACTTATACCGAACCTGTCTCGATTGCATCCCTATATCCTACAAAGTCTTTCTACCTAGTGTTAGAGAAAACATGTTTTGTGATTTTGAGAAGAATTGTAATCTTTTCTATCAGGTGCTAGAGTAGGCATGTTTTGCGGTTAACAGAAGAAGCAACCATTTGATGAAATCGAAAGGAAATGTAAATTGAATATGCCTTATGATTGAAATTAATATTGATATCTTGAATTTACATGACTACATAACAAAAGCAAAAACAAAAATAGAAAAATCGATCGTATTGCATTTTAGTTAGAAAACAATACAAACTTCAACTTGATTAAGAATTTGGATAAAAGAAAATAAAGATTTCATGAAGTATTTAAATTCGGCTCTCTCTCTCTTCTTTTTTTTTTTTAACTAACTTTATTTTGAAAGAAGAAAAGTTAAACATGTTCCATTTCAAATGAGATTTAATAGGATAAATTACAAACATATCCCCTAAATTGTTTCTCATGTTTGGATAGATTCTTTAAACTTTAATTGCCTGTTGTTATTAGGCTACTTCAGATATGGGCTTCGAAACTCATGCTAAGCACCACAATATTCGAGTTGAAACAAACAAGTCTAAACCAATCTACTTTAAACCTTGTCCTAATTCTATAAGCTCGTCTAATAGTATTACCAGAGCTACCAATCCTCTGGTAACCTCACTAGAATCTAAGCTAAGCTCTCACAAGCTCAACCGATTTTTCCAAGAAGTGTTGTCATACTCTAGCCCCTCGGATCCTGAGCCGTTAAGCCTAAGCATGAAGGCTACTCTTACAGAAGCAAAATAAATGTAAGATGGAAACTACATAGCTGAATTAGGAAAGTATACAACTAGCAATCAACATTCATTTATGACTCTCTCCATAGTTACTAATTGTATCTTTTAAACATTAGTAAGCATATCTTAAAGAAACAATATACTTTTTTATAAATATCTCATCGAACAATCTAGCAAATACCATGTAATTCCATAAATAAAGGGGATCAAATCTTTATTTTATCACTCACGTTATATGCTCTTTCCTCATGTACTCTTTAACTAATGCACTAGGGTGCTTATTACAGAGTCACTTATGGCGACTCTTTTGGCTTATTCTTATTCTTTTTCAATTTTGTTTCCAACTTATGAACCTTGACAAAAATCACCCATCAATATTTGGTATCATTTGTGGGGAGGTTAAATGGGAGCTAAAAAGTTATTAGAATGGAAATAGAATAATTATTCTTAAAGTATTTTTTATTACCTTATTTACTTAAAAATTGATGAAGAAATATTCATTTACATTTATTCTCTTTTTATAGGGAATAGTAGTTACATTTTGTGAAATGAAATATTTATCTCCTCTCTATAAGTAATAGAAAGTTAAAGTAATTGAACAAGGTTTGATTGGAAAAATAAGATAGTATAAGTAAATCTGTTTGCTATGTATGGTATTGTTTAAGCAATGTTTGGTTGGAAGAATAAGACAGTATAAGAAGAAATGGACGAGATATTATAAGGAGAACAAACGAGTACAATCTTCTTATATCATATTTGTAATGTATGAAATTAGATACGAATTTTTATTATCTAAAAATATATTGTACATTATAATAAAATTCAATACTATAATTTGGAAACTTAGTAGGATGATAAATGTAGAACTTTAAGAATATATTTAGTTTGTATTATAAAATAGATTTTTAAACTATCAAACATGGATGGACCTATGTGGCAGTCGAGGGAGCCCCTCCTCAAATCCTCCATCTCCAAAAGTTACATGATTCTACATTCATTCCTGTCATCAAATATATAGTATAAACATTTTAGTTTTAGTCTAGTATTCTAAAAGCTACTTTACTCCTTAACTTAGACTGAAGTGTAGATAAAAAATATGAATCATAGAATCCGTTCATTACTATACCATAAAAATATAACAACTAAACAATATATAAAATTGAATATTGCAATAAATGAGGTGAAGTAACCATTAGAATTGAAATTTTGTGAAGTAAATACTAAAATATAAATTTCTAACCTATTCATAGAAAAAGTCATTCTAAGATATAACATTTTTGATTCTGCATATGTTGAATTCTAGAAAGTAAATGAACATAAGTGTAATCTTATTTTTTCATAACTTTTAAAAGGTGTACATTATTACAACAAAAAAAATGTGGTTCTTAACTATTTTTAGTGATCGTTTTAGATCATAGTAGGAGTTCAAGATTATCTAAATATTTTCAAAAGCTACAAGATAACAATTTTAAAAATCAGGAAAATTGTCAAAAACTCCCCTAAACTTAAGCTTTAGTGTTGATTCACCCTTACAAACTTTTACATGTATATTTTGACTTTTGACTTTCTAAACTTTTAACGATTTGCACCATTGAGTTTACATAACATTTCCTATTAAAAGAAAATTAGCATGTGCATGACACAAATTAAAACTTTCATAAGAACTTGCACCCTCAAACCAGAAAATGATCATGCTTTTATAAAGACGTTATTTAGAAGCTGTCAATCTATTCTCCCAAGGATACAGAACCAAAAATATATATATATATATATATAATTTCTTTTTTTCTTTTTTGGCCAAAGGAAATTTATTAATAAGAAAGAAATGCATATTATCTTTGAGAACAACCAGGTGGAAAACGTAATCAACAAGACTTAGCCACTGCAATGTAGAATTTGCATTGTGTCTTATGCGAAATCAATCTCATAATAGATGTACAAAACTTAAAAGGCAGATAGTATTGCATGAGAAATTAAAAATGGCGTATCCAACAATCAAGAAAGAAAATAGTTCCCTCAAAATTGACATAAAAAGTTATAGGCTTCGAGGGAACTTTTAGTCATCTACCATTTACATTCCCTTTTTCTAATAGAAAATGTTAAGTGGACCTAACGGTTATTGTTGAAAGCTTAAGCGTTAAAAAAGCATACCTTAAAAATTTGGAAGATGGATTCGCATTAGAGCGAAAATTCAGAGAATATTGTGCAATTTTTCCTTAAAAATTTAGTTATTTGCTATTTTTCTTGGTGCTACCATTTTCTAAATTTAAGGGATTTTTTTACTATTTCATTTTTATACTATTTTATTCTTAATTTATATCTTTTAAAATTTAAATCATTTAATAAACTGTAAATTTGACTATTTAAATTTAGAAAAAAATAAATGAATATCAATTCCGTCAAAACGGAAAACAGTACTATATAATCTCCCCCAACTTACCCAAATCGATCAATCGGATACCGATCGGTTCTGGATTATACATGGCCCATGTGCCGTAACCCACAGGCCCAAACCAATAGGCTAAAACCATACTCAAGATACCGAATCCGAACATTTTCAATTAATCTCCCTCTCTCTCTCTCTCTCTCTCTCTCTCTCTCGCTCGCTCTCTCACATATTATTTTCTAGTCCTTTCAATCGGACGGCTGAGAAGTGACCACAACCCAGCATGGATCTGGAGGTGGTGGGACGCCACGCGCTTTTCTTCGACGATGATTCACTGGCGGCGTTCGTCAATTCGCCGGCAGCTCTTGTAGAGTGGAACTCTCTTTCCATCGACCGTTATGACGTTCGCCATCTCCTCTCCGCTCCTCCGCCTCCTCGTAAGCGGCGGAGCCACCAATCGACGCCGCCGCGGTCTGAGTCCTTGGCTCTCGAAGCAGAGCTTGATCATGAACGATTTCTCGATTTGCCACCGCCTATCGAAGAAGAAGAGGAAGGTAAAGCAAATGAATGAGTTTTTTTATTATAATAAATCGATAGTTTTTTTTTTCTTTTTCAGTTTATTAAGTTTTATTACTATATAGCATATACTAAGCTGAAAGATGTCTTCTTTTGGGTTATGTTTTTTGACTATTGGAATAACGCTATAGATTGAGAGGATAATTTGCATCCATATTTACCTTCATTATTTTTACTGAGATGGAGAAAGTAGTTAGGGTTTCGACTTTATCATTTGAATTTGAAGGTAGTTAGGGCTTCGAATTTGAATTTATATTGCACATATTATGTCTGCACTTTATACTTTTCTACCAAACATTCTGGACACGGTAGAGTGAAGAGGGAAGTTTTTTTACCGGAATTCATTTCACGTCCAATTGCTATATTTATTATTATGATACTCCATTTCCATTATATTTCGAACCAAAACGATGAATGCATTTGCATAAGAAGGCAACTCAACAGTATCAGAGAATAATTGACCCAAACATTATCTTGTTCCTTAGAGGATATATTGCCGTACCAGCTACTTTAAGTAATGAACCACTAGGTGCCAGTTAAGTTGATGTCTGTAGTGGTATGTTTGAAATAGTACTGCTCTTGCGATTGCTTGGCCTTAACTGTTGGAGACCTAGTAAGTTTTTAATTTATTTCCAACCTTACGTATCTTCTATTTATCTTTCATGATCAATAAATTCCTACTTAGATACAATAAATTCATGGCTTATTTGAGACAATATACAGGCATTGGATTATTCATGGCATTTGATTGTGAAATATGTCCTTATTACTATGTATCGTGGAAATGCATTTAAATGATTGAGCTAAAATGAGGGATACATGGGACTGATATTTGTAAGTTTTAGGCTTTGAACCATGAAGATATCCTCAATTTAAAACAAACAGGTGGTTCAATGTTGGCTCCCCTGTAACATTTTAATGACATTGTTTGTTAAATGATGTGTCTATATTTTCTGGTTTTAAAAGGAGAGTGGACTTGTACTGAGAAAATAGAGAGCAGACTATTCCACTGCTATCCATTGAGATTCAACCCTACCTTTGATTCTTCTCCTGGAGAAAGGAAAGGGAGTGAAATGGGGTAGAAATTTCCTATTACAACCACAACTGACTTGCGTTATAGAGAGCATATTGCTGATGCAGAAGGATGCATCAGTTAATAGTTTCTATCTGCTTTGTTTTTTTAAAAAGAAAAAATTGCTTATTTACTTCTCTTTATGAGAACTCTTGGTGATATGCCAGCCTTTTCTGCTGGAGAGCAATTGTTACAATAAACAGCAGGAAAAACTCCATCATTTTTTTTCCCTGTTATTGCGGCAAAAGCATTTGTGATCGCTTGAATTACTTAGAAAGAGATGTATGGGATTACCGTTAATGTGGAGTGAGAAGAAAAGATAGTAAGCACTTATCCAAAAAAAAAAATGAAGAAAAGATAATGAACATTGAATGTTGCCTTGTCTCGTTCAGCGTGTCTGGTTCTTTGCCAGTGTAGCCTTTGCAGCAGGAGGAGGAGGAGTCAAGTTGTAGTTTACAAATGGTTTATAGAGCATTGGTGGTTTTTAAGATGAAGTTTAGGGAAGGGGGAAAGAAATGAAGCGTGTTATATATGAAGAACAAATTCTCACAGAAAAGTCGTAGTTGTATTTGTGAATGTTACAGTTTCATGCTTTAATTTTCAAGTTTGCAGGGTCAGATATGGTTAGTGAGACTTCCATCTATTGATTGAACGAGTAAGAAAAATTTTCCTTGCTTATAATTTTTTCAGGAAATATATTCATTGTGATGTTAATTTTTTTAAGAGACAGGCAATCTCATGGAAATATTATATCCAAGAATAATTGGAACTTGTCTTCAGCATATCTATTTTAAATTCTTCTACAGAACCCAATGTTGGAAGTGGATCAAAACAAGGAACTACCGGTGCTTATAATGCTGTTGGCTTTTCATATGGAAATGCCGATGATTCTGCCAATCAAAAGATGGTTGATACGAATTCTAATTTTCGGCCACCATTTCCTGTGCCTGAAGGATTGCGTCAGAACCTGGTATGTAGATCTTTGCTTTCTTGTATACTCCTGCTTTACCCATGATATATATATAATATTGTTTGGTGGTATTTATGGAATGTGGTCAAATGGTAATTGTGTGATGTGCATGTGTTCTTCTAAGGCTTACCATGTCTAAGTTTCAGATGCTTGGAGCAGAGAAGGAGTTCTTATGTGCCAAGGTTGCCATTCAATGGGCACCTTGTTTCCTTATGATGTCATGAGCACGGGCTTTGCAGGTGAAATTAAATGATAGATGTTCATTGAAATGTCCAGATCTTCCCCACTTGAGAGCTAATCAGATGAAGAATATATTCATAAAGTTTTGTTTCTTGATCTTTATGGTTATCCAAATTATGTGAGATTCAATGATTAATAATGGTATACTTCTATGTAATTTCATGAAATCTAGGTTTCTTCTGTGACTTCTCTTTTCTGAGAAACAATTTTTGTTTATTATTTCCAGCCTCCAACAGAGAAGATACATCAGATCATTGCAAGAACTGCTACATTTGTTAGCAAGAATGGCGGACAATCAGAAATTGTTTTGAGAGTGAAGCAGGGAGACAACCCAACATTTGGATTCCTGATGCCTGATCATCATCTTTATCCATATTATAGATTTCTTGTCGATCACCATGAACTCCTGATCACTGAGACCAATAAAAAGACTTCAGAAGATGTTAGCGGGCCTGGGCAGGCAGGTGGTGCCTTGTCTTTGCTTGGTTCAGCATATGACTCTGGAGAAGATGAGGACATTAATGGACCCACTCCCAAGTCTGAAGAAACAAAGTCCCTGGAAGCCAGTGATGGTGCTAATATGTCCATATCACATGGATCTGAGAATACAGTGTCTTCCAATGTTGTAGCTGTTAAAGTTGGGTCATTTTGTAAGCATCGGCTTTCTTCCTTGAAAGAAAAGGCTTCACTTATTAGAAAGAACAATTCCCTTTATTCTCTAAATGGTGGAGCAAAAGACGGCGAGCCCTCAACAGCCGGTTCTGCTGTGGACAAATCAAAGTTTCCTGCCATATCTTCACTGAAAGTAGAGCAATCTGTCTTGGAACCTCCATCTGATTTGAAGCGATCAGTTGATAAGATAGTTGAGTTTATCTTGAAAAATGGAAAAGAATTTGAATCTATTCTTCGTGAACAAGATAGAGAACATGGGAGGTTTCCATTTCTTCTGCCATATGATCAGTATCATTCTTACTATTTACAAGTTCTTGAGAAAGCACAACAGGTTTGTGCCTGAAAGTCATGTTTTTGGTTTTATGTTTGTTATGAACTGTGATATCTTGGGAGATGAAGCTATTTATGGAGTTGTGTTTGGCTTTTAATTCATGATTGGTAATAAATTCTACATCATTTCTGCTAATAGTTCTTAAATTTTGCAGGAGAAATTCTTTTGTTTTTGTGTATCTAGTGTATACTGGAGGTGTATAGTCTGCAGCCAATTTGATGGATTGACCTTTTTGCTACAGTGCCTTTGTAATCGTGCATCTTATGTGGAGCTGCAATGCAGCTATCATATGTAGTGCTTTCCTAGGAAAAATGCCTCTCTATTCAGGGATCTCTTGGACCGGTTGTTTTTCTTAGTGTATTGGCAGTTCTGTCACGAAGTGCTTGTATTGTAACCTTATTGCTGGTTGATGTCCTTTCTGTGTGTCTTCATAACTGGTTGGAGATGTCGCAGGTTTTTAACTTAAAGCCTATCTCACAATTTCAGTCTTTCATTTTTCCTCATGGTAATTTTGATGAAATGCCACTACCCATGAGCAGCAGCTAAGCTCTTATTATCTTAGTCACGGGTCTAGGTTTTGCCTGTTTCATCTTGCTTACTGAAGAATGTGTGTGTATATTAATTAAAATCAATTATTTTGGGTGTGGATTAATGAAAATAATTCATGTTGGTTTGGAAAAAAGATTATATATAACTGTGTGTAATTTGTCCTTCATTTTCTTTACTTCTTACTCACTGCAGTCCAAGTTGCCCATGAAGAAGATGAGTTCTGGGAAACATGATGCAATAGAGAAGAAATCTTCTGCAGCAAAGGAAAGCGATGGGCTACCTTTGGACTCTGATATACCATATGATTCGTACAGGAAAGGAAAATTTAAAATGGTAATTGGGAAGACGAAGAAAGATGACCAGGAGCAGCCTTCCAAAGACACTCAACTGCAAATTGGAGTCGGTGTAGATGCTGCTGCAGCTGCTGCTATACTTCAGGCAGCTAGAAGAGGTATTAAAAATCCCACTCTGGATATTCTTCCAGGGACAGCATCATTCAATGGAAGTGGTCAGGGTCTGTGTGGTGAGGCTGGAACAGCCTCAAGCTTTGGCTCTCTTTCTGTTCAAAAGCTAGATCAAAATGCTCCTCTTTCTGCTACATTTGCAAAGACGGCTGCTCTTGCAGCTGCCGGTGAAGCTGATTCCTCCGAAGCATCCTTGACTAAGGAACAGAAGCTTAAGGCTGAAAGATTAAGACGAGCAAAGATGTTCACAGCCATGTTGAAAAAAGGATCCGAACCCTTAAAATCAGGCAATTTATCAGGAGAACCATCAGGATCTATGCTTTCTGGCTCTGGTGCTGTAAATGTGAATCTCTCTGGTGGGAAAAAAGAGAGCAGTCCAGTTGTGTCAGAAGTGGATACTTTGGATAGGAGTGAGAAGATTGAAACAAAAGCATCAGATGATGAGAAAAATGAACGAAGAGCAAAGAGGAGGTATCGGTCAAGAAGTAGAAAGGATGTTGAGGATGATGAAGAAGAACAAGAAGTGGGAGACAAATACAGAGAAAAAGATCACAAGCACTTGAAAAAGAAGCGGCGGTCTCATCGATCTTCTCACCGAAGTAAAGACAGGCATAAGCACCGGAAAAGACACAGGCATGACGGTTCTGAAGATGAGCATTGGCACCATCGTCACCAGCATGAGCACGATAGCTCCTCTAATGATGAACGGTATCATCATCGGTACAAGCATGATGATCACTCATCTGATTATGAGGAACGCCGCAGACGACGTCGCCACAAGCATCATGACTCGTCTGATAGCGATCACGACCTTGAAAAATCTGATGAGCGCAGGGAGCGTGTATATAAAGAAGAATTGGAGGAAGGAGAGATCAGTGCAAAATCAGGTGAATCTAAAGCAAGTGGGGCTGAAAGTGCCAAGAGAGAGGCGTCTGTAGATATATCGAATTCATCACAGGCCCAATCGCGGGGAGATCCTTCGCAGCCTACTGTAACTACCGAAGTCTCTGATGATCTAAGAGCGAAAATTCGAGCTATGCTCATGGCAACATTGTAAGTAGAAGTGGGAGATTTGTTGTCTGTACCAATTCTTTGATCACTGGTACTAGATTATGAGGAAGCCAAGAAAATTCTTATCAAAAAATGGAGGAATAATTTTATCAGTCTCTTGATGGTGTTCCATTATTCTTGGTTGAGGCTTCGCTGTGTGGCATGTATCGTATCTCTCATTAGTTAGAACAACTTGGGTAATTTTAGTCACTGATTTATATTGAGAAGTGGAGAGGCTCCATTTCCGAGTTTGATGGTTTTCATCCAGCTTTACAGGTCCTCTCTATCCATTACCACCTTCTGATATTTGATTAGCTGGTAGACTTTGCAATGTAATGTCGGCTGTCTCAGATTCTGGCCATCGGTTAACATATGGTAAAAACTCGATTAACGTTTTCAGTGTATATGAACTGGCTCTGCTATTGCTACTGTGCTGCTACATGAGACCGTTTCTAAAACTTAAATCACCAAGCAATGCATTAAGTTGGTTTATTTTTGTAATACACTCTGTTGAATCCATCATCATCATACAACCCACCTACTATAAGCCGCCACTTTCTTTTTTGTCATTTTTAAATTTTTTTTCCTATTTTTATTTTTTTATTTATATTATTAAATTCTTAATTAATTAGGATTTTGTAATTATTTTAATTTCCATTTTTTTTTCTAATTTTCTAAGTAATTTTTCAAAATTTTTTATTAATTTACTTAAATAATATATATTACTAATTCATTTAATTTAATTAATTATTCGGGGGCAAAACGGATTGCAACTTGTCAACACTCATGGGACAACTAATGGAGGAGTGATTTGTAAACTTTCACAATCATTAGATTGAAATAAAAATCATGGACAAATAGAAAAGTAAGTCGGAGAACTTTTTGTACTTTTACCTTCTATATATTATGTAAAACTTACAAAAATCTAATGAAAGCGAATCAAGAAATAATAACTTAACTAGGGTTGGAGGTCTTTTTTAATTTTTTATAAATTATAATATCATTATCTTTTATTTATCATATACGTATAATAGTTACTAGTCATTTCTTGTAAATAATTTTTGCTACACCTTCGTTTTTTATCAAGATTTACTTTAATCCCTAAATACGATACAAAACTATACAAGTTTTTGAAATAAGATCTAAAACTCATTTAAATGCAAAACTTTATAAAAATTATTATCATATAAGACATATTATGTAACATCTTAGACTTATCTAAAACCAAAACAACTCCGAAGCTACTTATGACCCATCATAAACCCTTTTTTTACAAGCACCATTTAGTATCTTTATTAAATAATTTACAAATATTAAAATAGTTATATATTATCCCTCTAAAACCATTTATTTGAGAACTTAAATGTATTTGGATTTAAAAAAAAAACGAAAAAAAGAGAAGATTATCCATTCTCCATGTTCATATTTATTTTATTAGGAACACTACATTCATTTTTCTTTTACTAGAAATGAAAATAATATTTTATTTTGATACTTTTACTAGCAACAAAAATAATGTTTTATTTTATTAAATGTTAATGAATTAGGAAGTTAGAAACAATTTTAAAAAATCCTAAAAATCGTTGAGATTATTTATTTGTTTTTTTATTCACTATTTTTAATGCATCTAATACGGGTGGATGCTTTCACTAGTAATTAGGAAAAGAGACAATAGAGTAGGAAAATAAAAAGGAAAAGAAAATAGAACGAGCTATGTCTAGAATTTGTATTTGATTTTGAATCTGTACGGAAAGAAAAAGTTAGAAAAAAAATGCTCGCATGAGTCATCAACGGCTCACGAGAGGCAAAGCCAGCTTAAATGAAGAGTCTTATTGTAGAGAATCTCACGCCTTTCCGGTTATTAATAAGAAGTCATCAAAAATCTCAGCGCTTTATCGGTGCACCTACACGTGTATGGTCAAGGGGGCTCCTCTACACATATATATAAAATAACACTCTCTTTCAACCGCAACAAGTCCAACGAGTTAGGTTCTGCGCAATTATGCGAGGTAAACTTAATCACGAAGCTATGCGTTCCATTGGTTTATTTTTCTAAAACACTCCGTTGAATCCATCATCTGGCGGCCGTCGAGGTCATTGTGTTCAACTTTATACTCAATGGCCAGGTGATGAACGGTTCGGTTTCGTCCATGGAGCATAGAAATCCCCAACACACTTGTTAATTTGATGAATCGAAACAAGATTTGATCGAATTGTTTAATCTTGACGTTTATTAGGTTTTGCATTTTATTTCTGTCTTGTATTATTGCAGCGTCACTGTAATCGACATATATATTTTTTAAAACTTCTCCTGTTTATTCGCTAATGCTTGAATTGATTGATATCCGATTCAAATGAGTTTTCCTGTTCTGATATGCTTTGCTTTTTTATATGCATGACGATGTTTATCACAAAAAGGAAAAAAAGAGAGAAAAATTTATATACATTTTTTTTAATAATTGATTATTGAAAATAAGTGTGTTATGAAATTTCCAATCGTTTTTCTTAATTATTTTGAGAAGAAAACGGCTTGCTTTTATGTAGTTGCAGTAATTGAATTGTTGGTTTTGCAATTTCAATAGGTTGTTTATTGGTTAGTTATTCTAGAATGCAGTTAAATAATTGAAAATGCAAAACCTTATAAAAATTATTATCATGTAAAATTTATTACCTAATACCTTAAACTTATCCAAAACCAAAACAACTCCCAATTTACTTATGACCCGTCGTCCGTATTATTTGAGAGATTAAGGAAGGGATTATAAAAGAATGAATATTATTAAAGTTAAATCCTTTTTTATAGGTGTCATTTAGTATCGTTATTAAATAACTTGTAAATATTAAAAGGGTTATATATTATTTCTCTAAAACCACTTATCGAAAAACTTAAATGTATTTGGATTTTAAAAAAATAAAGAAAAAAGAAAACCATCCATTTATTTTACTAGTAATTAAAATAATATTTTATTTTGATACTTTTAACAATAAGAAAAATAATGTTTTATTTTATTAAATGTTAACAAAATAGGAAGTTAGAAACAGTTTTAAAAAATTCTAGAAACCATTAAAATTATTTATTTGTTTATTTATTTACTATTTTTAATACATCATCTAATACAGGTGGATGCTAATAAAATAAAAAAAGAAAATAGAACGGGCTATATCTAGAATTAGGATTTGATTTTTAATCTGTACGGAAATAAAAAAATTAAAAAGAAATGCTCGCGTGGAGTCATCAACGGCTCACGAGAGGCAAAAACCACCATAAATGAAGAGTCTTATTGTAGATAATCACCCCTTTCCGGTTACTAATAAAAGGTCAGAAAAAATCTCAGCGCTTTATCAATACACGTGTATGGTCAAGGGGGCTCCTCTACGCATATATATATCCCAAAATAACACTCTTTCAACTGCAATACCTCAGAATTATGCGAGGTAAACTTAATCACCAAGCAATGCGATACATTAGTTTATTTTTCTAATACAATCCCTTCAATCCATCATCTGATCACTGTCGAGATCGGTTGTGTTTAACTTTGTACTCATTGACTAGGTGATGAACAGTGCGGTTTCGTTCATAAAGCATAGAAATCCCCAACATACTCATTAATTTGATAAATCGAAACAACCTTTGATTGAATTGTTTAATCTTCATGTTTATTAGGTTTTGCATTTTATTGTGATTGATATATATTTTTTAAAACTTTTCTTGTTTATTCGCTAATATTTGAATTAATTGATATCTAATTCAAATGAGTTTTCTTGTTCTGATATGCTCTGCTTTTTGCATGCATGATCATGTGGTTGATGGTTATGTAGTGGTTGATGTTTATCATAAAAAGGAAAAAAAAAAGAGAAAAATTTATGTACTTTTTTTTTTAATCATTGATTATTGGAAGTAAGTGTATTATGAAATTGCAAATCGTTTTTGTTAATCATTCTGAGTAGAAACTGTTTGTTTTTGTGAAGTTGCAGTAATTGGATTGTCAGTTTTCCAATTTCAATACATCTTGTATTGGTTAATTATTCTAGAATGCAGATAAATAATTGACGATGCAGTGCCTGTAGTAGTGGGACAAGTAGTCGGGAAAATTGGAGCGTGAAATTGTCTTAATTCGTAAGGAACTAGTTCTAAGTAACCTGAGAGCTGGCATTCATGGTTAAGACCAGTTGCCTGAGGTGTTAGGTTGAATTTCTACTGGGCTAATTCTTGATGGAACCTACCTATAACTAGCTGGAGAATTCGGTGTTTTAACTGGGTGATTTACGAGGTTATGATTGTCTGATTGAATAGTGCAATGAGAAAGGTAGTTCTTAAGCAGATGGGAGTAATTTTGTGTCGACTCTATGGATGATTGAATATGATTTTGAATGATCTTCTAGGCTTGTAACAAGGAAGAGCTTTGGCAGAATTTATATTATGAAGAAGTTCTTCATTTATGTATTAATTTATTGTTTTCTAACTGATTTTTTATTTTAATTCCTGTGTACAGACAACATGGGAACAGGATTCAAGTGTGTCAGTGTGACTATTTTCATTTGCTTTCTCTTATTTCCTTTGGTCCTCTGCACATCCAATGATGGGTTGCTTCGAATTGGACTGAAAAAGAAGAAACTAGACAATAACAACTTGATGTCAGCCCGGCTTGTTAGAGGAGAGCAGATCTTGAGGGGTTCCATCTGGAAGAGTCATTTCAACGGTGACCTTTTGGGCTCAGGGGAAACTGATATTGTAGCACTGAAAAATTACATGGATGCTCAATATTTTGGTGAGATTGGAATTGGTACTCCTCCACAGAATTTTACGGTGATTTTTGATACCGGTAGCTCTAACTTGTGGGTACCCTCGTCTAAGTGCCGTTTATCGGTGAGTCATTGTTTTGTTATCTATAATTAGCTCTTTATCTTCTTACATGGTGATCTTAGATATGCTGAAGTTGAACAAAATTGTAGGTCGCTTGCTACATGCATTCAAAATACAAGTCCAGCCAATCTAGTACCTACAAAAGAAATGGTTTGTCTGGCCTCCTTATTATGATTTTGCATCTAAGAAATGCTATCTCAATTTTCATTATTGAGATTTAACAGAATGTAGGAAATCTATTCCACACTGTTCCAGGAATTATCTAGAGGTTTCAAATTCACAGGTGGCGTTCATTTTTCTTTCGTATTTTAATAGTCTTTTTAAATCAAGTTTTGTGTCATCAGCCATATTTAAAGGAAGGTTTGCTTTGGATCACTCTGAAGAATGATAGATCTTCTATGGCTTTAAGGTCAAGGATTTTGCATGTGTATTTTGAATTAAGATTGGAGAGATGTCTTCTTTCTTGCCATTCCTCAAATCTCGCTGGTTAGAATGTCTACTCTAAGAAAAAATGTAATTGGTGGTGAGAACCTGAGAAAGTTTGGTAGCAGCTTGTGCTACATAGTGCAGGAATTTTATTGTCTTATTTCTTGATGTTAGATATTCTGTATGTTTTGTTTTTTCTCTGTGGAACAAGTATCTCTAATACATTCTTTTTCCTTTATCAAACACAAAGGAAAATCTGCGGATATTCATTATGGAACAGGATCAATTTCTGGATTCTTTAGTCAAGATAATGTAAAAATTGGTGATCTTCTGGTTGAGAATCAGGTGCTGTATCCTTTTTTTTGAGCAGTCTCTTAATTCTGCAACTGCTTATCAAAAAAGCTTGTCAGATGTGCTAAATCATCTTTTATTATGCTCTCACAGGAATTTATTGAGGCAACTAAGGAGCCTGGCATCACTTTTTTGATGGCTAAATTTGATGGTATACTTGGACTTGGATTTCAGGAGATCTCTGTTGGAGATGCAGTGCCTGTATGGTATGTGTTTGCTAAAGCATGCTGCTTGATTTTTTTAAATCTTTGTTGCCTAAACTCGGTTGCATGGTAGGCACATGCTGACATTTAGTATTACAGGTACAACATGGTCAATCAAGGACTTGTCAAAGACCCTGTTTTCTCATTTTGGTTCAACCGTAACAGCGAGGAAGAGGAAGGAGGAGAGATTGTGTTTGGTGGAATGGATTCTCATCATTACAAAGGAGAGCACACTTATGTACCTGTGACTCGGAAAGGGTATTGGCAGGTCTGTTCTAAAGAACTGTCTCAGCTTGGGTGTTGTCTATATCTGATTAAAGGTATAAACTGATATTACGTTTTATTTTCTTCTGTATTTGCAGTTTGAAATGGGCGATGTCATGATTGATGGTAAAACTACTGGTAAGGAAGATTTTGTGTTAAAATTTAATTAAAAATGCAGAGATGCTGTTCTTATGGTCATTTGCCTCTTGTTTTCCTCCTATGATTCCAGGGTTTTGCAGTAATGGCTGTTCAGCAATAGCCGATTCTGGTACTTCTTTGTTGGCAGGTCCAACTGTGAGTATGCTTCCTTTCAGTTTCTGTAAATCTATTTTATACTTTATAAGTTGTTTTCTTTGGGGATGAAGCCTTAGACTATTCAGCTTGTTGAGCCATTTGAGTTGCTTCTCTTTCAAATGAGTCGAATGTCGTAACTCATTGATAATAATTTTTCAATGGATCGGTGGTTTTAGTTACATTAATTATTTTAGTTATTGATATATCAAAAAAGCCAAAAATATTCTAAAAATGTTAAAGCTTAGAGATCAGTTGAAACATGTTAGAAAATGACATGAATCCTGGTTCCAAAATCGTCATTTAGCTTCTTATCTATTTAAATCCATGTATTGTATCTCTGGTAATGTTCCAACCGGCATGTGAGGGAATATTGAAATATAGGAATAAATCCACATATATCTTTACAGGCTTAAGCTTTTTGCTTAACAAGGTGTGAAGAGCATTTAGAAAAGAATTAGGTTTTCCCATGAGGGAAGTAGAATGCAACTATGGTCTCATTTGTAGTTTTAACTCATTAAAATTTTGCACATATAATTATGTTTGTAGGACACAAATATTACTTTTTGTTTCACTTAATTTATCTATGTATAATTGCTTCTTTTTATCTGTTTATCTGTTTTGCAGACCATTATCACTGAAATCAATCATGCAATTGGAGCAGGAGGTGTTTTGAGTGAAGAATGCAAGGCTGTAGTTGCACAGTATGGGAAAACAATAATTGAAAGGCTTCTAGCAAAGGTAGTTGGAATCTTGATACCGTATAATTGTGGTATCTTAGTACATCATGCCTTAACATATTCACGCGTTTTCTCTATCTTAATAGCTTTTCCTTCACTTGGCAGGATCAACCACGTAAAATATGCTCACAAATTGGTCTCTGTACTTTTGATGGGACTCGAGGTGTCAGGTGGGCATTCACTTCATTGTTTGTTGTTATTCTTCCCCCCTTTTGGTTATAACATCTGTTCCTTTTATTCACCTATAAATTGTTCTGTTTTTCTTTTGAACTCAGTGTGGGTATTGAAAGTGTTGTTGACGAGAACAAGGAGCGAACTTCCAGTGGGGTACATGATGACATGTGTTCTACATGTGAGATGACAGTTGTATGGATGCAAAACCAGCTTCTGCAAAATCGGACAGAGGATGATATTCTTAATTATGTCAATGAGGTAAACCAACTCTTAAAGTACCTTTGTTATATTTGTTCTTTCTACATGCTTATTCTTTTACTTTATTTTGTAGCTTTGCGAGCGGCTACCTAGTCCAATGGGAGAATCGGCAGTTGACTGCAGTGCTTTGTCTTCCTCGCCTAATGTCTCCTTTACAATTGGCGGGAAGGCATTTGAACTGACTCCGGAACAGGTACAATTACATTATAGCCCTCTACTTTATTATTCTTACTTGTGTCTCATAAAAGTATGACATGGAGCCACCTCTAAGAGTAGCTGTATTTTGTTAGCTTTAAGTTGAAATTATGTTCATGGAAAGTTAGGAGGCAGTTAATGTAGACTGTCCCCACAACTCAACAATCAGCAAGTGAAAGTGTGAAGAAAATACTTGATTCTCGCTTCTCTTTGATTCTAATTTTCTCTTTCTGAATGGCGTTGGTTTTCAGTATATTCTGAAAATAGGTGAGGGAGATAAAGCCCAGTGCATAAGTGGATTTACAGCTCTGGATGTGCCCCCTCCTCGTGGACCTCTCTGGTATGTACAATACAAACAGGATTTTTCAGATTGATTTTCTTGATTTCTAATTGTAATTCTTGCTTAAATATGCGCTGCTTGTCGGGAAAGAAAGAAATTCGAACGATGCGGTTGTATTTGATTCTTTCATCTGACACTTAACAAGCCAATCTATCTATGCAGGATTCTAGGTGATGTCTTCATGGGCCGCTATCACACAGTCTTCGACTATGGTAAACTAAGAGTCGGCTTTGCTGAAGCTGCATAAGTGGCGGCTAATCACAGGATTAGGTTCATAAATGGTCTTCTTTGAGCTAATTTCTGATTTTATAAGTTGTCATCAATTCTCCAAGTACCGTTTCGATTTAACTACATTCCCAAAGTTGTCTATCCTTCGCAGAACGACACATGTATGTTCTTTGCTTGTTTTTGTTTGGTAATGTAGAGTCCAATGTACTTGTTTTTAATGGGTCAGTTTGGGAATGAATGCATATGAGTTTGGTCGGTGTTCCCTGTCATTCTTTGTTTGGTTCGATCAAATTAGTCTAATTTAAGAAATAATATTCTAATAAAGATAATTTGGACATCTAATTTTGACTTTAACAAAGGAAGTACAATATCCAATGTGAAGGAAATACCTTCTTATATTATATCTGTGGATGCGTGGTAATGGGGATCGTGATAATAATCTTCACGAGGATGCACATAACAGAATCATCCAATGGAGAAATGATCGGAAAGGAGAAAAGCATTTCGACCAAATTAGTTTGTGGAAGAATCGAATGCTGGGAGCTTAAATCCAGCTCGCTTGGAGGGAAATGGGGGTTACTATGTGCAATGATGAAATAAAAAAAAAGGTAGATAAATCATTGGTTTACTCACTTTTAGTAACATTTTCTACAGAGGGAGTGACACATAAAAATCATGTGATCCTTTATATGAAGAACATGTAGTCCTGTTTATTTTTTATGTTATACTTTTAATAATGGAAGGTATTATTAAAATAGGTAGATTATTTATTACTTGCAAATAGTAAGTACTATACTTGACTTAACAAATAAGAAGAGTACTTATTACTAGCTCGTAAATAGTAAAGAAAGATTACGCAATAAATGCTTTACCTGACTTGACAAATAAGAGCTTGGAACAAGACAATAATAAAAGGGCCGGCCGTAATATGCATGATCAGAGAAAGCTCATTTGGAGATTGGGTGATGGTTAAAAATTAAAAAAAGAAAAAATTTGGCAAGATGATAAGTACCAAAGGAATGGTAATCATGACCTGAAGCCTAGGGAAATGTTACTGTACTAAATTAGAGAGGGGCAAGTAGTAAAAAAAATATTTTAGAATGGAAAATGAAAACAAGCCTGTCCGGTTCCATTTGTAAATTAAAACAGTACTCAAATGGAAGGAGGCAGGTTTACCTCACTTAAAGATTTCCTAATTTAGTTCTCAACCACAGTTTCATTTTTTCATCGGGTCCTATGATTGTTCAGTTAGTCCTTCGACAGCCAAACATGGAAACCCCTAGATACTACACCTCCCTGCAACTTTTCTCCTGAAGCACCACATTCCTCACAACGTTGTTAGAGAGTAGGGAGGAAACAACGACCTTGTTGATGACAGAACATTCTCCGTGCACGATCGCCCTAGAGGCTAGGAATTTACTACGAATAGGGGCACAAAATGTTTACTACCATGTTCTGGCTTGACTGATGGATAGTCCTACAGTATCTTAGCTATACCGGACCAACAAAAATCATTACTTGGAATTTTAGGGGAGGAAATTTCCCAAGGAAGAAGAATGCCATTAATGAAGTGATTGTGACTTTCTATCTTGACATGCTCGTGCTCTTTAAAATTAATGTTGTCAAATCTAAACCGAAATATTAATTTATGAATGAGAAAGGGTTAAAGTTTAAGAGGGTCAATCGGATCGAATTGGAATTAAATCTGGATCAATAAAAATATTAGAATATAATTTATATTTATTTATAAAATAATAAAAATTATATATATAATCGAAAATTAAAAATTAAGAGTTTTTTACAATTTATTTTTATTTTTCTTTGATTTACATTTATTTTTTTTAACAAATTAGAATATTTTTTAGAAAATATAAAAAAAAACAATATGTTTTAATAAAAAAAACCCAATCGATTCTTATAGGAATGAGTTGTAGTGGTTAAGTAAATTGGATTGAACAAAAATTACTATTAATGAGGATCAAATAAGTAATTTAGACCAGTTTTATAGAGAGATTAGATCGAATCGAATTAGACTGGACAGATCAACTCGGATATAATAATACTGCTCGAGACAAAATATGGATTTCAAATCCTACTTATTCATCATGCTTTAGTTCAATGTTTTACTAGTTGGCTTTGCTCAAAGGCAAAAATGCATCATCGAGGAATAATAATGATACCGAACTATGATAATATGGAGGTTACCCTATTAATCTAATTAGGAAATTCATATCACGATCTAGTTGGTTCCAATTCACCTAAATGGTTTTTTTTTTTTTTCCGATTTTGCGTACAAGCGAATTATTCTTTAATAGACTAGCCCTTTAGGAGGTACATTCCTTGAAAAAAAATTTAAAAAAGAAATCTCTTGAAAAAAATATTACGCCTAAGGGGTTGTGAAGACTCCCTTTGGAAAGATGCCTTTTATAAACCTACACTCTACAAAACAAGTAAATCAAAATACTTCTTGTACGCACAAAATAAAGTAAAAGCAACAATTATAATGCAATTAAAATGCTGAAACTCCAAATCCAACCCACTTCCCAGTCTCTTGATACATAGCTTTAACTTGTGATGATATTTATTACTCTATATCCAATTCACATACTCGAAATCCCAAATCATTCACTACTACAATAATGCAAAAAGTAAAACATAAGGTGTATAGTACCTCTATGCATGGGTTGAAGGACCACCATACCTAGTTCAACTCTATCACCTTTAGCCAACTCGACTGGTTCTACATCTCCTCTACTTTGGTACTGAGATTAGTCATTTGAATTGCATTGAGTAGTCGAAACAAATCATCGTATGACCTCTCCTAACTTCCATACACAGCTTCAATTGCATTCATCTTTCCAACCCACACTTTTCTATTGTTGACTTGATACCCAAATTGCTTATCAATAATACTGCGAAGTTGAGAAATCTTGGTGTCAAGATCTTTCCTAATGACATTAAAGAACTCCTTGGCCATGGACAGTGATTTTGTAATCACAAACACACCCTTTAAGTCTAATGGGATTGACACATATGTGGGGTTTCATCAATCTTATAATCACAAACACACACTTTAGTTTCTTCCTACATGTATGTAGCCTCCACTGTCAGCCATCTTCATACTCAGTACAAAGGAAGAAATCATCCTCTTCATCTCCCTTAGCCTCATAATCATCATTGTTGTAAGCCCCAAAGTTCAGCCAAGTAACCGTAGGATTGAATTTAGAACCCAAGGTTTAGAGCGATCGGCTAAAGGATCCGATACACCCAAATTATAAACGATTGAGAGAAATATTAGTAAAAATGACCCCGTAAACTTAAATTTAAGAAAATAAATAGCAAAATAGGAGACTATAAAATTTTCAAATTTTAAGCATAATAACTGCTAATTATCGAAAAGGCAAAAAGTGTAATATAATAACCAATAAATTATTAGAGATAGATTATATGTATACTAAAAATTTTAGAATGACCAAAATAATATTTAGGAATGTTCACGTGTACCCTACATGTATTTACGTGTAGATAAAAATACGCGTAATTACTAAAATTGGCCGAAAACTAAGAAAATAATTAAAGAAAAATATAAAATAATTATGGAAAAATAAGAAAAAAAATCAAAAGATGATAAGATGAATCAAGATAAGGTCGTGGCAGGTCCAAAGCTGCAAAATAAAAATTGAACAACACAAAAGCCAAAAATTAAGGAATTTGGACAAAGTCTTGTCAAATTAATGCATATTAATTACAGCAAATGTCTATAAATAGGGAAAAAAATTACAGAGCTCATTTGGACAGTTTGGAAAGTGAGAAAATTAGGGAGAGTTGAAAATTCGAGAGAAAATCCAGAAAATAAAAAAAAATAAGGAAAATTGTGCAGTTAAGGGTTTTAAAAGGAACCCACACCAGAAGAGGAGCTGAAAGTGGACGGCCACCACCACCACACGGTGGTGTCAGCGCCCAGGCCGGCCGACAAGGCCACGGCGGCCCGCGGTGGCCGGAGCCACCCAAACCGGTGAGTCCAAATTCCAGCCCGATTCTTGTGAAATTTTGTAAAAATAGTAAATATAATTAGAAAATTATGAATTTTTTTATTCTGGGATATTTTTGTATGTAGTGTGTAGGAAAAATATTATTTAGATGAAAACATGTCCCGTAATATAGGGTCCTTAAGAAATCGTGCAAAACCGAGCACATTTCGGTTTAGAAATAAATGACCTTAGGAGTGTAGTTTGGAGCTCAATTTTTTTCTGTAGGATGCTCATGTGATATAGAACAGTGCTATGAAGCCATTTTTTTAAAATTAATTTTCAAAATTTTTAAGTAAATTTTTAGCCCTAAAATGATGGTAAAATTGGGTGATTTAGGGTTAATTAGGTGATTAGGATGTTAATTACTGATTTAGATAGTAATTAGATGTTTAGGGATGTTAATCTATGATGTGGAAACCTGATCCTAGTGTATGGAGTGTTAAGTATAAGTAATGAAGGTGTTATGTGGTAAATGTAGAAAATTAGGAATATGTAGAATTAAAAATTAATAAATATGGAAAAATTAGGTTTAATTAGATAATAAAATAATGAAAGTCAGAACATAACAAATCTGAAACAAAATTCAATTTTAGGTAATTATATGAAAAATGTAAAAATTTCTCACAACATGAGTAAATTCGGTACACTAATATGGATTTAAGTGTACCGGATGGAATAAAATACTGACTAGGGGTAGTAATCGTGTTTAGGAGATCGGGAATTAATGTGATTAATTTCACATTATGGGTTGAAACGGATTTCTAGGGTTGGAATCTAAAACATTACGTAGAAATCGAACTAAAAACTTAATTTAGAAATCGATGCGAAAACCGAACCTGAACCTGAACCTAAACCCAACCCTAAAATAATTATAAAAGACTTAATATCTAGATAATTAGGTATATTTAACCTTAAACAAAACCTAACAATAAGCGTTATCAGATAAAATGAACTTATAATATTATATGAAATACTGAAACCACGTTCGTGTTATAGGGATGATCGGCGATGGCCTGAGCAAATCGGACCTCGAGTGAGTGAGCGAGGAGTCGAGGTAAGTTGGGATTAATACGATGCTGTATTTTTGGAGGCTTAAAATTATGCTTGGTTGTGCTTGTTAGATAGTCGAATGTGTGCATGTGCTTGATTATGGGTGATGCTATGATTCTGTTTGTTGCTTTGGCACATGTTGTATGAATTGTATGTAATGATTGATCACCCTGAATTGGACTTAATCAAATATACGACCTGTAATCATAATCGAACATGCATGGTAACCCGTTAGGGGAACTTAGGACTCTCCGACCAAATACCGACCCCTTCGGAAGGGATAGCGCAGGATTGCAAAATGGTTCCTTCTTCATCCTCAGTCGAACTAAGTGACAGGAGAGGAGGTCGCGGCGAGGGTGAAGGCAGTGGTTCGAAGGTAGTCGCGGGAGGAGCAAGGTCTCCATTACACAAGCCTGGGTTTGGTCGTGAGCTGTTGCATTAACGGCAACTCCTCAACCCGGATTAGAGCGGGCGCAATTTCTCTAATCTCAGGACGGGCCGGACAACGTCGTGCGATGGCATTTGCTTGCACATGCATTGCACCTAATAAGTGATTGAAAACCTTGTTGTGTGTATGGTATAGTTTTAAGTCCTCCGTCCTAACTTACTGAGCTGTGGTTGCTCACATTCCTATAGACATCGTGCAGGTGCTGGCTAAGAAGCGGCAACAACTACTCTGAAGCTAGCAACTGCTGGATCCTGGAGAGTGAGGAAAAACATTGAAGAATCAAAACATGTTTTACTTTTCATTTCTGATTAATGTAATAACTGAATTATAGTGACTATACATAACTTTTCTCACTTTCTTAAATGATTTGTTTAAATTACAAATTGTCTACTTCGAAGCGGGTTAGTCGTGGATGCCTTGTGTAGATCAGGTCTAAGATAGCGGTTGTAAGGTCAACTTCTATCTTAGGGTGGTTTACACAGCGGGGGCTGTTACGACTCTACCGCTTCGGGGCGTGACAATTGTCATTGTCGTCGTCACTATCGACAGGTAAGCCTCTCATTCGCTAAACTACGCAATCATGTGAAACTTCATTTTACAAAACCAAGCCTATAACCTCATCCATCACATTATCATCATCTTATGGGCACAAATAGGCAACGACTCATATTTATAAGCTATTTGTTTATTTTCCTTGATTAGCACCGTTGCTTTATTCTCCTTAACTAGAGGCATGTATGTTTTTTATGCAAAGGGACGTCCTTTTACTCCTCTAATCCTAGCATACAAGTGGTGAATATGGGTTTGCCTAAATGCTTCTACCACCTCAATGAAATTCTTGACTTCATTGTCGTTCTTAATAGCAATGAGAGAATACTTCACGAACACTACGAACACCCAATTAGACATTGGGATTGATAAGTATAAATTACTTTACACTTTCAAAGTATGTTTAAGTATATAATTGATCATAAATATGATTTAATTCTTTAGATTGGGTACTTAATTGAATAAAATAATGATTTCAAGTAAATCACGAGCAAAAGGAGGAAGTATACATTAGAATAACAACTTTTGAGTTAGTCACGGCCGTGAAGGAGAAAAAACAAGTATAGAAACTATCACGTTTCGAAGCGGCAGAGTCGTAACAGCCCCACCGTGTAAACCATTCTAAGATAGTAGTTAGCCTTACAACTGCTATCTTAGATCTAATCTACACAAGGCGTCCATGACTAACTCGCTTTGAAATAAACAGTTTGTAATTTAAATAAATCATTTACCTAAGAAAGTGATAAAATATATATATACACTGAAATTCAGTTATTACAATTAAAATATATATTTATTCTTCAAATGTTTTTCTTCACTTCCCAGGATCTAGCAGTTGCTAGCTTTAGAGTAGTTGTATATCGTTTTTTAGCCAGCACCTACACGATGTCTATAGGGATGTGAGCAACCACACCTTAGTAAGTTAGGATGGAGGACTTAAAACTATACCATAAACATAACAAGGTTATCAATCAATTTATTAGGTATAATGCATGTTCAAGCAAATGCCATCGCACGACGTTGTCCGACCCGTCGTGAGATAGAGAAATTGCGTTTGCTTCAATCCGGGTTAAGGAGTTCCCGTTAATGCAACAGCTCACAACCAAACCCAGGCTTGCGCAATGGAGACACCGCTCCTCTCAAGATTACCTTTGAAAATTGACTTCATCCTTGCCGCGACCTCCTCTCTTGTCACTTAGTTCGACTGAGGATGAAAAATGGACTGTTATACAATCCTGCGTTATCCTTTTCGAAAGGGTCGGTATTTGGTCGGAGAATTTTAGGTTTCCCCTAATGGGTTGTCTTGCAGGTCCGATTATGATTACGGGTCGTATATTTGATTAGGTCCGGTTTAGGGTGATCAATCATTTCATACAAATCATACAATACAAGCTAGAACAACAAATGAAATCACAACATCACTCATAATCAAGCATATGCACACAACCAACTATTTAACAAGTACAACTAAGCATAATCTCAAGCCTCCAAAATACAGCAACGTATTAATCTCAATTTACCTGAACTCCTCGTTCGCTCACTTACTCGAGGTCCAACTCGCTCAGGTCATCGCCGATCATCTCTATAACACAAATTTGGTTTTTGTTTTTCATATAACTACTATAAGTTAGTTTTATCCTATAATGCTTATTGTTATATTTTGTTTAAGGTTTAATATATCCAGTTATTTAAGTTCTTAAATCTTTTACAATTATTCTAAGTTTGGAGTTAGTTTCGGGTTCAATTTTTACATTGATTTCTAAATTAGATTCTAGTTCGATTTTTAAATACTGTTTTATACCCAAATTCTAGAAATTTATTTCAACTCATAATATGAAATTAATCACATTACTTCTCGATATCTTAAATATCATCATTACCTTAGTTAGTATTTTATTCTACCCCGTCGGGTTCAATTTCTGTATTGATTTTTAAGTTAAATTCTAGTTCAATTTCTAAATACTGTTTTATACCCGAATTCTAGAAATTTATTTCAACTCATAATGTGAAATTAATCACATTATTTCCCAATATCCTAAATATCATCATTATCCCTAATTAGTATTTTATTCTATCGAGTATACTTAAATCTGTATTAGTATACTGAATTTACTCTTGATGTGAGAAATTTTTATATTTTTTATATAATTACATAAATTTAAGTTTTCTATCAGATTTATTATATATTATTATTATTATCATAATATCAATTTTTATTCTAATATATTCTATTTATTATATTTCTAATAATTGTATATTATGTACTATTACTTATTATGTACATAATACACATCTAATATTTTTATCACTCTAATTATCATCTCCTAACATCAATTATCATTTTAAAATATCTAAATTTATCCTAAATCAGATTTTACACCTAATTACCTTGATTTACAAAATTAACTTAAAATTTACTATTTTTTTGCCTATTACTTATTTACTACATAATTAACCTAATAATTACATCTAACACACTAGATGCTACAAGTATCATAATTCAATAGATTTCAACATCTTAAAACATATAATTATTCACTAAATCAGTAATTAACCATTTAATTACTTAATTGATCATAAATTACCCATTTTATGCCTCATTTTAAGGCCTAAAAATTTTGAAAATTTATTTTTAAAAACAGGCTTTATAGCATTGTTCTATATTATCTAAGTAGTCTACACAAAAATTTTGGACTCAAAACTACACTCCTAAGGTTATTTATTTCTAAACCGAAGCATGTTTGGTTTTGTATGATTTTTAAGGACTATATATCACGGGACATATTTTCATCAAAATAATATTTTTCCTAAAAATTACATAAAAAAATATTTCAGAATAAAAAAATTCATAATTTTCTAAGAATATTTACTATTTTTACAAAATTACACAAAATCGAACTCATCGATTTGGGTGGTTCCTGCCACTGTCGGTGGCCATGAGTGTGTCGGACCACTTGGGCGCTGCCACCACCGTGTGATGGTGGTGGCCGTCTACTCCGAGCTGTTCGTCGGGTTTAAGTTCTCTTTACAAGCTCCAACTACACAGTTTTCTTATTTCTTTTTTACCCAAATTTTCTCTTCCAATTTTGATACTCCTAATTTTTCTCTCATTTCTAACTGTCTAAATGAGCTCTGGGATTTTTTTCCCTATTTATAAAGTTTTATGGTAATTAATGTGCATTAAATCGGATAAGACATTTCCCAAATCCCTTAATTTTTTGCTTTTGTATTGCTTTAATTTAATTGGCTAATTTTTTTCTTATTTTCCCCAGCTTCCACAACCCAATTCTGGATTATTTCTTATTTTTTATGATTTTTATTTATTTTTTATTAATTAATTATGAATTTTCTTTAATTATTTAGTATTTTTTTAGCACATTACGCATATTTTAAGTAATTATGTGTATTTCTACCTACATAAAAATTCATATATAGTACAAATAAATATTCCTAAATATTATTTAGGTCATTCTATGATTTTTAGTATACATATAATTTATTTCTAGCGATTCGTTAATTATCAGAATGCATTTTACGCATTTTCGATAAATAATGAGTTATATACTTAAAATTTAGAATTTTTATATTGTTTTATTTTATTACTTATTTTCTTAAATTCGAACTTATGGAATCATTTTTACTAATATTTCTGGTTTTACTTATAATTTAAGCTTGATCGGATCTTTCAACCGATCGAAACCTTGAGTGACTAGTTGTGGGGCTTACAGAAACATTATTTACGGGTGTGATAACAAAGCAATGAAGAATCCACCTTAGTTACACCCTCAATCACGACTATGATTAAGGGAAGTTTTGTCAATCCCTTTGTCAATCATGACCGTAATTAAAATAACAGAAAGATAATCATGGCTATGGTTACAGGTGTGATAAGATTTAATAATGCGATGAGGAGTTTACAGCCTCAATAACGGCTATGATTACTAAAGAATAATTCTTTTCGAGAGTATCACACCTCGAGTCACGGGCATGATAAGGGTGTAATAGTAAGGAGCACAATTATTCATTTCAACCTTTTCACGCGAACCAATACTTAAGAAACATCAAGTGGTACTATGAAAGGGTAAATTCGAGTCTTTTGATGAGGAGAATATAAAAAGCTACTACAATTGGTGGAAGAAGGATTTTCATGGGGATATCAAATTTTACGAAAGTAGACATCATTTAAAACAACACATCACCTACCTATACACATCCACATTTTGTACCCATCCTTATACTAGTTTGTATCCTGTATCATTTTCCTGTGTATGTACTGTATTTTTTCCAGAATCACTCTAGAGAGAGATGACGGGAATTCGTTGTTCGTGTATTTATCAAATTTCTTCAGTGGAATAAAAAGGGGTTTTTACTTTAACTATTCCATGTTCTATTTTTGTTTAATTATGTTTCTTACAAGTTTTTGTCATTGTTTGATCATACGTGAGTAGTTCGTTAGGGTTTGCTTCATTAAGCAGTATGATTAAGTGCTTGAAAAAGTAATTTCTTGATGTTTGTTAATTTCGATGAATTGCACTTGATGAATTTAAGTACGGTTTAGTGCATAACATTGACTTAGAATTTCAATCTATTGCATAGACCTAGTTTATTGGAACAACTTACTTCTGATAATAGAGATATCATTAGAAAAGTTACTGCATCCTTAGGAGAATTGATACGTTAATTTAATATTAATGCAATCATAGTTGGCTATTAATTAGGGAGAGATTCCAATAGACACAATTAGGATTAGAAGTAAGTAGTTCTGAAAAGAATACTTATATACTATAATTTCCTACAGTTAACAAGTATTAGAATGAAAAGTATGTTGGTAAGATTATACTAAATGATGAAGTAAGCCTGCATATTAAGTGTATCTTCGTAATTGTTCTTGTAATTATTGTTTTAATCATTCTAAATTGTAGATTAGTGTAGTTTAGTTAACATTTAGAATCTTAATAAACGATCATTTTGATGAAATTTGCTGCTAGATAATAGGAAAAATTATTAAGTACTAGTGTTTCAGTCATTTTCCCAGTAAAGACGATTTTATACTCATCTAAGCTATAAAACGATAGGTATACTTACTTGTTGAACCGAGTTAAGGATAAAATATAGGTTTATAAATTGTAAAACTCAAAAGCTTTGTTTAGAGTCAATCAAAATTTTTAGCGCCGTTGGCAAGGAAAATTGGCATCATCATTAGGAACATTAGGATTCCTGTTCTTCTAGCCTTTATTTTTCTTTTTATAATTGTTAGTAGTTTAGTCAAAATACTTGTACTCATATTTAATCATTTGTTGAATTGCATTTTATGACCCGAAGCAGTATAACTGAACTAGCTGATTTTGATCTTGAACTCGAGAGAACACTTAGAAGTAACTTAAGGAAAGTTTGAGAATATTTTGAGAAGCAAATTTCAACTAGTAAGGAAGTAAGAGCATGAGAACCGTTAAGATCCAAGATGAATAACCTAGATCAAAACACCAAGCCGCCAGTAGGAAATTAGTTCTTAAATCTAGAAGATGGTATCTAAGGTGATCTACCATTGAATTTGGACCCACATCTTGATGTGAATCGAAATGTAGTACAAGCAAGAATCGAGCCAGGAGTAAATCTGCCTATAGCTCCCAAGACAATGTTGGATTGTTGTAGGCCTAACTTGGATGGGGCTAGTATTGGTATAGTTCAGCCTAGAGTTCAAGCCAATACATTTGAAAGCAAGCCGAATATTATACAAATGATCCAGCAATGTGTTTAGTTTGATGGGTTCAGTGACAAAAACCCCAACAACCGTTTGCAACAGTTCTTAAAGATATGTGACACATTCAAGATAGGTGAAGTTTTTGAGGACGTTATTAGACTTAAGCTATTTTCATTTTCACTAAGGTCCAATGCAAAGCAATGGCTCAACTCTATGCTATAGAATTTCATTAATACTTTGTAAGAAATGGCTGAATTGTTTATGAGAAAATACTTTCCACTTTCAAGGACAGCTAAGTTAAGAGTAGATATTTCTTCTTTCAGTCAAATGGATTCAAAGACTCTATATGAAGCATGTAAGAGGTAGAAGGAGTTGTTAAGAAAGTGTCCTTATCATGGTCTTCCAGATTGGCATCAAGTTCAGGCATTCTACAATGGATTAAACTACACCACTAGGCAACTCATTGATGCAGCCGTTGGAGGAAGCCTGAACTATAAGTCACCTAAGCAATGCATTCAATTGTTTGAAGACATGGCTAATAATCATTATCAGTGGTCATCTATAAGAGAAAGAGAAAGAAAGTCAGTAGGAAAACATGAATTGGATGCTACTTCCACTTTAGCACATAAGGTGGAAGTGTTGACAAGAAAAATTGATAGTCTCTTAATGAGTCAAAATAAGGCTTTAGTAGTTACAAGTTTAGAGTTAACTAACTCGTCCGAGATTGATCAAGTGGAAGAAGTTGACTACATGGGGAACCCGATCAGACCTAACAATGATCCCTTTAACAATACCTATAATCCGAGTTGGAGAAATCATCCAAATTTTCAATGGGGTAACAACACCGTTCAAGGTTCTAACATGCCTCCTCCTAGATTTTAGAGACAAGTGCTACCTCCTCTAGGTAAACCAATGTCCATTGAACAAATGTTGGCTCAGTACATCAAGACCTCTGAAACTACCACCAAGCCACAGAAGCAGCCTTAAGAAATCAAGGAGCCTGAATACATAATCTAGAAAATTAGTTGGGGTAGATTTCCAAGATGTTATCCGAAAGAGCTCTTAGATCATTATCGAGCAACAAGGAGATAAACCCTAAAGAGCATGTTAAAGTTATGACTCTTAGAAGTGGTAAAAAGTTACAAACTTCTGAGAGGCTCTAAGACAGTAGAAGAGAAGTTGAGGCTACAAATAGGGATCAGCTAAGGAATAATGAATTGCCAGAAGGGAAAGTCTTACCAATAGAGCCAAAAGAATATAAGCCACAATTACCATACTCTTCTAGACTACGGAAAGATAAGGATGATGAGCATTATAAGAAGTTTTTTGAACTCTTTAAGCAATTGTACATCAACCTTCCTTTAGTGGAATCTTTGGGCCAAATGCTTAAATATGCAAAAAATTTTAAGGAGCTTTTTTCCAACAAGAGGAAATTAGAGGAGCTTTCTACTGTTATATTAGGTAGAGAATGCTATATAGCTCTCATGAACAAGTTACCCAAGAAACTCAAGGATCCTAGTAGCTTTATTATCCCTTATTTGATAGGAGACCTTCCAGTAGAAAAGGCATTGGCAGATCTTGGAGTTAGCATCAATTTGATGCCCTATAGTTTGTTCAAGAGATTAAATTTAGGGGAGCCCAAAAGTATTTTAATGAGCATTCAGTTGGCAGACAGATCCATGCGATTCCTAAAAAGAGTTGTGGAAGATGTTTTGATTAAAGTGCATGACTTTATTTTCCTTGCAGATTTTGTAGTATTGGATATAGATGAGGATATCGAGGTCCTACTCATATTGGGAAGGCCATTCTTGGCAACTGAAGGTACTGTAATTAATGACAATGATAGAAAGTTGGTCCTACGGGTTGGAAACAAGGAAATGGAGATCAAAATGCTTGATGTCTTTCAAAAATCAATAAGCAATGATGATGAATGCTTTGCAATGGATTCATTTGACTTTACCGTTTCTAAGTTTTTACAAGATATCTTGAGTAAGGATCCTTTGGAAACATGCTTGACGAAGGGGAATGAGGTAAATGAAATGGAAGAAGTAAAAGAGATGATCACTTGGTTGGATGTATGTAGCACGTAAGTAAAGAATTTCAGGATTGAAGAGATTGAAAGGAGTTTGATTACTCATATAAAGCCTTCAGTTAAGGAGCCTCCTGACTTAGAAATGAAACAAGTGCCCACTTATTTAAAATATGCTTTTCTTTCTGAAGATTCTAAGTTTCCAGTTATCATTTCATCAAGGCTGGATTTTTACTAAAAAGAGAAACTTTTATCAATTCTTAAAGAACATAAGAAGGCAATTGCTTGGAAGATATTAGACATCTAGGGAATTAGTCCCTCCTTCTGTTAAAATTTTGATGGAAGATGGATGTAAATCAGGAGTGAAACCTCAAAGGAGGCTGAATCTAAACATGAAGGAAGTCATTAAGAAAGAAGTAATGAAGCTTATGGATGCTAGACTCATCTACCCAATATCAAATAGTCCATGGGTGAGTCCGGTTCAAGTTGTTTCAAAGAAGGTTAGCATGACAGTAGTCGCAAACAAGAAGAATGAGTTGATACCGATGTGTACTGTGACTGGTTGGAGAATGTACATTGATTACAAGAAACTCAATGATGCTACAAGGAAAGACCACTTCCTACTGCCTTTTATTAATCAATTGTTGGAAAGATTAGCGGATCATGAATATTATTGTTTCCTAGATGGGATGTCTGATTATTTTTAGATTGTGATAGCTCCGGAAGATCAATAGAAGACGACCTTTACTTACCCTTATAGTACTTTTGCATGCCATAAAATGTCGTTTGGACTATGTAACAGACCAACCACTTTTCAACATTGTATGATGGCTATTTTTGGAGAGCTAGTCGAAGATGTGATGGAAGTTTTCATGGATGATTTTTCTATGTTTGGTAATACATTTGATGGATGCCTTGAAAATTTAAAAAGGGTTCTATGGAGGTGCGAAGAGATGAACCTGGTTCTCAATTGGGAAAAGTGCTATTTTATGGTACAACAAGGCATTGTGTTAGGACATAATATATCAAACAAAAGCATCGAGGTAAACAAGGCAAAGATATAAGTGATAATAAGGTTACCACCTCCATTATTTGTGAAGGCTATAAGCAGCTTCTTAGGACATGCTGGATTTTATTGGTAATTCATTAAGGACTTCTCTAAGAAAGCAAGGCCATTGACGAAGCTCCTTGAGAAGGGTGTACCATTTGATTTTAACACCAATTGTTTAAAGGCTTTTAATGTTCTGAAGGAAAAATTGACCAATGCTCCTATCATAGTAGTTCTTGATTGGACCATGCCATTTGAATTAATGTATGATGTAAGTGATTCAATCGTACGAGCGGTATTGGGACAGAAAAAAGACCAATACTTTCAACTAATACATTATACTAGCAAGACGCTCACTCCAACTCAAGCAAATTACACCACGATTGAGAAAGAACTGTTAGCGATTGTTTTTGCTTTTGACAAATTTTGGCCCTATTTGATTCTCTCAAAAGTGATTGCTTACACCGATCACTCAACTTTAAGATACATTTTCTCTAAATCTTATACAAAACTATGGTTAATCCGTTCGATGCTGTTGCTACAAGAATTTGATTTAGAAATAAGGGACAAGGAAGAGGCTAAAAATTTGGCTGCTAATCATTTGTCTAGGTTAAATAATCCATATCTAGAAGAATTGGATGAGGATGACATTGATGATAAATTTCTCGAAGAAAGCTTGTTTTTCCTTTGTACAGTAGCAGCTTATAATATTCCATGGTTTATTGATATAGCAAATTATTTGGTTAGGAAGGTTTTACCATGAGATTTAGATCACTTCAAGAAAAAGAACTTATTCGCGAAGTTAAAACATTACTTTTAGGAAGATCCTTTTCTTTTTTGGCTGTGTGCTGATCAGATTATCCGATGTTGCGTATCACATGAAGAAGGATACAAAATTTTGTTCCATTGCCATAGTGGACCAACCGGTGGTCACTATAGTGCAAATAAAACAGCTTAGAAAGTATTGGAGGTTGGTTTTTACTGGCCAAGTATATTCGGGATGCTCATGGTTATGTTTCAGCTTGCGATAAGTGTCAAAGATTTGGGAATGTTTCTAAGAAGGATGAAATGCCACAGAATTATATATTAGAATGTGAAGTCTTCGATGTTTAGGGAATAGACTTCATGGGATCGTTCTGGAGTTCGTATGGTAATAAGTACATTCTTGTTGCAGTCGATTATGTATCAAAGTAGGTTGAAGCTCGAGTTTTACCGACAAATGATGCTAGGGTAGTAGCGAAATTTTTGAGAAAGTTATTTTCTAAATTTGGAGCACCTTGAGTATTGATTAGTGATAGAGGAACCTACTTTTGTAGCAATTAGATGGAACAAATCCTTAATAGATATGGGAACACCATAGGATGGCCACTCCTTACCATCTACAAACAAGTGGCTAAGTAGAGGTATCTAATAAGGACTTAAAAAGGGTTTTGGAGAAGACCATAGCACATAATAAAAAAGATTGGGCTAACAAGTTAAATGATGCTTTATAGGCATATCGAATGCTTACAAGGCTCCATTAGGTAGTACTCCTTATCAATTAGTATATGATAAGGCCTGCTTTTTATTGGTGGAGATTGAGCATAAGGCTTATTGGGTTATGAAGACAGCAAATTTAGATTATGAAGCAACCGGTAAACTTAGGCGTTTCCAACTTAATGAACTGGACGAGTAGCGTTAGATGGCTTATCAAAATAATTGAATGTATAAGGAGCGAGCTAAACATCTTTATAATTCCAGGATTAAGCACCCCAAGCAATTCAAGGAGGGTGATCTGACATTGTTATACAATTCTAGACTTAAGTTATTTTCTAGAAAACTTAAGTCTAAGTGGTCGGGTCCATTTTTAGTGAAAAAGACGTTTCCATATGGAGTAATGGAAGTTGAACACCTGGAAAATAGAACATTCAAGGTTAATGGACAGTGGTTGAAGATATACCATGGAGAAGTGAATTGGAAAGAGGGGAAAGAGGAGTTAAGACTTCTCCAATTTAAGGAATGAAGATGCATACTTTGGAAACGCCGAGCTTGAGACATTAAACAAGCATGTTTGTTTATTTATTAGACTTTCAATTTCATTTTGCTTATTTTGAGTACTTTCAGAATTGTTGAGTTTTTAATTTTAATTAATTGTTGTTATTGTTAATGGTTTGGATTGTTTTAAGTATCTTGTTTTTAGTTAATGCACAAAGAAAGACACCATAGAGTGAAAGTCATGGCAATTCAGTGAGAAGAGGAGAATTCATGGAATGTAGGGACGTGGATGGAAAAGTAGAAGCCCAATATATATCTCGACAGTAATAAAGGTAAGTAATTGAATTTTTTTTTTCAAGTAAAACATACATCACAAGATCAATCACGACCATGACAAATTAATAGAGCTAATCCACCTATCCATCACGACCATGATCAACCCCCTTTAAGAGTTCACACCTCAATCATGGCTGTAATCAATACCTTGGAAGTTCTTCATGTCATCACAACCGTGATCTAAAAAGATAATTGTGAAATCTAAGACCATAGTACTAGTCACGAGTAGCATCATGCGTGTAACTATAAAAAGGGGAAGGCCATGATGGTTTAATTTTTTTTTTGGGCATCGAGCTTATCATAGGAGTCATCACACCCATAACAAAGCTTAAAAAGGGGATTACGACCCAAGTCATGGATGTGGTCATGTTCTTATTGCTCCACTATATAAGAAATTTCTTTCTCCCTTTCTTCATTTCTTACATTTTAAACTTCTACCTCGTGATAAAACACTCTTCACACCTGTCCTTCACAAAAAACCCGTACCATTTTAACACTTACTCGATCATTCTTAGCACAATAACATGCATTTAAGGTATGATTTTCGTCTTTTTCCTTTCATTTTTCTTTACGTATATAGTGATTCATTTCTTGTAATTTTAGATTTATCTGTCTATGTTTGCTATTAATTGTGATATTGTTGCTATAATAGTTTTCAGTTGTTTATATCATCCTTAAACTTTGAATTTGCATGAATCTATAGTATAAGTTGATTATTCAGAATGAAACCTTAATTCCTTTGAATAATGGTAGAATTAAGGATTGTTGCAAATTGAGCATAAGTTGATAAATTTGCCTTATCATCGTACTTACGTGTTTTGTAGAACTGCATTACTGGTTGCTGTTTTATATGATGGAAGTGTTGTATTATGCATAATAATGTAACGTTACATGTGTTTAGTCAAGGGAAGACATTCATCCTTAGTTGATGTTGTAGCTTAAGTTGAGTTATGTTAATTTGTTTGTCGTGGATGCTTGGAAGTTGGTTAGGATTGATCATGATTAATCAATAGATGCGTTGTGTTCGTAAATAGCAAGAAGTCGAATTGGGTTTACTTGAATTGAAGTGTGCTTGAAGTTTGAACTAACAATTGATATTTGCAAATGGTACTGAAACATTCAACTACTTCTTAACATACATGACCAAGAGTTGATAGTCCTCCTTCTCCTCTTCCCCGACGTTCTAATGCTGCAAGTTCCAGTCAATCAGTTGCTCCACCAGCCGGTATGACTGATGAGCAAGCATACAGATTCAAGGAGTTCGCCGCGAAGAAGATTATTAGGAGACATTGTATCATGGATTTGGACGTACTGGGGGAATATGGCTTAAAGATAGCTAAGCAACGGTTATTAGGGAATGGACCATAGCTGAAGTTATTTTTAGTGCAAAAAAAAAAAAACATATTGACAAATAACCCTAGCTCTGCTCTCATCCTTTAAGATTAAGTACGAATATATTGGCTCCAAGATGGACAATGAGGTAGAGTTCTTTACATTTGGAAGGAGTCACGCCTTTGACATGTTGACATTCGTACAGGCAATGGGGTTATACACCCGAGCTAAGCTTTAAGATGAAGAGTTTGTTGATCTACCTATGAGCCTACCCTGTTGAACTTCAATAACTGAATTTTGGAGAGAAATCTCCAATGAAAACAACTTTAAGGTGAGTAAATCAAAAGCTTATACGTTAAAGAAAACCGATGCTCGAGTCTTCCATTATATTCTGGTCAAGACGATCTATGGGAAACATGAGAACCCCAGAGCGGGGGGGGAGGGAAGTATGATTTATTGCCTTTATATAGTATGTTGAAGGGGTTTCCAGTGAATGTAGGCATCTTAACAACTTATGGACTTCGCCGGCAGACTTTTGATAAAAGCAAGGGTATATTCATAGGGGGGCTAATCACTAGGATTCTAAGGAATTTGAGGTTGTGGCCTATAAGTAATAGACCAAACGACTCTTGCGTTGATCCTAAACCGCTTCCAAGAACCCGTTTTAATCAATGGGGCATTACAAGAGTCTCGGATCCTAATTTGGATATCGAAGACCCTGAAACTCCTAAGTTTGCATCTTCAACTTCTAGCTTCTTAGTTAGCAATCTAAAGAGATTAGAAATCGAGATGGCTGAGATGAAGGAAACTCAGAAGGGGATCGTCGAGCTCTTAAAGAATATAGCCACTAAAGTGGGAGTGGCTATACCTTCGTGTTTCTCTCGTCCCCAAACTCAGGAGGACGTTGGTCACAGTTAAACTTCGGTTCCCCAACCAAGGTTGGCTCCTCGAGAAGAAAAAGGAGGAGATGAAGAGTCTGAAGAAGAGGACTCTAGTGATGATGAGGACGACTTCGACGAAGCCGATAGCGATGATGAAGAAGGCGCTAAAGAAGCTTAGCAAGCACCAGTTGGACAAGATGTTGAGGATAGGAGTGAGAAGGAGTCTCCTGAAGAGGATGAAGACGGGTTGGATGAGGAGACAACAGCTGATAAAGACTGACTTGTTTCTTGTTTGTTTTTCTTGTTATTTTCTTTGTTTTCTTTTGATGTTTATTATTGGTTAAGATCACTAGTTTGTTGAAAGCTTGCTTTTACTGATGTATATTGTTATGGAAACTCTTGTATCACAAGCTTGTCATCTTTTGTTTTGTTGTTTTGTCTTGATGGTCAGGTGTATGTTGTTTGTTCAAGTTGTCCTAGTGTTAGAAGTTGTATTCTTTGATCATCTAAGAATTAATGAATTACTCGAACTTCATGTTTTAGAGAAGGCCAGTTCTCGTTGTTTCTTCATTCTCATCTTTTTAGTTATTTCAATTATATGCCTATTCTATGTTTACTTCCTTCCGACATTAAGGACAATGTCTTTCATTAAGTGTAGGGAAGGGTAAATTATGTTTATCAAAAACCTTCTACTTAGTTTGTTTGTTTTAAAGTATGACTTGATTTAATGGATTGTGGATTTAACAAAACAACAAACAATTTGGTGAGTTAATTTTGTGTCTCACTCAATTTTTATGAACTTAGTTTACATGATCAAGATTATGGGATAGAATCTCAGTGAATCACACTTGCTTACTATTTAATGAATGAGTTTAGGGGTTAGAAGTGAATTGTAGTCTTTGTTTTAAAGCTAATTGATTATACTTCTAAATTTTCTAAGTAGTATATCTACTTTTCAATTACTTTTGGGAGATCATTTAATCTTGAATGAAAAGGGCAAATGAAGTAATTTACTTGTTAATACTTCTTGAGAATCTCTTCAAATTGGAATAAATTAAAGTGTAAGGACTGAATTAGTAAGGGCGAGCTTGGGTCGCTTAGGTCCCTCAGAAGAGCGAAGTCTGACCCCGCTATTAATTTTTGTCTTTATAACTCTGTAATAAAAATTTATAAGGATCAAGTTAGTAAGGGTGAGCTTCGGTCTCTCAGAAGAACAAAGTCCGACTCTGCTGCTGAACTTTAACCTTATAGCCAAGTTAGTAAGGGTAGGCTTTGGTCTCTCAGAAGAGCGAAGTCTGACTCTACTACCGATCTTTAGTATTCTTATGAAAAAAAAAAAAAAAACGAATGCAATGTGTAAGTGATATTGGAGAGATTCAATAAAAGAAATAAAAATACAGGGGAAAGATAAGATGTAATATACTTTTCTTCTAGATTAGTGTTTTTAAGAAGTAATTAAAGGTTTCTTATACATTTAGGGAAGAAGATGAAGTATAACCAATTATCATTTATCTATTTGACTTTGTGATTGACTTTAGACCTTTGAAAGCTTTTGTTAAATAGTAAGGGTTAAGTATGTTTTACTTTTATTAGTCTTAGAATATTGTTTTTGTATTCTAAGAACAAAATGGGGTATGGGCAAAGTTAAGCCACTATAGATGTTTTGTCAAATGTGCAATAAATTTGTTTTGAGTGTTTGCTTGAGGATAAGCAAAGCTTAAGTATGGAGAAGTTGATTAGTGTTAATTACTTTACATTTTCAAAACATGTTTAGGTATAGAATTGATCATAAATGTAATTTAATTCTTTAGATTGGATACTTAATTGAATAAAATAATAATCTTAAGTAAATCATGAGCAAAAGGAGCAAGTATACACAAGAATAATAACTTTCAAGTTAGTCACGGCCCTAAAAGAGAAAAAACAAGTGTAAAAGAATCAATCATGGGCATAATAACAAAGCAGTGAAGAATCCATCTTGGTTACGCCTTCAATCATGACCATGATCAAGGGAAGTTTTATCAATCCCCCTGTCGATCATGGCTGTAATTGAATAGCAGAAGGATACTCACGACCATAGTCATGGGCATGATGAGATTAAATAATACAACGAGGAGTTCATGGCTTCAATAACGGCCATGATTGATGAAGAATAATTCTTTTCGAGACTATCATGTCTTGAGTCACTAGTGTAATAGAAAGGGGCATAACTGTTTATTTCACCCTTTCCACGTTAACTAATACATAGGAAACGTCAAGTGGTGACATGAAGGGATAAATTCGAGTCTTTTGATAAGAAGAATATAAAAAGCTATCGCAACTGGTGGAAGAAGGATTTTCTTGCAGATATCAAATTTTAGGAAAGTAGACATCATTTAAAAGAATACATTACTTGCCTACACATGTAAGCCCCACAACTAAGTAATCCAAGGTTTCGATCGGTTGAACGATCCGATCGAGCCTAAATTATAAAGTAAAGCTAGAAATATTAGTAAACCGATCCCGTAAGTTTGAATTTAAGAAAATAAGTAATAAAATAGGAGACTAAAAAATTTTCAAATTTTAAGTATATAACTCATTATTTATCGAAAATGCGTAAAAGACATTTCAGTACTTAACGAATCGCTAGAGATAAATTATATGTATATTAAAAATTATAAAATAACCTAAATAATATTTAGGAATATTTATTTGTACTATATATGAATTTACATGTAGGTATAAATACGCGTAATTACTTAAAATACACGAAATGTGCTAAAATTATACTAAATAATTAAAGAAAATTATAAATTAATTATGGAAAAATCATAAGAGGATAAGATGAATCAAGATCAGGTCGTGGTATGTCAGGATAAGCAAAAGAAAAATCAACCAATAAAATTTGGACAACATAAAAGCCAAAAATCAAGGAAAATGGGCAAAGTCTTGTCAAATTAATGCATAATAATTACAAAAATTGTCTATAAATAGCAAGAAAAATTCAGAAGCTCATTTGGCCAGATACAAATCAGAAAAAATTAGAGAGAGGCAAAAATTGAGAGAAATATTCGGTTTAAAAAAAATAGAAAAAACTTTGTAATTAGGGCCTTTAACGAGAACCCCCACCAGACGAGCAGCTGGGAGTGGACGGCCGCCACCACCACCACCACACGGTGGTTGCAGCGCTCATGCCGGACGACAATGCTACGGCAGCCGACGGTGGCCGGAGCCACCCAGATCGGTGAGTCCGATTTCCAGCCCGATTTTGTGTAATTTTGAAAAAAGAGTAAATATTATTAGAAAATTATTAATTTTTTTATTATGGAATATTTTTGTATGTAGTTTTTAGGAAAAATATTATTTTGATGAAAATATGTCTCGTGATATAGGGTCCTTAAGAAATCGTGCAAAACCGAACATGTTTCGGTTTAGAAATAAATGACCTTAGGAGTATAGTTTCGAGCCCAAAATTTTTGTGTAGATTAATTAGATGATATAGAACAGTGCTATGAAGCCCTTTTTCAAAAATTAATTTTTGAAATTTTTAGATAATTTTTAGGCCCTAAAATGAGGTATAAAATGGGTCATTTAGGGTTAATTAAGTAATTAAATGATTAATTACTGATTTAGTAAATAATTATATGTTTTAGGATGTTGAAATCTGATGGAGTATGATACTTGTAGCATTTAGGGTATTAGATGTAATTATTAGGTTAATTATGTAGTAAATGATTAATAAGGAAAAATAGTTAACTTTTAGTTAATTTTGTAAATTAGGGAAATTAGGAGTAAAATCTGATTTAGGATGAATTTAGACATTTTAAAATGATAATTGATATTTAGGGATGGTAATTAAAGTGATAGAAATATTAGAAGTGCATTATGTACATAATAGGCAATAATGCATAATATGTAATTTTTTGGAAATATAATAAATAGAAAATATTATGATAAAAATTGATATTATATAAATAATAAGGATATATAATAAATCTGATAAGAAACTTGAATTTATGTAATTATATGAAAAATGTAAAAATTTCTCACATCAGGAGTAAATTTGGTACACTAATAAGGATATAAGTGTACCGGATGAAATAAAATACTGACTAGGGATAATAATGATATTTAGGAGGTCGGGAAGTAATGTGATTAATTTCATATTATGAGTTGAAACGAATTTCTAGGGTTGGAATATAAAACATTACTTAGAAATCGAACTAAAACCGAATTTAGAAATCGATGTGGAAACCGAACCCGAACCTAACCCTAAACCTAGAATAATTATAAAAGACTTAAGACCTAGATAATTAGGTATCTTAAACCCTAAATAAAACATAACAATAAGTGTTATAGGATAAAACAAACCTATAATGGTTATATGAAAAACCGAAACCACGTTTGTGTTATAGGGATGATCGGCGATGGCCTGAGCAAATCGGACCTCAAGTGAGTGAGCGAGAAGTCGAGGTAAGTTGGGATTAATATAATGCTGTATTTTGGAGGCTTAAGATTATGCTTGGTTGTGCTTGTTAGATAGTTGAATGTGTGCATGTACTTGATTATGGGTGATGCTATGATTCTGTTTATTGTTCTGGAATATATTGTCTGATTTGTATGAAATAATTGATCACCCTAAACTGGACTTAATCAAATATACGACCAGTAATCATAATCAGACATGCATGGCAACCTGTTAGGGGAACTTAAGACTCTCCAGCCAAATACCGGCTCCTTCGAAAGGGATAGCGCAGAATTGAAAAATGGTCCCTTCTTTATCCTCAGTTGAACTAAGTGACAGGAGAGGAGATCGCGGCGAGGGTGAAGACAGTGGTTCGAAGGTAGTCGTGGGAGGAGCAAGGTCTCCATTACACAAGCCTGGGTTTGGTCGTGAGCTGTTGCATTAACGGCAACTCCTCAACCCGGATTAGAGCTGGCGCAATTTCTCTAATCTCACAACGGGCCGGAAAACGTCGTGTGATGGCATTTACTTGCACATGCATTGCACCTAATAAGTGATTGAAAACCTTGTTGTGTGTATGGTATAGTTTTAAATCCTCAGTCCTAACTTACTGAGTTGTGGTTGCTCACATCCCTATAGACATCGTGCAGGTGCTGGCTAAGAAGCGGCAACAACTACTCTAAAGCTACCAACTGCTGGATCCTGGGGAGTGAGAAAAAACATTGAAGAATCAACACATATGTTATTACTTTTCATTTCTGAATTATATATAACTTTTCTTACTTTCTTAGGTAAATGAATTATTGAAATTACAAAACTGTTTACTTCAAAGCGGGTTAGTCGTGGAAGCCTTGTGTAGATCAAGTCTAAAATAGCGATTGTAAGACCAACTTCTATCTTAGGATGGTTTACACGGCAGGGCTGTTACGACTCTGCCGCTTCGGAGCGTAACAACACACATCTACATTTTGTACTCATCCTTGTACCAGTTTGTATCCTGTATCATTTTCCCATGTGTGTATTGTACTTTTCCTAGAATCACTTGAGAGAGAGACAATGGGAATTCGTTGTTCGTATATTCTTCAAACTTCTTTATGAAATAAAAATAGGTTTTTACTTTAACTATTCCATGTTCTATTTTTGTTTAATTATGTTTCCTATTAGTTTTTTCCATTGTTTTATCATATGTGAGTAGTTCGTTAGGGTTTGCTTCATCAATTAGTATGATCGAGTGCTTGAAAAAAGTAATTTTTTGGCATTGTTAATTCCGATGAATTGCACTTAATAAGTCTAAGTACGATGTAGTGTACAACATTGACTTATGACGTATTTCAATAGAATATGGTGAAAAACAATTCTATTGAATAAATTTAGTTCATTAGAACAACTTATTCTTAATAATAGAGATATTATTAGGAAAGTTGCTACATCCTTAAGGAAATCAATACATTAATTTAACGTTAATGCAATCTTAGTTGGCTGTTAATTAGGGAGAAATTCCAATAAAAACAATTATGATTAGAAGTAAGTAGTTCTGAGAATAATACTTATATACTGTAATTTCCTGCAGTTAACAAGTATTAAGATGAAAAGTATGTTGCTAAGATCATACTAAATGATAAAGCAAGCCTACAAGTTAAGTGTATCTTCATAATTGTTCTTGTAATCATTGTTTTAATCACTCTAGATTGTAGATTAGTGTAGTTTAGTTAACAATTAGAATCTTAATAAACGATCACTTGATGAAATTGATTGCTAGATAATAGGAAAAATTATTAAGTACTAGTGTTTGAGTCATTTTCCAATGGAGACGACCCTATACTTATTCATGCTATAAAACGATAGATATACTTGTCTGTCGAACTAAGTTAATTATAGAGTATGAGTTTATAAATTGTAAAACTCGGAAGCTCTATTTAGAGTCGATCAGGGATGTCTGTGAAAAATCCTAACTTCAACACTTGGATCAACTTCCACACCTAGACAAACCCTTTCAAGGATGTTAGAGAAATTCACATTGGTTCTCAATTTCATCAACTTTACTGAGTCATAATTATATTCTAGTTCCGAATTTTCCCTTAAAATATTTTATAGGAGAAAATCATAAATTTCACTATGTTCACCATTTTTCAACCTATCTACATAATAATTAATGTTTCAATTAGCACATAAGTCATTCATATATATTATAATAATACAATATAGAAAATATATCAACATGCAAACACAACATTTAAACAACTTACATCAACTAAATATACCAAAATCTAAATCGAGGATTCTAAATGGGAAAATAGAGAAAACAACCAAAATTTTTGCATCAATTTCATAAAATTACTGTAAATTTAATTTAATAGATATTTACTTTTGATTATTGGAAGTGATTTTCAAAAAAAAAAAAACCCTCTGAAAAACGTTGATTCTAAGATGGGATATAAAATGGTTGAGAGAGAATAGAAAAAGGAAGAGTTTGAAATGATCTGGGGATGATTTTATTTATGCTTTATCAAGTTATATTAATAGTGAAGACACCTTCAATTATGATAATATTATAATTAAAGAAGCTTTTTCGAAAGATGTCTTCGGTTATAATATTATTATAATTGAAAGCACATCTTTATAAGGTGCCATATTTATAATAATAATAATACACATCTTTATAATAATAATAATACACTAAAAAGTATTGTATAAAAATCATCCATATAGATGATGTCTTCTTAGAGGATCAATTTTTTTGTATATTTTATTTTTATTGCGTTCGTCAGCCCTTGGGATAGACTTAGAATATACGATTGAGGGGTTCATTTAGTAATCATGGTGTGGAACGGAGGAATTCAATAAAATAGTTGATAAAAATCAAAATTAGGATATTGCGAGTTATAATCTGGAGTTGAGTATATTCAAACACAAAATGCCATAATACCTTGGTTTTATCAAGAGGGTCAAAAACAGAATCCCAGCATTCCCAGACTTAATAAACAATTGCATTACAGACCTCAATCACGTGCAATCTTTGATTTACGATTACTTCATAAATGTATTCAAATAAGACAAAAATTATGTTCTCTTTCAAATCCAGTTTTTGAAATTGCAAATCAATTTGTTTAAATTGATTTGCAAGCTTTTACTAAACTTAAAAGTTACAAACTTAAAATTAATTTGTTTAAATTCACAAGTTTTGTCTAAATTTAAATTTGATTTATTTATAAGTTAGATTTAAATCAAATTGAGCTTAAAGTAAGTAGAGTTTGAATTTAAATATATAAAATGAATAAATATATAAATAAATAAGTTAATAAATAGTGAATAAAAATTAGATCCTATATTATATAAATTATATATCATCTCATATAATATTATATAAATTATATATCATCTCATATAATATTATATATATTTTATAATATTAGTTTTTAGGTTTTAATTATATATTATATAGTTTATGATATATAATATATACAATATCTGTAACATACGTAATGTTCACGAGTACCCTATGGAGCTTAAAAGAATCGTCCCACAGGAGCTCAAACTAAATTATTTGGTTTAGATAGTAAATTTTATTTTGAACTATAATTGGACTAATTTATTAATAAAATATAAGTAAAGCCAAACTAAAAGCTAACGGAGTTTGAGGAGCTCACGGGAAATTATTTGCGGACCAGCCAATCTCCCCATTGTTTTCTGACATTTCTACCACCTCGCCTCCTTTTTTTTATTTATAAAGGTCGCTAGCTTTTCTTTTCTATTTCCATTTTCCACACCCCGCAAAGCGAGAGGCAGTGAAAAAGTCGCATTCCCCACCTCGCTCCCTCTCACACACGCACACACTGCGCAACTATGGAGGCGGCGCCGTTCAGTTCAGTATTGAAACCTAAACCTCTCTCGTTATCATCTTCTTCTTGTTCTTCAAATTCACAATCTCAACTACTTTGTCGCTCCATTTCCCCCAATAAGGCCCTCCAATTCAAATCTCCCCGTTCCTTCTCCGTTCGCGCCTCTTCTAACACCGGTCCCCTCTCTCTCTCCCTTTCCATATATATATATATAGTACTTTTAATTATATGTGCATGTATATATGTGTAACATGTATGTGTATATGATGATTGTTGCAGTGACTTTGCTTGATTATGGAGCTGGTAATGTACGTAGCTTGCGAAATGCTATTCGCTATCTCGGATTCGACATCAAAGAGGTTTTTGTATATTTTTTTTAATATATGATAGAGCTAATAAAGTCTTGATTTTGCATTTAATTATTCAATGCTGAAATATCTGTTCAAATTTTCAATGTTATCGGACACTATTGTTTACAGTCACTTGAAATTCACTTTATTTATTTATTTATTTTTTAATATTTTTGGGTTGAGAGCTTGCTGAGGATGTAGATGTAGATGGAAATCATGAAAATTTGATTCTATAGCTGTCAATTACTTGGAGTGCGGTTCTTCTCTCTGACTAATTGTTGAGAAATCTGTAGCCAGGAAGTTGGAATTTATTATCCTCTTCATTTCATTGTTACTGAGTTCTCATTAGAATAAGAAAAGGTTGCATTGGCTTATATCCAGTTTTTTAATTAACCAAACAAGGCTTCAAGGATGGTGTTTGTTTAAGGAAAATGTTTCCTTGCACTTTTTAAATATTTGGGTAGTATTTTTCATGATGGTCGTATATTATGTGGGTTGCTAGCTGGCAGTGGGTACAGGCAGTGGGAGATTACCAATTTCTTTGGAAAGAAAATAATTTTTCTTTGATTACCAATTGTGTTGTTTACAGTTGATCAGTTGTTTACTCTTTCTCCATATACAGAGAACATTTCCTGTGAAAGAATCTTGTGCCCTTAGATGTGAAAACGATATAATAGGTAGAAGAAGTATGTAGTTGAGTTGATGGTTCTTGTTTTCTACAAATTTAGGTCCAAACTGCAGAAGATATTTCAAATGCAAATCGACTCATTTTCCCAGGTGTTGGGGCATTTGCTTCAGCGATGGATGTGATCAATAAAAAGGGGTAAGTGGTCTTCGTTCTTTTTTCCTTTTAAGAAATTGCAAGGACATGATTACTATGTTATAGCTATAAACCAAATAATCCCTACAAGGGTTGTTTTTTCTCATTGATGTGGAACATGTTTCAATGATTTGTAGTATGAATGGAGAGCACATGCAGGAAATTTTGGCATGGCTAGACATACAAGTCATATTTGGTCAATGACATGTTTCTTATTAATTCTAGTGGGAACTTTCCAAGGAGTTGGGAGACTTCTTCTGTTAACTCCTAGCACTCACATAACTAAATTTAATTTCTAAGATGAAAGTTCATGGGAGCTATGCAGCGTGGCCATAATGTTATCTAGGTATTTCTAGATGCAATTGGAGCATGATGTACTCCCATGATTTTGCAAATAAATCCCTGATCAATTTGTATGTATATTTGTATATATATGAGAAGCTGTTATTCAGATATTCCTCAACACAGTTTTGACTAGTGACCCAACAGCAGTCAACATGTGTTCATTTGATACAGAATGGCTGAAGCTCTCTGTGCTTATATCAAGGAAGATCGCCCCTTTCTAGGCATCTGTCTGGGGCTGCAGCTACTTTTTGAATATAGTGAGGAGAATGGACCAGGTTAGATTAGTTACCCTAATATTCATCATCTATACACTTTTTTTTTGGTAAGTAAATTAAAGTATTCATTTATAAGAGGAAACTGTACAACCCATCAAAGGGCAAGGCTACGTACAAAAAGCTCCAAAACACAAAGGAGCAAGGAAACTAGAAACAAACACTCTTACCGGGGACATTGAAACCAAACATAAGAGAGAATAAGATTTGCTAGAAGATGCGGTTGTGGTACAGGGGATCCCAAACGAACAGAATTTCTTGAATGCTAGATGCAATAAACCGCTACTGATAAAGCTACTCGCCACTTCAGAATCACAGGTGAATTAGAGGAGGATGTAGCTATGAGACCTTGAGAAACTCCTTGCCAGGTGATATGAGGCTGGACAGCTGATCCTATCTGTGACGCAACTCCAAACAAAGGAGGAGAATGAGCAATCAAAAAATAAATGCCTATGGTTCTCTGTCCTACCCACACGGAAGTACCATTCTGAGGAAGAAGTGATGCCCCATTTTAGAAGTTCGTCTGAAGTGTAAAGTTTTCATGGCTAAGCCATCCAAAGGATGAAAGAGTGTCTTGGGATGGCACTTTTGCACCAGATGATTTTCTCCCAAGGGACTGGGGCCATGTGCTTTGATAGTTGTTTATATGCACTTTGTTTGGTGAACTTTCCTGAAGAAGAGTTCAACCATAGGAGAACATCAGCATTGCCTGGAGATGGAAAACAATCAGCAGGGATGGAGATGGAATTCCAAATAGATCTGGCTGGAAGGCCCCACTGATCGTCCTCGATGATAGAGCAAAGCCTGGCATTATAGGGGATGCCCGAGTTAGCAATATGTCTAGCGGAAAAGCTGCTGTCGAGAGGGCCTTGCAGGATCCAAAAGTCAGGCCATAGGGATATGTAGAGGCCATTTCCAACTTTCCAATGCAAGGAAAGCCTAGCTTGATTGCGAATCTTTAGTAATTTTTTCCAACTCCATGAGGATGTAGAGGGGCTACGAGTGGCCCAAAAATTCTGACCCTCAAGGAGGATGGAGCGCACCCAATCAGTCCACAAGCTCAGAAGGTTTTCTTTGCAAAGATTCCAAATGTGCTTAAGTTGCACCGCAATGTTCTTTGATTCTTAAGCATATAGACAATGGGTTTTGAATCTTATAAGCATTGCTGATGACTGATGAATTTAATTCTTCTGCATTGTAGTCAATTTGCATAATTGTTGTTATTTTCAAATAATAGTGGAATGCACTTTATTCTCTGTGTAGACTCATTACAGCTAATAAAGTGCTTCATTGTTATTAATATTCATCCATTTGTTTTTCATTTTAATGATGAAATCTCACAAGGCATACATGTGCTTCAGTCAGTGGTCTAGGCATAATCCCCGGTGTGGTTGGTCGTTTTGATTCATCCAATGGTTTGCAAGTGCCTCATATAGGATGGAATGCTTTGAAAATCAAAGAAGGCTCTGAAATTCTGGAAGATATTGTAGATTGCCATGTCTATTTTGTTCACTCCTACCGTGCAATACCAGTACGCTTTAGCTTTAATTCTCTTGCCTTTCCTTCATATCCTTGATTTGCAGTATATTGAGTTTTTCCTTCCTTTGGGGGGGTGCTGTTCTAGTCAGATGACAACATGGAGTGGATCTCTTCTACCTGTAATTATGGGGACAACTTTATTGCATCTGTAAGAAGGGGAAATGTGCATGCTGTCCAGTTCCATCCTGAAAAGAGTGGAGGTAAGATGCCAATACTTGTCTTATTAACATTTTCTTCTCTGGCAAGTTTCATTAGGCCAACAAAAAGGGAGCATTTGAAACTGAAAGTTCATCATTACTTGAAGGTTGTGGAGAAAGCTGCTGTTCAGATCCTTATTATAGTGAACATATGGGTTCTTAAGCGTGCATGCACAAAAATGACCTGCTAATTTTTAAAGATCTGGTTAAAATTAAAAATACAACTTAATATGATGCAATCTTATGCAGTCTGGATTTAACTTTTTAAATAATATATTTCAGATGTTGGTCTTTCTATACTGCAAAGATTCTTGTCTCTAAAGCCTGGTTCAGCAAAGGTATCCTCTATTTCTGGATATCAAATGTTTAGTGCGATCAGCTTGATCTTAACTTGTCTAACCCCCTTGATCTTCTTATGAAGACAGAAGCCCAGCAAAGGAAAGGCCTCAAAACTTGCAAAGAGGGTATTGGAATTTGACCCTGGATCTCTTCTTTACTTAAAAAAATTAGACGAATCTTATTTACCAAATAAAAGATTAAGATGAATCTTACTCTGCCCTAAGCATGTTAGGGTCATTGCAACATGTGATTCAAGTCATAATGTTCATGCTGATTTGCAATGGCGACAAATATGATGCTAACAGGTAATTGCATGTCTTGATGTAAGGACAAATGATAAGGGTGATCTTGTTGTAACCAAAGGTGACCAATATGATGTAAGAGAGCATACAAAGGAGAATGAGGTATGGAGCGATCATTTGTTTTGTCTTTTATGCATGGGTTACCTGAAAGAACATAGTGGAGAGACAGTCCCAGTAGATGAGGAAAATTAAATGTTTGCAGATAATGATGACTACTCTATAAAAGAGCTATTGAAATATGATCCAATACATGTTTTTATTACTCGACTAAGTACCTGTAGGACTTCAACTAATTGGTTGCAATCTTTTAATTTATAATTCCTTGCACGTGAGGATTCAAACAATGCTGGTTCAGCACAAACATCTTTAAGCTATTTTAGATCTTCAAATTTGATATTTTGCATTTTAGAGCTCTACATTTCTTGACAAGTTATTTCCTCAATTTTTTGGTTAATCAGAATCATGTCCTGTTAGTTGGAGTAGCTATAGAAAAATTTTGATGAGCGCTTACTCATGAAATGGTCAAATGATATTTGCTCCAACTGCTTTAATAGTTGCCATCTGCCTGAAGTGTTTGAGTTGATGAGAAAATCTAATTCCTCTGTCTGTTTGGATTAAATTTTTTCTAGGTGAGAAACCTGGGAAAGCCAGTGGATCTTGCTGGACAGTACTACACTGATGGGGCTGATGAAGTACTATTTCTTGATTCACTTGCTACAAAATGACAGCAAATTCTGGAGTTGGTAGTTACTGAACTAAGCTGCTTTGCAGGTGACTTTTCTCAATATTACGGGCTTCCGGGACTTCCCTTTAGGTGATTTGCCAATGCTACAGGTCGGTGAATTCGAATCTGGATTCTATTTGATATAAGTGGCACGTGCTCGTGTACATGGGGCGCAACTGAAAGTAATTTTTTGTGTATCCTGCACCCATTTCCAGTATTGATGGTCCTTGTATGATTCTTTAGGTCTTAAGATATGCATCGGAGAATGTTTTTGTTCCATTGACTGTTGGAGGTGGAATTAGAGATTTTACAGATGCAAATGGCAGGTATAGTGACTGTTGATGAAAGTCTTTCAACATCATAATCTTATCATGTTACAGGATAGCAACTACTTACTGAAATCATACTTTTCAGGTATTATTCTAGTTTGGAAGTAGCTTCAGAATATTTCAGATCTGGGGCGGATAAGGTCTCCATTGGAAGTGACGCAGTTTATGCTGCAGAAGAATATTTGAGAACTGGAGTGTGTAATCCCGTCAACATTAATCAATTGGCCATCTTTATAATGTTTAGCATCAGGCATTCTGGTCTTCTTCTCATATTTCTACTGCCATTTGTAGGTCAAGTCAGGGAAGAGCAGCTTAGAACAGATATCTAAAGTGTATGGAAACCAGGTAATTTTCTCTATAACTTTGTGGGATACATTTCCAACTCTCTTATTACTGTTGGTGCAAAGTGGTTAGGGTGCAAGGATCTCTTTAATACGTAACTTTAGGGTGTATTATTTTGGTCCTTATTAGTTGATATCTGTCTGAATACTTATCTCCAGGATGTTCTATATGTCCTTTTTGTACCTTTCCTTTTATTAAGGGTATTCTGAACTTATCCAAAAACAATAATGCAAACCACTTATTTCACTGCTAAAAGAGTTTTTTCCTTGGAAGCTGGATTATTTGAAGTTTGCTATGGGCTTTCTCACACCAGCACCTTCCATTTTCTGTAGCACAGCTGTTTGAGGTTTAGCTTGTTTATTACTTGTCTTCAGGCTGTTGTTGTGAGTATCGATCCTCGCAGAGTTTATATAAAGATTCCTGAAGATGTAGAGTTCAAGTCTATTAGAGTTTCAACCCCAGGTATTATCTATTTTCGTGTTAAACTTTATGGAGATGTGCTGTTCAAGTATTTTTTGTTCATTTATTTTCTTATTTTTGTTTGCTCTTATCAGTAGCACAAGTTTACAGTTAAATTATTAGTCAATTAAGTTTAAAGCTGAACTAGTATCCATTGCTACTTTGATTGTTATGTGTCTCTCTAAGTTCACATTGAAACATGGATTTATTTAACTAGCACTGGTAATGATACTGATAAGATAGTAGTTATCTATAGGCTACAGTCTAAAATGTCTCATTGGGATGTTTGTGTGGTACTTTTCAGGTCCCAATGGAGAAGAATATGCATGGTATCAGTGCACAGTACGTTTCTCTTCTCCACATTTCATGCATGGTTCTACTTGTTTTATCACTTAACGGTTTGAGCTGCATCTCCTTCCGGAAACTGTACCTAGGTCCAATTAAGAATTTTTGTATTACTAATGAGTCAAGACTCAAGAGGAACTTATTGAAGACGTCCTGAATTAGCTTTCCTAGACAGCTTGAGCAACTTCTTACTTGTCTTCCTTAATCAGGTCAGTGGAGGACGAGAAGGCCGACCAATTGGAGCTTATGAGCTTGCAAGGGCAGTTGAAGATTTGGGTGCTGGAGAAATATTACTGAATTGCATTGACTGTGATGGTAAGAATAACTCTGGGTTGGTCTCATCCTGGAGGCCCTCCATATGTCCTATATTTTTAATTCTTTCGAGAATTTCTTATGATTGCTTTTCCTGTTGAAAACTAAAGTTATAAAGCACATTTGATGTTAGCTGTAACATATTGAATATTTGCACGATTCTACTCCCTGAGCTTCATGACCTTCAGTTTTGACCACTAAATGCAGGGTAGACAATAGCTGTTGGAAGTAGGCAATATTACTTGAAATGGATTATGGATTAATGATTGATATGCACATCTTCATATATATATATATATATTTTCAGCAGCATATTTGTCTTCTTATATTGTTATAGTTGATCTTCTAGTTTTGTAACAACAGGTCTTTATTTATTTCTGTTTCAGGTCAGGGAAAAGGATTTGATATTGACCTTGTCAAGTTGATTTCTGATGCTGTGAGCATACCCGTAATTGCAAGTAGTGGTGCAGGGGCTGTCGAACACTTCTCTGAGGTATTCATGAAGACGAATGCCTCTGCAGCACTTGCTGCTGGAATTTTCCATCGGAAGGAGGTATGATTATTTAAAATTGTAGCAGTCCCACGTAGCTGAGGATGATTATTTCTGTCTGCGAGAGCAATGTAATTAAACTTTTTTTTTTTTTTTTTTTTTTATCAGAGCGAAATCCATTGAACCAGAATTTTGACATGTTTACTTTACCATATTGTTCCTGCCTCGTGCACAGTCTTTTCCTATACTGGGAGCATTTTCTTTTCTAGGGTAATTGGAAATTTTAGATTGGATGGAACATGAATAATAGTTTCATGAGGTTTCTTTGCGATTGTAGGTGCCCATTCAATCCGTCAAGGAGCACTTATTGAAGGCAGGCATAGAAGTTAGAATGTGATTTTACTTTTATTTGTCCGGATAATTTGATGCTTTGCTGAGTGAACTAGCTATCCAGTTTGAGATGGAAGAGGGGTTGCTATGAGCGTAATTGCAGAAGCTGAGGAGTTTCGTGGTTGTTTGCCATTGCTTCTCCAACGCATGTTGTAATGTTTCACTGTTTATTGCTTTTCTGAGGCTTGTTTGTAATGTTTCACTATTCTCTTAGTTTGTATTATGGGTAATTGCATTAACTGATGAAAAGAGAGAGACTACATACGGCCACCGGTTGAACCATATGACTCGTTAAACCTCGAATCTTCATTCTGAAGTAGGATAATAGTTTGAGGTCCCATTCCATCGACAATTATTTTTATCCTTTACAACTTAAAACCCTAAGGTTCTGACAAATTAAATGTGAAACCCATGGCAGAAAAAAATGGAAATTGTCGGTCTTTACATAGATTTTGAAAGGAAATTAGTAGCGATTTGATTAGTTGATCTCAAAGGTTATATGGTTAGGGCATTTTGACAGTATATTTAGTTAACCTTACAAAGGTAAAATAGGATTGTTATTTCAGTTTCTTGAGAAGTTATTATTGCATTTACTTTGTGAAACAGGTATATAACCAAATTCCTCTACCCACATTATGTTAGCACGGTATATGAGACAAGATAATTTTAAGAAACTAATATCTTGTAATGGACCTCTAGCAAAATTTATTATTGCATTTGCTCCCTGAAGTAGGTAATTGACGAAATTCCTCTGTCCACAAGATGTTACCACAGTGTATAAACCATGGACTTAGAGAAAGGGTTATGTTAATGCTTTTGATACATTCTTGATCTATTAGTAATTGAGAAAATATCATATTTGGTACCTCACTTTATATATATTTTTTTGCAATTAACTGTTTGAAGTTAAAAAAAAAAAAAAAAAAGTATTTATTTGATGCCTAAATTTTGTCCATTTATAAATTAACTACCTAAAATAGCCCACTTTTGCAATAACGCTACTTGGATTTTGTTCAATTTTGTAATTAATCACTTAGTCCATGTACTATAGATGACCTTAAAAAGGTTTATAGATAGTAGGTTCACACCCTTATATTTCAAGTAGTCAATTGCAAAAATGGACAAAACCCATGTACTACATATGGTATTTATCCATTACTAATGTCCGTTTAGGTGCAACTAAAATAACTAAATTTTAGTAGTTAATTGTAAAAACTCATGTATTAAATGTGACATATTTACCTATTATCAATATCTTTTTAGGTACAAACTAAAATAAACTAATAGTTATCACTTAACTATTCTATTCCACAGGATTACAATTTTATTACTACTTTTTTTAATTTTTTTTCACTCTATTGGCAAGATGTTTGGTCAGATTAAGTGTATGAAAAGATCTATACGTCATTGACTTAATTATTAGTTGTTATTGATTGGTTTTCCTACTCCATATGAGATGCTCTTAATGAATATTAAAGTTAATATTAGCCAGTAACTTTTTGGTCCTTAGTTATTTGTTTGATTATTAATTATAGCACAATGAGGATGAACGTTACATGAAATCTAGATGGTGACATGTAAGATTGCATTCCAAACCCAAAAACAACTGTACTTGCACCATAAAATGCCAGCTCGTCAAGTGCTGATAGTATTTAGGGAGAGCTTGTGATGTGTTATCATTTTTTTGATGTTAAGTTGATGAACTCACAATTAATCGAGTAGAAGAATTATATAAGAAGGTATCAATGCTTAGAAATAAATTTAAATATAAAATCTATGTTTCAATAAATATAAATAAAAGGTCGATATTTTAAAAAATAATTAAAATAAAGAATTACCATTATAACATCATTAATATCATTTGACATATTTGTTATCTTCGACATGGCACACGCGTGGCAAACACATAGTGTCGACATATAAATATTAATAATAAATAAATAAATAATTACTAAAAAATTAGGAAAATTTGAGAAATAACAAAAAAGAAAAAAAAATAAAAAAATTGAAAAAATTAAAATGTAAATAATTTAATATGTATATTGTATATAATATAGATAATTGTGCAATATATATAAATAATTAGAAATATAAAATTGCAAAATTAAAAAAAGAAAAAGAAAAAGAAAAAAAATTAAAACTACCCACCCTAAGATTGAGGAGTGGTTAGCAACCACTTGAGATGAGTGGCACAACCCTACTTACTTAAACTAGTGGATCGCAACCTACTTAAAAATGTAGGTCATTAACTCACCAATTGACCATAGGGGTGGTCGCCCACCACCAAGAGTTGGCGATGAGCGACCTCATGGTCAGATCTCAAAAAAAAAAAAAAATGAATAAAATATTATTAGATCATTCATCAAGGGGATAAAGTCACCAGAAATACTTGAATTTTTATATATATTTTTTAATTTTAATACATAAATTTTAAACTTATTCATTTTAATATTCAAACTTTGAAAAGAGATAAATTAATTTCTCTATTACAACAACCATTACAAATAATATTTATTTGTTTCATTTAAAAAAGTTGAAGTATCTTAATGAAATAAAAAATAAAGTTCGAGCACTAAAATGGAAATAAATTGAAAGTTAATGTACTTATATTATTATTCCTACTATTTTATAATAACAGTTGTCATAATAAAGATATCAATTTGTTTTATTTAAAAAGTTAAGATACTAAAATAAACAAATTTAAAATTTAGATATTAAAATATAAAAATATGAAAGTTCAATTACTCATATTAGTTTTATCCCTACATCGAGTTGAAGGTTGCACGATCTAATTAGATTTTTTACTCTTTTTTTTTTTTAAAATATGGCTATAGGGTGACTGCCACCACTAGACAACCCTCACTTAGTAGTAGAAAGCCACCCCATAATCGATTGGTGGGTCACAACGTACTAGTTTTTAATAGCCTATGGCTACTTGGGTAGAGTTACGCGACCCATTTAAGTGACCGCTAGCTACTCTCTAACTTTAAGGAGATTAGTTTCTTTTTTTTTCCATTTTAATTTTTAACTAATTATATTGATTACATAATAATCAATATTATACATAATATACATATTAAACTATTTCCATTTTAATTTTTCTAACTTTTTAATTTTTTTTCTTTTTGTTATTTCTCAAATTTTCTTAAATTTTTGAAAGTTTTTCTATTTAATTATTATTAATATTTACCTGTCAATGTCATGTGTTTGCTACATAGGTCAGCACCATTAGGAAGATAACATACATGCTAGCTGACATTGACAATGTTATAACACTAATATTTTATTTTAACTATTCCTTAAAATGTTAATATTTTATTTACACTTATTCAAATGTTAATCTCCTATTTTAATTTACCATCAAATATTGATATCCTCCCAAATAATTATATCCAATCAATTTACCATCAAATATTGATATCCTCTCGTATAATTATATCCGATCAATTGACTCATTGAGGAAAAAATGCGTCAAAATACTATATCTTTTACATCGTTCTAAGCATTTTAACAATTTCAATTTTACTTAAGTTGAATTTTTTTTTAATAAAACATACAATCAATTGATAATGATTCAAATAAATTTATGTATTTATCATCAAAATTAATAACTATTATGTAAAATATAAATTAGATAAAAAAATACTACCAACACACTATTGCTGTACCTAGTATATAACAATGGTATTTGGATTATATTTTATATAATTTATAATTATGTAATTTTTTTTTTCTAAAGTTAATAAATATGTACTACACCTAACTGATTGATATGGTGCTAATGTAGTCTATTTTTAATATTTTTCATACCACTAACATACAAAATGATGCATGCTTTAATATTCTTACAAGTTATTCCTTTTTACTCCTTAAAGTTCTACCACAAAGTTTCTTAAAGTTATTCTTTTTTATTCCTTAAAGTTCTACCACATATATTCAATGGTTATCAAACGGTCATCATTGCTCCTACCTGCAAATATACAGTTTGCAAAAATTGACAGTTAAGCTTATCTAAAATTTTGAATTTCACAAAGTTTCAATTTATTGTTTTCATTCCTTTTCTAATTTCTATCAACTCATCGATATCATTTTTGTTCGTCTTATTCAAAAAATTAGTTCACCAAAGGGAAAAAAATTAAACAATAACAAAAACAACAATAATAATAATAAAGTTCTTCTTAGATACCACAGTAAGCTCAAAGAAATTTCATTACGGTCATTTCATTTCAAAAGGGGCATCAAATTAAGTAAAAGAAAAAATTATGCTTAGAAACCATGACAACATGTAAGCGCAAGTACTTCCACTTACGGTCATTTCATTTTAAAAGGGGCATTGCAGTGACAGCGATTGCTTAAGCCTAATTCCACGTTAATAACACTTACATATAGGCAAATATCGGTGGACCGATAAACCGTTTCCCCTTTTGCCTTCATTTACGATTCTATTTCGACGTAACATATAGCTTTCTCATTTCTTGATTCATTATTTCCTCAAATAATCGAAATACCAAATTTTCTCTTTGCTGATACCACAATATATATATATATTTCCTTTCCATTCATTAGAAAAGGAAACCATTTTATAGAAGGTAAAAATGCAAAGATTTTAGGATAGACTTTGCTTAAATTTAGTATCAAAATGAAGTAAAATAAATAGATAAATTTCTTATCTTCTTCCTTCGGCAAAGGCAGTTTCATTCTAAGCTCGTCAGACCACTTCCAACTGAATCATGCATAAAAACTGCAATATAAAAGAGCTGCATTCCACAGTTTGATAGGCTAAACACGCTTTAGAATTGCCAGCGGTCTTTGGATAACAACATTATAGTTTCATGCTACTTCAGCAAAGCAATGAGGCAGCCAATGCCAACCCACTAAAACATGTGAAGGATAAAAAATTATGTGAGTAGATTTGTCTTAGAAACAGAGCAACAAGAGCTCATCGTTACAAAATTATGATAAAATAAAGTAAATCGGGAAAACGATGTCATCCCATCACCGAAGGGATAGTGTTCCCAAAAAAGAACCAAAAAAAAAAAAAAAGAGAGAGAGAAGTACCTCAATTTCGACTTTCATCCGCACCAGCCGCTATAGAAACAAATTTGTTGAAGAAGCAAATTGGTAAAGAATGCCCTAAAGGATACAGTATCGAGCTTTTTATTTTTTACTCAAGCAATTTTGACCAAACTTTGTCCTTGCGAGCCCCAGGAAATCATAGCACAGGGTCGCTTTTGGGGCATATCATATATCAAGAAGCAGCCTGCGAGGGTCCTCCACAACATCCTTGATGCGACGCAAGAAAAAGACGGCCTCTCTTCCATCGATGAGTCTGTGATCATAAGTTAGTGCAATGTACATCATTGGCCTTGGAACAACATTACCTCCAACCACCATTGGACGGGACACTATGGAGTGCATGCCCAGAATTGCGGACTGTAAAGAACAAGATATTATGAGATTCTCTTCAAAAATGCCAAAACATTAAGAGTTATGCTAATATGACTTGGATAGTCAGAGTAATGGTTCCATACCTGTGGTGGATTAATGATGGGAGTACTGAGGAGACTTCCATAAACTCCACCATTAGAAATGGTAAACGTACCGCCAGCCATTTCATCAATCGAAATAGATCCATCATTGGCTTTCTTTGCAAGTGTGTTGATCTCTTTCTCTATCTCTGCGAAATTCATCCTCTCTGCGTTCCGAAGAACTGGAACAACTAGTCCCTGGATAAAAAGCAGAGACATTACCCATAACCATGAAAGCAGGAAATATAAAATGTAGCAGTAATTAACTAGCAGTAAAAAATATCCATCTCTACCATTACCATCTTTCAAAGACAATGATAGTGATTTACGAGTTTTAACATATGAGTAAAAATAATAGAACACTATAACCAGCTTTCAAGAAGGATAAAGAAAAACTTGTCTAGAATGAATTTGGTCAGCATAAGCTCATAACAAGTGTTTTAAGATGCACAAATATGCTACTTGATTTCATGGGGGGAAAAAAAAAAAAAGCCAAATGCAGCAGCTTATGAAGCTTTTGAGGGAGAATATTTCTGCTTATCAATCTTGTGAAAATAACCGTTCTAGCTAAACAGGAAACTACAAAGTAATGCAAAAACTAACTGCCTCCTTAGGGTTAACATTTAGTGCACTAAGTATATCATAAACTTTCTGTGTTGTATGTTGTTTGTTATACACAATTACTAAGATAGAGCAACGAATTGGACAGTTTTATACTATCTATGTTATCCCGCATCATTTTAACTACATTTTCTTGTTCCATCACCATCCAACCATTGCTGCCACTACCGCTATCCTATTACGGTACCACCATAAATGGTAGCTCAGGTTCAATTAGGGCAGAATGGTTGTAATGTTATTGGTATGTGAAAGAATTGGGTATAATGCTTCTAGCTATGAAATCTCGCATAAGCATATTGCTCACTCTACGGTACAATCTCAATAGGAAATATCTAGCTAAAGAAACCAATTAACTGTACTTACTAGTCTACTCCCTGCACTAGCCAGTGTAACTAACTAAAAAAGCTTCTAAGATTCTAGAAAGCCATACATCTAACTACAGCTAACAGCTAGCTTGTCTACCAAATTTTATTTGTTCTATTTCAAGATATTTGTACCACCAAATGAAAAAGCAAAAATGTTGCTCCTTGTTGTCCACTATTGCAAGGGGAGTTTCTACAGTACCAGGTTTATTTTGTGAATTAAACATGGTATAATAGGATTTGTCATGTCTACTACCTCAAAAAGTTGCAAACCAAATCTACTGTTATATTTGCAGACTTTACAATTTTAAGAAAGATATGACAGAAATCAATCCTCAAGGGGATCTCTTAGACATACGAGCATAAATCAGCTTGTATAACTTTAGAACAGATTTTGCTGTCGCCCACCATCTAAAGCAGAAACAAATCATAAGTATGGGGAAACTAATTGTAACTTCAGAATTTCCACTATCTATATACAGTTCTCCCAATACTCCAACTACAAGGAAGCAGTAAGGTAACTGCTTCAACAAAATGAAAGGAGTAAATAGAAGGTTTTAGTTAATATAATCTCCATGCTCAAGTGCAAAAATGCACAAAGGTTGTTATCTTCACAATATCACCAATCATTATTTTATCTAAATGAACTACACATCTTTCTTATTGCTTGGCTAAAAATATAAATAACATAGGTTAAACAAAGGAGAGATTCCAATATATACATACCTTTGGGGTCCCAACAGCTATACTGATATCTACATAATCTCTATATATGATATCATCCCCATCAATAACTGCATTGATAGTAGGCTGATTTTGGAGAGCACTAATAGCTGCCTGCAGTATTTCAATACAAAAAGAAAAATGAAAAGAAATTATAATGGGAATGACTTATAAAGATTACTTCCATTAATTTTTTGTTTAGGGAAAAAAAAAAAGACGTACTTTCACAAATCCCGACATAAGTCCCAACTTCACTCCATGCTTCTCCACAAAAGCATCTTTGTAATCAGACCGAAGCTTCATCAAGTTCGTCCTAGAATAGACATTGGACCAAAACATAACTTCAATGAACTAATAAAATGGGAGAATTGATGTTTAATAACAAATAAGATGCTATGGATAGATGATGGGCCAAATATGTTAATGACCAATGTTAATTTTAAAAAGCAACCCCAGGATTTGCGACCAAAAGTGATTAGTGGCAACCATTGAGTAAGTTTTAAGAATTTTGAAATTGAAAAACTAATCACAGACGCATTTATAAGAAATTAAGAAACAAGGACAGGAGTGCTTTATGATGGCCACGATCAAACAGACAAGACAACCTTGACAATTACCTAAAAAACATGACTAAAGCAAAACTATTAATAATTTAATTTTCCTTTTGACCAAGGAAATGGCTTGAAAAAGGAAAGAGCCATGTTCCCGATTGAAACTTTAGTTAAAAAGAAGAGAATGCTGTTCTAAGGTTACTCAAGAGAGAAAAGTCAACATGCAACTCTATAATGGATTTGTTCTGGCTTTCTACATTCCAAACCCACAAAATACAGAAAAAGTTGTAACCAGCTAACCATCAATGGTCAACATTGAAGAACAGGGAGTACAAGAGAGCCTACATATCAACTTCATTAAATGTTGTCAACATAGCAAATGTGTTCTGAGAATCCTTCAATCTTGTTGCAACCCTTTTACGAAGCCTAGTCATGGGAATCTGCAATTATGGAGGTTCCAGAAAATTAAGCCTGTGATGTTAAACAGCCACAACTTCATCAAAATAGAGAAACATTAGAAAAAGAGACAAACTTACTCTTCTTTCTCGTTCCTTCGGAGGAAGCTGAGGTTCAGTCGCAGACCTCTTAGGAGGATGAGAGGGAACTTTAGGCTTCTCTGTGACTGGAGTGCTTTCAACTTTTTGCTTGGGCTTTTCCTCTGCTGCAGGCTTGTCCTCTGTGGCTGGCTTTTCAGCAGGAGGTGATGTCTGAGGAGCAGCCTTGTCTGCTACCTTCTCAGATGGAGCAACATGGGAAACCCCTTCACCAGATTTAGATATGATGGCAATCTTTGTCCCTGGTTCCACTGTTTCGCCTTCACTGGCTACAAACTGCAATTATGAAAATGGAGCACAAAGCATTTACTTCCCAGTAAACTAATGAAAAATGATTATTAAAAATAGAAGCAAATATCACATACCTTCTGAATGACACCAACTTCAGGGCTAGCAACATCAATTGTAACCTGGACAGAGAAAAGACAAATACAGAGGAATATATCAACGATTCCTTATTTTCAATCTAGAATTGACTAGTGACTTCAGACACAATCATAATATCTCTCAATAGAAGCTAAAATACAACTTATTAATTAGCCAGAAAAAGAAAAATTAAAATAGACCTTATCTGTCTCAATTTGAGCAATAGGTTCATCAACTTCTACAGTATCACCAGGTTCTGCATCCCAAGCACAAGATTTTCACATGATCAAAACCAAGAGAAAAGAATTCAACGCATATAAAATACTCAGAACTTGACAAGGGAATAACTAGATAAAGCAGAGACATACTCTTCAAGAAAGTTGCCAGTGTCCCATCACTGATTGACTCTCCCATGAAAGGGACAACAACATCCACCAAGTCTCCTTCAGCAGGGCAATAAAAAGAAGAAAAAAATCAGGAAATATAAAAAAGATTTGAGGAAGGGAGCAGTACAGCTTCAAAACATATTAAAACCATAACATGGTGATCTTGAGCAAAATAATCTAATTCCGCTTTTATTAGTGCTTTGCATATCCATAACCTTCAAGCAAACTGCTTAGACTTATTTAAAGCTTCTGTAAACAAATCAAATTAGAAGGCGAATCTGACATCATTATCAAATACAGGAAACTATATGCTCTTTCTGTGGACCAAACCAGCATAAAAATTTGAAATGCCTAGTTCTTTTTGATAAATTAGCGTTTGCTATTCCAATATATTCATTTCGCTTTAACAACATAACAGCAAAGTAACTCAAGCAATGGATATATGGCAACACTATAGCTAGAAAAGAAGAGAGAAGTTGTGCACAGAACAAAATAATCAGCCATAGTGAATAGATGAAATAAAGTTGCATGCTAACCACTTTCCGACGAGAAAAGCCTGAACTTCTGCAAGGTAGCTGCTGCCTGAGTATTACATACAAGCTCACTGCATGACAAGGGAGTTATCAATCATCCAAGAACACAATTAAAGCATATAAACTAATGATATAAAGGGCATTGCCAAAAAAAAAACTCTTTTATGGATTACACCTCTGTTCATAACAAAAAGAATTTTGTTGGAAAGATTGAATTCAATATGAATGAATTAAGTATCATACAATTTTGACAAACGAAATCCATATTTTGCTGTCAAGCAAATTTTAATTGAATCAACTACCATATCTCTCTTGACTTGCTTAGTAAGCCCTTCAAAATATCTACCAAGACTAATAAAATCAACTACCAAAGCTTACATCTTAAGCAATACAAGAACATCGATACAATTAAAAATTTTCCAGCTCCCTTCAAAACAAGTATTTCTTAAATAATTATATTCCAAGATGACCAAATGTGCACCACAACCACAAAAAAGAAAAGAAGGAAACATCACTAACCTGTCAGACCTCACTCCAACAGGGAATCCTGTGAAGAAAACAAAGAACAACCAGCCAAAAATCAGTCACCAGTCATATACACAAACAGCCACAAGTGCTGCTAAGGCTCATCAAACTCGATCAGCAATTAAACTGCAGGTAAGCATACCCTTTGAAACGAGGTGAGACAAGCTGCGAATGGACATGGATCGACATCCATAGAGCGCCTCCTTATCTCCGATTGAGGAAAGTCTCGGTCTTGGTACTGCAGCCCTGGTTTTCTGCAACACCTGTTCTACCTAAAATCACACACACAAACACACATACGGAGAGAAAATTAAAATCAGAATTGCATGCAAAATTTGCATATAAGACAATCAAAGAAAATGAAATAACTGAATCTCTTACCGAAGCTGACGAGCTTCGGGAAGCTATACGACGCCGAACAACACCGAACATTATTGCCCTCACCTCTGTTTCCGCAATAACAACGTGTAACCAAATCAATACAAGAATTCGACATTAAATGCATCTAATTCGTACAAATGCCCTGATATTTCATCCAATACACGAATTCACCAATCGTACAAAAAGGATCCAACATGAACTACTTAAAGGCACATACATCACATAACAAGTACAGATAAGCTAGATTTTTATAAAGTAAATCGCGAAATCGAGAAAACAACAAACATAAAACGATAAAAGCACCCGATGATTATTTTATTCGAAATGATAAATAAAGATACGAAGGAGAAATAGGAAACAGAGAAATTTGGGTGAAGGAGATTGGGACCTAATTAAAGATTCGTACGGATTAGGGATTACTGGAGCCGAGAGAGACGATTGAATTGGAAAGGTGGTAGGGTTTGTATTTTCGTCAGAGAGAGAGAGTCTTCAGTCGCCGCGACTACGTTTATTCAAAGGATAAATAAATGCAAAGAGAGAGAAGGTAAGTGGGCAAAAGAAAAATGGGAATTTGATTCTTATTTTCGGGTTTTCTTTTATTTCATGTAGTTTACTTTGTTTTTTCCCGGTTCTGTATCGGAGATTTAGCTTGTTTGTCCGATTATTTGTGGAAAAAAGGGATAGAGATAAATAAGATTGTAATGTAATAAACAATAAAACCGACATAACTTATACGATTAATCATTTAAATAAATTTTTTTCAGAAGAATATATCTAACTATATATATATTATCAAAGCCAATAAACACTATCTAACTCCATGTAATATAATTTAATCTTTATGTGTATATTATTAAGCTAATATACTGTACTTTTAATATTTAATTTTTGTAATATATTGTACTTTTTCCACATATCCATAATTTAAATATTTGAAAACTAAAATTGAAAAGACATTAGTATTTAGCCAAAAAAGAAAAGGATAACGGTGAGTTATATATATAAATATTTTATGTTAATAATCCACGAGTACTTGTTTCTCTAATTTTTATATGATAGAAATAGGGTGAGTTATTTTAATCTTTGTGATAAGGTGATTGCACTTTACTATAAATTAATAATCCCATCCGTCATACAAAATAATTTTATAATTAAAAACCAAATATTTATCTTTGTCTTTCATAAAATTTTAAGTTATGAATTTAAAAATATATATATAAATTTTCATTTTTATTCTTTCATGAAAAAGCTATCAAATAACTATTTAATAAAGTAACTTCTTCTCTTAGTTAGTCCACTGAATTCGAATACTACCTTAAACCTCCAATTTTTCCCTTATATAACACAGATATAATTAGTATATCTAGTTGTTGCACTTGCATTGACTATAAAAAATATATATATATAGACAAAATTAGAAAAAAAACACAAAAAATCTGGTTCACTTTTTGCTATTTTTTTCATATAATCCAACAAAACCTAATTTTTTTTTTTTTACTAATTATTATATAGATGGATCCAAAACTTATATTGATGTTATTGAATTATAAGGTTTTAATGAATTTAAGGTAACATATATATGATTCAAGCTTACCGTTAATAATATTCGACCCAGGTCTGACGCGAAAGGGCTGCAACTGCGACACGTTCACATGATAAGACAAGCTCTTTGACTTCTTCTACTTTTTTTTTTAACGTAGGAACATCTGGAATCACTCTTCCTTATTTTATATTAATTTTACGCAAAAAGTAAGGAATGCAGAACACGACAGAGTAGATTCGATTGGAAGGTCAAGTTTCAATTTCGGGCTTTCAGGTAATGGGCCCAACAATCTGGGGACGAAACTCAAAGTGCACCATTCTTAGTTGTTTCAACTTTGAAGGATTATTATCACAAAGGGAAATGTGAGCATTATGAAAAAGCATTCATCTTCATACATGATAGTCAGTCATAATAAATGAAACTTTGACATATCACTCTCAATTAAAAAATCACTATAAGTAGTTAACGAAACTCAAATGTATTGTTATTATTATTATTTTTTTTTCACTTCATCCACCTAAACGGTCTACTAATCTATAGATTTTTAGTGAAGCCTTTCATTACACTTTATTAGGTTTTGATACCATTTGGCTTTTCATAAAACAAAGGTAAGGCGAACAATAATGTACAACGGAAGGAAAACGGTATAACGCCACTTTCTTGTACTATGTTTGTGTGCTCCGTAGAGTACAAACTTTTTTTTTTTTTTTTTGTGTGTGTTATATGTTGTTTCTAAATATAAGTATCATATAATATAGTAGTGATTTTGAATAATTATAGAGAAAAGTACAAAAAAAGGTTCTTAACATTTACCCCTTTTTTTTCTATTTTAATCCTTATATTTTCATTTTTTTTTTCATTTCAGTCCACAACACTCTAGATTTTTATCAAAAAAGTGTCATTATTTTTGTTAATTTTTTCCGTTAGTGAAAACACATGACAATATTAAATTAGTCCACTTATAATTTTTAAATATATAAAATATTAACTTATGAAAAAATAATAAAAATATAGAAAAATATTAACAAATAATAAAAAAACCTACAAAACTAAAAATTATACCATAATATATAAATTTGAAAATTAAAAAAAAAAAGGAAAAAGAAAAAAAAATTAAGAAAGCAAAAATCTAACCACTTAAGGCAAAAAGGTGATAATAATCAACTTAGGTATGGGGGGTGGGTGTCTTGGGTGGTCGAATTTGGTTGGCTATAGGATGTGAGTTGCAACTCGCTTTATAAGGTAGCTCGTACACCATTTAGGTGGTGTGCAACTGAAGAAAAAAAAAAAAGAAGAAGAAGAAGAAGAAGAAGGAAAGAAAAAGAAAAAAGAGAAACCCATTGAGTTGAAGTCAAGTCGTATAACCCGATTTCAATTCGATAGGTTTTCCCTAATTTATTTTATTAGTATTTTTTTTGTTTAGGTGATCCTAGATGGCTGCTTACCTCATAGGGGCAAGGACGTAGGCATCACCCAACCCCTTTGGATGGTAAGCGATTACCCATAACTATTCTAAGGGTCGTATGACCTACTTTATAAAGTGGGCCGCTACCCGCATTCTATAGTTGACTAAAATTTGGTTACCTAAGGTAGAGGATGCCCGATAACTCGAGAACCATCTCTAAAAGGACGTGCAACCTAACCCCTTACCCCGCCCTAACCCCCCATCCCCTTAATAGTGACCATTAACCCCTTTACCTTTGGGTGGTTAAATTTCTATTATTTTATTTTTTTGTGAATTTTTTATTAATATATAAATATATGATTTTTTAATAATTTTAGTACTGCATATGAATTTTCAATTTTATTTTTTTTATTAATCTTACTTATATGATATATATTAGTAATTTATTTAATTAAATTAATTATATGGATGAATCAAATTATGTCACGTGTCAAGAGTAACGAAAAGACTCTTTTAGGAATTTTTGTAAATGTTGATGACCGAAATGAAACTTCAAATTTTAAGGATCGAAATAAAAAAGATGTAAACAATAATAAATTTTTTTAATTTTTTTTCATAATTATACTATTTATATTATTTTGTGTCTATCTAATTATACTTATCTCTTTTGATTACCATCTCACCATTGATGCTACTACTATTACTTCCATCATCATAATTAACCACTAATATTAACTCTTTGCCAACGGCAAAGCACCATGTTAGTAATGATACACGGATTGATAATAGCAATGGTGTTACAAAGGCAATAATGATCATGATGATGTAGTGTAATGGGGATATGAATATTATAGTGACTTTAGTGGTTACTATAGTAGCAATAGCGATTGCGATTGAGATTAAGACAATAGTAATGAAGATGATGTGCAATAGTAATAGTGCTAATGGTAATGCATAAAGTAGTGATGCAAACAATGGTGTAATAGTTAGTGACCATGATAGAAACTTAGTACTAATATTGTATTAATGGTGATAACGATGGTAGCATGGTGATAGCAGTACTGGGGTTAGCAATGCTAGTGATAGTGATAATAGTGATGACAGCAGCGGCAGCAGCGACGGTAACAATATGATAATCGTAGTGATAATGGTTGTAGATTATAATGAAATAAAATCTACAAATAGCCTTTTAAAAGATTTGAGGATTTAAATACTTAGTTTCAATGATAAAAGATCCAAGAGCAAATGAAGTAAACACATGGAGGTGCATTTATAATTCACCTTAATTATTTAACATAAATCTATTCTAGTCATTTTAGTGAAATTACTTTTTTAATCCCTAATTTTTAAGATTGTAAATGTTTAAATTGAGGTTAATGAGTTTGATGGGTAACCTAACTTGATGTCCAATATTAGCACTTGTAAATGCCTATATTACTTCATTATTGCCATCTAAAGGGTTTCTCAAGTTCATTGTCTTAATCTAAACCAAAGGTTCTCCTATTCCTAGTCATTTCTTCTTAGGAGTATGGCAGTAGGATGGTAAAATTTTGCCGTTCTTTCTTGTTAATAAAGATTCAATGATAATGATGCTTTTTGTATATGTTGTTCAACTTGTTGTATGGTACATATAAGTGGGATTATTTTTAATGATTGATCATGTGAAATGTGCATGCCAGTCAATCTTGGAGATCATTAATGTGATGACATGTATATGGATGTGATGGAGAGATATAAGGAGGAGGAATAAGCAAAATCGATGTCTCATGATGTGTGTGCAAGAAAAGATTTTAATGATTAGATTTAGAAGTTTGTTGATTGGTTCTTAAGAAAATCGGCAGTTTGGTATTTTTTAGAGCGATTTTAGTAGAATTTCTACGTTTGTTTTAAAATCTATAGAGAGTTGAATGTGTTAAAAGAGAGAATTAGCATTCTATTTATAGATTTTGGAGGCTAATTATGATCTTTCAATCATCCTTAGATGAATGGATGAGATCTCCTATTATTAGTAATCGTTAGATCGCTCCTGATGATTCAACAGCTTATATTGATCTTTTCTTTCTTATAGATTTAGGCTTTGGATGTAAGCCAACACCGCCTTATAAGAAATAAAGATGACCCAACTACTTATTAAGATGTCCATTCTTCACAATAAGACTTACCTTAGCCATTTTTAGGTTTAAGGAGGCTAACGAAGCCTAAAATAAGCTTGGCAAGACTTTTTTTTTTTTTTAATTTACTTTTCATGTAAGAGACATTTACATAAGGCCGAGAGTGGAAAAGCCATTCCAACGATTTCAATTCCGAGCTTACTAAGCCAAATCTCTCCAAATATCATTAATTAGGCTTAGTTTTTTCAAACCTTACCACTAGCCCATTAAACTAGTCCATGGCATTAAATTGAGACAAAAGCCAAATTACTGAAATAACCCTCTATAATGTATAATTTATTCTTGATTCAAATTTGCATATTTCTAACTTATAGATTATGAGATTTTATTACATATTTTATAGAGTAAATTTTAAATATACTCCCTTTGTTTACTTTGTACACATTTAACTTCCTTTCCTTTAAATGTGAATTTTTACACCCCCAAAATCTTTACAATAAGTGCATTTTGACTCCTATATGAGTATTTTTGCCTTCATTTTGTGCATTTTTAATTTTAAGTACTTTTATTATTCCATCTAAGAATAAATTAGTAAAATATGACCTAAAGGCACATTTTCCAAGGATTTATAGATATAAATGCTCAATTTCAAAGATAAGAGAGTAGATACACTAAGAAGGTGTATTCGAATTTGTTTATCCTTGATTTATGTGTTTTAGTATGTAATTGAATTTGGTCAAGTCATGTAGATTGACACAACAAATAGGATTTAGACAAATGCTAACACATAAATCTTTGATATAGGTCTAAGGACATATGGTAAATATGTCAATAAAGAATGACATTCATAAGTTTACCTAGTATATGAATTTTGGTTTCGAAGAAGGGATAATTAATGCATGGGAATCCCAATGTTGTCAAGCCTAAAATGCCTAAATGTTTGGAGTTCATAAAAGATGAAGACGATGAGTAGGCATACCTTGACAAAAAGGCCCTAACAACATTCCTATTTGGTTTTATTAATGGAATTTTGCATGAGATATTAGCATAATAGAAGACTCTAAATCCCTAAAAGAAATTAGAATCACGACATATGATATAAGCTAAATTCTAGCAAATCGACTTCTGCAAAATAGAGGCTGTATTCGCTCTGCACGAGCGAAAGATCACCAATAAGAGTATAAGACAACATATCTTTAAGCTTAAGGGTTGATGATGATTTAACAAATAAGATCGTGAAGTTTGCGTTTAAGGACTTGATAATCATCTTGTTTCTACTTATTATCTTTATTTAGCACAAACTTAATAATGAAAAGTTTAGTGAACGTCAAAAGTAATATATTAAGTAAGGATTGATTAGACCTCAAGATACGTTCGAGGCTGCTAATGGTCTAGTTACTAAATATTGACATGTATCTGAAAAATTATGGTGTTTCTGGAAGAAATATTCTAGAACATAAATGTATAATTTGCTTTTGTTGCAAGTATCGAGAATAAGGGAAAGAAGATTGCTCAAATGGCAAAAGAAAGACTTAGTTTAAGATGGCAAAGATAAAGCAATTGTAGATATATTAGTAGTTAAGGCAGTACATGATTTGCAACTACTAACTTTTGGAAAGACTAGAAGTGAGCTTTTAGAAAGAATAAATGCAAAGCTTATAAGCTTATGGAGTTTAAGTCTATATTTACGGCCTAAAGCTTAAAATTATGTTTTTAAGTTACAATCTATTTTCCACTTTCCTTAAATACATGTAGCATAACTTGTTTTTCCTAATGGGTTATGTTAGGGTTTCACTCATAATGCCCTATATACATGCTTTTATGATATATTGGCATTTATTGAATTCTGAGATAAGTTGTCTAGAAACTAAGACTTGATTTTAAGAAAGTTGCTATGTAATTAAGTGAACATCATACTTATGCTTTTTTTCTTTTTTCAGAAGAAGATATTCATTCCATCAAGAAAAACTCAATACCACAAGTAATAAACAACCATAACAAGAGATGGGGGTTTAAAGACCCTTTCCATAAGGACACATCTCATTTAAAATTAAGAGTTCAAACATCCTTTTTACAAAGAAAATTCTCTAATGAGAATGAACACCGATCCATTGACAAAAAAAAAACCCACATAATGGGTAAAAACCAAACAAGATAAAAGAAGGAACAAAAATAAAAACATAAACTCACCTACCCTTAAATTATAGATACAATGGCGTAAAGAAAACAGGGTAACAGTAAGTAACGATAATGAGTGGTGGTGTTGAGTGACAAAAAAGTGGTGACAATGATGAGAAGGATGACGGTAACGAGGATAGCAGTGGCAGTAGTAGACAATGGTAACTAGTGAGATGAAGGGATGAGGGGGAACCACCAATGAAGAAAACCAAAGATGGTAGTGAGACAAAAGATGAACTTCAGAAAAGGGGGATTTTACTAAATTTAATGAGGAAAATAAAAGATGGAGGTAGAAGAAAGAGGCAAAAGATAGAAAATGGAAACGAAAAGGTGTAAGGCGACTAGCAAGGGATGATCCTAAGGTGTTTTAGGATTTGTTTACTAGCTTTTAAGGAAGAAAGAAGATAGAGCTCTTAGGGTCTTTAAGGAGTAGAGGATTTTTTATAATTATGCTTATTACACCACTATGAATTGGATTTTTTATAATGAGAACAACAGTTGATTTAATCAACCTACCCCCTTCTTATGCTCTAGATGGTGATATCCTAAAGAGAGTATGGACCGGTAAAGATGTTTTTCATAACTATTTGCGAGTATTTAGTTTTAGGGTATTTGTGTGCCTTCCCAAAGATGAGTGAGTAAAACTTGATATAAATTCAAAGTAGTGTATTTTTCTAAGTTATACACATGATAAATATGGGTATAGAATATGGGATCTAGTGGAGAAGAAAATTATTAGAAGTAAAGATGTAGTTTTCTTAGAAGATCAAATTATTGAAGATATAGAGAAGTTAGACAAGACTAAATCTTCAATTGAGATCCCCACTAATGTGGATCTAGTATGTATACTTGAAGATTATACTAATCAAAGAGGAGATGTGCAAGGTTCAGTTGTAAATGAGACAACAAGTCAAGAACTTGATCAACAGATAGAGTTGAGGAAATCCTCAAGAGAACAAAGATCATTTATTAGATATATTCCATATGTGATGTTGGCAAATGGGGGAGAGCCAAACTATTATGAAGAGACTATGTTATATCAGTAGAAGTAAAAATGAGTTAAAGTTATGCAAGAAGAGATTAAATTCTTGCATGAGAATCTGACTTGTGTTTTAGTTGAATTGCTTAAGGGCATGCAGTTTTTGAAAAATAAATAGGTGTATAAGTTGAAGATCAAAGAAAATAACTCACAACTAAAGTACAAGGTAAGATCAATTGTGAAAAGGTTCAGTTAGAAAAAGTATTTGAAGTTAGAAAATATTTATATTGATAATTGAAGTTCTCCTCAGTGAAAAACTTATTGCTAATCGATAGATAGTTTGTGTGATGAAACTCTCCATATGAGTGGGAGGGAGAGATTGTTGCGCTCATGAGTTTAACTTATATGTGGACTCCTTGCTATTAATAAATAATAAAAAAATATAAAAAAGTAAACCCTAATATATATAGAAATATATATTATATATAAGAACAAGGTAGTGTAGTGTCAAAAAAAGAAAAGGAAACAGAATAGTTGCGATCGTGAAATTGGAAACAGAAGAAAGAGAAAGGAAACGAGAAGAAGACGAATAAATTAAAAAAAGCAAAGAACGGAAAGGATATTATGTTACTATTGATTGTCAGACTATGGTTACGCAAGAATTGGCCTCCATTTAGTGTCAAAATTCCTCACGAAGTTGGAAAATGTTATTCGATGGAGTGATTCCAAATCTACGATCGGATGATTTATTAAATCTCCGTTGTGATAAAATTTCAGCCATTAGAATCATGGCATAAAGTTTATTATTTCTATTTCTAATAAATCCTTCTTAATTGTTCTGATTAAATATACGTTTTGGTGAATTATCTTATTATTAAGATTTTATCGAAATTCACAATTTGTGAAGATTATTTATCTACTGATATAACTAGTAAAGAGATATTTTCTAAACTCATCATTATCAACAGTAAAAGATTTTGCTCTCCTAGTTTTTTCTTTACATTGAGGTTTTTCATGTTAAATCCTAGTATGTATTGTTTAATTTTATTTTTAATTTATTATTATTATTTTCTTAACACTTTTTGGCTAAAGGAGTAACAACAATCCCTTAGTACGAGGTTCATGTAATATGAAAAACTGACAACGTAAACAATGCACCAATGCTATATTTTGCTGCCCAATGAAAAAATATTATATAGCTCCCTGTAGAAATTCGTACAAAAGAAAAGCTTAGAATCAACATGCGAGACAGTAAAATTGGGGTCGTCAACAGTCGAGTTAGAACAATATAATATTAAAGATTGAGCTCGTGTTGAAGTATGCATTCAACAGACTTAAACTTGACTTGATTAAACTCTATTTATTTTAAAAACACATTTTTCTTTTGATTTAATTAACAGTAACATCCAAATTCAATTTAAACTTGATTAACATTTAAATTTGATTCAAACTCGATCAGACTCGAGGAGTTAATTGAATCAAATATCATAAAATTTAAATATAACTTAATAAATTACTCAAATAACTTGAACTTGAACTCAAATTCAAACTCAAACTCAAATACAACCTAATTGTTGTTAAGTCAAACTTGAGTTAACATTAAGTTGATCTTATCAATGACTTATTTATGCCGTGAGGTCCTAAGCATGCAAAACAATTTAAAGTATATTTATTTTTCATAAGTAAAGAAAAATAAAGTAAATATTAAGAAAGTTAACATATAAAATGTAAATAATATACAGTTACTATTTTCATAAAAAAAAAAGAGCCACGTGCAAGATATAAGTCTCTTTATCTCCAATATTTTAGTACCATCACATGGCAATCTTTGTATAAAATAGGGTGAATTATAAGTACATTTTTTTTTATATTTATTTTAGATGCACTAAACCTTTGTTTTTGAAATTGAGTATCTAAACCTTTAAATTTTTTAAAAAATGTGTTTCTAAACCCTTCTATTACCATTTTTCCCTTCAACAGAATTAAAAAAAAAAAATTACTTAAAATTTCAAGGGTAAAATGTTTACATGAGAGTCAAGATACATTTATTGTAAAGATTTGGGAGTGTATATACTCAACTCAAAAAATAAGGGGCTAAATACACATAAAATAAACATAAGAGAGTGCTATGCCAAGGTAGTTGTATCACATTCCTCAAGTTGTAATATATGGTATGGTTGGCAAAAGATATATATATAAATATATTTATAATTTATCCTCTATTTTATAAGGAAACCCAACATGAGTAAGGGGATAGCCCAATTTGTAGTAGTGGTAAAAGCGAAAAGATTGTCTTAATTCAAGATATGATCTTTTTTTTTTTTCTTTTTTTTTTCTTTTTCTTTTTATCTTTTAGAGGAGAGGGGCCACTAGAATTCAAGATATAATATAATTACAAATTGTAGGAATATTTGTTGTTCATACATACTTTACATCGTCATCTGCACATTCTGTGTGAGCTTTATCATAGTATCAATTAGACAATATTATTGACCAGCTTATTTTTCATCTTCAAGAAGTCTCTACGTATAATTTATTTGATACTAAGGTAAGGACTATTACGGGACAAAGAGAACAGATTAATTTAATGGTATTAAATAGAAAAAGATAAAGGCAATCGATCGCCCATCTTCCGATGTTTCCCTGCTTGGGTTCGAAGCAAGAAGATGCGAAGGCTCCAGCTCGAGAAATAAAGAGGCTTTTAAAATTATAACTACACCCTCAGTTCCTTTTTTTTTTTTCTTTTTTTTCTTTTTTAAGACCTTGTAGTAAGTTTTCAAAAAAATACATATGAATATACTAGTAGATAAATTTTATATAATTATTATACAAACACCTTTTGAATCTTTTTATATGGAGGCCTAATACATATCGCCTCGGGATGGTTAAGTGCAAAAATTTTTTCTGGACAAAGCAGGTACAACATCCAATATGGATAAAAACCTGAAGGAAAGCTCACTAGCTAGCTAGTTTAGTTATTCGTTGAAACACTACTGAATCGTTGACTTGGATGGTAAGGAAAAAAGCTTCTTAATTTTATCACTTACTACAGCGTTTGGCTCACTAACCATGTGCATCCCTAGCAGCCCATTTTATATTTTTGGATACTATATTAATATATTAAGAAAGTCTTTTTTTAAGTAATTCCCCACTTTATTTTTAAATTACTTCACTGAAGTTTCTTTTTCATTTTCTTTTTTTTTTTTAATTTTTGGTGGATCCTATTACTATATTTTTAGCCCATGAAAAACTTAAAGAAACAGAAAAGATTACAATTTGTTGTTGCTTGTTAGAGCAACCTGACATGCTAAAGCAACTCCAACTCATCACTGTTGAGTGCATGAGAAACTTCAATTACGTCACTTTGACTCAGATATTTGCACCAAGCTATGGGGAAAAGTTTCAATGGTATTAATACATCACGTGAATTGATTAGTAGTATATAAGTATTGATTAAATTTTGACAGGTAGAAATATAATTTGTAATTTTTCAAAAAATTAAGTTTTTTCATTATTAAGTATTTAAGTATTATTGGTACCTATATACCATTTATTGATCTAAGTAGTGTATTAGTAGCATTAGATCTTTTTTCTTTATGTACTTCATGTCGGTTCAAGGCTTCAAGCAATCGACACAAATCGTCATACTCAGATCATTAAAAAATCCAATAACAAGAAGTGTTCTACCAAAATTTGAGTTCTCGTCGTATTTCATAAGAGTACTTGGTATGGACTAACAAACATTAAACACCTTACGGTGCTTCATGCCATCCGATTGCTTCTACAATTAGTACTTGTGATTGCATTTTTGTTTTATAATGTATTCATTTTTATTCCTCCTTTATTCCTCATAAATTTCTATTATGTTGTTCATTTTGTTTTTAACCTGTAATAGGGATTTTGTGAGAAATTTTAATTCTTTATTTTGCTAAATTGTGATTTTCAATTTAGACCCATAAAAATCCCAATTCAAAAAAAAAAAGAAAAAGAAAAACCATTCTTATGCTCATCTTCTCTTCCCCAAATAGTGATTTCATTAACATACACCTACCACAACAACCAACACACTACCATTACCAAATTCACCAACCACCCAGCAACCCACTACCACCATCATACCATATGTAATCTACCACCACCACCATTAGACCACTACGCAACCGGCCACTACTAATAACAAACAACTACAAACCATTACCACCAGCATTAAACCACCATGCAGCTCACCACCACCAACATTAGACAACTGCATCTCAATACCACCACCACCATCAAATAGCTATAACCCACCACTATTAACATATCTAAATCATTATGCAACCCAATACCACCATAATTGAACTACTATGTAACTTACCACCACCATCATTAAACTACCATGCTCACCAGCATCACTGCAACATGAAAGAGGTAAGCGAAGGGGGAGACAGAGACTAGGGTTTTGCTTGAAGGGGGAAAGCAGAGATGCCTACCATCGTCATTACATTAGAACGTACGCACACAACACCACTAACGTTGTTCGCTTCATTTTTGAACTTGTTATTGAAATTCTATGAAAAATCCCAATTCTTTATTTTGTTGAATTAAGATTCTTAGCTTAGACAAGGAATCCTAATTCAGTAACCAATACACCTAACACTGCAACTAACATATTTCCATTGCCAGCATACCAACCACCATGCAAACTCACTGCTACCAACAACATCAGATCGCCATGGAACCTACCGTTACTACCATCAAACTACTACACAACCGATCACCATCATCATTAGACTACTACGCAATCAATCACCACCACTAACATCATACAACCATAACTAACTACCATTAACATTAGACCACCTTACAACCCACCACGATCATCATCAGACAATTGCAACCAAACACCACAATAACTAGACCACCATGTGACCCATCGCCACCATCAAATTGCCATGCTTACCATAGTTATTGCAACATGAAAGAGGTAAGTACAGGGAGAGAGAGAAAGAGCTTAGGGTTTTGCTTGAAGGGAGAGAACACGCATACCCACTACTATCATTGCAACAAAATATACATGCGCAACACTGCAAGGCTATTGCACCCCACTGCAGTTCATGCACCTTCAACTTGTCAACTAAATAATATAATGAACATGTAATATCCTATTTCCACCGAATTACAATCCCATACAGTCAAGTGAATAGGTAGTAACGTCCTACATTCATGAATGGGAATATTGGGACGAATTAGTTGGAATAACACTTACATAGATATTAATGGTAAAGACTCTCCCTATATGCCGGTGGAAGTGCTAAGGATTAGCCTATAGGAAACATTAGGGTGCATCCAACCACCAAATCAATCATCTATTTATTATATTGCAATTTCCTTTAGCTCATTGTCGCAATTTCCTTTAGCTCATTGTCGTGGGCTAATGACATTATCTCGAGGTACGGCTCATTCCTAGGAGATTTTCTAGGTGCCTTGATAAAGGTATTAGTCTATGATATAAATCACATATTTATGCAGATTATCAAAAATATGGACAAATAAAAAAGAAAAGCCTAAAATTAAAAAATAAAAATAAAGAAGGAACTCTTAGATCACATTGGGACACAATGTTACCATAAAAAAAAAAAAACTTTCATCAACATAACCATTTATGAATCACTTTTGTTTATTTTCACAATAATATAGCAAAATAATATGAAAAAACATCTAGTGCTTGAAAAAATCAAATATAGAATTTCTATACTAAAATAAATTAAAATCGGCATAAAAAAATATGGAAAACTAAAAGAAAAGATGGAGAGAAATGAAAAAAAGGAGAAGACTTAAACAAACATTGCTCGTGCGTGAGAGAAGAAGAATTGCATGTGGCTTTATGTAGAAATGCCAGTGGATAGGTTTTTAGAGGGTATCCAGTCGCCCTACTTGACAATTATCCCATAGTAAAATTCCTTATAGGTTATTGTTTTTCTTTTAAAACTTATGGAGTTTCCAATAAAGCTTGGGACTAAAAAAAAAAATTGACGAAAAACCTGAAAACAAATGAAAAATAATATAACAATCAATATTAATGCCTATATAATATATATAGAAACGCGAGTAGGTCCTTATAAAATACATGACCAGCTTGACTCGTTAATTATCCTATAAATTTTTAGGGTTTTTGAAATAGGAAAAAAAAATTCCATTCAGGTTTCAGAAAATCTTAGAAAGTATCGAGTCGAATTTTGGGTTTATAATACCGATCCCGAACTCAGCCGCAATTACGTCCCCAACTTGATAAGGTCTTTCCACCTTGCGTGAACCTTAGGGTTTATCGTACCGAGCAGCTTGTTGCAATATTTAGCCCATAGGGGAGAGTGCATGCCATTGCAGGAGATTTGATCTCGTCGAAGCATATTGGTGCTATTGTAGCGAGTATTTCACTATGTTAGCCAAATTATGAGGAAAAAAAACAAACAAAGGTTTTCTTCAGCAATTGCAACAAACCCTTTAATGCAATAGCCTAACATACAAATTAATTGTCGCAACAGGTTAACTTGCTACTGTTTTATCACTCAAAAACTAGAAATCTCAAGATAAATGCACCAAGATGCATGTGAGTATAACCTCAATAGCATAGAAGAAATCTGAGGGTAAAACTAAAGAAGGTAAAATCATTACGTAAAAAATGATGGTACAAGATGGAGTCACGATATATAATATTTTTTAGATAGCATTTAGTTGTATAATTTTTATGGTATTGATTTAGATAAAATATCTTCTTTTATATTTAGTTTGTAAACTTATTCGGTAACTAGACAAAAATTAGATTAATGGACTTAATGAAATGTTTAAATTTCGTTTTATTCGTATCATGATATAAAAATGAAATTCATTAAATGAAAACAAAAAATATTTTATATTCCTAAAAATACTACTCCATATTATAATATTAAGTTAATAAAAATTATTTTTATTAAATATTATAAAAAAATTATTTATTTTATAATATAATTAATTACTTTTTTAATATAAATTTTTATGTTTAATATTGTACAAACCAAACACGATATAATAAACTTATACTGTCCAACTTTTCTTATATTTATCATGTTTAGTTCACTTTATCCAATTCCGTTTTTATAATCAAACGCTGTCTTAAAGCGTATGAATAACAAAATTTATCTCTCATCCTTTTATTTATAACAATAGACCAAAGAAATAAATATACATTGGATTACAAGACAAAACTACATGAAATAACAGAGTTGAAGTGTCTAACCAATAACAATTAAACCTCCTAAACTACCAATTAAGGGCCACAATCGTCATTGGGGCCTATTTGGATGGCCACTACGGTGATTGGATAGTGCTTCTTCTATCAGCTGGGATATGCCCCTGGTCAACTTATATATGACTCTAAATGCCCAAAAAGATCAACCCATCTCTATCATTTCCAAGAAAATTCGGATAAAGATTTGGAGTCACAAACCAACAATTACAATTATCGTAAACCGCATTGATAATCATCCTATACTAGTGCCTTGCACATAATTACTCCTCCCCCGTTTGCTAATCGATTGCTGTGTTTGGGGATTCATTACTTTTCGGGTCATAAATCAGTACACCATTATACAGCGTCATCACATGCATTGCGTTGGTTGGGTCTTAATTTGCGCTATAAATGCAAGCTCAAAGAAAGGACTTTCGTGTGGGGTTAGGGTTTGACGTTGAAGTGACCCATTGCCTTCTCTTCTTCAAACACCTCACAGTTGGGAGTACTGCCAGCGCCAGTGCATTAACTCTCCGGCCGACACGGTTTTTCATCTTAAGAACAAGCCAAAATTTAATGTCATTGCAACTTGCAACGATATAATTCACCAGTGCTTACGTTGCATGGGCCTATATATATATATACCCTAACGTGCCTCCACTTCTCATCACAATCATATTACAATCACATGCTAAGTCATAGAAAAATGACTTCCAAGTTGCTTTTCCTTGTGCTCCTCGGAGCCCTAATATGCTCCACAAGCTCTAGGGTGCTACTGAGCGATAAGGAGTCATCGTTTAAGGACGAGAAGTTCCTCGGGCATCACAAATTTATTGGAGGTGGATTAGGTGGGGGAGCTGGAGGAGGATATGGAGGTGGCTTAGGAGGAGGAGGATTGGGTGGTGGAGCTGGAGGTGGCTTAGGAGGAGGAGGATTGGGTGGTGGAGCTGGAGGTGGGTATGGAGGAGGGGCTGGTGGGGGACTTGGTGGAGGTGGTGGGCTTGGGGGGGGCGGTGGAGGAGGGTACGGTGGTGGTGCTGGTGGTGGACTAGGTGGGGGAGTTGGAGGAGGGTATGGAGGTGGGGCTGGATATGGTGGAGGATTAGGTGGTGGAGCTGGCGGAGGGGGTGGATTAGGAGGCGGCGGCGGTGGCGGGCTTGGTGGCGGACTTGGTGGTGGATATGGTGGTGGAGCTGGGGCTGGGGGAGGAGTTGGTGGAGGTGGATGGCCTTGAAGAATGATATTCTTCTCACTATTTCGGAGCTATCTCTTTAATTTAAATGCTGTACGTGTTTAAAACTTCAAAATATGTGATACATAATTCTTGGCGGAAGAAATGTTTGTTTGTTTACTTGTTAAATTGTTATATGTTCGATTGTTGGTGCCTCTCAAGCCAAGAATTCGCTATTGGACCATGTATAAGTGTATGTTTGTTGAAGTAAAGGAGAATAATAATATCATGGCTGTCTATATGTAATCTAATATAATAGAGTTGTATAAAATCCATTTTCGTTGTGGATTTAGACAATGCTGGTGGGCTTGAGCCTCGAGCTCTAAGTTAAAAATGCGAAGTTCCAACTCTCACGAGTCTAAAAGCTTCGGCTCTTAAGCACTCAACAATTAATCTTCCACTCAACTCCGAATAAATTTCTTCAAACTCATAATATTTAAAAATATATATTTTTCTTATAATTAAACCAATATCAACTCAACGGTTTATCTAGTTGAGTTACCTCGATTAGATTGTGGTGAAATCAATCGCAAGAAAATATCGAATCAAATACCGAAGGCTCCCTTGTTTAAACTAAGTAACTTTTCATATATCAAGAAAGGCCAAATTTATACATAAACGATACATTAAACATAGGTGTAATAATTGAAAAAATATAGATAAGGGCCTTGGGCGATACAATATTATTGTTCACAAGTTGCAAACTGAGGACTAGGACGGCGCTTGCCGACGGTAATTTTGAGCAAATCTATCGTTTATACTTAAAATACACTTGCGATTAAGTAAGATTATAAAAGGTGAAAGAGTCGAGTTAAAAGAATACAATATCAAACTTAAACTCGAGCTTAGCTCGGCTCGATTCAATTTTCTTCCAATTGGACTCGAATAACTTAGGAGTTGTTTGAATAGTTTACACTAGTACGAAAGACACACTCCACCAATGATACCACAGATGGACGAATGACCATACATCCAGGGTTAAAGATTTACATATATATTAAGTTTTATTTTATAAAATATTTATTATATATACATTTCGTCTAAAATTAATTATTTTATCAAGTTTGGTGAGGCGGGGCCCCGTTCTGTCCCCATTTGAGTCGTTCCTGAGTGATAAAAATTTACAAGACGGATTTATCGTTCATACTGCCTATTCTGGTTCTGGAGTAGGTTAAGGTGTCAACAAGTTCAATAATTAAAATTAAAAGGGATCCAGTATCCACAAGTCCTTTGCATGCGGCTGGAGTCACCCTTGAGATTGATTTTATGAGAAGTGGCTACGTAATGCTTGAATTCAACATATTCACAATTGAAATCCCTAGAGAATTATCACGTAGGTTGCTTACTAACGTATGCGGGTGAAAATGAGAATTTGATATAAGGGTTTTCTTTAATCATTCAGTATAATTTTCCCCTCTTTTTTTTTTTTATTTTACTTTTATCGACCACTAATGAACCTCACATACCATATCAATTCTAATTATTTGTATTCCGTTTGGCAGTCTAATAATACAAGAAGAATCCATGTGTGCAAAAGAAGTTTACTTATTAATTGAAAAATATTGACCACCCATCTTGATATATATGGATGGAAGTCATTACTTAAATTAGCCATACAGCCTTTAGCATTGGAAAATTAGATATCCCAAATTGACTAGTTCCATTATTTTAACGGCAATAAAAGTGTAAATAAGTCAAATTATTTGTCAACTATTGATGTTTGATATAATATTTACTTAAATTTGATTTTATACTAGTTGAATGGGGCTCAAGTTCAATTTAATAATATGTCTTAGGCATCTCAACATAACTTGTTATAGCAAATGTTGTTGGACTTGGTAGGTTTATTTGACTTGGATATATGAAATGGTCAAAAATTGAAGGAATGAAATTTAGTTCAATTGTAGTTCAATTAGATCAATTTTATGGTCGGATTAAATTGAGGCGAATTGAATCGTAGGATTCAATTCAGATTTGATAACATTTTAGATCGAGCAGAATCATCTACAAGTATTGATATTTGATAATAATGAGATAAGATGTAGGTCCACCTCTTTTTTTCATAAAGGTTCATGTGGATGAGTTGTAAATAATATTAATCATGTCTAGGTATACACTAGTGATAATAATTTCTGTTTTAAAAGTTATGACGTGTTATTGTTTTATTATTCTTTAGCCATAATTAGTCAATGTCAACCCGGAACAACAACAAAAGCTTTCCCCCGAGAGTGATTTGAGGGGCATTTGCGTTCATTTATGGATCCGCTTCCGTTAAATCTCGTCATCCATCCAATTTAAAGATGAATATTACTATCATTAAATTATAATAACTTTTTTATATAAATACATATTAGATATTATGCATAGTATGGCTGTGGAAATAAGAATTTAGTTAAATTTTGTAATTTCCATTGTTGAAAGGATAAACCCTTTCTCAAAATTAAATGATTATTTTTAGGAAAAGGCTTGCGATTCATAAATAATAAAGGTTAGAAGAAGAAACTAGATCAAAAAATACCGTTGTTGAGTAATCAAGAGACATTTGGCCTTATTGATATTTTGAAGTTTTATCCTGCTTTTGGAAAACGATATTCAAATTAACTATTCGGTTCACAAATATCAACAAGAAAAAATTATATACTACGTAGTGCATGAAATAAAGAATAGGGATATAAAAGTATTGGGCAGCACATTTGTAAAGGTTAAGTGTGGTCTATGTCAATCTTCTTTTATATATATATATAAAAGAAAATTATACGGAGAGGGTTTTAATGTTTGGAAATAAACTCAAATAAAAAATTAATATTTCAGAAAATTCAAATAAAACATCAATATTTTATTTCATGGTTAAAATAGAGGATCGTCATTATAACATCATTAATTCTAGCTCATATGGTCATAGCCACATGGCATTAACTTAATGCTTATTCAACATAGCACTTAGTGTATAATTAAATAATAAATAAATATAAAAAGATAAAAAATTAACAAAAAATAAAGAAAATTTATAAAAAGATTTAAAAAATTAAAATAATTGAATAAAATAAAATAAAATATGCATGTAATATATATGATATATATTATATGTAAAATAAAATACGTATATTATATGTATTTAATATAATATTCATATTATATATAATAATATATAATATACATGCAATTTATTAAGATATATATATACATACATATTTAACTATAAAAAAAAAGTTAGAAAATTAAAAAAAAAAAAAATTCATGAAGATATAGAGAAGGGTCGCTTTGGCCACCCCTACTCTTAGTGTGGCCGAAGCGACCCTAAAATTGCAGTAAGTTACGACTCATAATATAAAGTGAGTTGTTTAACTTATATTGTAACTAGATAGATTTTCAACAGTTTTTGTTTTCTTTTGTTTTCTTTTTTTTTTTTGGTTGAATTTAAGGATAATAGGTCAAACAACCCACTTTATATTGTGGGTCACAACCTACTACAGTTTTAGGACCACTCTGGTTAACCTAAAGGTGAAGGGTAACCAACAACCCACTTTAAGGAGTCATGTGAACTCTCTCTAATAATTGCTAATCACCTTCACCTTAGGGTGGTCAAAGTAGTTTTTCTTTATTTTTTCAAAGTTTTCCTTTTGTTTTTCCATTTTTTATTTTAAAAATTCTGGTTTTTATATTTAATTAAATATATAATCATACTTATTATATCTAATTGTACTATTTTCATATTTAATTTTTCTTTTTCTTTACATTTTTTCTTATTTTTTATTAAATTTATATATTTTTCTGTTTATTTGTTATTTAAGTATATATATAAGCATTACAAATGACTATCACGTTAACTAAAATTAATAGTATTATAACAACCATCTTCTATTTTAACAACTGATTAAAACATTGATCATTTATTTGACTTTTTTCGAAATGTTGATATCTTATTTAAATTTACCTCAAATATTGATCACCTCTAACATAATTTTACCATATATATAAATATATATATATTCTACCAATAACCAAGTGAATGTTGAATTTGGCCTTAACCATAAGCTACTTGGTAGTTGTGCCTTTCACATGTGTCTCACCATTCCACAATTACAAAAAACCTTAAATAACATATGTAAAATGGTACCAGCTTTCCAAAAGGTATTTATTGCTAACTTAAAACTGTTATTTAAAGTATATAATTTAAAACATAAAATTCTTTTCACACTAAAATTATGATAAAGGATGATAAAAGTATAAGAATAAATTTCAAAAATTTTAGATGAGAGATCCATTTACTAATACATATTACATGTAACATGCATTCGATGCTTCATATGACCTTAGAAAAACTATATGGAAATAATATATGAAGGGATGACTTGAAGAGGTTAGTAGAGAGTGGAAATAAAGAGACTCAGCCTCAAGGGCATGAATGCACAAATGATAGACAGTGAAGTCTAGAGTTTCGATTTTATAATTTTAGAGTAGTTGATTTCATTTTGTCTAAGCAATCGTTTGATCTTTAAGAATAGAGTTTTTATGACAAAATATTACGTCTTAATTGTATATATATGAGGAGATATTAAGAGTATTCATAAAATATTTGGACTTTGGCACCTATCAAATTAAATTAATAATTGATGGATGAGATTAAACCTACTCATTCATGAGCTATTGATTGAGCATATCATAAGCCAAAGGCTTGTAGCTATCCTTTGTTGAGCAAGTCTATTAAGAAAGCTTGAAATTGGATGGATAGATATGAGCAATCCTAATTTCAAACCCAACTAAGTCAAATATCTTTTTAAGTCATTTGAATACATGCCTCTCTTAGACTTATTACTGGCATGAGGAGTCATCAATCACTATTGTACTTAGCCAATATTCCATAAATACCATCCAACATTTAAGGCTACCGATTAATATTTCCGTTAAGATTAAGGAGAAAAAGAATCGGTAAGGTAAAAGTGTTAGGAAAAATCTTCATATATGAGAACAAGTGAGAAGGAAATTATAAAATAGACATCTATCATAGCACTTATATTCATCACAACCTTTTAATATACGTTTTTTTTTCTTAATTTTTATTTTTTCAAGTGATGCCATATAGGATGTACAAGTAGAACTTTCTCTTCTTCTTCTTTTTTTTTTTTCCTTTTTCTCTATTAAAGGTGTCCCATATATTACATGATACAGCCCCATGAGGTTGAGGCATAAGAAGATCAGATACTTTCCTTTCTATGTTCAATCATCTTGAAAAAAGATTCATTAATATTAATACATCACATGTTTTGATAAGTGATAAACGAATACCAATAATATTTGAATGCATATTATTCATAATAGATTCATGTTTTAACATATTAAATATTTATTGATATTTATCTACCATTCATTAAAAATAAGTAATATGTTAATACTATATAAACCTTTATAGATTATCCCTAGCTATAGCTGCTTCTCTTTAATTAATGGTACATCCCTATTATAATTATAACCATGTCTCACTGGGGCCGCATATAAATCCCATTTTCATGAAGTAAACCCTTTGTTGTAGGAAAGTATGTATCAAAATCTACTCTTACTCATTGATTAACTTTGATTTGACCCAAATTAAATTCATCAACTAATGATTATTGAATTACAACTAGCAGATGGGGTTGACTCGTTATATATCTCGATGTAAATATATAATAAATGCATGAAATTAAAAGAGGCAGTTGTTTGGTGTTGAAAATAAAAGACATGTTGAGAGAAAGAGAGGAAGTTGATACATGAACGTTTGCGAGTTGCTATGCAACAAGACACACACATTTTTACAACCAAGCACACATGTATGCAGGGATTGTAGAAGAAATCTTCAACGTGATTGATAAGATGGATCATGTAAAAAGAATAAATTTATATAAAAGAACGTGTTTCCATTAATTCACACTATTTGACCGGCACATACTGATGGAAATATAGAGTGAAGGGACACTGCCGGACGTTGGAATGGAACATCCCCGAATGCTAGTTTTTCAAATTTCACAGTTGGCATCAGGATTTTCAGATTTTGCATTAATTCCCTCAACACGGTTTTGCAGCTAAGAAGTTGATCGAAATTTATGAGTTCAAAGACCACCCCAACCACATAGGACCATCCTTTCCTTTATCTGCAGAGAAATAAATAGATATAACTGATTGTACTTATTTTTCAGTAGAATATATCTACTTAGCCTATATATGAAAAATTTTGTCAAATGTTAGAAATAAATCTAAGGAAAATTGCATTTATTTCTACATTTTTTTCCCCCTTCCTTTTTCTCTGAGTCTCAACTATATATAACCCTCGGTCCTCACACTATAATCAACAAACAAAACACAACTCTAACGTGCCCGTGCCCCCAAAAATGACTTCTAAGTTGCTTTTTCTCATTTTACTAGGAGCATCGTTATGCCCCATCAGTTACTCTAGAGTTCTTTTGAATGAAAAAGCTGGAAAATCCTTTGAGGAGGAGAAAGGTTTCTTTCACCATAAACCGGGATATGGAGGAGGGCTAGGTGGTGGATATGGAGGTGGAGGTGGAGTTGGTGGCGGAGCTGGAGGTGGGTATGGTGGAGGTGCTGGTGGTGGACTTGGTGGAGGCGGTGGACTTGGGGGAGGAGGAGGTGGGGGATATGGTGGTGGTGGAGGAGGTGGTGTAGGTGGTGGTTATGGGGGTGGAGTTGGAGGTGGTGGTGGATTAGGTGGAGGAGCTGGAGGAGGAGGTGGAGGAGGGTTTGGAGGTGGTGGTGGAGTTGGAGGTGGATATGGTGGAGGAGCAGGTGCTGGTGGAGGCATCGGTGGAGGATATCCTTGAAAAGTAATGTTATTTAAAAATAAAAGATAAGAATAAATGATTTATAAACCCATAAACTTGGTAATATATTTATACACCACTGATCAATTTCGTGGTGTATTAATATTGTTGAATCGTTTTTTTTTTACAGCTTTATTCCATATTATTGTTATCCTAAAGAGTTATCTTTCATCTTGATTCAATAGTGCAATAACAAATTATAGTAAAAATAATAGAATTGTCTTAATTTTATATAGTGCCCCTACTTATTGTATTTATCATATGATTCAATATGTATACACAGATAGTACTTCTGTATGTTCCAAAATGCCAAGGTTAAAAAGGGAGTACTAATAATCTAGAAATATCAAGCGAGTGAGAATAGGGAAGAAAAATTGATTACCGCCATTTGCTATTTGTAATAATAAATTAATAACAATTTTAAAAAAGACAGAGAGAGAAAGAAGGTCACATTTGAGAAAAAATAAACAAAAGTTGGCACCTTATCAAGTAAAAAATTAATTAAAAACTAAATATTAATAAAAAAATTAATTCAAGAGCCACGAACTGATTCTTAAACCACCTGGCCAATCAATGTTTAACTTTTATCTAGCTTGTGAATCAATGGTTTCGGCCAGTTGAGCTTGGTAGTAGGTATAAGCATAAGCATGACAATGAGGGGATGCATTACAATAGTGATCCCATTAAGAATTTGAAAACGAAAAGAGATGTAAATTATGAGGAGTTCTCGAATAAATTATGTATAAGAGACGGGTCGGACCGTTCTTGTTGTAGCATCCAACTTATAATCGACGTGGAGCAATTCATGAATCAATGTACATTAAGGATATAATTTGCCTTTGGCCTACATACAATTCGATGCGTATAAATAAGCCATGTGACCCACTTGTATGAAAATAAAATTTCTATTGACAAAGGCATAGATTGAGTTTCCAAGATAATTTAGTTAATTCTAATAGCAACATATTGAATAAGGTTTGGAAGATGAGATACTTCTCAAAATATCATGGTTGACATGCCAACCATAATCCACCTTCTCTAGTAACTTTTCTGAGTTTGGAGTCGTGAATTAAGTTTAATAATTGTATTGTGATTCCACCTTTTAAAATACTTCTAAACATTTGAAATAGGAGTAAACTCATTTTCACAATATCATTTTAAGTATATTTCTATTTCTATGGAGTAAACATGACATAATAATAGGATTTTATGGATAATAGAGGGTTATAAAAACAAGTACTTTACATAGGTATTTTTCTCATGATTATTACATTTCGACTTAAATAATAGTTGTTTTGCCTTTACCTAATCATTTTTACCTTACTTAAATTGTTATTATACTCACTCGAATAATTAAAAGCTCTTTCTTGTCATTAAGGGAATTAAGGTAACATATCAAATGTATGAAAAAAGATTTAATAGTATTAATAAGTTATATAAATTGATGAATGATATATAAATATTAATAAAAATATTTAGGTTTTTAAAAAACTATTATTTATATTTTATGTGTTATTTATTTATTTTTTATTTATGCACCACAAATAAATTTATATAGCGTATCATTATCATTAAAGCTTTTCTCTGCGGACATGATATTACTCATTCAGCTACTTTAACAATGTAAATAGATACGATAATAAATCTTTCTTCCTATTCTCTCACATTTGACATTTTTAGATTCGAACTCCACATAACGTGTATATACATATTGAAAGAGGATTCTCAAGTATACATATATACATAGCATGTGGCTACCAATATGAAGCGTATGATATAAATCATTACAACAAGTACGGCAATACAAGCTGAGAAATTAAAATAAATTTATTATTTTTACTATCATGTAATATTCACTACGCTAAATTAAGCACATTACCAAAATGAAAGACACCTCTTTCCAGCAACAATAATGGGAAATGAAATTTAACCCTTATGATTAGCGACATGCGACCAAATATAATAGGTGGATAGAGAAGAATTAAGTTGTATTTTTATATTCATATCATTTATCTACGATATAACTCTTTAATGATATCCTCCTCCAATCCCTCCAGCAGCGCCAGCTCCACCACCATATCCTCCCCCTGCTCCATCGCTTCCAAACCCTCCACCACTGCCTGCTCCAGCTCCTCCACCTAATCCACCACCGGCACCAACCCCACCTCCATGTCCACCTCCAACTCCACCTCCGTATCCACCACCTCCATATCCTCCTCCTCCTCCTCCCCCAAGTCCACCTCCAAATCCACCACCTAACCCTCCTCCATACCCGGGTTTGTGGTGAAAGTAAGTTTTCTCCCCCTCAAAGGAATTTCCGGCCTTCTCACTTAAAAGAACTCTAGAGTAACTGGAGGAGCATACCAGTGCTCCCAGTAAAATGAGAAAAAGCAACTTAGAAGTCGTATTGTTTTTAGGGGCACGGCCACGGGCACGTTATTAGAGAGTTGTGCTTTGTATTTTGATTATAAAGTGAGAAATGAGGGTTATATCTAGCTGAGAGGAAAAGGGGGGAAAAAAGGGAAAATATGCTCTGGTTGGTTGGATGATCGTAGAAATAAATGCAATTTTTAAGACTTTTTCTTTAACATTTTGAAACCTTACGTATTCTATCCAGCAATTGATGCAACTGGGTATATTTATTTATTTTTCAATAGATAAAAGGATTTAATAAATATTACATATCACTTGTAAGATATATATATATAATGTATAAATAATATCAATAAAATGTTAAAACGAATATTAATATAAAAAATAATTTATAAATGAATTACATGATTTATATATAATATATATATTAATATCTTATTTATATTTATATAATATATGATATGTATTACCTATTAGATTCTTTCTTTTAAAAGAGAAAAGGATAATTGGGGTAGTAATTTTGGTCATCTTCTTATCTGCAAAACCGTGTAGGGGGAACTAATGTAAAATGCTAAATGCCAACTGTGAAGTTTGAAAAACCTAGCATTAGGGATGTTCAATTATTCCGACGTCCGCCAGTGTCTCTTCGCTAGTTCTACAGTGTTTACCGGTCAAATATTGGATAATTGTGAATTAATGGATATAGAGTCTTTTATATAAATGTATTCTGTTTGCATGCTACGTCTTATCATCAATCACGTTGAAGATTTCTTCTGCAATGCGTGGTTCTATGTCCTACCTCTCTTCTGATAAGTGTATTATTTTTTAATACAAATTCAAAAGTATTAATACGTTCTATTAATCGATAAATAATATTAATAATATTTAAATATATAATAATAAAAATATATATTTTTTAAAAATATATTAATAATATTTTTATATATTAAAAATTTTATTATTATTTATATATGACTGGTATTAATACAGTTAAAATATTTTCCTTGTATTCTCATCCTTGCTGCCTTTTGCATGTATATGTGCTTGGTTTGGTTGCAACTTGCAAGTATGTTTGTATTTTGTTGCATGGCGAGCAAGCGTTCATATATCAACTCTCTCTCTCTCTCTCTCAATATGTCTTTCTCAATACTAAACAACTACCTTGTTAACGTCATGCCTTTATTATCTATTTATATTGAGATGTAGAACGAGTCAATTCTAGCTGCTAGTCGTAGATCAATAATCATTAGTTAATACAATGCTATGGTCAAATCGAAGTTAGTGGTAGAAAGATGATTTTGGTAGATAAACGTACCGTGAAGGACGATTCATCATGCAAAGGACGATATTGAAACTTTATAGATATTCAGTTCATACATAATTATACAATATAAATAAAATATCACTATATATAATATGTAAAAATCATATATGATAATCAAATGTCGAATATAGCTCTTTCTAATTATCAACCTCATCGATATATAATTATTGCTTCACAAATCATTCAAGATTGACTTCACCTCTTGAAGTTGGTACAGGCTATCAATGTGCTTTTTTTAGCAATCGCACAAATTATTTGATTATCTTTTCCCTTCGTTAGTAAAAGTGACGTAATAAAATCATATCCGGCTAATGATTATCTAAGATAATAAAGTTTTCTAGAAAGCGTTAAGACATCACTGTGATCCATCTGTAATTATTGAAGAAGCTTTATCATTATTAAAGTGCAAGCAGAAACTTACAATTAAAATATCATGTGCGCGCGCTTTTATCAATTTAAACTTTATACATTAAAAGTCCAAAATTTGGCAAGTTATGATGGCTAAATTCATAGGTATCTTTCGTTTTCTATTTTGTAATTTTGGTTACATTTTCGATATATATATATATATATATATATGATAATATGGTTTTACGTATAATAATATCTAGAGAGTCCATTAACTTTACGTAAACACATTTTTTACAACAAGGGAATTCCACTCTTCCTCCTCATCCTACGAGCCAAGATTTTCCATGTGGGTAATTGAGTCTTTCCATTTCTAGCTCTTCTCGGCTTTCGCTACTTATCCTGTATTCTTTATAGTCGAACACTTTTCCATGCCTCCCAAACCTTTTCTACTTAACTATTGATTGTTATTGTAACCCATCAGTTTCTTCGTACTGGCATAACTAATAGCTTTTTTTTCTCATCGTTAATTAAAGTAAGTTATGACACACGTGATGCTAGTCACTTGCCCACCATCTATTATTACAAATAGCAAATGGCGTCAATCAATTTTTCTTCCCAATTTTCACTCACTTGATATTTCTAGATTATCGGTACTCTTTTTTTAACCTCCACATTTTGGAACATACAGAAGCACTCTGTATGTATACATATTGAATCATATGATAAATACAATAAGCAAGGGCACTATATAAAATCAAGACAATTCTATTATTTTTACTATAATTTGTTATTACACTATTAAATCAAGATGAAATACAACTCTTTAGGATAACAATATATGGAATAAAATAGTAAAAAAAAAAAGATTCAACAATACTAATACACTACATAAATTGATCAATGGCGTATGAATATACTACTAAGATTACAGGTTTATAAATCATTTATTCTTATCTTTTATTTTTAAATAACATTACTTTTCAAGGATATCCTCCACCGATGCCCCCACCAGCACCTACTCCTCCACCATATCCTCCTCCTACTCTACCACCACCATATCCCCTACCTCCTCCTCCACCAAGTCCGCCACCTGTACCTCCACTATACCCACCTCGAGCTCCTCTACCAACTCCACCTCCACTACCACCATATCTCTCACCTCATCCTCCACCAAGTCTGCTACCTGTACCTCCACTATACCCACCTCCAGCTCCTCTACCAACTCCACCTCCACCTTCATATGCACCACCTAACCCTCCTCCATATCCTGGTTTATGGTGAAAGAAACCTTTCTCCTCCTCAAAGGACTTTCCAACTTTTTCATTCAAAATAACTCAATTCAATAGCAAATTGGTTTGGATAGTTTTTACCTCTTGAATCATCTAAACCCTTAAGGCCTGACGTTTCAATTTTATACTCGGTATCATACTTATAGTTTATTATCTTATTATTATTTTATTTATTATTTCCGTTATTAGTGTTAAATAAATTATTGTTAGTATTTAATTACTACTAATAAATTAATAAATTATCATGTTATATAGAACTATTTTATATAAAGGTTACCATTAAATATATTTTATCATACTTCAGATCGTTAGTTATAAATATATATATATATATATATTAGGGTCAATTTTTTTTGTTTCTAACATATTGGAGTTAGGTTACTATTTTCTGTTTATTTATAAATTATATTAATGATTGTATTTTATGTAATAGTTCCAAGTGTTGATTTAGCATACTACAATATTATATTATTATTAGAATGTCTTATCTTTCATGGTAATAGTATTCTGATCTAAATATTTTCATCATCTTAGTATTATGTGTATATATATAATAGCATATTACATTGGGTATAGCATGTCCGTTTTATCCATTTATTATTACTTTTTCATTCCTCATGAGTTTTTACAAATCATACTATTTTTCCAATTAAATACATAGTACTTATTTCCATATAGATTTGATAATCTATATTACCTAATATTCTAATTATGTGTCCATTTTATACTTTCTTTTATATATATATATATATATAAATGTACTTTATGAGCTTATATAAAAGTGATCTTATATATATAATTATATCACATTTTTAATTTAATCATATTGTATTATTATTATTTGACTTAACGATTTCTTTCGAGGCTTTAATTGAATAAATCATAAACTTATAGATAACTCCTAAGTAGGACTTAATCTTAGAATACTTAAGGGTTAACGTGCTACTAGTTTTCTTTTAAATTCGGAGTGTTCAATTTTCCTTATCGAGGTTTGAGTTTTATTTGGTTTTTGAGATTAGAGTATTGTATTCGGTTTTGGAGCGTTTTCAGGTACATGGTGTTTGTTTGTATGACTATACTTGTTAGATTAAAAAGGATCTAACCGGACTAATCTATATTCGGCTTAAATCAATGATTTATTGACTTTGTTTGACTCGCTTACTCTAGGAGCTCATAGTGGCAGTTTCCTAAAGGAGAAATCGCTAATCAAATGTAAAGTTTCTTTAGTGAACTTTCATATGGAATGACGCAACCAGAATATTAGGTTCTGGACTCTGTTTTTTGGGTATAAAGAACTTAAAGGAAAATATATATTTATATCAACTTATGTATGTAGATAAGGATCAAGTGTAGCGGGGTTATAAATGCCCCTTTGTTATTTTGTTAGCTTAATGTAAAATAATTAAATTACTGTTTGTATTATTCTATTATAATTGCATTTTTGCTTGTGAACGATCTGGCTTAGCATATGTATGTGTTTGTACATCCATACTAAGCTTCAACTCATTCTTTTCTGTTTCAGATATTAGATCTAAGAACTATCTCATTTTTAAGAAGACGTATATCAATAACATCCAAAAAGAGGATAGAGTAGAGTATCTATATTTCTATAATGACTAGGATAGAACTGATTTCTAGTTACTGGAGTTTGTGTTATGTTAAGAGATTTGTATATTGAGGAGATGAACTACTGGCTTGATACTTGAGGATCTAGATACTGGACTTATTTTATGTTTCTATTCTTTATGAATCATCATGCTTCTGAATTATGTTGAGTTTTCCAGTTTTATAAGTTTGAGTAGATATAGTTCCCATTCCCTTGTAGATTTTTATATACTATATGATATGATTCTTTATGTTTCGATTGTGATTGTGAACTTAAAAAATTTTATATATTCCGGACTAATCAAATATGTGGCGGGTTGTAGCGCCTATTTAGGTTATCAAGGCATTATACATACATACTCATACTCTTTGGAGAAACTAATTATATGTTACCATCATAGTTGTCAAAATTGCGACTCTACAGTTCATTTGAGTGCACAGAATCGATAAAATCGTAAACTTGTAAAATTATATATGAAAATTCATAACTTTACTAAAAATCTACATATAAATGATTTTATATCTATTTAAAATAAAAAAAATATTATAAAATTATAAACTCGTAGAAACGTATTGTTGACTCACTATTTTAAGAACCATAGTTACCATTTTAAGTGGAGAAATTGCAATAGAGAGATAATTTGGGGTTTGGAAAGAGAACCAAAGCTAAAAGGAGAAAATATAGGGAAAAGGGAAAAGGAAGAAGAAGAAGAAGTGTCCAAGTTAGTGTACCTTGTATTACAATGGAGTGAAAAAAAAAAAAAAAAGAAAGAAAGAAAGAAAAAGTGATTTAAAGCCATGACAAAGGATTTTGTGACTCATATGGGGCGTTAGTTTCAATGAAGCTGAATGCTTTACTTGCACTTCATGTATATCAATCCTTAATACAAAAAGTGCAATATGAAAATGCATACTTTGTTCATGTATAAATGACTTAACTCTATGGAAGGTGAAAATAGACTCCTCCAATTTGTTTTCACTACTCTATTTAATGAATTAGATTTCAAACGATTGTCTTTTAATAATATTTTAACTTATTGTATAGTTATACAAAACTTTCTTGTACACCCAATATAAGAATATTTTAGGTACTTGATATTAAGGTTATAATGAAATGAAACAAGTCATAATTTACATGAGTTAACTTGAAAGTCACTTGAATTCGATTCTATTGCAACTAAAAAAGTTAGAACTTAAGCTAATTAAGTAAACTATTGCACCACCACCACCACCCCCTACCTCCGTAAGGCTCAAATATGGTTCTATGAGCATATAACCTTAATCATGTTGGAAATGAAAGCACAAAATGGGTTCTAGCAAAATTGGGTTTCAATATTATTTTAGAAAAAATTGAGCAAGAATTTGGAGTTTAAACTCAATATTGTGTTGTTTTCATTTAATTTCAAAGCTTTAATTAATATACCCAATGGAATTTTTTAAACATTTTCTAACTATTTTTATTTTTCTAAAGAAAAGAAAAAGAGATTCCTCAAAACCTTTTACTTATCGTGTAGAATTTGGCTTGCACTTTCAAGATATTAAAGAATATTTGAAAAGAGTGATAACTCTTAATTAATAAGATTGAATGCACCTAGATCCATGTAAAAGCCAATTATGAACCGTAAACCAATTTAGAGGGTTGACAAACAGCCTCCTAAACCGCTAAGCCCTAAGGGCCTAGATAGTTCAAGAAGGCAAAATATTATGTCCTGAAGTCGTAGAATCGCAACAGTCTCACCGTATAAACCATTCTATAATAATAACTGGCCTTACAATGCCTATCTTAAAAATGATTTACACAAGGCGTCGAAGACTCCTTTCTTTAAAGTAAAAGTAAGCCCCAAAGCTAAGCCAATTGACCGTAAGATTGAACTTAGAACATAAGTTTTGGACAATCGGTTAAGGAATCCAATTAAACCCCAAATTATAAACTATTGAGAGAAATATTAATAAAAATGACCCCGTAAACTTGAATTTAAGAAAACAAGTAATAAAATAAGAGACTATAAAATTTTCAAATTTTAAGTATAATAATTACTAATTACTGAAAAGGCAAAAAGTGTAATCTAATAACTAATAAATTACTAGAGATAGATTATATGTATACTAAAAATAATAGAATGACTTAAATAATATTTAAGAATATTTATTTGTACTATATATGAATTTACATGTAAGTATAAATACGCGTAATTACTTAAAATACGCGAAATGTGCTAAAATAATACTAAATGCTTAAAGAAAATTCATAATTAATTAAGAAAAAATCAAGAAAAATCAGAAAAAATCATGAATCATCCAGAATTAGGTCGTGGCAGCTGGGAAAAATAAGAAAAAATTCGGCCAATTAGAATAAGCCAACATAAAAGCCAAAAATCAAGGGATAAGGCAATTGTCTTGTCCCATTTAATGCACAATAAATCCCCTAAAGCCCTATAAATAGCAGGAAAAATTAAGGAACTCATTTGGACAGTTAGAAATCAGAAAAAATTAGGGAGAGACGAAAATTGAGAGAAAAATTCAATTTAGAAAAAAAAAATAGAAAAACTATGCAATTAGGGATATCAAAGGGAACCCACACTAAACGAGGAGCTGGGAGTGGACGGCCACCACCACCATACGGTGGTGGCAGCGCCCAGGCCGGACGACAAGGCCACGGCGGCCGGCGGTGGCCGGAGCCACCCAGATCGGTGAGTCCAATTTCCAGCCTGATTTTGTGTAATTTTGTAAAAATAGTAAATATTATTATAAAATTATGAATTTTTTTATTCTGAAATATTTTTGTATGTAGTTTGTAGGAAAAATATTAGTTTGATGAAAACATGCCCCGTAATATATGGTCCTTAAGAAATCATACAAAATCGAACACATTTCGGTTTAGAAATAAATGACCTTAGGAGTGTAGTTTAGAACTCAATTTTTTTCTGTAGCATGCTCATGTGATATAGAATAGTGCTATGAAGCCATTTTTCTAAAATTAATTTTCGAAATTTTTAAGTTAATTTTTAGCCCTAAAATGATGGAAAAATTGAGTAATTTGGAGTTAATTAGGTGATTAAGATATTAATTACTGATTTAGATAGTAATTAGATGTTTAGGGATGTTAATATCCGATGTGGAAACCTAATCCTAGTCTATGGAGTATTGAGTGTAAGTAATGAAAGTGTTATGTGGTAAATGTAAAAAATTAGGATTATGTAGAATTAAAAATTAATAAATATGGAAAAATTAGGTTTAATTAGATAATAAAATAATGAAAATCAGAACATAACAAATCTGAAACAAAATTCAATTTTAGGTAATTATATGAAAAATGTAAAAATTTCTCACAACATGAGTAAATTCGTTACACTAATACGGATTTAAGTGTACCGGATGGAATAAAATGCTGACTAGGGTATCTAGAAATAATGTGGTTAGTTTCACATTATGAGTTGAAATAAATTTCTAGGGTCCGGGTACAAAACAGTACCTAGAAATCGAACTAGAATCTAATTTAGAAATCGATGTGGAACCCGAACCTAAACCCAAACCTAAAATAATTATAAAAGACTTGATACTTAGATAATTATGCATATTAAACCTTAAATAAAACCTAACAATAAGCGTTATTAGATAAGATGAACTTATAATATTATATGAAATACTGAAACCACATTCGTGTTATAGGAATGATCGGCGATGGCCTGAGCAAATCGGACCTCGAGTGTGTGAGCGAGCGAGGAGTCGAGGTAAGTTGGGATTAATACGATGTTGTATTTTGGAGGCTTAAGATTATGCTTGGTTGTGCATGTTAGATAGTTGAATGTGTGCATGTGTTTGATTATGGGTGATGCTATGATTCTGTTTGTTGCTCTGACACATATTGTATGATTTGTATGAAATGATTGATCACCCTCAACTGGACTTAATCAAATATCCGACCAGTAATCATAATTGGACATGCATGGCAACCCGTTAGGAGAACTTAGGACTCTTCGGCCAAATACCGACCCCTTCGGAAGGGATAGCGCAGGATTGCAAAATGGTCCCTTCTTCATCCTCAGTCGAACTAAGTGACAGGAGAGGAGGTCGCGGCGAGGGTGAAGACAGTGGTTCGAAGGTAGTCGCGGGAGGAGCAAGGTCTCCATTACATAAGCCTAGGTTTGGTCGTGAGCTGTTGCATTAACGGCAACTCCTCAACCCGGATTAGAGCAGGCGCAATTTCTCTAATCTCACGACGGGTCGGACAACGTCGTGCGATGGCACATGCATTGCATCTAATAAGTGATTGAAAACCTTGTTGTGTGTATGGTATAGTTTTAAGTCCTCCGTTCTAACTTACTAAGCTGTGGTTGCTCACATCCCTATAGACATCATGCAGGTGCTGGCTAAGAAGCGGCCACAACTACTTTGAAGCTAGCAACTGCTGGATCCTGGGGAGTGATGAAAAATATTGAAGAACGAACATATAATTTTAAGGTTTAAGCTTTTACTTTAGAACTTCTCGTTTTTTTAATAATGTAAGAACTAGGAAATATATTTCGAAGAAACATTGCAAACGATAATTGTAATCACCAAATTATAGTAAATATATATATTTCCTCACTTTCTTAGATGAATGATTTATTGAAATTACAAACTGTTTACTTCAAAGCGGGTTAGTCATTGATGCCTTGTGTAGATTAGGTCTAAGATAGCGATTGTAAGGCCAACTTCTATCTTAGGGTGGTTTACACGGCGGGGCTGTTACGACTCTACCGCTTCGGGGCGTGACAGTAAACAATTCGATTAAGAATTTAACTAAAGTTACAGTAAGTATTAAAGTTTCAAGTCAATATATATATATATATATATAATTACATATACAATATTGTAGAATTCCCAGGTGATTCCACATCATATAATAATAGTCAGTTGATTTACATATCAAATATCAGTTTTTTAGTCTTAAAAATACTGATGAGACTCTAGATATACATTAACTATTAGGCAAATTGAACCTCACACCCCCAAGCTTTAAAAAGAACTAACCTCCGAATAGTTGTAGGGCGTCATATTAGTTAGAGTAATTAAAGATTAAGACCTACAAAAGGATTTATACAAGCATGAGCAACTACAGCTCAGTAAGTTGAATTGGAGGCTCATGAATGTATACAAATACAAACAAGATTATCAAGCAATTATTTTCATACAATACAACAAGCAAATGTCATTAGACAACATAGTTAGGTTCGTTACGAAATCAAAGTAATTTCACCAACTCTAATCTGAGTTGAGGAGTTTTCATGTTATGTAATAGCTCACAATCAAACCCAAGTTTGTGCAATGAAGACACTGCTTCTCCTAAGACTGTCCTTGAAACCAACACCCTCATTCTCACCGCGACCTCCTCTCATGTCACTTAATTCAACTAAGGATGAAGAAAAGACAAATTTGTTATCCAATGCTATCCTTTTCAAAAGTGTCGGTGTTTGATTGAAGAATCCTAATAATCCCCTAAAGGATTGCAATACATGACAATTTAGGGTGTTCAGACAATTTCATACCAATTCAATCATTAAAATCATTAATTACAACATAAATTTCAACATAAAGTCAAATACGCAAGCACATGCATAAAACTACTTACAATCACAATCATACACAATCTTAAGTTTTCGAGTATCCTAAAATAGTACTTTAAATACAGTGAAGTAACAAACTCAACTTAGTCGCTCAATTATTTAATTGCAAGTTGGTTTGTCTCGAGTATCCTATAATACAAATACGCCTTTTTAGTACTTATACTTTGATGGTATATATTCTAAGTTATAATTTAACTCACTTCTCCACATATACCTATTATTTATTAATGATTCACTCTACATTAGCTAGGGGTTCGGTTTCTAAATTAGATTTCAATTTTAGTTCTAGGTTGTTTTTAATTATAAGGAATCCTAAATACACTCGAATCCTAATGTAAAATTAAACACATTAAGCTCGAGTATTCTAATATTATATTAGGTCTTAATTTAGTATTCTAACCTATTTGGTATACTCTAATCCTAATTAGAATACCGGATTTACTCTCGATATGAGAAAATCTTATATTTTTTATCCAATTACATAAAATTAATTTTTGTATCAAATTATTTTGTATTGATATTATTGTTATATTATCTAATTTAACTTATTTTTTCATATTTATTAAAATTCTAACTTCACATATTCCTAAATTTCCTACAATTACCACATAATTCTTATATTAATTACAACTAACACTCCAAAGACTAAGATTAAATTTCCACATTAGAGATTAACATCTTTAAGTATCTAATTACCTTCTAAATCAGTAATTAATCATTTAATCACTTAATTAAGCCAAAATTACCTTTTTTCCCATCATTTTAGGACTAAAAATTTCGAAAATTAATTTTATAAAAATGACTTCATAACATTGTTTTATATCACTTAAGCATTCTACAAAAAAAAAAAAAAAAAAGAGCTCCAAACTATATCTCTAAGCCTATTTATTTTTAATTCTAATTATATTCAGTTTTGTTTAATTTCTTAAAAACCCTATATTTATAGACGTAATTAAACTTAATCACTATTTTTCTCTAAATCTGTAAGCCCTAAAGCTAAACCAAGTGACCGTAGTATTGAACTTAGAATACAAGGTTTAGAGCGATTGGTTAAAGAATCCGATCAAACTCAAATTATAAACTATTAAGAGAAATATTAGTAAAAATGACATCGTAAACTTGAATTTAAGAAAATAAGTAATAAAATAAGAGACCGTAAAATTTTCAAATTTTAAGCATAATAATTTTTAATTACCGAAAAGGTGAAAAGTATAATCTAATAACTAATAAATTACTAAAGATGGATTATATGTATACTAAAAATTTTAAAATGACCAAAATAATAATTAGGAATGTTCACGTATACCCTACATGTATTTACGTATAGATAAAAATACGCAAAATTACCTAAATTGGCTAAAAACTAAGTAAATAATTAAAGAAAATTATAAATTAATTATGGAAAAATCAGAAAAAAAAATCAGAAGAGGATAGAATGATCTAAATCAGGTCGTGACCAGTCAAGATGTGCAAAATAAAAATTAACCAATTAGAATTAAGCAACACAAATGCCAAAAATTAAGGAAATTGGGCAAAGTCATGTCAAATTAATGCATATTAATTACCCAAAATGTCTATAAATAGGGAAAAATTTCAAAGAGCTCCTTTGGACAGTTGAGCATTAGAGAAAAATAGGAAACTTAAAAAATTCGAGAGAAAATCTGGAAAAAAAAAAAGAAAAGGAAATTGTGCAGATTTGGTTAGTGAGCGAAACCCACACCTCACCATCACCTAGGACCGAGCCGCCACGACCACACCACTCTAGCCCCACCGTCTAGGCTGGCCGACACACTTGAACTGGATTTGGAAGACCAAAAGGTATCGAGCTGGTGAGTCCCTTAATTTTCTCGATTTTGAATAATTTTGTAAAATTAGTTATTTTGCCCAGAAAATTATGAAACTTGTTATTCTGAGGTTTTATTATATGCAAATTTAGGGAAAAATAGTGATTTAGTTTAATTACGTTTAAAAATATAGGGTTCTTAACAAATTGTTCAAAACCTAGCATGATTAGAACGGAAAATAAATAGGCTTAGGAGTGTATTTTGAAGCTCAATTTTTTTCTGTAGAATGCTTATGTAATATAGAACAGTGCTATGAAACCATTTTTTTAAAATTAATTTTCTAAATTTTTAAGTTAATTTTTAGCCCTAAAATGATGGAAAAATTATGTAATTTTAGATTAATTAGGTGATTAAGATACTAATTACTGATTTAGATAATAATTAGATATTTAGAAATGCTAATCTCTGATGTGGAAACCTAACCTAGCCTTTGGAGTATTAAGTATGATTAATTTAGGAATTAGGTAGTTAATGTAAGAAATTAGTAATATGTGAAATTGAAAATTTTGTAAATCTAAAAAATTAGGGTTATTTAGATAATATTATAATAGAAATCAGAAAAATAATAAATCTGAAATAACATTTAATTTTAAGTAAATGTCTCAAAATGTAAGATTTTCTCACATCGGGAATAAATCCGATACCTCAATTAGGATTAGCGTGTACTAAATAGTTTAGAATACTGAATTAAGACCTAATAGGATATTTGAATACTTCAGTTTAATGTGATTAATGTCAAATTAGGATTCGAGCATATTTAAGGCGTATGAATCAAAATTAAAATCTAATTTAAAATTCGAACCCCGAAATAGAGTACAACAAATCATTAGTACGTAATAGGTATACACGAAAAAAATGAGTTAAAATATAACTTAGAATATGAATCCATAAAGTATAAGTACTAAAAAGACCTATTTGTATTATAGGACACCCAGAGACAAATCAGCTTGCGACTAAGGGATTGAGCGATCAAGTAATTCCAAGTAAGTTGGGTTATTACTTATTATAATAGAGTACTAGTTTTATGGTACTTAGAGACATAGGCTTGTATATGGTTGTGATTGTAAGTAGTTTACGCATGTGTCTGATGTATCTGAATTCGTGCTAAATTTGTAATGTGAGTGATTTTGTGATTGATTGAATTGGTGTGAAATTGTTTGGAAACCCTAAATGAAATTTAATCTTATTCGACCCTAATAATTAAAAACGTCATGCATTGCAACCCGTTAAGGGATTATAGGATTCTCCGACCAAATACCGACCCCTTCAAAACGTCATGCATTACTTAGTCGAACTAAGTAACAGGAGAGGAGGTCGTGGCGAGGGTGAAGTCAATGGTTCGAAGGTAGTAGCGGAAGGAGCGAGGTCTCCATTGCACAAGCCTGAGTTTGGTTGTGAGCTGCTGCATAACATGAAAACTCTTTAACCCTGATTGGAGCGGGTGAAATTTCTCTAATTTCACAACGAACCGGACTACGTTGTACGATGACCTAGTATAATGTGTAATTAGAATGATATTGTAGTTAAGGATGAAAGACTGATAATTATTATGTAAATTAATGAACTGTTGTGTTTATGTAAAACTTCCTGGGAAGCTCTGTGGACTTACATATAATTATACATGTTTAATAGAAATTGTAATATTTATCATAATTGTAGTTTAACTGTTAATCGGACTGTTTACTTCAAAGCGAGGAGTCGTTGACGCCTTGTGTAGATCATGTCTATGGTAGGTACTGTGATGCCAGTTACTATAATAGAATGGTTTACACAACGAGACTGTTGCGACTTTGCAACTTCGGGGTGTAACAGTTCTCGGTTGGTATCAGAGTGTAGTTTTAGTAGACTGGCTTTGAAGCGTCATACTTTAAAAGAAATAGATATTATAGGAATATTGAGAGTGGGCAATATTAAGTGGGCGATAATATATTAGATTAAGTATATGGAAACCTAGGTAAGCATAATGTTTAACATAGTAAATGTTAATTGGTTTAACTATAATTACAGGGTCGAAGGGGAGAATTAATACATAGTTGGATAATGTTCGGATGGAATGGAGACGTATCCCCTATTGATTATAGAGTTAGATTACAGCGATTATTGATGAAATTAGCTGATTAGAATATCTTTAAGACGGTTGATGAGATCATCGATAAGTTTCATGATCAGATGTGCTATGGTCAGAAAGATAAGTGAGCATAAATAGAATGAGTTTAGGACCTCAATATAATAGATATACCGCCATAGCAGCTTTTGAACAGAGGTGGTTGGAGACAGAGGAAATTATAACTTTGATGATACCCTTACGATATTTTCCCGCTGAATTGGAGGATGAGAGACCATACCCAGCTGATATTGCGCACATCCCTACTGACATTCTATACATTTCTAGACAGTATCCACCAGGGATTTTTTATTGGTTTCCTCAGTTTCCAGAACCTACTGGGGAAGATATAGAGATACCATTGGACTCTAACCCTGAACTTGAACCTGAACCTAAACTTGAGATACTAGGACCACTATCAGAGAACCCACCTCCAGTTGAACCCTAAGAGGATGGAGTTCATGTAGAGGACGACCCTGAGGAGGACCAAGAAGAAGAAGAAGAAGAAGATCCAGAAAAAGACTCAGAGGAAGAGTAAGAGAACGAGGATGAACCTGGTATAGACTTACATGCCTTAGTCATGCAGGTGATTGCAGACACTGGGATAAATAAAAAATTGTAAGCCCTTTTTATAAAACTGATCAAATGTTAAGAAATTGAATACGAGGAAAAGATAAAATTTGAAGGGAACAAAATAAAAAAGTTAGAATAATATTAAGTTGAAAATTAATAGAAAAAATAGTAATTATTAATGAATTAGTACGCTTAAAAAAAAGAGAAAAAAAGATTATGTTATTAAATATTATTAATGTATTTAAAAAATTAATAATAAATTAAATATTAAAAAACTGTTCATAGGCTGAATCGCCCAAAACCACTCTCCATGGGCCGATTACAATTCAACCATAATCGAGTCAATGAACCAGCTAATCCAAATTGGTTTAAGACCGAGAAACCGATTATGATTCAACATGATTGAACTCGTAAACCGACAGTTCAGACTCGATTCGGTGCTAATCTGATCCATTAGTCAGGTCCAAGTGCACCAACATTGTAGAATAAATTTAACACGAGCGGGTAAGACTCGAAAATCATATATGAAAATGAATCCCGCTAAAATTCAGGCGATAAAAGCCCTTAAATATTTGCATTAGTTATATAAATTTTCCTTTTATAAGAATTATTATATGTTAAAAATAGCTCCTGGCTAAGTAGGCTCTTTTCCATTCTAACCCGATGCTCTTCTAGATTTTTTATTTTTTTTTCAGATATATATACAACGTACCTATAATCAAAATGTATATGCAAAGTGTTCAAACCCAAATACAATTATATAAAGCGAAAATTGATCAACACACTGACGAATGATTTTTCACTGGTGTCCAAAGTGTCCAAAAACAAGACAACACCAAGTCGAAAACAAAACAATGGCAAGTAAAGAGGAAAAAAACACAGGTATGTTTTTCTGTAATTAATCCTATTAGTAATCTATTCGCATTCAATTGAAGCAAATGTCGTATAAGATCTTGTTTTCAGTGTGGCACCACTGGCTTCATATCTCGTTCTCGATTCAGCAATAAAAAACCGTCCTTTCATCGATTGTTTCTCTTCAACAAATTCCTGAGAACATTATACGTCTAAACTGTTATCAGATCAACTAGTTATTCTGTATAGATTACATTTACAGGGGCATCCACAAAAATTATTGGGATAGATTGAGTTAAAAAAATGATGCACATATATGCATCAGACTATTGTCCAATCACTGTCATCTTGCAGAGTAGATTTTTCTGCAGGCGATACACTCCCAGGCTTTGGAGGTTTCTTTGAAAAAAGAGATGACTTGCTGTCAAAGAAACTGCCCAAGGATTGCCTAACGGCATTACCATCCACACTCTTCTGGGTCTTGTGTTCTTGTTCTCTCGAGTTTTTATCCTTATTACCAAAGTTGAGGGTAAGTCTCTTGAACCTTCTTCTCAGTTCCCCCACAGGGTTACTGCCGGTATCTTCGGGTTGCTTCATTGTTTTCAGAAGCTCCTCTGGTTTCAGCACCATTGTTTCAATTGTTTCATACACCTAAAGCAAAAACACGAATAATTAAAAAAAAAAAAAAAAACCCTTAATACGGGCATAGCAATATGAGATGATTTACTGAATATGAGCATTGCAGTTACAGCATTAAAGAACTAGGCAGTTAGATTTCATTGGATGCACTTTTTCAAGTAAACTTTGCTCAACAGCCAATATGTTCAGAAAAGCAATGCTATAGATAAAGGCATTAGAATTGTTGATAATGCAGCGTACATGAAGAACGGGTCAGTTGACACACAACCATTGTTTGAAGGGTGGACAAGGGAGATCCATGTAATCATACAATTCACCATCCAAACCTTCTTTTTTTTTTTTTTTTTTTTTTAATAAACGTTACTGCCAGTTCATGACAACTACATAGGCAAAATAGTTATCTCTAACTTCTCATGCCCTAATCGATTATTCTATTTAGGTAACTGAATGTCCTTCAGAAGGGGAAAAAAAATTTAGAGAACCTGATGCAAAATGATCTCCCATGAAGATTCATCACATGACTCGATCATTACTATCAGATAATCAGAGGCTCAGTCTGACATCTCAATGTTGAAAATCGATAGGTGACTGTAAATTCCCCCATAACTCACCTGGCATAAATCGTCAACCTTCTCGCTGACACTAGCTTGACAGGCAGCAACTACATAATCTTTGCACTCGTAAAACAGCTTTGACAAATCACTATCAGATGCCATTGATGCCTCGGCAATTACAAAGCCTACTCCAAGCTGAAATTTTACATGGCACAAGATCACTAAAATTGTATTAATATATTGTTATCATTTTCATCAAAACTTTAAGAAAAAAGAACAACCGATCTTCATAAAATGGAAGACACCCTGAAGCATGCAACACTCAACAAATGACTTCCACTTCTTACGACACAGATGTATACTTGTAGAAGACTAAGAAATCACTACGCATTGAATCAGATTATCAAAAAGAACTATTTTTTGAAAAATCAGGAATGGTGAAATGTGAAATTTTCCATCGAAAGGAATAAGAACACCATGCCTGAAATCTAATTTCCCATGCTGTCATGGTAGTGCAGGCTATTTTGAATTTATCATGATGTTAAATCCACTTAAACAAAAAAGAAATCCAAGTCCCATGGAAAAGCCCTTTTCATTGCAAGATTCAACATGAAAGCACTAACAAGAGGAATTTTGTGTGACCCTTGGTTCCACATTCTTCTAGTCCTTTCAATTTAGCACTCTTCTTTCTTTTATCAAGGATGAGCATCATCCCGAGATGCAGTGGCTTACTTGAGAAAAAAGCAATATATGCCTTCAATATCAATAATGGATGAATATCGCATGTGCCTAACAGCTTAAGTGGCATGCTATTAACTGCCACTTCAACCTTGAAAATCCTCTGCACCCTTAGGAAATCTGATCTAACATGCAGATTGGTATGACTTGCCCACTTAATTTCAGTTTGCAGTTGCAAAACCAATCATCACATATCCATTTTATCATTAAAAAACTAAAACTACAGAGAGAAACTGAAATATTCATGGAGAAAAACTTACCAAGGAAACAAAGAGTTGTTCAAATAGCTTGAGGGGCGGAATGTCATCCAGAAAGTCTAGGATACCTTCCCTATATAGTACCATTTATATGTCAAAGACATAAAATAAGTTATTGACAGTAATATAATAAAAAATAAATATATTAATCATATCAGTAGTTGAAGGAACTCACACTGCCAAATCCTTGTCATAGATCGGTGTTTGCTTAACAGCTGGAACTGGTTTTGCTGTCTCCCATAATTCACACCATAAATTACCTAATGTCAAGGAACATTTACTTGCGATGTCAAATTGCTAACATTATTGACTCTGTGTTGGAATCTTACATAAACAATAAGATAAATTTGGTCTCTTCAGCCAAATAAATAAACAGGCAGTCAGTTATTTATTAGCAATTAGAAGAGTGAAATATATATTTATATCACAGATTAAACTGGAGAATTTACGCAAAGAAAATGTTTCAGGAATCCTTTAAAAAAACAGTACCGCAAAAATAAATAAAATTGGTCTCTTGAGCCATGTAGAGAAACAGAAAATCAGCTTTTCTGTTATTAATTAGAAGATCAAGATATACCTTTATATTATAGATTAAACTGGAGAACTTAACATGCCCACCCACCCCCCACCCTCCTCCCTCTCCCCCACTCCAAAGAAAGGAAAAAAAGAAAAACCCTAGAGAGAGTAAAAGATTAAAGCCTCAGGAATCCCCCAAAAAACCGGCCTCTCACACACCCAAAGATAAAAGGATAAAATAAAATTAGAAAGACGGTTTCTGCAGCAATCAATGATATTAGATAATATTCAACCACATCATGATGCCCTCAGTTTCACACCATACCCAAAAAAAGATGGCAGTTTCTCTTTATGCAAATTAGCAATCCAATGTAAGAAATTTCAACCTTTTCTTTTCAGAAAGGAACGCCAAAAGAAATTTGACAATAAATGCATTCGTGTTGCTTTTGATAGAAAAACACTGTATAATCATTCTCAAAGGTAATAATCAACTAGGGAGAACCTTTTTTCTGCATGCGATTACTTAGTTGCCCTCTTGTTGAACCATCAAGGTCCTCCTCATCAAAAACTGGCCCTGCTTCTGTCCAATCAGGAGGAGAATGCCATCTTACAAAATCCTCGAGAATACAACCAGGATTCGCAGCCTGAGAAAGAGAGAGAGATCACAGACATGAGATTTAGAATGTATAGGCTCCATGATGATTCTGTCTTTGGTACATGAGCCGTCTCAGTTTATCATTGGAGTTGCACAACCATGTTATATTTATTATCTTGTCTCTATCAAAGAGAGAAGAATTTCAGTACACATGACAGTATGAAACCCAACCTTAAAAGCCTGCATGTCAGATAGGAGCTGAGAGCAACCAGCACCGACACTGATCAAACAAAAAGGAGATAATATGTCAAGTAAAAGGCAGATTAAGGAATCTGAAACGTATGAAGATAACTAGCGGAGTAAAGAATAATTATTTCGATCGAAAGAGCTAAAGGACAATTTTCAATACCTAATGCAAATCAGTTGTTTTTACAATCTCATCTACTTTTTAATTTTACAATCTAGAGAGGAGTGGCAACATAAACAAAATTTAAAATGGGAAAAGTCCACCAGGTGCTCCCTAACTAGCTGATGCACAGGATGAACACCCCAGAAGGAAAGGGCAACCAACCAGCAAGACCAACCCACAATTAAACAACCCAAGCAAGAATGGGAAAAGACACCTTTATGCCAATCTTTTTCAACTATAAACATCAGATCACTTACATGTACTCCTTATATTCTTTTCTACGGTTCTTCACTTCCTTATTTGCATTTCTAGATGTACCAGAATTGCTCGACTAGGTCCTTTCTCTGGGCAATTCAGAATATTCTAGTTTTAGCAACATGTTTTTAATAACATTTTTCGTTTTTCTATTTGTATTTATTGTTAAAAACTTTCTTCAATAATAAAAGAAGACAACAAAAATCTGAGGGGGAGTTATCTTATACTTCAAAATAAGGCTCCATTTGAGTGATAAATTAAGGATCAGAGAGATGGTCTTCAAGAGTAATGGCTGAGGGACAGAATGATAGAGAATTGACTTAGGTAAGCATGCAGCATATGCATAATTTATTAAGTTATAGATTTCTGATGTCCATTTTTTTTAAAGGTATGGCCAGGACACAGTGATAGAGAATTGACATAGGAAAGCAAGCAGTAAATGCATGATTTATTACGTTACAAATTTCTGAAGTCCATTTATTTTTAAGATATGCTAAAAAATATCTTGTAATCATATCATTAATTCCTGCTCACCTCCCTGTTCGAAGCACAAATTCTTCTGTTTCCTTTATGAGATCCTCAGTAAATAAAGGGCATTCCTACATACGAGAAAAAAAAAAATTATTTCTTTATGTAATTGTGAATTACAGGGTAGTACATCTTCAAAGCAAAACATTGGTCAAACCTGGGTGACAGGAGAGTACACAGGTTCACCTGTTTCCAACATAATTAGGTCACCAGAGGGATGGTCTGCACCCAACCGGAGAACTGCTTCTCCAGTGTTTATTCTCACAAAGAGAGGATGGTTCATAGGAGCTGGGCCATTTGACAATGTTGGATCTTCATTTTTCGAACTGGCTTCCCATATCGTAGTATCTAATGCTTCTGAGGCTATAGAATGACGCCTTTTTCGGGAAACACAACAATTCATAACTTGCAATTGCTGATACAAGGGGCAGCAATTAAGATCTGGGGTCTGATCTAGAGGTATGCAGGCTATATATTGCTCTTTGTGCCAAAGCCTCCGTAGCTGCGTTTTAGAGTAAGCAAAAATGAAGAAACTGAAGAGTAAGCACATGTAGATCAAATCCAAAATATTGCTGTTGACATAATTAGGAAATCCACTACCATGCACTGGTCAACCTTTGTGAAATCTGTAATCAGTATTGTGACGATTGTAAATTACTATATTAAGAATGCTAAACAAGTGTCCACAAGCATTTATTAACAAATCTGTCATGCAACCAAAAAAGAGGAAAAAAAAATTGCAAATTCCTTAGGCATATGAAATTGGACAGGGCAAAATATGTGAGCAGATGGTGTCCACAAAAATGATATATCATCAGTGTTCACAAACCAACTTATTGGAAATTTGGGAAATGGTGGATGCATGGCAGATACGTTATGAAGCAGCATGTCATAGTAATAACTAATAATAAAAGCTACACGTTGGGTATGTAACTCACATTGGCAACAACCTGGCACCAGAACAAAGCCATTTTCCTCATAGTCTTCAAACTTCCAATAACTTCAGCTAGCTTGACAACAAAGGTATCAGGTGGAGCCGCATGTATATCTTTCAGTATTGCTAATGCTGCAGCTGACTCAGAACCACAACTGACATTTCTTCTGAGAAAATCTTCTGCGCATATCTTGCAGATATTACAATGAAAGTGAAATATCATCATAGGAAAGGATCAAGAAGTAAAGTAGCCATTTCCAATAGTAAAACCTTCTATTTTAGAAAAATAAATACCCGAATTGAAGAGTAACTGAATCAAGGAGACAATCTTTTCATCCTCTCCAGGCTCAGATTTCACTTTTTCATCTTTTTCACGAAGCACCAATGACTTCACTGCAGACAGAGCCAAACCTGCCCGCTCCTTTACAGGAGAAGAATCTCTAGATGATATCAGAAAATCCTTCATGGAATTAAACTTCTTCCCGTTCCTGGAAAAGAAAGGCAAATTAAGGAGGAAAAGGTTAGTAAGAGCTTCAATGATTTCTGTAATAATCTCAGGTTGAGCTATAGCCAAATTAGTTCGAATAGAATTCTAGAGGTACTCAAGAGTCATAAAGTAGTCAAGCTACATAAAATAGTTCTTATATATAAGATCAGGTGCAAAACAAAAAACCAAGCATTGCTTGAGAAGTGGGGCTGGCTTACTGGGAAGTAACAGAAATTTTTCATCCAACAAAAAGCGAGCCTGTAGTAGTTAACCTAGGGCTTATGATTACTTACTCAATAGCCACAGCCAATTGCTTGATGACAGATGAAGAAGGAATCTTTTCCACATTTCCAGCAATGAGATTTTCTAATAGAGATATGGCATCTGAAACCTGAAAAATTGCACCTTCATATTAAGATCAACTATTGACAGCAGAACTATGACTGAACAAAGCAGGCTGGTAAAATCATTAGATCCTAGCATTAATTCACAATGTTCCCATGATTATAGCCTTTAGATACACTTTTTTTTTGTTTTCCCTCTTCTCTCCATAGTATTTCATTGCACATTGAATGATCAAGTAGTAGCATTAAAATTTAAAGGCTTTATTGTTTGCTTTAATGATGCAAGTCAATGTCAGCTCAAGACAAAATGGAGAATCATGTCCATCGCAAACACAGAGGATTCTGCATTTATGCAACAAGAAGATGGCTTGAGAGAGAAGATAAAAACATATTAAGTCCTTACCTTTGATTCAGCATCATTGATGGCATAAAGAATAGACAGATTTTCGTCATATATAGGAAAGGACATAGTTAAATTTTCAACTTTCTCGATCTCATTGACCTCTTTTCTTCCTAGCCTTATGTTCTTCAATTTATCCTGCCACTCCTGTTTAGTCCCAATTGATATTGGAGGGGGCTTCCACCTCAAATGCTTCGTCTCATGGTTGCCCTGTATGGTTGTAATCACAGAAGAAATAATGATCATTAAGAGATTCAAATGTGCTTATAACAGCATGGAAGTCCTCTTTGAGGTAAATGAGCACAACCATCCCTATTATTAAAGAAGTTGATTTCAATCATAAGATGCTAAGATTTACCCAACTCTAACACCCCATTTCCCTTGCCATTTCACCCCTTTGATGATGATCATTACTGCAACCTGCTGTACTTGAAAATCTCATTGCCAAAACATCCACTTAGTTCACGTCATATTAGTATGCTCTTAAATGGACATTCCTTGAATTAAATCTCCAAAAATACCACCAAACTTCCCATTGATAAGATTATCAAGTGAAATTGGGGGAATGTTCTAATCACTTTTAAGGGCTCTCTAAATTGCCAACAAGAATATATGCCTAGAGACAAGCTTCAACCCCAAGTTTTGTCTAAAGGTTCAACAGATATTCACATGAGGAATTAGATGCAATCTTGGGTTAAAAACTCAACACAGCACTTATTTGAGGGTACTGACATAATGCAAACTATACTTAAGCAATGCCTAGGTCTTGTAGGGTGTTTAAGGTATTTATCAGTAGCCAGACCAATTATGGCAATGTCCATCAGCTAAAAGTAAAATTTAAAAAAAAAAAAGTAAATAATAAAAAAGAAGGAAGAAGAAGAAGAAGAGAAAGAAACAAGCTTCACTTCTAGATCTATCCTTAATAAAGAAACAAGTTTATAAACACAATTTTCTAAATCCTCATACTTTTCCCTGACCAATATAATCCCTTGAAAGCACATTAAACTAATCTCTTTCCTATTCATAATATCAGGTAATTCCGTTGGATTATTCATCAAGAACCCACCTTTCAAGTCCCAAATGGGTGTTCGTGAACATTGACTTCTTTCTTTGTGGTTGGCTAAAATAAGGAGAATGTAACAAAAAATAAAGTTGGTTAGAGCTATCTTGTTTTCATATGTGCCATAACTGATGATTCCATGCACGCTAGATACTCTAGAATTAATGGGAACAAATCTGAGGGATGCCATGTATGCACAGTAGACTACATCATCAGAACTAAATAGAACCAGCTAACAAATTTACGACTAAAATTATTGCACCTTTTCCTACTGGACTTCTTTAAAGCTCGTAATTCGATCAATTTTTTAGACATCCATTTTCCATGGGAACAAATTGCACAAGCAGTAAGTGCAAAATAGACTGAATGACAACAACCTAATTGAACATTGATAAACATGTACACATGCAGGTCTAAAATTGCACGCTTTCCTAATAATTAAATTTCTGTTAAAACTAGCATTCAATCAGTTTCATACTTGTCCATTTCTGTTTAAACTAAACGCAGCACACCAAAGGTGCAAAATAGACCGAATCACTATAACTAAATAGAATATCTTCAATTGTTTATTTGGTAAAAAAAAAAAAAGATAGAATACCTTCAAACAAGTTTACGACTATAACTGCTACTTTTCCAATCAAATTTCTTTTAAAGCTTGCAAATCAATCGATTCCGTGCACATCCTTTCTGCGGAAAGGAAAGGCAGGACGCCATAGGTAGAACAGAAACTGAATTGATAGAACTAAATTGAACACTGCAAACAGGTGTAGACTAAAACCGCACCATTTTCCTATTAATTTCCAGTTTATCGCACAAACCACAAGCCGGCCTTAGTCTATTGCTGAACACTCGATCATATATTTCCAATCAAAATCACACAAAAAAATCATATCAAAATCAAATAGTATCAGCAATTCGCATTAAATCCAAAGAATCAAAAATTAAAACAAATATATATATGTACCTTCGGCTTCACAACGTCTTCCTGAACTTCATCTTCCGGCTGCTTACTAATACTCGCAGGAGATTTTCCTTCAGTATCTGCTAATAAAATTGTTAGGCATTTCGGTCAAAATTCAGTAACAAGAAGCAGGAATTGAGAAGCGATTAAAACTTTTTTTCTAAAAGCAGTTAGGTTAAATCTGTAGTGAGAGAGAGTGAAGAAGAAGGGAGTGAAATGACGGAAAGAGACCTCGATCGTGTACAAGGTCGGATTTAATATCGGTGAAAACACGCTCCGCTTTAGCTGCTGCTGAATGGAGGGCAGTCCTTGCTTTTGAGACAAATGAGGATGACGATGCATCCATGTCCTTCGCTCCGTGCTCGTGGTCACCAGCAGAAAGAGAGAGGGAGATTGGTCAGCAGAGGGGAAATAGTAGTGCCGGCATGTTCGCACAGAGAGAGAGAGAGAGGAGAGAGACTGAGTTTTTTCAATTTTCTTTTTTATTTAAATTTATAACTTTGCAGTACAATTACTATTTGGATAAAATTAATATATATAGATATTTTACTTTTCACCGTGTCTATATAGCTGTCTCTTTTCCGTATACAATATGGGATGGGAAAGGGAAAAAATTGGGAAAAGAAGGCAACAAAAAGTTTGTACTTAGTTGCAGGAAAAGGTTTTTCCCTTTTTTTTTTTTTCTTTTTTCTTTTCTCCTTTTAAACAATATCTCATTTTTAAGTTATACAAATCAAACGACGATGAAGGAGGTTATAATATATAATACATATGAAGTAATATGTGATATCATATTTTCTACTAAAAAAAAGTTATATTATAAAAGTGTAATGGTGACTTCCTTATCTAGAGATATTTATATAATTATCGAAAAAATTACAACAGAAAGAATTAATATTTTGAATAAAGTTTAAATATAAGATAAATATTTTAAAAAATTTAAATAAAGAATTAACGTTTTATAAAATAATTTTAAATAAAAAATCAACGTTTTGAAAAATTTAAATAAAATATCAATATTTCACAAAATAGTTTAAATAATTTTATAAATTAACTATTATAAATTTCTTATTTGAATTACTTTATGAAACGTTAATTTTTTATTTAAATTTTTTAAAATATTAATCTTTTATAATCTTATAGTACAGTTACTATTTGGATATAATTAATATATATAGATATTTTATTTTTTTTATCATATCTATATAGCCTGTCTCTAGGATGTGAAAGGGAAAAGATAAGAAAAGAAGGCAACAAAAAGTTTGTACTTAGTTGTAGGAAAAGGTTTTTTCTTTTTTTTTTCCTATATTAAACAATATATCATTTTTAAGTTTTACAAATTCAACCAAATAAAGGTTATAATAGACAATACATATGAAGTAATGTATAACATCATATTTCCTATAAAAAAAACATTCAATTATAAAAGTATAATCAAGACTACCTTATTTTGAAAGATTTATATAAATATCGAGAAAATTACAATGGAGAGAATCAATATTTGATGGTAAATTTAAATAAAAAATTAACGTTTTAAAAAGTTTAAATAAAGAATTAACGTTTCATAAAATAACTCAAATAAGAGATCAACACTTTCAAAAGTTCAAATAAAAGATTAATATTTTATAAAATGGTTGAAATAATTTTGTGAATTGACTATTATAAATCATTTATTTGAACTATTTTGTAAAATATTGATTCTTTATTTTAATTTTTCCAAATGTTAATTTTCTATTTGAATTTACTGTTAAATGTTGATCCTTTCCATGATAATTTTCTCTATAATTATCTAAAAGAAACCATATATTTATTGTTATAATTATGTGTACCTTTTGAGAAGTATCGAGTGACATTTGTAATATACAATAAAAAGATGAGATTTTGAAATTTTTTAAGAAAATGATAACAAGTGACTATAATGCTTATAATTATGTAATTTACATTCGTGTTAGTAGAATTTTATTTAGTTAAATATTATTTGTAATTGTTAGGATTGAGACTTATCATTTCTTTTTTCTTAAATTTGGAAAACTCATTATGTGTATTGGCCAAACCATTATGTCATTGAAAAACATTTATATTATATGGAAAATGTTCAAATTGATTAAAGTTTTAATATGATGTAATTGTGAAAAAAAAATTAGATAAAAGGAAAGAAATAAAGAAATAAATTATAGGTTATAGAAATCATGTGAAATAAAAGAAAGAAATCACTAGAAAGAAAAAATATAAAAGTAAAGCACAAAAAAGGAAAATGAAAATTAGTTTATGAGATTTGAAAAGGTGTCATCCACTCGATATACAGAAAGCTAGTTGGGTATGGTAGGCCAAAATGTTGTGGCAATACAATTTGTCTTACGATTGCGAGAGAAATAAAGAAAAAAATTGTTGGTTATAGAAATCATGTGAAATAAAAGAAAGAAATCACTAGAAAGAAAAAATATAAAAGTAAAGCATGAAAAAGGAAAATGAAAATTAGTTTATGAGATTTGAAGAGGTGTCATCTACTTGATATACTAAACTTCTAATGGCTAGTTGGGCATGGTAGGTCAAAATGTTGTAGCAATACAATTTATCCTATGATTGCGAGAGAAATAAAGAAAAAAATTATGGGTTATAGAAATCATGTGAAATAAAGGAAAGAAATCAATAGAAAAAAAATATATAAAAGTAAAGTAAGAAAAAGGAAAATGAAAATTAGTTTATGAGATTTGAAAAGGTGTCACTCCACCCGATATGCAGAACTTCTAATAGCTAATTAGGCATGGTAGGTCAAAATGTTGTGACAGTACAATTTATCCCACGATTGCGAGAGTTTCTTACTTTACTTCCAAAATCTCTTAATTGTTGCAGGTTGAAAAATTGTTTCCAAGAGTGTGAATGTTTGCTCATATGTTTGTAAGATGCGAAGGTAATGAAGAATCCAAAATAGCAGAGTAAACAAAAGATAGAAAGGCGAAAAGTGGTTCCTATGTATTACTTGCGCTATTTATACAGGAGTGAAAAGCTAAATTATAACTAATCCTAACAGAATTATTAACAAACTTCTAACCAAGCTATACACATGCGGAAATAAAACTAATAGTACTAATGAAGACAATATTAGTAGAAATACAGTGTAAAATAAATACAAATAATACAAGTATTCACATCCTCCCCACCCAAAGTTAAATCCTTTCGAAGACCCAACTTGGTATTAATAAAATGTAAAGTAGATTGTGAAACTAGCATCATAAGAAGATCTCCAAGTTGAAGCTTGGATGGAACATGAATAATGCGAAGATTGCATGCTTGAACATGATTACATATGAAGTGAATGTCAATAAAAATATGTTTAGTGCAATTATGAAGACATAAATTACATGCAATAAGCTTAGCTTCCTTATTATCACAACAAAGGGACAATGGAAATTGAATTGCAACACCAAGATCCTAAATTACATATGATATCTACAAGAGCTCATTTGTAGCCAAGGCCATGCACCGATACTTAGACTTAACACTAATAGTAGTTACAATCCTTTGTTTCTTACACTTCTGAGATACAAGAGCAAGATTGATGAAAACACAATAGCCACTTGTAGATTTCCTATCTATAGGACAAGAACCCCAATCAATATTAGAATATATAAGTAAAGACAAAGAATTAGTAGTTGATTATATAAGCCAACAGCCAAAGTTCCCTTCAAATAGCAAAGCACATGAAACACCCCTTGTAAATGAGTGGTCTAAAGAGGAGAGAAATTGGCTAACTTATGGACACCAAATGCAATGTCTAGTCTGGTTTGGTCAAAGTCAAATAAAGCAATCTCCCAATTGGTCTTCTGTAAAAGAAGGATTCTTAAGCAATACACCAACCATCATATTTTGTACTAAGAGGCATGTGAGTAGCTACTGATTTTGAATTAGTAAGGCTAGCATCAATTGATACATCAAGGAGAAATTTTTATTGATTGATCAAAGCCCTTGATTCGGTACAGAAAATCTCCAATCTAAGAAAAAAATGAGCTACACCTAAATCTTTTATAATAAACTTAGAATGTAAAGAGGCTTTGAGTGCTGTAATAGATTCCTAATTTGGTCCAGTGAGTAGCATGTCATCGACATAAAGTAGAATAGCAAGAAATCCATCCACAATATCCTTGACAAACAAGGAATAATCACATTTGGATTGACGAAAGCCTTGCTTAATAAAAATTGTGAAATCTCTATGTTCCATTAACGAGAAGCTTGCTTCAAGCCATATAGAAATTTCTTAAGTTGACAAACTTGATTGGGTCGAGCTTTAGTATATCCTAAAGGTGGATGCATATATATCTCTTCAACTAAATGTCCATGTAAAAAGGCATTGTTGATATCAATCTGATAGAAAGACCATCCCCTAGCAATAGCAACTGTAATGAAAATATAAACTGAACCAAGCTTCGCTACAGAGGAAAAGGTATCAATGTAATCTTCACTAGCAATCTATGTAAAGCCTTTAGCTACAAGTCGTGTCTTGTAGCGTTCAACAAAACCATCTCGATAATATTTCACTCTGAAAACCCACTTATTACCTATTACCTTCTTGCCTTTGGGTAAATGAGTAAGGTCCTAAGTGTCATTTCTTTCCAAAGCATTTGATTCTTGATTCATAGCATTAATTCACCCACTATGTTTAATAGCTTCTAAATATGAAGTTGGTTTAAGGATGGTCAACACCTTAGCCAATGAAGCAACATAGTTAGAAGGGTAGTGTTTGAATGCAAAGGAATCAAATAAAGGATAGGAAATAAAAGAAGAAAAACTGGTTGTGATAGCAACAGTAAGTATATTGTCAGAATAAACACTATGGACACCATGTACAAAGTCCTTAAGCCATTGAGGAGGATTTCTAGATTGATTAGAACGCTTGGGAACTAAAGAAATAAGGGATAAAGTAGTAGTTGGTTGATGTACAAAATGACAAAGTTATGTTATATGAGAGATATTTGCTATAGGAAGAGTAATGTGTAGGTGAAAAGAAATATCATCAACTAATTGTGAAAATGAATTTTGATCGAGCTCTTTAAAAGGAAATATTGTTTCATAAAAGAGGACATCACAACTCACAAAGAATTTCTAAGCAATGGGATAAAATAGTTTATGACTTTTTTTACCAACAACGTATTCTAGAAAAATACATTTCAGGCCTCTAAGATCTAGCTTATCAGATGATACTGGATGTTGAATAGCATAGCACAAACAACCAAGTGTCCTAAGATGACTATAATTAAGCTTACATTTAAAAAGTAGCTCAAAAGGACTTTTTCAACCCAACAAGGACATGGGCATACGATTGATCAGGTAAGTAACAACCAAGATATATTCACTCCAAAAGATCTTGGGAATATTAGCTTGCAATCTAAAAGCACAGGCTGTCTCTAGAAGATGGCTATGTGAAGCTATGCTTTCGCTATACCCTACCATTTTGTTAGGGAGTGTAAGTCATAGACTTCTAGTGTATGATACCAAGCCCTTCAAATAGAGATTTATAAGAAAAAGGAAAGAAACTCTTACCCACTGTCAATCCTTACTACGTTAAGTGTCACTCTAAACTATGTATGAACATATTTAAAGAACTTCACTAGGGTAAAAGATACTTAGGACTTATTATTGAACATGTAAGTCTAGGTACACCTATTGTAATCATCCAGAACTGTTAGGAAATAGTTAGCATCTGTAAACAAAGTTATTCAATAAAACCCCCCACAAATCTAGATGCAACAAACCAAAAACTTCTTTTACTTTACTTTTAATTCTACAAAATGGCATTCTATGTAGTTTTACAACATGACAGATATTACAACGAGTATTATTCAATGGAGAAGTATTACAAAAATTTAAATGTTTTAGTTTTGAAAAGGACATGTGACCCAAATGAGAGTGTAACAATTGGGCTGAAACTTGACCATTACATCCAAAGGAATTAGCGACAAACGGATCACTTCCATTTAGAGCTTTAGACTCTAAGACATAAAGACCATTAAGTGCTTTAGCTGAAGCAATACACTTACTGCTTAGGTCCTCAAAATCATATGAATGTAATGTAAGTGTGATGGACAAATTTTGGTCTTGTAAGAGTTTACTTACGGAGAGTAGACTATGCGTAAAGTCTAGAACAAGAAAAACATTGTGCAAAGTCAAGTTGGGTGAAATAATTGTTGTACCAATAAAAGTAACATGTTTACATGTTCCATCAGGCAATTTGATTGGGATTGGTTTAGGTAAGGTATGTTTTTGTGATAATAAGAATTCATTTGGTATCATATAGTCGATAGCATCTGTATCTACTATCCAAGAACTAGAAGTAATATTCAAAGCATTAAAACACTAAGATTAAGTGGAAATAATACCTGCTGAATGAATCGTATTCATTATTGCACTACTTTGTTCATCAACAAATGTATTGCCTTTAAAGAGTTTCATCATCTCTTGACACACCTTATAGACCACAGTAGAATCAATTGCAATCTCTATTCTACCAACATTAACATCAGAATCATAAAAATCACAGTCAAAAGGTGATTTACAATTTGAGTCAATTTAGAGCTAAAATGTGCAACACTTGTATCCTCAGATTTTTTGTTAATTCTTTTCCCTTTATACTAATTTGGATAACCTATAATCTGGAAACATGATTCTATAGTATTGCCATCTGATTTACAATGCTTACAATGATCTTTCCCTACAACTGATTGTGTCTTCCTTTTATCAAAAGACTCTTTGTTAGTATAACAAACTACTGCATCCATATCAATATGAGAACAAGATGTGATTTGATGGTGAGTTTCCACTTGTTGTGCTAAATAAAATGCATGATTACCAGAAGGAAGTGGATCGATCCTAAGATTTGACTTCGAACATGTTCAAAACCATCAGATAATCCCATAAGGAACTGAATTAACTTGTGCTCGGATTCATATTTAGCTATCCTAGCATGTACATTGCAAGTACAATATGCCAATCAGCCACGAGTACATTCCAAATATGGTTTAAAAACTTGTTATTCATCCTATATCTTATTTAACTTGTTATAATATACAGTAACTGGCATATTACCTTGCTTAAGGCTAGAAATCTCTTATTGCAATTAATAAACCAAATGTCCATTTGTGTGTTTGTATTGTTCCTCAATATCAAGTCAAAGATCATGCATAGATTGAATATACAAGTAACTAGGTGACATATAAGTCTTGCAACTAGAAATTCAAATTTAATACGTAAAATTTAAGACAATCGGATAAAGTGTCTAATCAAACCTAAATCGTACAACTAAGCTAAAAGTATTAGTAAAAGTAACCCAGTAAATTTGCATTTAGGAAAATAAGTAATAAAATAATTAAATGTCATAATATTAAATAATAACTATATTATATATTATTTATCAAAAATACGTAAAATGAGTTCTGATAACTAACAAATTGATAGAAATAAATTATATGCACATTAAAATTATAAAATAACATAAATATTTAAGAATATTTACTTATACTCTATATATATTTATGTATAGGTAAAAATATACGAAATTACTAAAAATGCTTGAAATATATTAATTAACACCAAATAATTAAATAAAATTATAAAAAAAATCAAGGAAAATCAGAAAAGTAAGGAATTGTCCAAATACAAGTCGTGGCAAGCTAGCAATAGAAAAAAAAATTAACTAATCACATTAGGGCAAATAAAAAGCAAATTAGAAGAGAATAAGAGCCAAATGTCAACCAAAAATTCAAAAGCAAACCCTAAACACCCTTATAAAATCAGAAAACACTCATCACAATTCATTTTGGTTAGATACTCATTCAATAAAAATAGAAAGAAAATAAAAAGAGAGAGTTAGGTTTTTTTTTTCAGAAATTAGAAAAAAAATCTATGTAATTAGAGCTTGTTGAGTAAACCTACGATCTATGACCACTTAGAATCAAACCATTGCCACCACTATACCTTGCCACCACCACCTAAACTGCCTGATACTCTTAGGATCATCATTGGTGGTCGAAAGTCCATCGAACAGGTAAGTCTAATTTCAACTCGAATCTTGTTTAATTTATTTAAATTATCAAATTTATTTAGAAAATTATGAAATTTGGTATCTTGAGGGTTTTGCTTATATAAATTTAGGGAAAAAAATTAGTTTGATGTAATTATTCTTGAAAATATACTATGCTTAAGAAATCCCGCACATTTAAGTTTTGTTCAATTTATAAATAAATGACCTTAAGAATATAGTTAAAACTTAATTTTTTTTAGGTAGACTATTTAAAGGATGTAGAACAATACAATGAATAAATTTTTCAGAATTGAATTTTCAAAATTTTTAGATGATTTTTAGGCCTTAAAATGATATATAAAATAGGTGATTTTAGGCTAATTAGGTAATTTAACGGATAATTACTAATTTAATGTGTAATTAGGTGTTTAAGGATGTTGACATTTGATGTGGTATAATACTTGTGGTATTTACAGTGTTAGACGTAATTATTATGTGTATTATGTAGTAAATATATGTAAATTAATAATATGTGGAATTGAAAGTATAATAAATAGAAAATATTAAGTTAAAAGTTGATAATATAGTAATAATAATAATACACAACAAATCCGATATGAACCTAACTTTTAGTGAATTATATAAAAAATATAAATTTTTATTACATCAAGAGTAAATTCGATAGCTAAATTAGGATTAGGATATACCGTACGAACTAAAATATTGGTTAAAGGCCAAATGTAATATTTAGGATACTTGAATATAATATGATTAATTTTACATTATGGTTTGAAGTGCATTCTTAGGATTTACATATAATACCTGTAGTAGAAACTAAATTAAAACCTAAATCAGAACCAGATTCAGAAACTGATTCCAAAACTAACGTAGAATGAATTGGTAATAAATAATATATATATATATATAAATATGGAAAACTAAGTCAAATCATGACATAAAGTTTATATATCATAAGGAAATAAATACTAAAAGAGTATTTATATGATAAGACATACGAAGACAAATGACCTACTACAAGTTGAGTCAGTTAATCGAAAACTTCAAGTAAGCTGAGTTCAATACTTTTTTGTATTTTAGAATACTATTTTAAAGTACTCTGAGGCTTAAGATTATATATAATTGTGCTTGTAAATAGTTATTTATGTATGTGCTTATGTGTATCTAACTTCGTGCTGAAAATCTATGTTGTGAATTAAGTAGTATGAGATTGTTTAATCACCTTAAATTGAACTTAATTATAACTAACCTAAATACCTTAATTAAACATACATTGCAACCCTTTAAGAGACTATTAGAATTTTCCAACCAAATACTGATACTTTCGAAAAAAATAGTGCTAGATAGTGTAAACCCTACAATCAACTGCTTAGTATTCGCTTTGTAAAATTTAAAGCGATCAAGCAAATTGTTTGATCCAGCTCAAATTTTACAAGGAAATTAGAAATATTAGTAAAAGTGATCTTATGAGTTTAAATTTAGGAAAAAAATTTAGTTTAATGATTTTGTATTTGGAAATATACTGTCTTTAAAAAACTGCATAAAATCGAGCATATTTTTATTTAGAAATAAATTACCTTAGAAGTGTAGTTTTGAACTTAAAATTTTTGTATAGGCTAATTAGGGCATTTAAAATAGTGCTATAAAGAGATTTTTGAAAAATTTATTTTTGAAAATTTTAGATGAATTTTAAGCCTTAAAATAATGCATAAAATGGATAATTTTGGGCTAATTAGGTAATTAAAAGAATAATTACTGATTTAGTGCACAATTATATGTTTTAGGATGTTGAAATCTGATATAGTATGCTATTTTTAGAATTTAGGTGGTTAGATGTATTATTAGGTTATTATATAGTATATATGTAATAGGTAAAAATGGTATATTTTAAGTTAATTTTGTAATTTAGGGCAATTAGTTATAAATTTTGATTTAGGATGAATTTAGATATTTTGAAATGTTATTTGATGTTGGGAGATGAAATTTGAAGTGATGGGGAAATTAGATATGTATATTATGTACATATTTGGTGATAATACATAATATGTAAGTATAAGAAATTAATGAGTTAGAAAATATTAGATTAAAATTGATATTATAATAATAATAGGAATATATATAAAATCTAATAGGAGACTTAAATTTAGGTGTTTGTTTAAAAAACATAAAATTTACTCACATCGGGAATAAATTTGATAGTTAAATTAGGATAAGAGGTATACCGTACAAATTAAAATACCAATCAAGGGTTAAGTATGATATTTAGGATACCTAAAAATAATGTGATTAATTTTAAATTATGGGTTGAAATGAGTTTTTAGAGTTTGTGTATAAAATTGTACTTAGAAATTAAACTTAACCTAATTTAAAAATCGATGTGGAAATTGAACCAAAACTTAAACTAAATCAAGAATAATTGAAAAAGACTTGAAAACCTAAATAATTCGGTATATTAAACCTTAAACTAAAGATAACGATAAGTGTTATCGGATAAAACCAATCTATAGCAATTATATGAAAACTGAAACAATGTTTGTATTATAGGGATCATTGGTGACGGTCGATATGAGTCGCACCTCGAGCGAGGAGTCTAGATAAGTTGAGAATAACACGTTATTATATTTCGGAGTACTAATTTATAGCACTCAAAAGCTTAAAATTGTACTTGACTATGCTTGTTAAATAGTTGGTTGTATACATGTGCTTATTCTGAGTTGATGATATGATTTTGATTCGCTACTCTAAATTGTATTTGGGTGATTTGTTTGAAATGATTGAATACTTTAAACCGGATCTAACTAAATACATGACTTAGAAACATAAATCGGACCTACATAGCAACCAATCAAGGCAAACTTAGGGTTCTCTAGCAAAATATCGACCTTTTGGAAATGGATAGTGCTGGATAACATAATTGGTCATTTCTTTATCCTCAGTCGAACTAAGTGACAAGTGAAGAGGTCACGATAAGAGTGAAGGCAATGGTTCGAAGGTAGTCGTAGAAAGAGCAATGTCTTTATTACACAAGCTTGAGTTTGGTCGTAAACTGTTGCATTAAATAGAAACTTCACAACCTGGATTAAAGTAGGTATAATTTCTCTAATCTTACGACGAACCAAACAACGTCGTACGATGGCATTTACTTGAATATGCATTGCATCTAATTAATTTGGTTAATAATCCTGTTTATGTCTGCTATATAATTTTAAGTCTCCATCCCAACTTACTGAGCTGTAGTTGCTCACATTCCTGTCGACGTTGTTGTAAGTAAAAGCTAAGAAGCAACTTATATTTATCATAAGACTAGCAATTGCTGGATCTTAGGGAGTAAGGATATAAATTGAAGATCGGATATACTTTCAGGTTTAGGTTTATCTTTAAAGCTTTTAGTATTAATTTACAAATTATTCAAGTAGATTATGTTAGGTTGCTAAATCTTGTAAACATACTCAGATTATTTTTATGTAAGTATGTATTTTTCTTAAGTTCATAAGTAAATAATTTATTTAATTTATGAATTGTTTACTTCAAAATTGGTTAGTCATGAATGCCTTGTGTAAATCAGGTCTAAGATAACGGCTGTATGATCAGTTTCTATCTTAGAATGATTTACACAGTGAGACTGTTACGACTCTACCTCTTTGGAGCATTACGGATAGCATAATGGTATTTTTTTCATCCTTAGCTAAACTAAGTGACAGAAGAGGATGTTGCGGTAAGGATAAGGGTATTAGTTTAAAGGATAGTTGTGGAGGGAGTGGTACCTCCATTGCATAAACTTGGGTTTGGTTGTGAACTGTTGCATAAACATAAAAACTCCTCAACTTATATTAGAGTGAGTAAAATTTCTCTAATTTCACAATGGACCAAACCACATTGTGTGATGGCATTTTCTTATTGCATTGTATATAATTAATTGTTTGAAAACCCTATTTGTGTTTGTTATGCATTCATAAGTCTCCATATTAACTTACTAAGCTATTGGTTGTTCATACCCTTATAGATTTTCTTACAGGCACTAACTAATATGTCGTGGTATAATTATCCCGAAGTCAGTTTCTTTTCAAGGCACTATGGGGGAGTGAAAATCAATTGGTTGTAAGATTAAGTCCTTTAGTGTTTTGATAGTACTTTTAGGTTTATAAACTTATATTGTGATATGTTAGTTAACAGACTACTATAACATGCATAATTTCCTAGGATTATAAGATAATATGAATGTAATTATGTAAATTTTTAAGTATTTACTTTAATCGAGTTGTTTACTTCAAAGTGAAGAGACATCGATGCTTTGTGTAAATCCTATCTACTATAATGATTGCGAGATCAGTTACTATCCTAGGTTGGTTTACATAATAGGACTATTACGACTCTGCCGCTTTGGGGTGTAACAATTCTCGGTTGGTATTAGAAAAAGGTTCTAGTAAACTTGCTTTAAAGCATCATAATTTAAAAGAAATTGATATCATATGAACACAATGAGAGTAGGTAATATTAGGTAGGTGATAAAAAATTATATTAAGCATGCTAAAGTAGAAGTAAATATAATATTTAGTATATTGAATGTTAATTGATCATAGGTTTAATTACAAGGTTGAAGGAAAGACTTGATACTTAGTTGAGTACAATTTAGTTGGAATGAAGAGGAGTCCCCTATTGACTATAGAGTTAAGATGCAACGGTTGCTATTAAAGCTGGCTGATTGGAATATATTTAAGACCTTTGATGAGATCATTGATAAATTTCATGATGAAACATGTTATAGATGGCAAGATTGGTAGGTATAGATGGAGATGAGTTTAAGGCCCCAATATAATAGGTATACTGCCATAGCAGCCTTTGAGTAGAGGTGGTTAGAGAGAAAAGGAATTATATCCTTAATGATGTCTTTGGGATACTTTCCAGCTAAGTTAGAAGATGGGAGACCTTGCCTAACTAGCATCACCCATATTCTTATTGGCATTTAAGATATTCCTAAACGTTATCCACTAGGGATTATCGATTGGTTTCCTCATTTTCCAGAACCCACTATAGCAGGCATAGAGATACCTTTGAAACCAAATGAACCTAATCTAGAACCTAAGATGCAAGAACCACCATAGGAAGAACCATCATAAGAAAATCCATCACCCATAAAACCATAAGAGGCAGCCCATTCAGATATAGGGAGTAATAATCAAGAGAATGAGGTTGATGTTGAGGATAATCCAAAGGAAAAAGAACCTGAAGAAGAGGAACTTAAAGAGGAGGAACAAGAGATGGAAAATGAAAATGAACCTAGTGTAGATATTCATGCTTTAGTCATGCAAGTGATAGTTGACACCGGGATAGCTGGGATAGGAAATGGATATGCAGTTGAGTCTAAGGATGATGAGGTACATGAGGTGATCGTGATTCCCAAGAGTCCATAAATAATATCAATAAGTTTTGAATCAGTAGGTGAAGAGGAAGATAACTTAGTAAGGGGTCATATGGATTGGGATCCCTTTAATCAGGCAACTACCATAGATAGTTCAAATGAGGATTAGTTATAGCTGGATGATTTACTTTGTTTAGTTAGATTTGTAGGTGATCCAGTAGCAATGTTGGCTTAACTAACATATCTTTTGATCTTTTGATGTATTTTGTAGCTTTTGGATCAAGTTTATATTTTGAAATCAAGTCTAATGTAATCAAATCTGATGTAATCTTTTGTATTGTACATTTGTAAATATTAAATCTATACTAGATTATATAAGTAGTAATGTAATCAAGTAGTAAATCTTACGTATGTATTCAAGGGTTTATCGAGTTGTACCTTTTTGTTCCTGAAGATGTAATCATCTACAATGATGTAAAGCAAGAACCAAGTTAATAGTGAAAGTTATATTCATTATGATATTGATTGTAAAGTTATCATTATCATTATTTTATATAAGTACAATATACAGGAATTTAATAGTTTCTAAAAAATTTATAAAACTAAAGAATTTGATAACTTACTTATAAATAGACATGTATGCAGGTTTATAAGTTATAAATACTAAGTATAGCTGAAGCAGGAAATGGGAGTTGTAGTGGAAGGATCGAGAGAAATCAAAACCCTCTACCTTAAGTACCATCACCCCTAAGGGAACAAAACAAATAGGATATACTCCCACCATCACTACAAGAGGGTATACTAATTGGGCAATTACTTATTAGTATACATACAATGATAAGGTAGCAAGGAATGTCGATTCAGCATCTTATGACTGGCAGTAATGAGAGAAATAAGAGACCACAAGAGGCTGAACAAAGAATGGAATGACCCCAAGAGATAAATAAGCTTCTTGAGTTTATAAAAGCAAATTGATACTTTGAGGGAGAAATTGGTAAGCTAACTTTAGCTAATGATTGGCTAGCTCAGATTAAACGAAGTTTTGAGGCTTATAGAATCATTAAATCCTAAAAATTATCATACGGCACCCTTATGTTGAAGTTAGCTACTCGAGTTTGGTAGGACTTGAAAGCGAGACAATTGGGAAATAATATTACTTGGCAAATATTTAAGAAAGAATTCAAGAAAGGATACTTCCCTCATAGTGTCCAGAATAAGATGGTGAGAGATTTATTTGAACTTAAGAAGGAGGGTATGAGCGTGACATAGTATGAAACCAAGTTTAATAAACAATTGCAATATGGACCTAACTCATATAGAGATAATGCTGAATTAAAGAAGAATTTGTTCCTTACTGGGTTTGACCCTATAATGTGTTATAAGTTAGAAGACTATGGTTTCTTTACTTACAATGAAGTGATAAATAAGGCAAGACAACTAAGAAACAATTGTGTAAGGATGCAAACAATGTAGAGTCAAAAGATCAACAAGGGTTATCGACCTAGTTCATCATTTAGGAGATCATATCTTAGTGCAACTAGTAGTTCTTGACTGAAGAGAAGGAAATTGGCAACTTTAGCTAATAGCTTAGCACAATTAGTACCTGGTTTGAGTTTTTATAATAAGAATGGTAATGTTAAGTGTTGGAAATGCGACACAAATCATTTTACGAGAAACTGTGCTTAACTTAAAGGAAAATGTTTTATGTATAGAGCTCAAAACCATATGCTACGAGCATGCCCTAGATTGAAACTCGTAAAGTGTAATACATGTGATAAAAATGGCCATTCTTCTAAATATTGTCTACAGTTTGGACAAGGAGTTAAGAGGATTAGAGGTTCTAATAACATGATCACATTTACTCGTATCTTTGCCATGGAGGATATGGAAAATGAGGAGGATAAAGATTTTGCAGATTAGATGGAGGAGTACTACCATGATGATATTGAAGAGATTAGAGGAGATGAAGAAGAAAACGATAAAGAACTTGTGATATGTACGTACTCAGACTATTTATTTTAATGATAATTTAAGTGTAAGTTAAATTAAAGTGTTTAGATTTGGAGATTTATGAATATAAGTTTAGTTAGTAATCGTAATATTAGTACATTTTAGGAAATGTGCTTATAAATGAACAACCTGCTTTTGCATTATTTGATACTGGTGCTGTAAGCCTTGTTATCGGGTGTTTGGGATTTGATTCATAAAATTTGAGGTGATTAAGCCCAAATTTTGCAATAAAGCTAGGAATATTATCAAAAGTGATCTCGTGAGTTTGGATTTAGAAAAATAAATAATAAAATAATTAATTATTATAATATTAAATTATATGTAAATTTCTTGTTATTTATTAGAAACACGTAAAATAAGTTCTGATAACTAACGAATTAATAGAAATAAATTATATACATGCGAAAAATCATAAAATAACATAAATAATATTTAAGAGTATTAATTTGTACCATATATATATTTATATATAAGTAAAAATACACGAAATTTCTTAAAATACCCTAAATATGTTAAAATAATACAAAATAATTAAAGAAAAATATGGAAAAGTAGGATGAGGGACAAATGGCAACAATTAATTCACCAAATAATCAAGGTAGCCCTATAAATTTAGAAAACCTCCATCAAAACTCTTTTTGGTTAGTTTAGAATTAAGAAAAATTTAGGAAAATGAGAGAAGAGAGGAAAAACTAAATCTACCAAAAATTAGAAAATTAATATGCAATTAGGACTTATAAAAAGAACCTACATTCAATGACCTCCTAGAAAGGAACAACCGCCACCACTAGACAGTGGACGCCATGCCCGGAGTTATTGATAATGGTGGAGCCACTATTAGTGATTGAAAGCCCCTCAATCGATGAGTTTTGAATTCCCTTTTCAATTTATTTAATTTAGTAAAAATACCAAATATACATGAAAAATTATGAAAATCGGTATTCTAGGATTTTTTTTGTATGTAGATTTAGGGAAAAATATCAATTTGATAGAATTAAGCCTTGTGATATATTACTCTTAAGAAAAGACTAAATCTAAGTTAGTTTTTTGTTTAAATTTAAATAACCTTAAAGATATAGTTTTGATTTAAAATTTTTGTATAGACTATTTAGGACATATATTACAGTGCTATGAAGTTTTTTTGTTAGTTTTTTTTTTATTTTTACTTAATCTTTAGGCCTTAAAATCATGCATAAAATGCAATATTTGGGCTTAGTTTTGTAATTTAATGTTAATTTAGTAAAATATGTAATTAGGTGTTTTATAATGTTAATTACTGATGTAATATGATATTTGTAGTATTCGAAGTGTTAGAAGTATGTATTATGTATATTATGTGATAAATAAAGGGTAAAAGGTTATAAATAAACTAATATTTTGATCAAGGGTAAATTAAGTATAAATTTTGATTTAGGATGGATTTAGATATTTTGAGATGTTAGTTAATGTTAAGAGATGACATTTGAAGTAGTGGGAATATTAGATGTGTTTATTATGTACATATTTGATAATAATGGGTAATACATAAGTATAAGAAATTAATAAGTAGAAAAATATATTACGTTAAAATTGATAATATAATAATAATTGTAAAATGCAATAAATCTGATATGGAACTTAAATTTAGGTAATTATATAAAAAATGTAAATTTTTCCCACATCAGGAGTAAATTCGATAATTAAATTAGGATAAAGGGTATACCATACGAATTAGAATACTGGTTAAGGATTTAAAACAATGTTTAGGATACTTGAGTATAATGTGCTTAATATCACATTATGGTTCAGAACACATTCTTATGATATATATATATATATATAATATTGTAATTGAAAACTGAATTAAAACCTAATTTAGAAATCGATTTTAAAATTGAATCATAATTTAATGTAAATTAAGAATAATTGTAAGAAAGTTAAAAACCTGAATAATTAGGTATAATAAAACTCTAAACCAAATATAACATAAAGAATTACAAAATAAAGTCTATATAAGATAGTTATATGAGTACTAAAACAACACTTGTATTATATGAATTATAGATGATGGCTTGTGTGAATCGTACCTTGAGTGAGCAAGCGAAGAATCCAAATAGGATGAGATCACTACTTTATTGTATTTCGAAGTACTATTTTATAGTACTCAGAGGCTTAGGATTATAGTTGATTGTGTTCATTAGATAGTTGACTATACTTATGCCTGTGTGTGCATGTTTATGGATTTAATTATGTGATTCTGGTTTGATATTCTAAATTAAAATTGTGCGGTTTGTATGAAATGCTTAAACACCTTAAATCGAATCTAACTAAATATATGACTTGTAATTTTAAATAAGACTTGCATAGCAACTTATTAGGAGGAACATTTAAGGTTCTCTGGCCAAATACCAACTCCTTTGAAAGAAATAGTGCCGATTAGTATAATGGGTCCCTTTTTCATTCTTAGTTGAATTAAATGACAGATGAGGAGGTCGCGATAAGGGTGAAATCAATGGTTCAAAGGTAGTTGCGGAAGGATTGGTGTCTCTATTGCACAAGCCTAAGTTTGGTCGTAAGCTATTACATATAAATGGAAACTCCTCAACTCGGATTAGAGCGAGTGTAATTTCTCTAATTTTACGATGGATCAAATAATGTTGTGTGATGGCATTTGCTTTTACATACATTGTATCTAATTAATTTAGTTGATAACCCTGTTTGTGTTTGATGTATAGTTTTAAATTTCCATCTCAACTTACTAAGTAGTTGGTTATTCACATCCCTATAGATATTATTGTAGGTACTAACTAAGAAGCAGCCATATAACTACGTTAAAGCTGGCAACTATTGGATTATGAGGAGTGAGGATATAAAACTAAGGATCAGATATACTCTCAAGTTTGGATTTTATCTTTAAAGCTTTTAGTATTAATTAATGTATTATTCAAGTAGATTATGATTAGGTTACTAAATCTCGTAAACATACTTTGATTATTTAGTATAAATATGTATTTTTCATAATTACATAATTAAATAACATGTTTAATTTATAAACTGCTTACTTCAAAGTGAGTTAATCGTAGATACTTTGTATAAATAAGGTCTAAGATAATCGTTGTAAAATCAGCTTCTATCATAGAATAGTTTGCACGATAAGACTGTTACAACTCTGTCGCTTTTGGGGTGTAATAGGTACATCTCATTCTTTTGTAAGTTAGAAATTCGTAAATGAATAGGAGATTAGTGCGGTAAAGATTAATACAACTTATAGAATTAGAGTTCCTACTGAAGAGAAGGTAATGACTCAAGAAGTGGTAGTTGATGGTAGAATTAAGATTCAAGAGAAAGAATATCCTATAAATTTTGTAATATTGCCTTTACAAGTTTATGATGTAATAGCGGAAATAGATTAGTTGTCTAAGCATAAAGTGATTGTAGAATGTAGAAATAAAATTAGTACTCTAAATGATGGAAAAATGGTATTCCAAGATTGGTGGAAGCAAATTGAACTTAGTTGTAGTAGAGATATGTGATGAATTGTATGAAATAAAGGTAGAAGAGAATGATTGGGGATTTTGTTGGGTGTTTGCTTTAGAAGTAAAGAAAGAGGCACCTAAAGTAGCGGATATATTGGTAGTATCTGAATTTTCGAATATATTTTTAGAGGATTTACTAGGTTTAGCTCCATCGAGAGTTGGACTTCACTATCAAGTTAGTTCTTGGAACTGAACATATTTCTAAAGCTCCATATTGGATGTTATCCATGGAACTTCAAGAGCTGTTCAATAAAAGATTTATTCATTCAAGTGTTTCACTATAGAAAGCATTGATATTATTTGTAAAGAAGAAAGATGGTACCATTAGATTGTGCATAAATTATTGGAAAATAAATAAGGTTACCATTAAGAATAGGTACTCTTTACCTTGTATTGATGATTTGTTTGATCGACTATGAGGTGTAACTGTGTTTTTTAGAACTAATTTGAAATTGAGATATCATCAATTATGAGTTAGGCTGGAGGATGTGCTTAAAATTGCATTTAAAATAAGATATGATCATTATGAATTTTTAACGATGCCTTTCGGTTTGACGAATCCCTCGGTTATGTTCATTGATTTTATGGATTACATATATCAACCATATTTGGATAAATTTGTCGTGGTGTTTATTGATGATATTTTGATCTATTCAAAAACCAAAGAGGGACATGTAGAGCATTTTCGGTTGGTATTATAGAAACTAGTATGCTAAGTTAAGTGAATATGATTTATGGTTAGATAAAATTTCTTTTTTATATCACATTGTATCTAGTGAAGGAATCATTGTAGAACCTGACAAGGTGAAACCAATAATGAATTGGAAGCAACAAACCATTGTTTTAGAGATGAAGAGGTTTCTAAATATGGTTGGATACTACCGACAGTTTATAAAGGATTTTTCTAAAATTGCTAGGCCATTGACTTGTTGACCTAAAGGATGTAAAATTTGAATGAGGTGAGGATTGTGAGTTAAGTTTTCAAGAGTTGAAGAAACGACTAGTTATAGCACTAGTATTAACATTACTTGATTCAAATAAACCTTATAGCATATATAGTAACGCTTTTCGGAATGGATTGGGTTGTGCACTCATGCATGGTAACACCTACAATTAGTTACTCAAAGTTTGGCTCGTAGAATTTAGGGCAATCAGCTAAATGATCCGATCGAGCCTAAATTATAAAGTAAAACTAGAAATATTAATAAAAATGATCCCGTAAGTTTGAATTTAAGAAAATAAGTGATAAAGTAAAAGAATATAAAATTTCCAAATTTTAAGTATATTACTCGTTATTTATTGAAAATGCGTAAAATGCATTTCGATAATTAACAAATAACTAGAGATAAATTATATGTACATTAAAACTCATAAGATAACATAAATAATATTTAAGAATATTTATTTGTACTATATATTAATTTACATGTGGATAAAAATACGCGTAATTACTTAAAATATACGAAATATGCTAAAATAATTAAAGAAAATTTATAATTAATTAAGGAAAAATCAAGAAAAATCCAGAATTGAGGCGTAACAAAATAAAAAGTAAGAAAAAGAAAAGATAAAGCAATTGTCAAATCAATTTAATGCACAATAATCCCCCAAAGACCTCTATAAATATCCTAAATTTTTCAGGAGCTCATTTTAGATGTCTGAAAGTTTAGAAAATTAGAGAGAGATGAAATTAAGAGGAAATTAAAGTTTTATAAAAAATTACAAAAAAAATGTACAATTGGAGCTTCTAAGGAAAACTCAAACCCGACGAGTAGCTAGGATTAAACGACCATCACCACTACACGATGGTGGCAAGATCCAAATGGGCTGACACATCTATGGATACCGGTTCCAGTGAGTCCCAATTTCTACCCGATTTTTCTTAAATTGTTAAAAATATCAAAATTAGTTAAAAAATTATGAAACTTATTATTCTATAATATTTTTGTATTTAGTTTTAGGAAAAATATTATTTTGATGAAAACATGTCCCGTGATATAATGTCTTTAAGAAACCATATAAACCCGAGCTTTGTTCGGATTAGAAATAAATGACCTTAAAAATGTAGTTTTGTGCCCAAAATTTTTGTGTAGATTATTCAGGTGGTATAGAACAATGCCACAAAGCCCTTTTTTAAAAATTAATTTTTGAAATTTTTAGGCCTTGAAATGATACCTAAAATAAGTTATTTAGGGCTAATTAAGTAATTAAATGGTTAATTACTTATTTAGTGCATAATTATATTTTTGAGAACATTGAAATCTGATGACGTATGATACTTGCAGCATTTAGGGTGTTAAATGTAATTATTAAGGTAATTATGTAGTAAATAAGTAATAAGGAAAAATAGTAAATTTTAAGTTAATTTGTAAATTAGGATAATTAGGTCCAAAATCTGATTTAGGATGAATTTAGATATTTGGAATGTCATTTGATGTTGGAAGATGATATTTAAAGCAATGGGTAGATGTATACATTTTATACACATTAGGTGATAATGTGTAATATGTAATTATGAGAAATTAATAATTAAGAAAATATTGGTTAGAATTGATATTATGATAATAATAGGAATATATAATAAATATGATGGAAAACTTAAATTAGGGTAATTATATGAAAAATGTAAGATTTTTTCATAATGAGGGTGAATTTGGTAATTAAATTAGGATTCGGGTATACTGCATAAACTAAAACACTAGTTAGAGACTAAAAACGATATTTAAGATATTCGAAGATAATGAGATTAATTTCACATTATAGGTCGGAATGATTTCTTAAGGTATACATTAAAATCTCTAACTAAGAACCGAGACAAAAACCTAATTTAGAAATCAATGTGAAAACTAAAATGGAACTTAATATAATTGAAAAAGAATTGTAAAAGACTTAAAAACCTAGATAATTAAGTATATGAAACCTTGAATAAAAGATAACAATAAACGTTATAGGATAAAACCAACCTATAATAGTTATATGAAAAACTGAAACCACGTTTGTATTATAGGGATGTGTGCATGTGCTTGATTATGAGTGATGCTATGATTTTATTGTTGTTCTGGTGTGTATTGTATGAAATGATTGATCACCCTAAACTGGACTTAACAAATATATGACTCGTAACCATAAATCGGACCTACATAGTAATCCATTAGGGGAAACCTACGATTTTTTGGTTAAATACCGATCCCTTCGAAAGGGATAGCGTTGGATAGCATAATGGGTCCCTTCTTTATCTTTAGTCGAACTAAGTGACAAGTGAGGAGATCATAGCAAGGGTGAAGTTAATGGTTCGAAGGTAGTCACGAGAGGAGCAGTGTCTCCATTGTACAAGCTTGGGTTTGGTCATGAGCTGTTGCATTAACGGCAACTTCTTAACCCGGCTTAAAGTGGGCATAATTTCTTTAATCTCACGACAGACTAAACAGCGTTGTACGATGGCATTTGCTTGAACATGCATTGCACCTAATAATTTGGTTAATAACCTTGTTTGTGTTTGTGGTATAATTTTAAGTTCTTCGTCCTAACTTACTAAGTTGTGGTAACTCACATCTCTATAAACATCGTTTCGGGTGTTAGCTAAAAAGCGTCTTACAACTACCTTGAAGTTAGCAACTGTTAGATCCTAGGGAGTGAGAAAAAACATTTGAAGAACAAATATATATTTTTAAGGTCTAAGCTCTTATTTTAGAATTTTTTATCTTTAAATAATGTATTACTAGGAAATAAATTATGGTGAAACGTTGTAAATATTAATTGTAATAACTAAATTCTAGTATATATATATATATATTTTCTTACTTTCTTAGGTAAATGACTTATTTAAATTATGAGCTGTTTACTTTAAAGTGGGTTAGTCATGGATGCCTTATGCAGATCAGGTCTAAAATAGCGGTTGTAAAGCTAACTTTAATCTTAGAATGGTTTGCATGATAGGATTGTTACGACTTTACCACTTTGGGGTGTAACATGTATAGTAGAAAAGCTGTTGTATATGCATCACGATAATTGAGCTCACATGAAAGAAATTATCTAACACATGATTTGGAGTTAGCAACTATACTGTTTACTTTAAAAATTTAGAGACATTATTTATACGGATAATGGTATGAAATATATACTGATCACAAGAGTTTAAGGTATTTCTTTACTCAAAAGGAGTCAAATTTAAGACAAAGGCGATAGTTGGAGCTGATTAAGGAGTATGATTTGAATATAAATTATCATCTTGGAAAAGCCAAATTAGTGGCAGATGCTTTGATTCGAAAGAATTATGAACAGGTTGTATCGCTGTTAACTTCCTAACATAAGTTGGTGTATGAAATTTGAAAAGTTGAAAATTGAATTTGATAGGTGTAAGCCTAATAGTTAGATAATGGATTCGGAGCTGCAACCTACTTTATTGGAAAGAATTAAACAAAAATAAGAAGAAAATAAAGATTTGATAGAAATAAAAGAGAAATTAAGCAAAGGAAATGATTCTAATTTCAAAGTAGATGGAAGAGGTATATTAAAGTTTATAGGAAAAATATGTATGCCATAAGATCCCAACATGAAGAAGGAAATTTTGGATGAAGCACAAATTGCAGGTTATACGATGTACCCAGGAGGAAATAAAATGCATCAAGATTTAAAACTCATGTTTTGGTGGAATGGCATGAAAAGAGATGTGACATAATATGTGGTGGATTGCATTATGTGCCAACAAGTTAAAGTATAACATTAGAGATCGGATAGACCGTTACAACTTTTTGGAGGTACTAAGATGGAAGTGGGATTATATCACAATGGATTTTGTGGTAGCATTACTTAGGACTTAAGCTAGTTATGACTTAATCTAGATAGTTGTAGATAGATTAACAAAGAGTACATACCTCCTACCCTATCAAACAGACGCTTCAATGGAAAAGATGGCTAGGTTATATATCCAAGAGACAATAAGATTACATGGTATGCTAGAAAGTATTGGTTTTTATTGGGATAGTCAATTTGTATCAAAATTTTGGGAGAGTTTACATAAAACTTTGGGTACAAAGTTGCAATTTGGTACAGCTTATCACCCGCAAATAGATGAACAATCTAAGTGAACAATTTAAACCCTAAAAGTTATGTTGTGGGCTTGTATATTGGATTTTGGAGGTGATTGGAATAGATATTTGCCATTGATAGAGTTTGCTTACAATAATACTTATCATGCAATTATATAGATAACACTTTATGAAGCATTATATAGTAGAAATGTAGATCACCATTACATTGGGATCATGAGGAATATGCAATGATTGGATCTGACATAACTAACCAAACTAGTGAGAAGGTTAAGATTATAAGACAACAAATAAAGGAAGCCTAGGACAGTTATAAGAGTTTTGCAGATTTAAAGAGAAGGCCGTTGGAATTTGAAGTCGGAGATCATGTTTATGTCAAGATAAGCTTATTCAAAAGACTTAGACGGTTCGGTACAAAAGGAAAGTTGAGCCTACGATATATTGGTCCATTTGGAGTACTAGAGAAGGTTGGTAATATATCCTATAAAATAGCATTACCTCCAAGTTCATTAGGATACCATCATGTATTCCATGTTTCCATATTGAGAAAGTTCGTTAAGAACCCAAATGCAATCATGGAAATAAAGCTCAACTATTGCCATAACAAAACAAAGGAGAATGGAACAAACTTATTGGAATAAAGAATAGAGGAGTAAATGATCAATCATCTACTTTGATACCATGTGAACATTTGCTCCTATGTTTGTGAGATGCAAAAGTGAAGAAGAATCTAGAAGAATAGAGCAAACAAAAGATAGAAAGGTGAAAAGTGGTTCTTTGTGTATTACTTGCGCTATTTATAAAGGAATGAGAAGCTAAGTTGTAACCAATCCTAATAGAAATATTAAAAAGCTTCTAACTAACCTATACATGTGTGAAAATAAAACTAATAGTACTAACGAATACAATACTAGTAGAAATACAATGCAAAATAAATACAAATAATATAAGTATTCACAATGAGTCTAAGATTCCTCTAGTAAAGCTCTTTTATGCTCTATTTGAATACGATGAACTTGAACAACGACTAATAGCTCTTAGACATCTTGGGAAGGTTGTAGGTTAAGATGTTGATGGAGGATAAGTATTTGAAGATTTTGAATCCTAGAACTAACTACTATCTCCTAAAATGCTTATAAAATTCTAGAGTCAATTTCGATTCATCTTTTCCCTTAAGGGCATGTGTAATGACAATTCATGTTGATTTTATTTCCCTTGCTAATCAACAAATTAAAAAAAGAAAGTAAAAAGTAAAAATACAAAATGAAAACATAATATTTGCAGTGTAACATTCATAGATTGAAAAAACAAAAAAGTAAAATAAAATACAATGAAGCCTAATAAATGGATTTGATCCAATTATAAATTTGATAATTTAATTTTATATCTTTTTTTATCTTTTATAAGTAAAATATGACTTAGATTTTTTTTATTAACCTTCTTGATTCGATCCAGTTCAACCCTTTGACCATTGATCCTTTCACATGCTTGGGTACATCCATTAAACTTCCCTCAAATTTTCTCAATAAGAAAATTGCGAATCATGACTTTTGTCACTTGTCTTAAGAAAACTTAAATTCATTTTAAAATTTCCACTTTATTTAATCTTTGAGATATCGTTAATTTGTGACTTTGCTTCTAGAGCTATATTTGAAGAAGAAAATAATGAAGATTTGCGACCGTTTATTTGCAATCTTAACCATTTTGAGAATGTACCCAAGACATCTAGAATTGTTTCAATTGTGGTTTGAGTGGCTTCTGACATTAAGGCAATATAACCAACAAAGAAAATGTAGGACAATTTTACAATTATTCTTATAGACTTAATGGCCTTCCATCTTCATCGATTGTTTTTTCAATCATTCTACTAAAAAATGCTAAAGCAAGAATAAATTGGAAATGAGAGATTAAGTTATTGCCTTTTCCTCTAAATGGAGAAAAGAAAGGCAAGGGACTTCTATTAAGTAAAACTTCAATGGTTATAGTTAATTGCATGACACACTATGGTTAAATCAAGTCACACATGAACTGTAGGAAGGATTAATGCTAATTTATAAGGCAATGGAAGTGAATACCTTGTTAATACAAGGTTGCAATTTTTAGGCTAAGTGATTAAAATAGGCCTATTAGTGTTTGTTGACTTGATTATTCACTATTGTTGACTTGTGTCTTATAAATTGTGTCAAAACTGACCCCTTATCAATATATAAACAATGTGACTCTATCTTTAGTTTATATAATAAAGAGGTTTAAAGAGAGTGGGGAATGTCATTAGGATGTTGACTCTTGACATACTTTTAGGATGACCTATATGTAGTGGATAGCCCGAATGGTACACCAAAAAGAGGGAAGAACTAGGCTCAATTATAAGGTCTCGCAATAAGGATGTTATATATATTAGGGAGAGAGATTATGATACTTTATGGTTAAGTGAAGTGTTACATGGATTACAGAAGGGATTGATAATAATTTATAAGGTCATAGTGATGAGTATCTTATCAACGCAAGACTGTAATTTTTAAACCAAATATTTAAAATGAACCCATTAATATTTATTGGCTTTGTTATTCACTACTTTTAACTTGGAGCGTTACTGATGGATGAGAAGAAATCTAAGTTTATCCATCACTAGGAAAATTTATTCTAACTAAGGTCCAATAAATGAAACTTTGGTCTATTTTGTAATAGGTCTTCTCATTGTCATCCTTTAACTCCTCCTTTCCTTTTAAAACTATGCATAACTCATTCATTTGATTTACAAAGTTAGTTGCCATTGTATGGTAAGGAAATTGGCTTAACTTGAGTTTATTAGCTCATTTAACCTTGGTTTAACCTTGTTGGCGAAATTAGTGGTGATGACTTTATATACGATGGTATATAAGCTAATGGCCTAAAATTGGTTTAGTTGACTTGCTCCTATCACTTTAGGGATTAAGACTAATTGGGTTTGGTTAATTTGAAAAGGCATTTTATGGGGAGAAAAGATCTCATATATAAGTTTCTCCACTAAAGGACTTATTATTGGCTAACATTCTTTAAAAAAAATGAGGCATGGAGTTCATCTTTCCTTGATGATTTCCATATCTTATCTATTTAATAACTTGCAGAATTTCCTCTTCTTCTAATCTTGTCATTAATGTATTTGTTTGTTCTTAGGGTAATTTAAATTTAAGCTCTTTATGAATTGGATTTAAAAAGAGTGAAATGATTTGTTTAAGCATGAGAGATTTTAGAAAGTTTTCATTAATCTTTGATGCAAACTCTTTCTATCCTGTAAAGTTAGAATTTTGCCTTTTACTCTCTTTTTATTACTAAAATGAGATAATATTTAGTATTTCTCTCACCATCCCTAACGCAATTTGCCCTTAATTTCATTTTTCGCATTGACTCCCCCTATTGAAGAGTATCTTTAATTTATTTATTAACTCTTTCTCTAATTTATTAAGAAAGGATTAGGCTGGATGGCTAAGGCCTTCTTTTTATGTCTATCAATCTTACTAAAAGTTGCTTTTTTTTTTTCTCTTTTTTAACTATTCTAAATAGTTCTCTATTCCACTCCCATCCCTTTTTCCTAAAAGATAGAGACTAATTCTAGAAAAGAGCCATTAAAAAAAAAAAGGTCGAGAGAACTACATTAGTTGAAAATATAAAGGCCTATTTTCCATCGCTAACTTAATATTTAGTTGCGTCTTAAGAAGAATGGGACAGTAACATGACGGTCATTTCTAAATCTAGAAAACTGAAAAGGAGTGAGCACATTTCCAAAAAGTATTTAAGCATGCCTTATTAATTCTTGCTTGGATTAAGTTAGTCCAATTCTGCTTGTTAGACCAAGTATATCTTGATCTAACAAACATCAAGTATACAATCATTCATATAACTTTTGTACCCCTTATCCTTCAATAATTTATTACCTTCTCTTTACTTTTTATTCTCAAAAATTATATCATTGAATTCCCCTAATAGATCCAACAAGTTATTGCTTGCAGAATTAAATCTAAGTTTCTCCAAAAGAGAAAAGCATTGTTCAAACATTATACCTACATAAATAGCAATAAGATACACTAAAAAAAGTTAAAAGGATGGGCATTGATCACAACGTGGATTTTCTTGCCTTGATTGATTCACTAATTCTACTCAAGTTTGTCCATATTCCAAAACATTAGCATGCTACCCTTGTAACCTTATCCATTTAAACATAAAATTTCATAAAAAGATAATATAATGGTATAGAGAGTATGTTGCTATCTTATCCATCTTGATATTCAAAAGGACCATCAAATCTAATTGAAACTAGCTTACAATTTCCCTCACTATATTCATCTTTTTATATGAGTTAGTACCCCTAATATTTTAACCTATATTGATTGAGGCACTGTTTCTTTATCTATTATCTAAGCAACTATTGGTACCATAAAGTAGTCCCTTACTTAGATTAACTTCTTTGCTTCTTATGCTATTTTGATAAAGGAAGATAAGTTTGCATCAAACCCATAATTCTTACCTAAGTGGTTGAGTTATATTTTTCTTACGGATATAAATTTGATGGTATGATAAAATTCTATACTTCTTGATTTTATTTCTTTAGAATCTAATAAATTTTAGTCACTAGTATCAAGTATGGTCTATATAGACATATAGAAGCAAGGGGAAAACCTATATACATCATGTGAGTTTATTTATTAACAAACGACGAATTTACATATGTGCATTTTAAAAGACTCATAATAATGATAAGGCTAAATATCACATTTAATACTTAAACTTTGCTTATTTTTATAAATAGCTAGTTAAAGTTTGAAAGTGTCAATTTAGTGTATAACATTGTCAATTTTTACTTAATTATCCAAGCTTTAGTCCTTTTGCAATTAACTATTTTAGCTTTACCAATTTTTACAATTAATTACCTATTCCATATATTATAGATGACCTTGCAAAGTTTGTAAGTATAGTAAATTGACACTTTCATACTTTAGATAGTTACTTGTAAAATTAGGTCAGGTTTGGATACAAAATGTGACAGACACCCTATAATAATAATAATAATAATAATAATAATAATAATAATAATAATAATAATAATAATAATAATAATAATAATAATAATAATAATAACAACAACAACAACAATAACAACAACGACGATAATAATAATAATAACAAGTTTATTTTACAAAATAACAAGGAAAAGTATAGTTGCGATGCTTAAAACATGATATGGGGTGTTTTGGGCTATAACATATTAGGTTTTTCTTTTTAAGATAGATGCTTCTATTTATGGGAATATCCCAAAGGAATATTTCTTACGTGACGGTTTACATATCGCTTACTAACGAAGTAAGAAATAGCAGGGTTACCTCAGATTAGTCCGCTCAATCGAATCCAATTAGACTTGATTTCTTTATAAAATCAGTTCAAGTTATTCATTTGACCCTTATTGATAGTAACCTTAATTCGACCAATTGACGAAACTGATCTCACCTTGTTCCTATAAGAATTAAGGGTGAGCGAGTACATAATAAGTAGGATATGAGACTCTATCCGTACCTTACCTTATAAGTACAAGTTTCTAAACCTTATTACCCGTATCCTATCATGTGATACTCTAAAATCTACCATGTAATTTGCACATGGCATCTGGTAGAACTTGTAAATCTTTTTTTTTTTTATAAATTTCAATATGGTAAATTTCTATTTATTTTCCTTTCCTTCCAATATCTTTCATTTATTTTTCTTTTTAATCATTTTTTTCACCAATAATTATTATACAAACATATCAGTTTAAGTAAAACCCTGGTCTTGACTTTAAATACTAAATAAATAATTGTAAATTGGATTCATCTAGGGGCCAACTTATTTTGGCAATATATATATATATATATTTCTGAATTATTCATATCTATAATGATGCTTCTTGCATCACTATTGTTAAATCCTAATATATTGATTAAATCTTTTTCAAACTTAGTATAAACCCTAATCTTGGATAAGGGAAAAATGTACAAATATTAATATAGAATAAATCTTGACTTGAATAATATTATATAAATTTATTAGGGCATATATTTCAAACTTAATATAAAAAATTATTGTATCAAAAGAAAATAAGTTAATAACATATCTTACTTAGGTGGTTTCACACATGTTTAGATAGGTATTCCATACAACAAGACTACTATTTACCTATAATAAGAACCTATAAGGTTTTTTTAAATTAAAATATATTATTTTCTCTTATATTTTCTAAAAAATATATCAATATGCTAAAAAAATAAATGTAAATTAAAAAAAAAAAACTATAGAAAGCTTTTAATTTTTAATTCTCAAAGATATAAGTAGTTTTTATTACTTTATAAATAAATATAAATTATATTATAATATTTTTGTTGATGTCGATTCAATTCTGGTTTGATCCTGACTCAATTTTGGTTCAACTTCAGTTGATCCTCTTAACTTTTAACCTTTTCTTGCTCCTAGGTTTAACAACATTAGGAAATAGAGATCATGAAAATGGTTTCACTTTTCATCATATTTTCCATATAGAAGGGAAAAAAATAATCATTTCTTTTTCTATGTTTATTTATTTCTTTGTTTTACAAATTTTCATTGCGTTTTTTTTAGTAAGCATGCCGGGTATAGTATTCACTTATTATATTTTGGACAAACTTGTGAAAATTTTAAAAAAGGGAAAACACCAATTTAATTAGGGAAATAAAAGAATTAAAAATTATTGCCCAAATTCTAAGATTGCGGAGAAGATTATTAAAGTTCGGACAATTAATTTTATGATAATTTCTACTTTCTATAAAAAAAAAACATTTATACTTTTCTCTGGTTTTCTTTTTCTAGCACTTCTCAATGTAAACATTATGGTCCGGATGGAACAAGGTAAAGAAAAAAAATTTTGCTATTTAGATTTTTCAAGAGGTATGCAGACATGGTTATAATCTAATAATCGAAACACCAATCTCTCAATACTCAATAGTATGTATCAAATTCGATTTCTCTCTCCATAAAAGTTGTAATATAATAATAGTTGGAAAAAAAATAAGAGATATTATTAGTATGTATTTTAAGAACCCAGAGCTTTTATTATCTTTGTTTATAAATTCAAGAGATGTTGCTACAATTAAGCAAATAAAAAATGAAACAATGCCCCCTCGTTGGATTTATAATACAATTCGGCTTTACTATTTGGTTTATGCTATGTATCATTGTTGTTAATTTCTTGTTCTCACTGGACACTGGATTAGGTATTGCCGGAAAGTTTCAAAATGGAAAAACGAAGTCATCATATGCCATTTCGGCGATAAATCATGCCTCAAAAATATATTAGATTCGGTCTTTGTCTTCGGAGTTGAATTAATCAAGAATTTTGCCCTATAATAAAGAAATGGTACACAAAGAATTTTTTGGTTAAGTATTTATTGCTAGTCATAGTTTGAATTTATACAGCTTATAGGTCATCGGGTTATTCCAATACGTTCATATTTTTTTATGGTTTTTTCAAGTGTTGTCAAACCGAGTTGATCTTTATTGTTGAATTTGGTTTAATCCAATCTAACCATAAAGCTGTTCTAATCCAACTTCAATCTAACTTTAATTGAACCGTAATTAAACTCGATTCCATCTTTTTAACTTTTAGTACTCTCATATGTCCAATGGAATCACTTGATCCAGATAAGATAATATTGATTTTCTCATATTACAGCTTTTATGCAAATTTAGCTAATTTGAAAAGTATTGGTTAAACATTTCATTAGTCTCAATGATTATTTTTTTCCCTTGAATTATATTTTATTCATACTCTATATTATAATCATTAAAAGAGGGAGGATTAAACTTGGTCAATTGCATTAAGAATAGTATTGATACAATTAGACTATAAGGGTTGAATTATGTATATATAGTTTTAGTTAGACCAAATTAGTCCAATTAGTGAGGCCTTTACAATTAATAACATCTCATCAATGCTTTCATAAATCAATAAAAGAGTCAATATTTGCCTATGTATTACATATCATTTATATTTTGTATGTACGTTACATTGAGTATCAATATTTTATATATTTACCAAAATTTACATGACACAGCAAAGTTTTCACTTTTGGTTTTGTCCTCTCAAGATCTTTGTTAGTCTAAATTAGACTTCATGTGAGTAGAAAAGCCTGTAAAATAAAGTATAATGAGAGGCGTTGAGATATTGTCCAACGTGGTTATTTTGATACTTAAATCAGTTAAGTGTTTGAAGAATATGGATGCAAGATAGCAATAGGTAAGCTTAGGTATGTAAAATATCAAGTAGTTTACCGTTGGGTGATAGTCTTATATTTATAAAGGTATAGCTTTGGCAATTGGAGAAGAGTTAATGGATAGAGCCACTTCTGCAAGTGTTGGAGAGTATTATCATGGTGTTCGACGTAGTCCGAATAAGTAGGAAGTGGTTATTGATTTAGTTTTTTGACCTTATTTAGAGTCTTCTAGCCGTTAAAAACTTACCATAGTTGGACAGGTTGCATTTTGAGCTTGGGCTGAAAGTAGCTTATCATAAGAAGTGAGCTTAAAAAGATCGAGACGAACCTTAGGAGCTCATGTCCTAAAAGGCCTTATCAATAGATTTGAATATTTTTGAGTTGTGATTTGAAAATATTAGTTTAAAAAATAATTTTTATATTTTCAATACCTATAATGTGTGCTTTTTTTTTTTTAAGGATATGTTTTAGTTAGTTGATGCTTGGGGTATTTTTATATTTGTCTTTATCTACACCTTATACAATACTACGAACAATTATTACCATAAGAAAGTATGAAAAACTTATTCAAAATATAAACATATAATTTCTTGTATAAAAATTCAATATTCGTAAATGCTGATTTTGATTTGAATTTTTGTCAAACATACATCATACTTTGTGTTTTCCTTTTTACAAACTAACAAATGTGACATCCGCGTTGTATGTGTAAAAAATTTAAAAATAATTTATTTACATTAGATTAAATTATAAAGTAATTTATAAATTTCGGAATTACATGCATAGTTATTGAAAAGAAAAAGAAAATGAACTATACTTGACCAATGAATTAATGAGCATGATAATTTATTTATTCTACAATTTCATGTGAATATAAAACTACTACTTTCAAGAATATTAATTAACTTACCATATATCGCAATTTTTTTTAACCTATACTACTGTTTACAACAACCTTAATCCCTAACTTACATTATAGATAAGATAATTTTCTTCAAATGCTACAGCAGTGAGGATTCTATGTCAAGAAACACAACTTATAAGGAGAATCATTTGGACAAAATTTTTCACTCACTTACTAGTTTCACACTGATACACTAAAATAAAAAGAATAGCATAAACCTAGTAATACATAAGGATGTTGTCCTTTAAATTATCTATTATAAGGCTTCTTATAGCTTACTTGCCTATAACTAAATTATAAGTCTCAGAAATCTAAGCCTTCCTATAGAGAGTTCAACAACACATTGTAATTATCTTTCCCCTTCATTTTCACCTTACAAACTACAAAAATGTCACGATTTAGCAAAGCTCCATATTAAATCATAGTAACAAAAATTCAAAACTAATAATTTAATTATGAAACTATTATTAATAAGATGTGTCCTTCAAAATGGAAACTTCGAATTATAATTGGGTTAGATCTTTAATAGAATTTGGATTACAACCTTTTATGTAATGATTTATTGTTAGAAGGAAATTTTTGGTTAACAATATAAGGGATAAATTAATCAAAAAATGAATCTTACTTTATCTTTATTATAAATGTCACATCTCGAACATGAGAAGTTGTGATAGTCTCATCGTATAAACTAACATAAGATAAAAACCGACCTTACAACTGTTATTGTAGATATAATCTACACAAGGAGTATACGATTTAATTAGTTTGAAGCATTCAGTTTGACACCTGTTATTAACAAAACTTGTGGTAGAGTATAACGAAATACTTGCTGTAGTTTGATTTTCATAATATAGCAGTAATTACATAAGTATTCCAATTCATATTAAGAGTTTACAAAAGCCACAGGTTTTAAAGTTACTTTACAATAAGATAGGAAACTAGTGGATGTTATAGAGAATTCTCAATTAATTTCCACAAAACAAAAAGGTAGCCCAAAAAGTCCATATCCAATAAGTCTTCCAGTTCTTTACTATCGCAGCCTAACGAATACTAACTTATGGATGATTATATCTTTGCATCCTTAATTTTTACTCAATATATGCAAAAGAGTCTATAAGGATGTAAACACAACTAGCTTAGTATGTGGGATAAAGACAAAAGAGCACACTAAAAAAAAAAAAAGGTTTTCAAACATTTAATTTAAATGAAATGTAATGCACCAAACAAATGTAACATTGCACAATATTATTTGGTTCATTGTGAGGTTAAACAAATTTCAACCGCTTTAACTTAGATTGAAGAGCATCAATGCAATTCAAAATCGACCAAACTTGACTTATGTAATGGATAATACACTCCTTTAGAAATTTCCTTCAAACCACAGCCTATAACTTTATTGCGACCTCCTCTCGTATCATTTGGTTTGACTAAGGGAAAGGAAATGACTATTTAACTATCCTTATCGAATAGATCAATATTTTGTTTGATACACCTAATTATCTCCTAGTGAGTTATTATGCATGTCCAATTAGGTTAAAAGCTAGTCTTAAGTTAAGTTTAGTTAAAGGTGAGCAACAATTTGACAAGGCAAAGTAATTCATGCACAATTAAGCAAATTAGCACTCCCATGATCATAGATTAAGTAAACAATCACATATGGAGCATACGTACAAGCAACCGAGTTACAAGCACAATCAAATGCGTTCCTAGGTCTTTAAGTACTCTAACACAGCTAATATGTTGTGATGCACAGATCTCAACTTACTAGCACTTTACTTGGTCACTAGAGTTGACCATCTCTTGGACGATCCTCAACTGTCGTTATACATATACAATATATTATATTAAACCCATGTTCGATCCTTAGATTAGCAATAATTAGTACATTTTATATGTTTTTAGTTGTTTTGATACTAGTTTTATAGGTTATATTCACCCATATGTTAAGATTACTTAAGTATTTTACTAAACTCATAAGTTATATTAAGCTACAACATCCTTTGATTTTAGCTAACCTTATAGTTTTAGAAAACTATCCTTTGATTTAGCTTCTGTAATATAAGGGATCTATATTTTACTTTAACTTGCTTCTGATTTTTCCTCTAAGTGAATTTTTTAGTATAGTACCTATCCTAAATCCTATAAATTTGCCTTTGTTTATATTAAATTCACTATAACTAAAAAATTTATGCATTTATCTTCTAGTTTCAACTTGGTACAACAACAATTAGTACTTCATTCATCAAACCTCAACCTCATCACTTTCTAAATCCATCCATAAGATGTCATAACTCTTTATTCCATCAAATCTAACAGAACCAAGTCATTTAATCTCACTAAACACTATACAATCATGATTTTCTATATCTCCTTATCCTATAACTCCATTCAACAAACCTAACATGTCATAAATACTCCTCCAAATGATTGAATATAAAATCTAAGTTTTTTTAACAAAATATATTAATTTTAGCTAATAACCACTATTTTAGGCACAATTTTAAGTGCAAAAATTCAATAAAAATATAGAAAATGATTTTGCGATAAATATCTTCATAGCAATTTATTATAATTACATAGTAGTTTATAGAAAAAATTCAAAGTCAAAACTATGTCGATAGACCTATTTATTTCAATATAAAAAATTATTCGATTTCATTGATGACATATATTATAGCTACTACATTTGTACAAAATAGTATTTTTTCTTGATTCTACACATAAAATTATATAAGAATAAATGTTTCCAAAATTTCCTAGATACATTTAGTATTTTTAAGAATTTATGCAAAATTGGACAATAATTAGGGCGTTACCTGAATATCAAGCTTCAGCCACCTTCGATAGCCACCACCTTGTCGATACAGCCAAGTGCTAGTTAGTGGTCTAAGTAGTGGTGGTGGTTAGCTCTTAGTTACTCCCTAGACACTCATACTCCCCTAAGATCAATTTACGTAGTAATTATTGTATATTTTTCCTAATTTGATTCTTTAATCACCAAAACCCTATACTGAATTTTCCCAGATCCTTAATTGCATGTATGAAATATTGGAGATTGTTTCTAGATTTTTCAAAGCAATTTGGAGTGTTTAAATGAATCATCCTTCTCTCTCTTCCAAAATTTAGCCTTTTATACTAAGGAAATTAGCATGGTAATCTTACTTAAGTTACTAAAACATGTCCATAATCATGCCATGCTTCAATTAAAATATTTCTAGTTGTTCCTAAGTTTTATTTTTTATATATATTTATATAATTTTTGTTAATTTTAATGAATTTATTTAGCTTAAAAAGCTATTATTAGGATATTTTAGTTAATTACAAGTATATGTATATACTTAAAAACTACATACGGTACATAAATATTTATTCTATATGTTATTTTATGTCTTACAATAATTTTATTATATATATAATTTAGCTCTAAAAGTTTATGAACTAACGGAATCTATTTTATGTAATTATGATAAATAATACGTAATATAGTAAAATTGCACTATTTTAGATATTTCATTATATTTTTAATATCTAAGTCATAGGGTCTCATCATCTGATATCTCGAGCTTACTAATAAATTTTTAGGTTAATAGAGTTAGTTTTTCTAACACTCTAAATTTATCCTTTTGATTCCTTTTCGTGAAATATGGAACTTATAATAAATCTCATATAAACAATACAATTCAAGCCTATTGCTATACATAATAAACACACTTATGCCATTTTTACATTTTATATCAAATTTCATAGAGAAAACATTTTCAATTAACATCTTAACCGAGTCTTAAACATATTTCAATTTAAACTTGAATTGTAAGTATTCATATTAACTTCTAGATCGATTATAATAATGTTCAATTTGACTTGGTTCTTTTCTGGTAAATAAACAAAAAACTCAATAAACTTGTTTTTATAGGCACTTTGATCAAGCAACTTATAAAATAATATGTGGAAACTAAAAATGAAATACCAAAATCACAAAAAACACTAAAAAGGAAAGAAAAAAAGGGGAATCTTTTTCACTCAAAGATTCCGCTTTATGTTCACCTAATCCTTAAAACAATCTTAATATGTAATTCTTAATCCAAAAACTCCTCTATCATTAAGAAGTTGAAGTTTAATAGCAGATAAGCAGTTTATCTTATAGATAACGAAATACTAAATTCAATATTAATAAATGGAATTAATTTTGTAATTAATAGCAATAATAATACCATAAATTAAAAATAATGGTGTACATTTGAGAATCATATATATATCTTAGCATTTTATGTGACAAATGTTATAACATGTGATAAATAGTAAATTGTAATTAATTTAAATATTATATATGCTTAATAAAATATTTCATACACATTAATAATAAAATGCTTTTAAAGATATTTCATGTATATAAAAATTTGAAGAGTATATTTATGTATAGATTTGTGTGTATATGATGTAATACATTATATTTATTGATAATATATGACGCCCTAAACTAATGAGTCATAATAACTCCACCTTATAAACCAACTTAAGTTAGAAACTAGCTACTTTAGCCTCTAATATAAGTATAATTTATACAAGATGTTTACCATTCTACCGTTTTGAGCCATGTAATCCTGAACCTAATTAATATCAACCTATGGGTTAACTTTTCAAAATAGCTTCTAAAAATAACTTTGCAGTTTAAATGCTGAGAAAAAAAATTAAGTTTTATAAATCATAAGAAGAATAAAATCTTGAATTTTGTAAAAAGTTTTAAGAAATACGTTGATACAAAAAGAGAAAGTGACTATAAAAATTTTATTAAAATCCACAGGTTTACAAAGCATTGAAGAAATGTCATTAGTTGAATCTCACTCCTCGACCCTGTTTTCTAATCTTTTGGAATTTGGAGTAGTACCGGTAGATCTACTAGGAAATCTATATAATAGCTATAAAGAAATGAGCGACAGCTTCTTTAGTAAGTGGTATAGAAACAATAGCACATATCTGATACAGAGTAATCGGGGTTTTCTTATAACTTTAGTTATATGCTATGCATGTATAAATAAGTGCCATTGTATAATATTATTGAATCCGTTATGAAATCAGAGAAATTACGCTCTATTCTAATCCAGGTTGAGGAGTTTGACGTCTCATACGTGAATTAGAACCAAACCGAAGCTTATACAATGGGAAACATGCTTTGCTTGAGACTTTACTTCGAATTACGATCTTTAACCTTGTCATGATCTATTTTCTTATCACTTTGTTCGACTAAAGGTAAAGAGAAGATCATTTTAGCTATCTTCATCGAAAGGTTTGTGTTTGGCCTGAGAATTTTAGTCTTTCCCCTAATAGGTTACAATGCATGTCCAATTAGAAGCTAGACTAAGTTTGAGTTAGATGGCTTTTAGGGCGATCAAGCAATTTAAGACAATTCAAAGCAAGCAATATCATAAAGCAACCAACCCATATGGTTTAGCACTTTATAATGGCAATACAATATTCAAGCATACATGCTGTATATGTATAGGCTACTAACTAATAATTATAAGCAAAATATACACTAAGGCCTTAAAGTATTCTTAAATAATATTTCGAAGTGCGGTGAAGCATTTATCCTACTTACTTAGTCATGTGACGCTTGGTAAATGAGCATATGGGTCTTGTTCACTTTGATTTCCCCTTAAATATTGGATACAATCACCATAGTGTTGTTAAATACGACGCAAACGAATTCATTTCAATAATTTAAGTATGATTATAACTTATCTTTAATGAGTAGTGTAAGTTTTGTATTAAGTTCCAACTTACTATTGAAGTCTTTGAATAAGGTTTTGAAAGCTCGCCCAATATCAAGTTTGGTCTTTGAACCTTTTGATAAAGTCTTTGAACGGACATCTTTAAATTAGTAACCTTTTAACCAAGTCTAAGAAATTATCCCAATTATATTTCTTACTACAATCAACTCTCTGAACAAGTCTTTAAAGTCATTTCCTCTAGGCCTTTCACACCATTCAATTGTTGGGTCAAGTCCCTGGAGCTAACATTTCCTTTACTGAATACTTCCTAAACAAGTTTATGATGCAGGTATAGTTAAGTCCCTTTTATTGTCCAATCTTCTAATCAAGCCTTTAAATCAAAGATTAAATCCTCCTTTTTATAGACCAACCTTCTAAACATATCTCTAAAGTCATTACAATTATGCTTCCTTTACTAAATAGCTTCTAAAATGAAGTTCTAACATGAGTATAGTTAAGATCCTTTTACCAGCTATTCTTCTGATTAAGTATCCGAACCAAGAATTAAGTCCTTCTTTTACTAATTTAACCTTCTAAAAAACCTTTTGAACAGATTCAACTCTCTAAAGAACCCTTTGAACAGATTCAATTTACACATTTGCTCCAACATCTTATTCTAGTTTACAAGCATGATGATACGTGATCGTATAACAAGTTTATTATATCCATAATCATCGTATCGCCTAAACTTCCAAACCTACGTATCTTCACCTTAATGCATGTAGACCATAATTACCTATTTGTGCATATCTCATACCTCATTCAATTCAACTAACTCTAGATCACTCTCCATGTTGACATATAATATAATCAAACTCCAGAATTGTTATGTGTTGTTCCACAACGGTAATTGTACAAAATTTCTGAAAAAGGGTATTTTTCATCAGATTTAGAGGCTAAAAATTCCTTAAAAATCATATAAAATATTTTTGGCCCGAAAACCTTTCACTCAATCCTTACATGCAATATGAGGACGTTCTAGAAAATTTTTTGCTTCGATATAACAACATTAAAGTGTTTAAAATAACTTCAAAAATTACTTAGTTTTTGGCAATTTCTTAAGGAGGTCATATACTCATTTAAATACTTTACAATTTGATATTTTTCTTAGAAAGTAAATATAAGAATATGCCAAAATAATTTTTTTTTGTAATTTTTGAAATTGATTTGATATTTTTACTAATTTTGGGAAAACGGATTAGAATTGAAACTTACCGAAAAGTAGACATTTGGCTACGACCTTCCATCACCATTGTATTGGTTCACCCAGGCACTACCCCTGTTGCTGCTCAGTGGTGATGGCGGTTTGCATCTTGCACATCCCTAAAATCATGCTCTCCAATTCCATTTGGTTTGCACAGTTTTAATCCTTAATTTCCTTAAATTTTTTTCTTCATTGTTCTTACTTCCTTGAATTTTTCCTAGATTCCTTACTCATTCAAGAAGCTTAAGAGAGCACATGGTGATAACTTCTCAGTTAGGTAGTGTCTAATGAGGGTTTTTTCTCTCTCTTCAAGGATTATATACACTTTATTTTTCATTCAATAAGTGTCCTAATGCTAACTTAAACAATTATCAGCTGTCTTCCTTCATTTGTTATGCCTAAATCCTTATACATCTAGTAATTTAGTGGTTTTGTATCTATTTTTTTTATTATTTTCTTATAAATTTCTAGTTAATTATACTTATTTCGGGTATATATTTATATATAATAGTTATCCTAAAGGTACACGTACTATGTATATATATTATTTTATATCATTCTATAATTTTAGTATTCAAATAATTTATCTTTGAAGTTTGGTTAATTTTCGTTACTAAATTATCCGTTTATGACAGGTAAATTATAATATAATATACTTTAGTAAAATTAACTATTTTTAACTACAATACTATTATTTTATTATATTTTTATAATATAGACCCAAAGGGTGTCTTTGACTAACACTTAGGACTTATTCATGAAATATCATTTCAATCAACTTATTTTTGCATACGCTCTAAATTATTTGCTCATAACTATGTAAAATTATGTGCCTCACATAATACATAGTATGTCATGGAATGTAAAATAATACATGTAATATATACATCTCAATTATATATTATTTTGTAATAAATTATATTATATTTACGTAATACATGATGCAATGTGGTATATGTACCGTATATGAAATGCATCATAATGTGTATAATGTTACTGCATATATCAAAATTGATATATACTATATGCTAAAAATATCACGTGTAGAATTTATTTTTCCTAAAGTATTGTAATTTATAGAATTGTGGATATGATCCAAGTGGGAGAGAGATTAGATAAATAATGGGTATACTTTAAGCAAAATTACGACGTGTGCTTTAATTAGTTTGCCTAATAATTTTAAGATTATAAATTAACGCGTATTTACAATAATTTGATTGTACATTAATGTGCATTTAGTATAATTTGAATGTATAATAAACATAATAAAAACGAGATAAATATAAAATGCTATATATAGATATTTCCATTTTATTATTTGAGGGGAATTGAGGTAATTGACATTTCTTACCCTAATAAATTAATATGAAAGATATGAATTATATAATTAAAGTTTGTAAATTTATATGAAATATTAATAAGCGAAAAAAATACCAAACCCGCCTTTGCTTTAATAATATAGGTTATGGTTAGAAAGAATATAAAAATGGAAAAGTTTAATTCAGTTTTGTTGTTTTAATGTTCAGGCATTTAAGGCACACGGTCCCTGCTAGAATAAAGCGAACATCTTCAGATAACCCGAAATTATTTGGGGAAAAGTCAACTCCATAGTCTATCCTGAATTCCTTCCTCTGTTTCGTTCGTTCTAAGCTAAGGCGTCATTTTGAGCGACAGAAGCAATGAAACTTTCCTTTTTCCTATCTACCAATAGTGCAATTGCCGCGTGCATATATACTTGATTTTTAATTACAGATCATGTTTAAATGCATGCAACGGTAGAAAGTAACTTTTAAAAATAGTACAGCCCGTAATCCTAGTTGATATTTACGTATTATATATATATAAACAATATATGTATTATTTAATAATTCTCTTGCCTATCTTTTATACATTCCAGATCTCGAAATTATTTATTTTTTTGTTTTTGCTATTCTTTCTCCATTCATTCTATTAAATGTCATCCCGCATCACTATTTTAAAATTATGTATAACGTGATATTTGTTTAAATAATATATAACTATTCTAGATAGAACCCTAGTATCTATATTTTGGCGACTCGATTGAAGATTTGCTCCATTATAGTTGTATTTATATATATAAAGTGCATTTTATGGAAGAAAATTTTAGACTTCTATTTCTAACTTTTTAAACCTTCCACTTGGGAGCTTTTCACTTTAGGAAATTTTTTATATGGTCTTGTTAATGTGACCGTTCAATATATTATATCAATTATCAAGATGGATATAAATTATAAAAGCTAAGATAACGAGGTTTTATCATCCAGATATTAAATAAAAAGGTTCCGTTGAGGAAACCTGAGAATAGTCTATACTGGATATGCAGAAAGTTTCAGATCGAGGAGAAAAAACATGAAGGATTAAAAGAAAAAGAAAAAAGAAATCATATTTTAAAAGGCAATATGGTGCATGAGTTGTTACAATAGATGATATATACCATTATAAAATTCTATAGTTAAATACTTCATATATGATTTATAAAAGGTTATGATATTAGTTTATAAAATAATGATTATAAATATCTTTTTAATATAAGTTTGAAATTTTTCAAACAATTATATCTATTTTATTATCATTAATCATTTACGAGAAAACCAAATTGTTTTATCTCATGCACTTATCCCTATTTTATTATCATTAATCGTTTAGAAGAAAACTAAATCATCGTGTCTGATATGGTCATACTTATTTTATTTATTATTAATCATCTCGAAGAAAACCATATGTGAGCGGTTGATTTTTCTTTGCGCCAATATAGCAAGAAATGGCCCCACTCCAAATGTAATAGGTTCTGAATCACGAATGTCTCCAGGGAAAATATAAAGGTAAATCATAAATCGTTGACCAATTCGAAATGTTTTAATGGATAAATTGAAATATTTTTATAAGATTAAAACAATAAAATTTCATTTTATTAATATCAATTACATATTTAATAAAAAATAAATGTATAAAATGCAGAAAGGTTTATTTATTTATTTATATTACTTTTAAGTCCCTCTATTTGCCCCTCGTTCCTGCCAGTGGCATAAAAAAGTTTATTTATTTATTTATTTTTTAATAAGCGCATAGAACAATCATTAATATTTTCACGGTGCTAATTTCCCTATATTATATTTGGAGAATAGTCGGTCGATCTTACGTGTTCAATCTTTTGGTCTTATTTGATTATACTATAACTCTTGCTGTATAAGTAGCCTCTTCAATATTACTTCAAATTCTTTTTACGTGGACCACGTCGAAGAACTCGTCTTAGGCTACCGTCAAATCCAGTGATTTTATACATCCTTACTTGACACTCTCGATTTTTTGAGACTATCTCGGAAAAAGACTACTCGCTGTTTTGTCAATATCGTGTTTTTATCCTTTTTTGAAAAAAAATTTACATGCTTGTGTTGCTGTCGTTGACACGTTTGCATGTTTATCTGTTATCATTGAGCCAGAAATGAAATTTTCATTGGTTTATAATAATTAGTTTAGTAAAATGACATATAAAGAATATTTAATAAAATAATATAACGAGAACATAAAATAATAGAAAGAGCAAAAATGGGACTAAAGCTTGATTACCGACTACCATGGAGGTGGATCCCATCCTAACCAATCCATTGTGGTTGGTCATAACGTATTATAGTTTTTTCTCCTTGATTGGCCATCAACGTTAGCCTAAGATGGTGGCTGGCAGCCATTTTGCCATGAGATAATCCACCAAGGTCAATAGTACTGTAACACAATTTTTGCTTTTTAAAACCCTTTTTTTTTTTTTTACTTTTTATTATTTTTCATTATATTATTTATTCAATATATTTAATAAATTATTCTATTAACTTAATTCTTGTGGATTAATAAGAAAGTTGATACATGTCTATCTAATTAAAAATGACAAATAGTGATAAAGATAGCGTTTGGTTATAAGTATTAGATAGAACAGATAAATCCGGGTAAGGGCTAATTTTGAATCATGAACTGATCATACGGATCAATAGACTGACTTGATCCGTGGGAGATCGGACCAAACAGTCGGGTCTTAAAGGTTTAGGCGGTTCAAGAAGGCAAAACCACTCGAATTGACAGGTTGTGAACCATCAGGTTGACCCACTATTGAATCGATGGGTCAATTTGGTTAATTTACCCCCCTTTAAAAAAGAGAAAAAGAAAGAGAAAAAAGAGATCACTAAGTCGAAAAAAATAATTGGATAATATTTGGTTAGTCATTGCATATCAAAACCATTTTATTTGCAATGGTGAAGGACAATTTTTAAAAAATAATATTATTAAACTAATGATGGATGACTAATCATAAGTTAATTATGTATTAAGGATAAATAAAAAATTTAATTTTAGTTAATATAAATTCTTTTTGTAAAATTTGTCAAATATTAAGGATTTGAATATAAGGAAAAAAAAATTGAGAGAAAAAAAATAGAAAAGTGGAAATCATATTAAGTCGAAAATTAATAAAAAAATTAGAAATTATTAATGAATTAGAATACTTAAAAAAAAAAAGGAAATCACATTATCAGAAATTGTTAATGTATTTTAAGAAAAAAGATTAATAAAAAATTAAATATTAGAAAAAAAAAAAACGGTTCAAGAGTCGAACCAATCCTTAAACCGTCGAGCCAGTTAAACTGGTTGGAATCGCCTCCCCCATGGGCCGGTCACGGTTCAACTATGATCAAGCCTGTGAATCGACGATTTCGAATCGGTTTGTTATCCACATCTAAGGACAAGTACAGGAAGAACTAGATAGTATAAGTTTATTGTATTATATTTAGTTTGTACAGTATATAAGATAAAATTTATATTAAAAAATTAATTATTTATATTATAAAATAAATAATTTTGTAACATGAGTGGATATTTTTAAGAATAATATTAATTAACCCATGTTATAATATGGAAAGATATTTTTTAGTGAATTTCATTTTTATACCGTAAGATACATAGGATAAATTTTGGTCATTTTATCCTATTCATCAACGTAATTTTTTACCTAATTATTAAGTAAAGTTACAAACTAAATATAAAATAAAATTTTTTATTCAGTTTACTACTATAAAAATTATATAACTAAATACTATCAAAGTTTATATTTTTTGTTATTACCATTAAAATAATAATTCAATTATCATTGAAAATGAAATTAACTCGTGAATGACATTGTCTGATTGGTTGTGGAGATTGAATTTGTGTTGTAAATCAATCAGATTGATATGATACATTGTTGACTTGGAGTTTGTACTCTAACTGGAAATCTGAAAACTGAAGTTTGATTCAAGTTCAGTTGAATTCAGAGAATCCTAAGCTTGAGTTCGAATGAAAGTAATACACAAAATGCTCAAAATAGACCCTATTAAATTTATTTAGATTTGATTTATCTAAATATATATATATTTTTATTAATTAGAATAATCTAAACTCGATTTAAACTTAATAGATCGGAGTTTTATTAATCTTATGAGCTAATTGAGCTAAATATTATAAAATTTAAATTTAATCCATAATAAATTACTCTAAGTAACTTTATCCGAAGTTTAGCTTGATTGTTATCAAATTGATTTTAACTAAATATGGATCTAAAACTTGAGTAACAATCCGTTTAATTTATACACCTATATTTAACAATCAAAAAAGAGCTTTTCCGTCATCCAAAATGACAAGAATAAAGAGAACTAAAAGAAGAATGATAATGCTCAACATGTTCAGAAAACGCTTTCCAGATTCCTCAAAATGAGATATTTTGAGATAAGGATACGATAAACTTTTCTTAGTTATTCAAGATTAATGTAAGGGCAAATTGTATAATACATCCTATTAACTAGCAGTCAAGTATGTATAATTCCCATAATCCCCTAAAATGCGATTATACGTTCCCATAACACTTTTAAAAACATGCACGTGTTTTTCAAGCCTTTGCTAAAACAAAAAATTGTTGCTATCTATAATCATTCTAAGAAGGGTTTTATATATGTGGTAATTGTTTTTGTAAGTGATTTGCGTATTTTCAAAAAGTTACATGAGGTGGAAATAACACCTTGGATGAAAAAACTTAAGTGGGATAAGATCACATTTTCACAGTCGGGGAATAATTTTATATAGGCGAGAATTAGGGGGCTAAAGTGCAATTACACCTACTTATATTTATATTATTAAAGGGGAAAGCCTTTTTTAAACTACTAAATAACTATTTTTTGTATTTTTATAAGTTAAATAATTAATATCATACGAGAAAACAAAAACTTAGGAGTTCAACGGATAAATTAATTGAACCCAAATTGAAATATAATCCAACAGTGTATTGGAAATGTGTCGTTACCTTAAATGGCCCGCTTAATTTCATTTTCAAGAATCTAAAAAAATATAAAAGAAAAACAATAATTTCCCAATACTTAAATCTTACTCCTTTTCCTCAATACTATTTTTTTTTTCCATCTAATTTTCCAATTTCATTCATTAAATTAAGTGAAGCATCTCAAGGGAAAAAAGAAAAACTTAGATTATTTAAGTATTGTGGGATGAAATGAAAACTCAAATGATATAAATAATGTAGTTATTTAGTATAATAGAGATGAAATGTGGGAATTATATTTATGAGTAGTTATAAATAATTTATTCATTTGAATGTAAGTTACCTATATTTTATTATGAATAGTTTTGATTTTTTTTTTTTTTTTTACACGTATCTTGGGCCCGCTAATTTTAAATAAAAACCAAACTGCTTTGACCAGGCAGACATCTTTGTAGTAAAGCACAAGAATCCAGTAAATTAAAGTAAGCAAAATAATGAACAAAGAATCAAAGAGACACTGTAGGAAGAAACATACATTGACAGCTCAATTCCTCGCAGGATAGTCAAAATCAAGGTCTATATATGAAGTACCTAACAGCAATATAAACACCATTATCTATATGTAATAACGCCTACAATAATCAATATTGTAAAACGTTGATTAAGTCACAAATGAAAGGATTATATTTTCCAATATAACATATTATATATCTAACCCAATCAAACCTAGTAATCACAAATAATTAATATTCTTAAGTCTTGTTCTTACTCAACTTCCTCTGACTTTCCTAATCAATGTTCCAACGTTATTTCCACCCCCACTTCTTTTCTGGATAAAATTTATTCCATCGTACGAGCGGCCATTAAGTTATAAGGACCTTAATTAAACTCGGCCAATATCCATAGATAACCCTATTATGATTATTTTTTTTTAATCATCTCTAGCTCGTAATGTGTTACTTCTTTTTAACCTTTCAAGTTATTATTATTATTATTATTATTATTATTATTATTATTATTATTATTATTATTATTATTATTTTGACAATTTACGTACAAAATCATGCTATATGATTGTCGTAATAAGGAAAAGTCGCTTTCAAAGATAAGTTCTTATAAATGCAAGTGTAACCAATTTCTGTAAAGTGACAATATTTAAGAGCATAATGTTCTAAATATAAGCCACAATACTGACTTATATTAGAGATATAAAATAAAAAATTGACTCTTTGATAACTGCAGGCCAGAAATATGGGTTATAATTAGAGATTGATGCAGAACTATGCGACTGGAAAGGCCAAATTTAGAATTATACTAAGATTTGTTTTATAAAATATACACATAATATATATACTTTTCCTTTATAGTTATATATATATTTTTTTATTTTCTGAACTTGGAGGAGTCGGGGTCCCTTTTGGCTCCTTGGGTCCAGAAATTTACCTCTCAAAAGAAAAAATAAAAAATGAAAAAGATTTCCCTTAAAATTATTACGTTTAAGGAGATGTAAAGGTGTACATATGATATACCTTCAGTTAAACAAAAAGGAAGGTATGTAAAAGAAACATGCATTCCTAGTAAAACTGAAGGCATACAGGCACATAAGAGATATGCGTTTTCAGCACAATCACCCCAAGAAAATACATACACGTAAAATACATGTATAGAATACAGTTCAATCTCTCGAAAAATCATAGCAGCCAACTCCATTGTCCACCTTATTTCCCATGCTCCAAACAAGAAATAATCGGAACCCAAGTATACCTTTCCATAATCCAATCTCCAAACAGAAATCAGAAACCAAGTATCACTCAATAATTAAAATGAAAGCACATTTCTCGTGTGTGCCTTTAGTTTTTCAATGTTTCTTAAGAAGGCACACATAATAATGAGTATGCCTTTTGGTGTTTATTTATTTATTTTTATTTTTCCAAAGATGTGCGCCTTCTTCTTTATTAAATTAACCAACTTGAAGTTTGTCCGTCATTATAATTAGGCCAATGAAGTTTCCACTCTTTTTTTTTTTCAAATTTAATATATATATTTTGAAATAATAATATTGCACAGTACATATGTTACTCTATATATGTTGAAAAATCACAAAGTACTCTAAAAGGAGGTACTTATATATGATAGGATATAAGGATTAGGTAAGTTTGGCAATGTACAAAGGATGATACCTCATATCAGAGTGCAGTATTCGAAATTTTATAATCAATACGTAACTATAATCAGTGTTATCAAAATCGAATTAAAGGGCTCAACTACAAATGAGAATGAATTAAGGGTTAAGAAAATCAAATTAAGGTCAAACTTGGATTGAATCATGATAAATGAAAATATTAAAATGAAATTTATATTTATATATAAAATAATAAAATTATCATCCTATTTGAGATTTTAAAGTTGAAATCTTTTAGTGTTTATGTTTTTTTTTTGCTTAGATCTAAATTAGTTTTTTTTTTTTTTTTTTTTGCTAAAAAAGTTGCAAATAACTCTTTTAAACTTTAATTTATATGCTGATTGATCCCTAAACTATCATTGTGTGATTTTTTACTTTTTAAATTTTGATAAATTGATAATATAAACGACATTTCTTTTTTATTTAAAAAAAGTTATACTCTAATCAAAGTTTTAAAATATATTTTGATAAGTTTAGAGAGTATATATACTTTAAAACTAATGTTTAAAGGGGTTATTCTGTATGAGATTGTTTATAATTTATTAAAGCTTAAAGGGTAAGAAGTCATACTTTAAATTAATCCGTACTTAAGTTAAAGTTTAGAGAGTTATTCGTAATTTTTTTTCCATCAATTTGGTGTATTCTCTAATAAAAAGCAAAATAAATGAATAAATTCCCACTTAAAAGACTCTGACTACTGAATTGAATCGATTGAGTTAATCGAATATCTTTTACGATCTAGATCAATTTTGCAGCTAGATTAAATTGAACCGAATTGGATAGCCTGTATCAATTTATATCAGGCAACGCTGACTATAACACCTAATAACTATCTGTCTATCTTAAAGCTTACTCCATCCTACAAGATTGACCTCAAGATGTAATATGTCTGGATGCTAATCCTGCATCCACACCTGCTACCAGTACTGAGATTTGCAGTTTGGAGTTACTGATTATTTAAAAAAACAAAGTCATCATACCTTGCACACCTATTTTGTTATTGTAATTTGTAAATCGTCTACAAGAAAACCAAGTCGTCGTCCCTGATATAGTCATACCTATTTTATTATCGTTAATTATTTACAAGAAAACCAAATTGTTATATCTCATTCACTTATGCCTATTTTAATCGTTTATAAGCAAACCAAATCATCGTGTCCGATACGGTTATACCTATTTTATTTATTATTAATCATCTATAAGAAAACCATATGTCAACGTTGGATTTTTCTTTGCGCCAATATAGCAAGAAATGGCCCCACTCCAAATGTAATAGGTTCTGAATCACGAATGTCTCCAGGGAAAATATAAAGGTAAATCATAAATGGTTGACCAATTCGAGATGTTTTAATGGATAAACTGACATATTTTTATAAGATTAAAACAATAAAATTTCATTTTATTAAGATCGATTATATATTTTATAAAAAATAAATGTATAAAATGCAGAAAGGTTTATTTATTTGTTTATATTACTTTTAAGTCCCTCTATTTGCCCTTCGTTCCTGACAGTGGCGTAAAAAAGTTTATTTATTTTTTAATAAGCGCATACAACAATCATTAGTATTTTCACGGTGCTAATTTTCCTATATTATTTTTGGAGAATAGTCGGTCGATCTTACGTGTTCAATCTTTTGGTCTTATTTGATTATACTATAACTCTTGCTGTATAAGTAGCCTCTTCAATATTACTTCAAATTCTTTTTACGTGGACTACGTCGAAGAACTCGTCTTAGCCTACCGTCAAATCCAGCGATTTTATACATCCTTACTTGACACTCTCGATTTTTTGAGACTGTCTTGGAAAAAGACTACTCGCTGTTTTGTCAATTTCGTGTTTTTATCCTTTTTTGAAAATAAATTTACATGCTTGTGTTGCTGTTGTTGACACGTTTGCATGTTTATCTGTTATCATTGGCCCAGAAATGAAATTTTCATTGGTTTATAATAATTAGTTTAGTAAAATGATATATAAAAAATATTTAATAAAATAATATCACGAGAACATAAAATAATAGAAAGAGCAAAAATGGGACTAAAGCTTCATTACCGACTACCACAGAGGTGGATCCCATCCCAACCTATCCAGAGTGGTTGGTCATAACGTATTATAGTTTTTTCTCCTTGATTGGCCATCGACGTCAGCCTAAGATGGTGGCTGGCAGCCATTTTGCCATGAGATAATCAACCAAGGTCAATAGGACTGTACCCCAATTTTTGCTTTTTAAAACATTTTTATTTTACTTTTTATTATTTTTCATTATATTATTTATTCAATATATTTAATAAATTATTCTATTAACTTAATTCCTGTGGATTATTAAGAAAGTTGATATGTGGATATCTAATTAAAAATGACAAATAGTGATAAAGATAGCGTGTGGTTATAATGATTGGATAGAACAAGTAGATCTGGGCAAGGATTGGTTTCGAATCATAAACTGGTCTGGCCGATTGATGAACTGGCTCGACTTATGAGAGATCGAATCGAATTGTCGGGCCTTAAGGGTATAGGCGGTTCAAGAAGGCAAAACTACTCGAATTGACAAGTCGCAAACCGCAAGGTTGGCCTGCCATTGAATTGGTGAGTCGATCCGATCGGTTCAACCCCTTTAAAAAAAAAAGAAAGAGAAAAAGGAGATCACTAAGTCGAAAAAAATTATTGGATAATATCCGGTAAGTTATTACATTCAAAGCTATTTTATTTATAATAGTGAAAGATAATTTTTTAAAAATAATATCATTAAACTAATGATGGATGACTAATCATAAGTTAATTGTATGTTAAGGATAAATGAAAAATTCAATTTTAGTTAATGTAAATTCTTCTTGTAAAACTTGTCAAATGTTAAGGACTTGAATATGTAGAAAAAAATAATTGAGAGAAAAAAATAGAAAAGTTGAGATCACAATAAGTTAGAAATTAATAAAAAAATTAGAAATTATTAATGAATTAGTATACTTTAAAAAAGGAAATCACATTATTAGATATCGTTAATGTAGTTAAAAAAAGAAATTAATAAAAAATTAAATATATTAAAAATTTTAATTTATTTTAAAAAAGAAAGTAATAAAAAATTAAATATTAAAAAAAAAAACGGTTCAAGGGTCAAATCGGCCTGGAACCGCCTCCTCCATGGCCCGATCATGGTTCAACCGTGGTCGAGCCTGCGAACCGACGGTTCCGGGCTGACATGTTACCTACATTTAAGGATAAGTATAGAAAGAATTAGATAGTATAAGTTTATTATATCATATTTGGTTTGTACAGTATATGACATAAAGTTTATATTAAAAAACTAATTATTTATATTATAAAATAAATAATTTTATAACATGAAGGAATATTTTTAAGAGTAATATTAATTAACCTAATTTTATAATATGTAGAGATATTTTTAAGAATGTAAAATATATATATATATATTTTTTTTGTCATTGAATTTCATTTTTATACCATAGGATAAATGAGACAAAATTTGACTGTTTTATCCCGTTCATCAACCTAATTTTTTGTGTAATTATCAAGTAAAGTTACAAACCAAATATAGAATAAATTTTTTTATTCAATCTAGTATTATCAAAATTATATAACCAAATACTACCAAAATTTATATTTCCAAAAGTGTCAAAAGTGTTCCGTTGAAAAAAAGGTATAGATATCCTAAGTAAATTTATGTGAAATGCAAGTATGTAAAATAGAACTTATCCTTTTTTCACTTCCTGTCACAAGTCGTAGGTATATACGCCTTGCCTTCCTTTATAAAATATTTTCTCTGGACTTGTTTTTAATGTAATCTATCCCTACTATTACATGGTAAACGTATCTTATAATTTATATTCTTATGATCCACGTAAGACACGTAGGAGTTTGCTCTTCTTCTTTTTACCACAACTTGCACTCTATTCACCGCCTCAATTAACATTTATGTGCCTAATCATTTGCTGAATAAAGCACTTCTCTTTACTTGAGTTTGGTGACTCATACCATTAACATTGGTACATTCAAAAATCGAGATACATAAGCTGTTCGCTATATGCCTATACCGTAGCATAAGTATTTTTAGGCCCAAAATTTCTGCAAATCCACAATTTACATAATAATAATAATAACATGCTTTAATATCATAAAAGGACATTTTGTGCTCTTAAAATTTTCCAATTGCAAATTATATAACATATAAAATTACAAAACTACTTCAAATACACTAGAACAATCAATTTATGATTGTATATTAGTGTACAAGGTGATCATATACTCTAAAGTCACAAGCGATAACATTTAATTTTCTCCTATGATTAATTAATAAACATTTTTCACATATGGAATGAGTCGCAGCTTAATACATAACCACTATAAGCACATACACATAATAAGCTTTATATAATCATACCTAACTTAAATTTAATACAAAGAAACAACCAAGATCGATTAGTATAGTTTTGGTATCCTAGGACCTTGAATATTGTAGAAATAATTGTATCTATACTTTAGTCATTATCAATACATAGGGGTACAAGTATTTTAATTTGCATGTGTATTCTATACATGTAAATATCAAGACTCAAAAATAGATATGATTAACCTTTAAAGCCTAAATCTCTCTCTCTTCTTTAAGGTTTTTTCTCTAAGAAAATTTAAAGCCATGGCTATTATATTTTGACCGTCCAGCACAATTTAGTTGCTACAACTGCTATTTTCATTGGGTGACTACTATAATAAGGGGGGATCTTGATTCAAATATAATAATTTGTAGTTGTCTTTCATCAATAAATAAAAGTTGTAGCAAAATCATATTATTATATCTATGTTTTTTTCATTTTTTTTTATTTTCTATTTTATTTATCATCCCGATTAGGAATTTTTCCCAATTAAAGTCTTGGGGTTTCATTCTGTGATTGTGCTAGAATTATTTTTGTTTGTGTCACCCATCTTTATATAGGAAATTTGTCCATTTTCTCCATTTCTTTTGATGTATTTTCTCAATACTATATGTACTTATATTTCTATGTGCTTCAACTCATGGAATTCACTTCTCTAAGGAAAATAATAATAATAATAATAACAGAAATGATGAATCCATTAATCTTTTCATTTTCCATAACTTGCTATACACTCTTTTTAATCGACCTGCACACATCCATTTAGAATCAATATTGAATCATGATTTCATAGCTTTAACATGGTATTAGAGCAAATTAACTACAGTTAGAATATTATTAGCTATTGTTGTTGTTAAAGATTAATGTGTCCATTAATTAGCTATTAATAATGCATTTTTGCATGGATTTTTGGATTAGAAAATATATATATGAAGCCTCTTGAAAGTCATAGATAAGTTGGAAATGGAAAAGTTTGAAAACTTGTTAAATCACTTTATGGTTTGAAACAAGCATCTTAATAATGGAAACAACAGATCTCTCATTTTGTTATCTTCATGGGTTTTGTACAATTTATGAGTGATTATTTACTCTTTGTTCAATGAAAGGAAATAAAATTACGAGCGATTCATATGTATGTAGACAATGAACTAGTAACAAGGACTTTATTGCAACCATTAATAATGTTAAACAAGCTCTTGATAAGGCATTCACAATTAAAGATTTTGGTGAAGCTCAATTTTTCTGGGAATTGGGGTTATTAAAACTCGAGCTGGTTTCATGTTTAATCAAAGAAAGTTCTTATTAGATATACTTCAGGACCTTAGATAAATAGGGACAAAGCCTGCTTAAGTTCCTTTTCCTCAATATCTTCATTTTATATTGTTAATGGTGAACAACATACTAATCGTTCTTGTTATAGGCAAATTGTTGGGCATCTTTTATATTGAACTATTACAAGGTCTAAGGTTTCTTTTGTTATTCAACAATTTAGTCAATTTGTTGCTGCTCCTCACACTTTTCATTTTCAAACTACAATGTATATTCTTAGATATTTGAAGGGATCATAAGACAAAAGGCTTGTTTTTCTCTTCTTTTACTTCATTGTCTCTTTATGAATATTCAAATGTTAATCAAGGATGAAGACGTGTTGATGGGAAATCCTTATCAGGTTGTTATATTTTTCTTAGTTCCTCTCTTATTTCGTGGAAAACAAAGAAGCATAATGTTCAGCCTGATTTTTTAGGTTTTTTTTATTTTAATTTCATTTCCCTTAACTTGATTTAAACTAAACCTTATGCCTATTTAATTTAAAACCTTGACTAAAGTTAAAGAAAACTCAATTTCCTTATTTTGAAAAATTTCAGAGTCGTTAACTGATTAAGTAGATTGATTCTAATTTAGCCACTAATTTACGTTTTGAAAACTTTCTAAAAAGAATCTAATAAACCAAATTTCTTGAGTTTGGGAACTACTCTATTAAACCTTGATGGGTACCACTATTAATTTTCTAAAATTAATCCTTATTTTTCAAAACAACTCGTTTTAATATTTAAAAAAAATCACTCACCAATAAATAAATTAAATTGCATTTATCTTACAAAAATAGTTATTTCGAACTGTAATTTACAAAAAATGGAAAATTAAAATGTTTTCAAATTTACGTTGCCCTAGAGGTGCCCAGTGCCCAGTACCCACTGGCCGGAGTCAGATGTTCATAGTTCATTCCTAAAAAAAAAAAAACCTTAGCAAGTTGGTTCTTTTTATAAAAAAACAATCGAGCCAGATTTATATTTTTATTAACCGTTTTATTTTTATCAAGAAAAAAATCTCTAAAAGCCTAATTTTTATTCCTAACTAAAAAAAAAAATGAAAACCTAATTTTTGAAAGTCCTAAATGAAGATTTTTATTTTTTTTAAAGAAACAACTAAATGATAAATTTTTTTAAGATGATAAAACTTCTATATGAAAAAAATGCTTAACTATAAAAAAGATGCCTAAATTAGGGAAGAGAAGCTTAATTATATAAAAAATATCTAAACCATGAAAAATATGTCTAACCATGGAAAAGATATCTAACCATGAAAAAGATATTTAAATTATGGAAAAGATAAGATGTTTAATTATGAAAAAGATGTCTAAATTATGGAAAAAAAATCTAAATATACGAAAGATGTCTAAACAATGAAAAAAATATCTAAATCATAGAAAAGATGTTTCGTTATGTAAAAGATGTCTATTAAAGTTTTTTATTTTATTTTATGGAAATTTATCCAAAAATGTCCAAGTTTGGAAAAGGGTTTTTTACATATTATTTTTTTATTTTTTCTTTTGAAAATAGTATTTTTCTAATTGGGAAATTTTAGAGACCGAATGCTTTAAAAAAAAAAAAAAAGCTTAGAAAAGGCATAATTTCCTAAGCTAAAATATTTTTCGTTTTATATATCTTAAAGACGACTGCTAATTATTCATTAAACCTATGAAAGTAAATAAACCAAAAGAAAGAAAAGATAAACAAATGAAAAGAATAAATAAACAACTCAACTTACTTGGTTGTACATGAGATAGAGTAGATCACTGTACTTTGTGTGTCATTTTATGTTGTTGTTTATTATTGAGAGAGGACGGCGTATAGACATTGAGGCCGTGTATGTGTTGCTACATTGCACGAGGATGGAGTGGTAGGAATTGGGTGCTATTGTTTGTGCTCTCATGCTGTGTTGTAGCATGAGTATGGAAGTACGGGGGTGTAGAGTTTGGGACATGTGTGTGGGATTGGGAATTGTGCGAGAATGATTGTATGTATGCTGTGTGTTTTTTTTTTTTATCCTCTCCCTTTTGTTGCTCAATCCCTATTTACACAACTCAAAAACAAATTTTTTTGGATCATTTAATATCTAAACTGATAAAGACCAACCTAAATTTGAATTTGTCCAAATCTTTATTTTAACAGATTTAATATCATCGTTTTGGATTTGTATCTTTCAATAATTATTTAGTCGCGATTCTATTAAATCCAGTTAGAACAATAATAATAACTTAATCGAATTAATCTTATTGAATTTTTTTTCTTTTTTTGAAAATTTCTTTTTTTTTTTTGTCTTTTTAACATTTTTCAATTTTGTTACTTTCCAAATTAGAACCCTTTGAAAACAAAAGTTAAAACTACAAGAAAGCAAAAATAACATGTCTACACAAAAATTTGTCTCAACTTCATTAGTTGAGGTCGAATATTGCAGTATGGTCTCAATTACCAAAGAACTTTATGGATCTTTTATTTGCTTCAAGATTTGCATATTTCAGCTCCTCTTCCCATTCCATTATTATCTAATGGCAAATCAACACAACTTATAGCTCAAAATCCGTGTCTTCATAGAAGAACAAAGCACATTGAAGTTGATGTACATTTTATAAGAAAACATGTAACACATGGTTACCTCATTATCTTTTATGTTTCTTTTGACAATCAACTTGCATACATTATGACTAAGGCAATTGAGGAGTCTCAATTACATTTTCTACAATCTGTTATAATACACTTTGTTCTTAATCCATTTGCGTACATCGATGGAGAATCAACATTGGATCACGATTTCATAGCTTTAACAAATATATCATGGCTCTCCAACATATGAAGGTTCAGGTGTGGTTACTCAAGCATCTTAGGATTTCAAAAGCAATTAGTATAACAACTACTAGACTGACCGTTACCATTATTGATCCACTATAATTGCCCATATAAGTATTTCATGCCACTAATATAATAACTCCATTGTAGCTTTCTTCCTTCATACTAACCCAAAACCTATATAGTCACCCTAGTCAACAACTTACTAAGCAAGTCAGTGCTTAATTATCGCATCATTCCAATATGACACTAAACTTGAGACATTGCAGCTATCAATCAATAGGTATCCATCAAATCACTAGTAGCCTCAGAACTTTCAACCACAACCAACATAAGCAGTATGCATTTGAAGTTTCGATACACTTTGATTCACTTAAGTTTCTATCATAACAAGCACATCAAATAAGTAGACATAACCACGCACATGGTGTCTTCTTATGCTTTTAAACAATTTCACAAGAATCTATTCCTAGAGTTCAACATATGACAACATCCATCTTTGTTTAAATTCAAAGGTTAAAATCCTAAAAATTCTGCAAAATCTTTCGTCCTAAGGCTAAGGTACTAAACTCACTTCACATATTAGTTAAACGTCAAAGGAACCCGTTAATGGAGAGGGAGAAAGGAAATAAACATACTGTTCTTTAGGAAGTGAATGTACATTTTGATATCGAGAAAGGTTATTTTTCGCTCCAAAGGAAAATGAACGTAGAAAGAAATAGATAAGGAATGGAAAAATTTATGCCATGGGAATGGTTATTATTAGGAGTAAGTTAGAATTTTATTTCGATATTTACTACATATTGCTAAATATTTATTTTAGTATTTGTTTCGCTCATTAATTCAGTATTAAGAAGGAAATATAACCAAAAAATATTATTTTTGGTTATTTTGGAAAAAAAAACTAAAAGTCATTTAGTTGTGGTGTATTAACAATGGTACGATGATAATACCATTTGAACTTTTTATAATAAAAGATTCTATCAGACTACCCTAGGAATTAAAATTCTCCAATCATCTTTTAAGTAAACGAGATAATTGAAAAGTTTGAGAGGAAGTGATTATTCTATTCTCTCTCTATTACTTCTAGGTAAATAGGTCTCAAGTTTAATTTAATTAATAACTTTGGACAAATTTGCTAAAATGCTTTTCATAATATAATTATTTTATTTAGGGCATTTCGGGAAGAGATTTACAACATTATATATTGGACAACATTTTTTTATCAATATAAATACAACGGTGGTTCTTATATTTATGTCAATATTATATTAAGTCCTTATATGTATAAACCTTGTACCAAATAAGCCCGCCTACAATTTTTCTTCGCAACATTTAAAACAACAGATAAATGTTTTAAATGGCTTGATTGAAATATAAAGATCTTCTGAACATTAAAAAAAAAAAGAGGTTTTGATCAAATTTTGACAGAAAATAATAATTTCAGTATACACTACCAGTTTTCTATATATAATAGAATTTTATTAATTAATTAAAATTTGAACCATCTTATTTGTCGTTTATAATAATAAAACTTGGATGGTATTACTTCCACATAGAAAATTGTAAATACATTTTACAACTTTATTTCTTAGAGATTAAAAATTAAACATACTCAGAGAATGACGTTTATTGGACATTGGTCAACCAGCTCTAGGATTATGGTTTATAATTTGTAAACCATGATACAACCGAACCGTGAATAAAACCAATCTATTATTCATTTTTATGGTCTTGTTGGGTTTATCATTTAATTTATTCATTCAATTTAAGTGTGTGCGAGTTACAGTTGGTTCAATTTTTAAATTGTACGGTAATTGTGAACTGAATTGCAAATGGTAAACCGTTTCATTTACGATTGAGTTCGGTTTATTCATATTCACTTGTATTGTAGCCTTGCAAGAAAATAGGATCGTCTCCCACAGTAAAATTTAACCCAACAAAACATAAGATTCATTTCCATTTCTTTTTGTTATTGAAATTAATGTAGCAACATGGTAGTGGAGTAAGCAAAACTATGGTTGTAGTTAACAAAACCTCATTCTAGCAAAATCTCCCCCCGCTTTAATCTATAATTATATAACGGCAGTGGTGCTTATGATTATCCTCTATACTTGTACATCACCTTTCCTATATTTTTGAATCGTGAGAGTTCAAGAAAAAAAAAAAAAAAGAAGAAATGGCTTCCTCAAATATATTGATGCTTCTTGGCCTTGTACTTCTCATTTTTCTCATTTCAGCTGAGGTTTCTGCTCGAGATCTTGCCGAGACAACTCCAACCCCTAAGTATTAATAATCATATTTTTCTTGAGTATTAGCAATCAGGCATATACATTTAAAGGTTTTTGTTTCACTAAGAATGTTTTTAAATTTTTTTCTTTGCTTGTTATAATAGAAGGTTTAGAATGTCAAATATTGTCACGATAATCATATAATATTGCGGTTATTGTGATTTTTTATAAATACGTGATGGCTTCCTCAAAGATCTCATTGATGCTTCTTGTCCTTGTCATTTTTCTCATTTCAGCTGAAGTCCCTGCTCAAGATCTTGCCGAGGCAACTCCGACCAGTTAGTATTAGTAATCATGTTTTTCTTCAGTATTAGCACTGGCGCGTATTCATTTAAAGATGTTTATTTCACTGAAAAGGTTTTCCAATTTTTTCCAACATTTATTATAATAGAAGGTTTAAAACCGTCAAATATTATTGTAATAATGACATATTATTGTCATTATCATGAATTTTAAAACATGTGATGGCATCATATATAAATGCAAATAAATGACAAGTAATAAGGTAATTAGAATTTATTATTAAAAATGTAATTGCATGCTAATTACTTGCATATCGCCTTGTTAAGTTCATTGTTGAAGGAGATATTTCAATATGTGCGATCGTTTCCTTTATTAATCCTTAAATGTATATGTACTGAATTAACTAGAACTAGAACTACTGAGAAAGTAATATTTAGTAGAAAAATATTAGCACGTGCCGAGAACATTTATTTAACACTCTATACGATCACTTAGCTACGGGACATGTTGATATTTATGTTTATATGGTTACTAAGTCATCAAACATCTAATTATGAGCAAAAATGTTAATTTAATTTAATATCTTTTATGCCTAATCATTTTTTTTTTCATATTTTCCAATAGAAGAAAATGTACACTCATATGCCTATCACCACTAGTGTGGCCACGATAGCCACCACAGTGTTCCCATTGATGATGAATATGAAGATTATTACAGCCATCTCTATCGCTGCCACTATTATCATCACCATCGCCATGGGTACCATTGTCGTTGTTGTCATCATCATGGATATATCAAGCATGGACACAACGAGCACAACTAAATAAATTATTGTTGTTTCTTTGAAATAATGGTGTGTACGGGATACCAAATAAAATGTTGCTTGTAAAAGTTAATAAAAATATGGTTGTCAATTTTTGAGAGGTTTTAGGTTTTCTTAAGGGGTGACTTTGTGTGGTAAGTTGTTTGTGTTATAAAAGTGTATTAGTGAAATGAGACAAATGTATGTACCAAGGCACCAAAAGAATAAAGGATATATTTGACTTTGTTGGTCTTTAATCTTTGGACTATAGTGCTATTTATTCAAAGAATTTCAAAAAGAACATGAGACTTTTTTTATAGTTAAATTTATTGCTAAAATATCAGTATTAAATCTGAAACTCCAAGTGGATGGCCAGTGACCATCTCTTCTTTTTATTTTTCCTTTCTAATTATAGAAAATGAGGACCTTGGTAACGTGATATAAAGACTCCTTTTTTATAATACATACTATCTCTTCTTTCTTTTTGAAAAATTTTTCTTTGTACCTAATTTTAATGTAACATATTAGTTTAAAGTACTTATATCATATATATTGCAAAAGATTGCAGCTCTAGATTGAGTACGAAAGGGACTCTTTTATGGGCACCATTGGTTAAGAACATTATGTGTAGGGGTGAATGAATAAAGGATGGGTAGAATATGAGACACTGCTCATACCTAACCTTGTAGTACAAGTTCTTAAGTTTTTGTATTAGGATATGTTACTAGTATAGATTTATTTGTATAGAGTTATTTATCCTTTACACACGTGTGACAATTACATGTGTATCCCTTGTATATAAATAGTACGTGCCAACAGAATATTGAGTTAGTTGAATGAAATAACAAATTCTGTTTCTTTTGTACCCTTCATTTCTCTAAGTTCTCTCACTGCTCTAGCTAAACAATTGCAAATTGTTAAGCCTTCATCATGGTATCGAAGCTAAGTGCTTACTAACTTTCATCTTCTTTGTGGATTAACATCAAATAGTTTTTGTCATTCTTTGTTTCATACGGTTCTAGTTCTCAATTTTAGTTGATAGTCATGAATATGGGTAAATTGAAGATGAATCTAAATTTGAATGATCCAATGCACTTGTCTGGTTCTGATAATCTAGGAACAGTAATTACAAGCATAATTTTCAATAGATCGAATTATCTAAGATGGAGTCATTAAATTAGATTGGCGCTTGGTGCAAAGGCCAAATTAGGTTTTATAACTGGCAAACGTGAGAAACTTAATGTTGAACAACAAACTGAAGTACAAAATTGGATTCGATGTGATTATATGATCCGTTGTTAGATCCTTTCTAAAACTTTCATGTATGTATAGTCTTCAAAAGAATTGTAAGATGATATCTTGGAGATATTTTGTCTTACAAATGGACTATTGTTATATCAGTTATAGCATGATATAATCAATTTTTGACAAGGTGCTTCGAATGTCTATATGTACTACAACAAGCTTAAGAAACTATGGGATAAATTGCATAATCTTTCTAGTGTTCCTAAATGTACATGTGGTGTTATATCACAATGTAGTTTTAATTTGGTTACTAAAATTCAAGAACATGAAAATATAACTAAGCTGATGTAGTTTTTAGTTGGGTTAAATGATGTGTTTGAAGGAGTACAAAGTCACATCATTTCTATGGAACCTTTGCTTACAATAAGTAAGGCTTACTCTATTGTATATTAGGTAGAAAAACAAATGTAGATGGTCGATTTGATGGGACACTTCGATGAAAGTTCAACTGCTGCATATTAAATAAAGTTGAATTTGAAAATAGGATTTGTTGATTGATAGGAATCAGGTCACTAGGCCTTTAACGCATAATCGAGACCGGGGACTAGAGGGACTATCGAAGCGAATCCTCCTACTCTAGTTAACTTCTATTGAAGCTGAGTTACTCCTTACTGTTGATAAACTCTATATGCTAAGCCATATGACTGATTACCTCTCAGAAATTGTGTGCTGACCTGAAAAATGTCCTGACAACAGCCAAACCTCGCATGCTTGCTCTGTCATATCCAAGCCGACCATTTACTTGGTATCACCCTTGCTAAGAGGTTGAGAGAGCTGCTCTAAACTAATCCTCAACCACTCCAGCTCGAACGAGTCCATGCATACTCAGCATTCCGACTTGGCCATCCAATCAGCTCGTACTATTTTATCTGTGTTCTCTAACGGCATCACCAATGTACTTCTGCCACGTATCCAAGACCATGGTGGAATCTAGTACATTAATCATTATTTTTCTAGAATGTTCATTTTTACCCTCTTGTATTCTTTGTACATTACTTCTTTAGGACAATACCCTTTTTATCTTTTTCCCTTTTTAGGTAAGTTGCCTTAACTTCTTGGGTATAAATTCCCCTTTGTACATGTAACCGCAATCATCGAATTATCATCAATATACTAGATACTTTTCCTCTCGTAAACATTATTTATTCACTCTCCTTTCACTCTTATCCTAACTCTTAAGTAAGGCTAGGTGGTGAGTAACCTCACCGGATCATCTCGTGCGTCGTATCGAGTTGTACCATAAGTCCTCGGAAGTTCCATTGGTACATCATATCCTTTGAAGCTATTTGTGGGTTTAACTTACTTTTCATTCATTTTTTGTTTTTTCATGCATTTCCCATCGCTCTTTTTCAAGCTTTCAACAAGCTTTCAACAAGCTTGGACCAATTCCCACAACTGGCCCTGTTTGTCATTGCTCATGTTACACATCATCTTGATATTAGAGCAGAGGTTTCATTTAGACTGTAGTAGTTTGTTTTCGAAGTTCTGTCTATACTCTACTTTATACGTATGAAATAGAGCAAGTTTTTTATGTTAATTTAGTTGCCGTATTTACTGGTTATTAAGCTTCTAGTTTGGAGGAAATGTGTTGTGTGATTTAGAGAGATAATGTTAGATATAACACCTAATAGAGGAGTTTGAAATTTAGATCTATTGAGAAAATGACGGACTTAAGTGTTAACGTTAGTGCTAGGGATAACAACAGTGGAGTAGTCCACTATGGCCAACGATCTCAAGATACTCTAAGAAGTATGAACGAGAGACTTGATGAAATGGCTAACCTCCTGATGGATTTAACTTGAGCAGTTCTTACATTGGCTTATCAACTTGCTAAAGTCGCGCATAACACCCCATAAGTTGCTCGACCTATTAGAGGTCCAGCTCGACAAGTTCGAGGTAGAGGAATAGGCGGGCGAGTAAGAAGAAGGATTGACCCGAAAGATCTAGATGAAGAGGACGAGGAAGAGTATTATGAAGAAGAAGAATGAGTTCGAGCATCTTGAGCATTTGACCATGTAAAGCTTTAAATTCCAAGCTTCAATGGGTTTGAAAGTGCAGATGAATACTTGGATTAAGAGGAGAAGGTGGAATGTGTTTTTGACTATTACCAATATGAGAATTACGAGAAAATGAGAACTGCCGCTATTAAGTTCTTCGAATATGCTGCCATGTGGTGGAAGAATTTTTAGGCTATGAGAAGATGAGAAGGCTATCAAGAGATTGGTACTTGGCCTAAGATGAAGAGAATATTACGAAAAAGGTTTGTGCTAGATACATACCTACAAGATACTTTTACTTTGCTGCAAGAGCTAAGACAAGGAGGTTGAACTATTGATGAGTATGTTTAAGAGTTCTAAATGCTTATGATTCACTATAAAGTGAAGGAGCCTTCAATGCGAACATTTTCTAGATTCTTAACTGGGTTAAGGAGTGATATACGAGACATTGTGGGACTCCAACAATTTATCACAACAGATGAAGCTGTAAGGATAACTTAGCGAGTAGAGAGGTAAAAACCGAGCTGAGTGCTGACCTGATCACCAACTAGTCGACTTGCTCAGTCAAGTTGATTTGTTTAAGGAAGCTACTAAGGTTAGTTAAATATCAAGGCGATTAGGCGACTAGATGTCAAGACTGACCAAAAGAGCTGAACAAAAGGTGACGTATTAACCTGATCATATGAGAAAGGGTAAGGATTTAGTAGGAAGATGAGCCAAATTAAGTGCTAAGGGTTTGGACATGTGGTTGCTCAGTGTTCGAACCGAAGGAGTATGGTCATCAAAGGAGACGTCTCAAGGTTGGAAGTGGAAAGTACTGAGGAGGACAGCATTACCAAGAAATAAACTTTTTAGGAGAATGAACTAATTGAGGAGGATGTGTTTGCTGAAGACTTAGATCAATTGATCCTAGTTGTCCGACGCGTAATGAGTTTGAAACTTTCATGCGAGGAGGAGTAGGGGGAGAACTTGTTTCATATCACCTGTAAGGTGAATGATCAGGTGTATGCACTAATTGTGGATAGTGGTAGTTACACCAATATGGTATTAGCTGATTTGATCACGAAGTTAAAGTTGCCTATATTGCACACTCAAAACTGTATAAGTTACATTGGCTAAATGAGAAGAGAGTACTACATGTCACTCGATAAGTATTATTGCCAATCACAACTGGAAATTACTCTAACAAGATTCTTTGTGATATATTGCCTATGTATTCATCATTTATTACTCTATCATAGCTTTGTGATAGAAGAGTTATCCACGATAGGTACAAAAACACTTATGTGTTCGAGAAGGATGGCAGGAAAATTACGTTAAACCTGATGCCATTGAGTCAAGTTAACAAACTGCGGGCAAAACTTGTTTGATGATTAAAGAGGACTTTGATGATGAATAGAGCCAAGCTTTAAGAGGCTATTAAAGTCGCTACGCCAACCTTCATGTTGGTCAGGCAACTATTGGAATTGAGGGAGTATAGTGAACTACCTTTGGAAGTAAGAGATTTTTTGAATGAATATGCCGATCTGTTTCCTAAATAGTTACCTGAGGGTTTACCTCCTGTCTGAGGTATAGAAAATTGCATTGACTTGATAGCCGGTGCCATCCTACTGAATAAGCCAGCTTATCAGATGAGTCTTGAATAGGCTTTTAAGCTCTAGTGACAAGTTAATTAGTTACTAGAAAGAGAATATGTTAGTGAGAGTCTCAGCCTTTGTGTTGTTCTGGCGCTCCTAAAGTAAAAAAAAGATGGTAACTAGTGGATGTGTGTTGACAATAGAGCCATAAATAAGATCAAATACAAGTATCCTATCCCTAAGTTAGAAGACATGCTAGATGAATTAAGATTTTTAGTAAGATTGATTTGAAGTTTGGCTACCATCAAATTCGCATGAGGTCGGGAGATGAGTGGAAGATTGTATTCAAAACTCGGCATGGACTCTATGAGTGGATGGTTATGCCATTTGGCTTATCGAATGCATTAAGTAGTTTCATGCGACTGATGAACCATGCACTAAGAAATCTGATAGGAAAGTGTATCGTGATGTACTTTGATGACATCCTAGTGTATAATGTCAACATGCTAAGTCATTGTAAACAACTCTATGCCGTATTAGATGTCCTTCATACCCAAAGGTTATCCGCTAATCTTAAGAAATGTTGTTTTTGTTAGGAAGAAGTAGTATTCTTAGGCTATGTAGTAAGTGGAGGTTGCTTATGAGTGGATAACGAGAATATCCAAGCAATTGTTGAGTGTTCAACTCCTACTCCTTGTGCCAAGGTGAGAAGTTTCCATGAACTGGCTTTCTTCTATAGAAGATTTATAAGGAATTTCAGCACCTTCGGTGCACCGCTCATCAAACCGACGAAGAAGAACACCGACTTTAGATAGGGAGAAAAGGAGGAAAGGAGCTTCACTGAGGTGAAGGAAAAATTGACTTCTGTAACTATATTAGCTTTACCTAATTTTGAGAAAATATTTGAGTTGGAATGTAAAGTATCAGGTATTGGGATAGGTATTATCCTAATGTAGGAAGGTTGACCAATTGCCTACCATAGTGAGAAGATCAAGGTACTTCAACTAAATTACTTTGTATATGATAAGGGAGTCTTAACATGCATCCAAGCACTCCAAGTATGATAGCATTATCTACTACCTAGAGAATTTGTTATCTACACTGACCATAAGCCTCTGAAGTACCTCTAAAGTCAGGCAAACTTGTCAAAGTGGTAAGCGACCTGAGTCAAATTCCTTGAGAGATTCAATTTTGTGATAAAATATAAACAAGGAAAGAGTAATGTGGTTGCAGATGCTCTTTCTTCAAGGAGACATGCACTGCAAACTAGATTGTTTGGGTTTGTGAGTATCAAGGAACAGTACTTTAAGGATCCACACTTTGGACCCATACTTGGGCGTTGTATTGATGAAAGGATAATGAACGAATATCATATAGAAGATGGATACTTGTACCAAGGAGGAAAATTATGCGTGTCGACCTATTCACTAAGGGAGTTACTGATTAAGGAAACCCACAGTAGAGGACTCTCCGGACACTTTGGGAAGAGAAGGACATATGAGCTATTGAGTGGGCATTTCTTCTGGCTAAGAATGAGGCGAGGTGTACATCAAGTTGATGAAGGCTATGCTGTATGCAAGAGGGCTAAATGCTGAGCTGAGTAAGGAAAAGCCATACCTTTACCTGTCTTGACGAGACCGTGGACTGAGTTGAGCATGAACTTTGTTCTTGGATTACCACGAATTGTCTAAGGCAAAGACTTTGTAATGGTTATCATAGATAGGTTTAGTAAGATAGTACACTTTGTATCTTACTCCAAGACTAATGATGCTTTGGCTATTGCTTCTCTTTTTCTATAAGAAACTGTTCAATTATACAGCATACTAAGAAGTGTAGTATTAGATAGGGACCTAAAGTTTTTAAGCCATTTTTGAAAAACCTTGTGGTGTCACATGGGGACCAAACTACTATTCAGTACTTTCTGTCACCCCCAAACTTATGGCCAAACAGAGGTAGTCAATCGTACTTTAGAATCACTGCTTCTATCTACAGTGGGCAAGAACTTAGTTGATTAAGATGTTTGTTTTCTCGTGGTCAAATTCGCTTATAATCAAATAGTACATTACACCACTAAACAGACTCCCTTTGAAGTTGTCTATGGTTTTAATCCTGAGTTGTCTCTTGATTACACTCCTAAACCTATATCAGATCAAGAAGATCTTGACATAAGAGCCCGAGCATAGTCCGTAAACACATTTACAACAAAGTTATTCAGCAAATTGACTAAGCCGCCGGACAAATGAGTAGGAAAGCCAAAGGTAAGACGACGAAATAGTTTCAATCGAGAGACTTGGTGTGGTTGCACTTGAGCAAGGAAAAGTTTCCGAGTAACGGGAGGAACAAGTTATCTGCTAGGATTAAGGGACCCATCAGAATCCTCTAGACAACCAACAGCAACGCTTACAGGTTGGAGCTGCCTAAAGATGATGGGGTTTCAAACACCTTTAATAGTATCGACCTTAGTCTATATCACCCTAACGGAGAACTAAGTGAAGACCATTCAAATTTGATCTCAAATCTAAATCAACCCAGTAGGAATGATAGGAATCAGGCTAGTGGGCCTTAAACTCGTAGCCGAACCCGGGGATTAGAGAGACTAGTAAGGCGAATCCTCCTACTCTAACTGACTTCTACCGAAATCGAATTACTTCTTATTGCTGACAAACTCTATATGCCGAGTCGTATGACTACCTACCTTTTAGAATTCGTATGCCAACTTGAAGAATGTCCTGACAACAGCTAAACCTAGCGTACCTGCTCGGTCATGTCCGAGCTGATCACTTGCTTAGCATTACTCTTGCCAGAGAGTTGCCTTGAACTAATTCTTAGCCATTACTGCTCGGACAAATCCATATCTGCTTAGCATCCCTACTCGACCATCTTATCAGCTTATACTGTTTTGTCTGCATCCTCCAACGACATTACTAATGCATCTTTACCTTATGTCCAAGACTGCATGTAGAATTTACTGTACTAATCATTGTTTTTTTTTTTAATATTCATTTTTACCCTATTGTATTCTTTATACATTACTTCTTTGAGACAATACCATTTTTGTCTTTTCCCTTCTTAAGCAAGTTGCTATAACTTTTTCGACATTAGGATCGGTGGAACAACATAAAGGGCTAAGACTCTCCCTAACATACCCTCTTTTTAGTAGCTCATTGACTTGTTGCTGGAGTTTAGAAGTTTGTTCAAAACTCATTCGATAAACTGGCTTATTCGGTAGGGTGGCCAGGTATCAAGTCAATAAAATATTCTATACCTCAGATAGGGGGTAACCTCTAGGGCAATTGTTTAGGAAATAGATCGGCATTTTCATTCAACAAATCTCTTACTTTCAGGGGTAATTCACCCCACTCCCTCAATTCCAATAGTTGCCTGACCAACATGAAGGTCGACACGTTGGCTTTAATAGCCTCTCGGAGCTTGGCTCTACTAATCATCAGAGTCTTCTTTGATCCTTGAGCAAGTTTTGCCTACAGTTTGTTAACTTGACTCGGTAGCATCAAGTTCAACGTAATTTTTCGGCCATTCTTCTTAAACACATAGGTGTTCCTGTACCCATTATGGATAACTCTTCTATCACAAAGCCATGGTCGGCTAAGCAACACGTGTGATGTACACATAAGCAATACATTGCAAAGAATCTTGTCAAAGTAATTTCCAATTATAATTGGCAATAGTACTTGCCGAGTGACATGTAGTGCTTCCTTTTCATTTAGCTAATGCAACTTGTATGGTTTTGGGTACGCAATAGTCGACAACTTCAACTTCGTGATTAGATCGGTTGATGTTACATTAGTACAATTACCACTATCCACATTTAGTGTGTACACCTGATCATTCATTTTACAAGTGATATAAAACAAGTTCTACCTCTGCTCCTCCTCGCATGAGGGTTCCAAATTTATTGTACATCGGATAACTAAGATCAACTGATTTAGGTCCTCGGTAAACACAACCTCCTCGATCAATTCATTCTCTTAAGAAGTTTCTTTCTTGGCAATGCTCTCCTTCTCAGGTTCTTCGTCAGTACTTTCCACTTCTAGCCTCAGGACGTTTCCCTTAAAAACTATACTCCTTCAATTCGGACACTGAGCGGTCATATATTCAAACGCTTAATACTTGAAACACTCGATCTGATTTTCCTTTACTAGAAGGAGAAGAAGAATAAATAAAAGGAAGGGACTCGATAATAGATAAAAGTAGTGCATAGTGGTTTTATTATAAATTGGGTTTTTTTTTATTTATTAATATTATTTAATTATTAGTTAATGGATATGAAATATCATAGAGATTGTACCCTTTAAAGCGGGATATGATACCTTCTGTTCATACTTATACCTTATCCTATAAAAGTACATTCTAAAAAATTATTATCTAAAATTTATTTTGTGGCCTTTATTATTCACCTACAATCTACTCGGTAGATTGAGGTTTGGATAAATATCCTGTGAAGTAAGATTATTCACTCACTACTAATAGAATCTAGATTTTTCCCTTTTTCGTTGTATCACAAATTGCATGATGTCACCACAAAGCTTTTAAACACCTCCATTCAATGCAGCTTATTGCGTAACCTTGTGTCTGTTTCTTAAAAAGAAAAAATTATATTAAGACAATTATACTAGAGGCATTTTTTTGTTTACGCTAATATTACATTAAGTCCTTATATATGTATACATCCTTGTGCCAAATAAGCCCCTCGGGCTACTATATTTTTCCTCAGGATATGGAAAAACACTAATGCACGCTAATGATGTCAGCCCGAGGCACAGAAACATCATAAAATTATGATTTTGTAGGTTTTTTTTTTTAATCTATAAAGTCTATTAAAGCTTTTATTTGTTATGATATGTTTGATTTCCGGAATGGCAAAGAATAAGGATAAAATTAGAATTTTGAAGGAATAAAATATAGTACTAATAATTATTTCTTATAATTATTTTGATAACTCATTAGTAGACGTAAAAAAAGCAAAAGTTAAAGAATATCTTATATTTTTGTGAATTGTAATTCCTCATTTACAACAATAGCAATTTCATAGAATAGTTATCCTATCAACTAAATATATGAATAAGTTTACATAAAGGAAATTCATTCATTTCTTAGGAAGTCAAGGAAACCTATCATAAGTTTTCTAAATTTATGACCCAAATATGTTTTCTTTTTTGTTTTCTAATTATTAACATTTATTAAAAAAATTTATCACTAAGTTGTCCTTGTGTCTACTTCCACCCCGTTAGTGTTTTTTAATGTAATGGAAAAAAGTAATGTTGGTGGGAGATATATATATAGATAACTTATATGTATTTGAAACATAGAGGTTTTGATTACATTATGGCAAAATGTAGAGAACTTATATGACTTAATATGGAAATCTAGATGATTACTTATTCGAAATCCAGATATTTGCTTTTCTTTTTAAACCTTATAGTAGGATTTGAAAAAAATTTATGAAACCAAAACTGAACCAGACTGAACCAAATTGGATCGTAAATTAGGTTTGAACTATTTTTTTAGGTTGAAAAAAATACAAATCGACTGTTTAATTAAGATAGGAAAAAATTACCAATTAAACCAAACCATAAGAAGTAATAAAGAAAAAACTACAATGATTGCTATGCTGATTGTGAAAATCTAGCAGTAGTACCATTCTCAAAATAATTCGTGTTTTTTTTAATTCATCCGTCTGTGTTTTCTCCCTTAAATAAAAATGTGAATAAAGGTGTTAAGCCAAATATAACAATTTGTAGATCTTGGAAATATGTGAAGAAGTTTTTGTTTCCTGTGTATTTAGATACTATCTAACTTCTAAAATACCAAGTAAATCACGGTAGGATTTAATAGCTATTTCCAATGTGAAAGGTTTCAGGTACTTGGTTTAGGAACTATATGGAAAATGCTTTTCTTTTCTTTCCTCTTCTCTTTTTTTTTTTTTTATATATATTGATGATTAGGAAAACTTGTGTTAATATGTGACTATTTCTCCTAAATATTTAGAGATTCTTGATTAGAGTCATCAACTTGACTTTTTTTTAGATTAAAAAAATTATAAATCGAATTGTAAGGTTAGGTTCGATAAAAAAAGAATCAAACTATAATATAAGGTTCAATTCAATTCAATGGAAGTAGACCATACAATACCAAATTATGCCTACCCCTAATTTAAAGTATTGTTAGCTCTATGAGCTAAACTCTCATAGGATCATATTAGTTGTAGATTGGAATTGTAACTACAGTTAAAAACTCTAGTTACCAAAGATTACCTCCTAGACATAGATTTAGGCATGAGCCAATTTAGTCCTACAAAACGGCTTGAAATTGGCCCAAAAGGATGTAGGAGTCAAAGTAGCCTAGATAGGCAATTCCTAAACTACCCATGGATTAAGTAGGTTTACGGTAGTTTGTGGAAAAAAAAATTAATTGTAGAAAAAAATTAGAAAGTAAAAAGTAAATAGTATAATTGAACAATATTAAAAATTTAAACTATTTACATGTCAATTAGGAAAAATTACTTCTCATTCATAGTATTTATCTTGCTATTATTGACAATACAAAAAATAAATATATCTTTAAAGTATATATCATTTAATATATATATATGCTTCACTAAAAGGACATTATCATTCTTAAATATTGTGAGAGTAAGACTAGCTTTTGTTTTTAAAACTTCTTTCTACTCTGTAGTTCCATATAAATAATATTACAACTCAAATTGGATATAATTATATATAAATAAGTGCAAATATTTTACAATTTCTTTAGAAAATGGGCTAAAAACTATATGGTTTATAAATCGAAAGTTTTCATTCCTTTTTAAAGTTTTTAATTCCTTTTTAAGCTTGAAAACTAAGTTTTTTCTCCTTTTTAAGAAAAGAATTGTTCAAGCTAGTTCATGGGTCCAAGATACGTGAATGGAAACCAAGAGAACTAACTGGTCTAAAGACCTGGCTCAGAAGAGGTCTTATGCAGCAAGTCCTGGCTCTCCATTTAGGGGAATCGAAAATTGTCAATTGTGGCTAGGCCAACCTTGGTCTTCATAGACAAATTAATTATAGTGTTCATAAGGCATTAGTTGACTAGTTACAAAATTATGGATGGGTAAATATAGGAATTAAATTTACGGTCCAATTTATAAATCATTATTCAAACCAAATTGTGAATGAAACCAATAAATAAGCCAAGATGTAAGGCTTATCCAATTTGAAACTGTAGACATAGGGGTCCGATTGGAGTGGCCACGTACGTACTGCATGAGTAACACGCTATACGTAGCTTTAGAGAAGTGAAGTAAGACTTTCACTTAAAGGGATGATTAGATGAGAATAAAGTATGGAGAAGGAGCAGGCAGTCTTAGTATCTCAAATGCACAAGTAATAGATAAGACAGCCTTAAGAGTTCACCTTGTAGCTTAAGTGAATGAGATTAATTCTGTACATGAATGCTATTTGATCTAAGAGAGCAGAGTTTTCACAATGGAACACTATTTTTTCAATCTCTCTGAGAGTTTCAAATGAAGAGGAAAGGTTAAGTATTTATAGGTTTTTAGGCATAATAGCATTCATTAGATCATCTTGATGATCAACAGATGAGATGAAGTATACTCGATTCATGTTTATCTAGAATGAGCTAGTTAATAAGCCCAAAATCAGTAGCTTTTCTTATAAGTGCATAAGTCTACTTAAGAAAGATCGGAAGCGAATAAACCAATTCAGTGATCCCTTCCGAGCCCACCAAGCCAAATTTCCCTGAATAATCCCAAATATAGACCAGACTTCATAGGCCTTGTCACCGAGCTTAGTGGGTTGAGTCTAAATAAATAATGGACTAGGCATAATAATTAACATAACAATTTTCAACCCTCTACATTTTTGCCCCTTCACTAAAATTCTTAAACGAAGGCTAAGTATTTTAGGCATTAATTACTACTTTTGAATAGTTAGGCCACTACTCCGCACACGTGTGCTGTGAATTAACTACACCATTGCCAATCGTACTCACATAATTGAAAACCTTGTCTAACACCATTGCCACAACTTATTTATTATATGCATAGTATGCAAGCTTATGGCATCATCTAATTGCATGTCGCTTTTGGCATGTCAGAGTGGTATTGCTACTATGGCAATATTATTCATCAAATCTTTCTTAATGCCATTGTAAGCTTACAACAAAAGCTCTTGTACATTTCCTATTGAAACAAATTGTCAAATGGTATTTTATGTGGTAAGTATTCACTCATGGTGAAGCTTCATATCATTTTCTTAGACAACTTAAATTGAGAACTTATTAGCTTATCTGAATTCATTGGTTCAACAATCAAGATACGAGGCTTAGACTCCAAAGTTATATATGTAAAACAACTTCTCTTTGATGATAGATACATTACATAAAATCTATGTAGGAAGATATTCACTGACATACTGAAGTCCTAAATTCCTTCATGAAGAAATCATATATTTTCCATAATGAAATACATGTTATGCTTTATCACCACATACAATCACTTGTGGATGATGGACTTAGATTCATAAGATATGAACCTCCCGATAATCCTTCCTATTTCTTCAACGTTGAGGGCTTTATGCTTCTACCTCCAAGTTCAACTCTTATACATCTGTTAGTGGATCAAAAAGCATATATTTATGCTTAACCTGAAGGATGTAAGCAATATTTAATATGCTCTCTATCAGCTTTGCCATCCACTAAAAGATCCGCTTGTAACTAAGGCCCATTATTTTAGCCCTCTAATTTTATTTTATTTTTTTTACTTCTCGTTTATCCATATCAACATAGGATCAATTTCAATATTTTTTTCTCAAGACTTCAACTTTTTTCAATATCTTATCTTACTATCTTAAATCTTAATTCGAACCAATATTATCACTATCTTCCACAAAAGAAAAGAATAAACTTCAAATCTTCTCTAAGAGCCAAATACCATATATTTCCATTTGAAACATTATCTAAATCATTCAAAGCCATAAAATATCAAATTTTAATATATAGTCATTATCTTCTCGTGACCACATACCGTCAACTATATATATACTCATGTCCTCGACTTTTCTTCCCTTATTCCAAGTCTGAGTTATTCATAATCCAATTAGCTACTAATAGGGAACGGGCATAACGGCTCAAGAAACGTGACACTCCTAAATGGAGAGAAGCGTGGAGTGACTTAGTACAAGACGTTGCACTCTTATTGCTTATAAGTAAGAATAGAGCAATAGCTTCCACTTGTATCTTTAATGTTTATTCATTCTTCATCTTCCCCACCCCCCTCCCCCCCTTTTTTTTTTCAATCATCTTAATCTTCTAATATTCCATCCTACTACACTTCTTACATGATTACATTAGGAGTGGTAATACTATTGATCGAGAAGTGATGAAAGATGTACATCTTGTCCCATTTCATCTACTTTTCGCATGGGGTCTCTTGGCATATATCTTATCATCTTTGTCATAGGGATTTTAAGAACAATATCACTAGGTGTCTTCTTATGGACTTATTGTTATAATAGGGTTATGCTCTTCATCGACACATAAGCAATTAATAAGACAAATACTTTTGACATAGATGTATGATATATGTATATATATATGTATATATAGGTATATATCTTTCATTTTGCTTCCTTTTCTTTTACTTTAGTTCTTTCCTTTAATATCTTTTTTTTCCTTCTCCTTGTCATTTAATTGTAATTGGATTGTTATAGGTTCATCCATCACCATCAAATCCCCAGTAATAATCGGAGAACAAATCCAAGAGCCATGCTCAAAGAGTTATACTTACCCTTTCGGAGTAAGGAATTGTGAATGTTAGTTAGAGAGATTAGACTCGTAGAAGCTGAATCCATGAACATTCTCGGTGTGACCTTAAACTAATTGACAAACAATAACGATAATGCTCATATTATAACTCTGGCGGTCTATAATATTAACTCATATTTCCAAATGTAGTTTTTGAGTTGTACGCATGTAAAATATGGAAAGGTGGCTTGGTAAGGTTGTATTCTTTTCTTTAATACTCGAATGTTGTTGATGAATATGTGGCTGTAAGTTTTGCCTTTTCTTATGCATAAGCACCAACATTAAGAGCTTGATAACTTCCACCGAAGTAACAAGATTATGGTAGGTTCTTCAATTGATTTATTTTTCTTTTTATTTCCTTTCTTCTCATCCACAATATCATGTATAAAGTATTCAGGCATTAAATATCCATATGTGCCTCCCATTGGATAACGGCATGAGGTGTTCACTTATATGCAGCCATTTTACTAGAGCAAAATTTGTAATATGTTGTTCATAATGGAATCATCGCAATCTCTTTTTTTTCTAATAAATTAATTCTTATGCTTATTTTCTTTCTCTTGATAGTTGATACAAGCTCTATTTATTGGACAATTAAAGCAAGAACCAATTGTAATCAGAAGTTGCACTAAGAAAATTTTTGTTGCCCTACGACGAAGAACCAATAAGAGAAAACAACCTACTCCTTTACGCTGTGGCCTTCTTGATTCTTTCATAAACAATCTTGTTTAGTATATCAAGATAAATGTTTGCCACCCATTTAGTGTCTTTGAGATAAGTGGCTGGACAAGACTATTTCTGAAGACACGTTTTGGGACAAAGATAAACACCATGAAGCTTGCGCGATACCTTACATTGATGGTGGTCTTTAGTTTATCGAGTGCGAGCTTCGTATTGATTCTAGAGATACCATTAGAAGAGATTCGGTGTTGCGCTTTAGGGATAAGAGGAGAGAGCTTTCACTCTCTAATACCAAATTTACATTCCTAGAGGAGCCATCCTCTAGATGAGACGATTAGGTAGCATACATTGTTGAGAAGCCAGAGTACATGACTTTTCTGAAGAAGGTAAAATTCCTTCATGCTATTAGCACTTCTACTTGGTTGTGGTTCCTGCAAATGAATGGAATGGAAATATGGCGGACGATCATCTCGCATTGGAGCATTTAGACCTATACGTTTATCACTTTATGGGGGAAGATAACTTTAACATTAGAAGATGTAGCTATACTATTGAATTTGTAAAGCTTTAGATAAGCCAACCTTGCTGTTACAACAACCTCTCATAATAAGCATAGTTTTCAAGCATCGTTAATGCTTTGCAAGCTACTCATAGTAAGAAGAAGAAGCCATGTTTTGCTTCTTGGCTCACATATTTCTTCGAGGAGCGAAGGAAGGGCAAGCCTTCGATTCTAAGCCCAAGTTGCGGGAAAGGTTAAGTATCTTCGTATGCTCTCTCTCTCTCTCTCTCTCTTTTTAATTCAAGTGTTGTAGTTGTGTCTTTCGCTCATACGTTCTTTTTCCATCTTTGTAAGTATGAACAACATCATAATTCATTGCCTCCAGTCAACCTTAAAAATCTACTTTAAGAGTTAGCATAGGCTAGTTAGTTCCTCCTATAAGAAGCTACCTTCTATGAGCAAGCTTTAAGTGTAGTAAACCCCAATAGGCTTCAAGTGCAATAGGCCTTGAGTAAGCATGCCTCAAGAACATTAGCCTTTACATAAAGGAGCCTTAATCAAGAAATCCTCAAGCACGGTAGGCCCTAATAGGCTTCAAGCGCAGTGAGCATCCTGCTCAGTAGGTGTTGAATGAAATAGGTCCCAGTAGGCCTGAAGCATAACAAGACTCGTACACAGCAAGCCCTAATAGGCTTTACGCATAGCAAGCTTGTTCTATAGTAAGTCTTGGCGAGATTGCAGGATCATCATTATGTTAATGTTCTGATTCAAAAAGTAAGAGAAGAGAGAGCCGCCTTTCCCTCATCCCCAGTTTTCCTTCCTTAAGATACAACTTAGATGGGTGGGCAAGTAGATTGTATCACCATAAAGCTATAGCATATGTTTCTCTTAAAGAAAACTAAGATCCTTGTTACCATTGCTAGTTTCACTCGATTGTAGTTCCTACATGAGTGAGATGGAAGCATGGAAAGCTAGGATCTATCGTTGGATCACTTCTTCAATTAAACAGTAATTCCTGTACAAACACTAGATGCCAAGGCATTGCCTGGACTTAAGGTGTAGAGTCCAAGATGTTAGGGCATCACCTGGATGTAAGACATGGAAGCCAAGATAACAGGCATTAGCCGAGCTTTAGCCATGAGAGTCAAGATACTTGGATGTCACTTAGGCTAGAGGTATGTAAGCCGAGATGCCAGAGCATCTCTTAGGCTTGAAGTGTGAGAGCCGAGATGCCAGGGCGTTGCTTAGGCTTAAGGTGTGGAAGCTGAGACACCAAGGCGACACCTGAGCTTGAAGCGTAGGAGCTAAGACACTAGGGCATCATTTGTGCTTGAAGTATGGAAGCCAATATGCTAAGGTATTGCCTGGGCTTTAAGCGTAAAAGCCGAGATGCCAGGGTACTACCTGAGCTTGAGGCGTGGGAGCTAGGATGCCAGGGCATCGCTTAGGCTTTAGGCGTGGGAGCCGAGATGCCAAGGTATTGCTTGGGCTTGAAGGGTAAAGATCGGGATACTAAGGCGTTGCCTGGGCTTAAGGCGTAGGAGATGTCAGGGTGTCACTTAGGCTTGAGTCATGAGAGCCAAGATGCTAGGAAGTTACCTGGGCTTAAGAGAGTAAGATATAAAATACAGAGATGAGTAAGATTATAAAAGTTCTATTATTGAGTAGTGAAATTCATTCTTCATTTACAAAAGCAATGCCATAACTTGAACCCCCCAACTGTCACACCCCGAAGCGGCAGAATCGTAACAGCCCCGCCGTATGAACCGCCCTAAGATAGAAGTTGGCCTCACAACCGCTATCTTAGACCTGATCCACACAAGGCGTCCACAACTAACCCGCTTTGAAGTAGACAGTTTGTAATTTAAATAAATCATTTACCTATAAATGTGAGGAATTATATATATCTGTTATCATTCAGTTATTGCAGTTAAAGTTTACAACATTTCTCTATAATATATTCCTTAGTATTATATCATTCGGAAATGAAAAATAATTCTAAAATAAAAACTTAGACCTTAAAAGATGTGTTTATTCTTCAATGTTTTTCCTCACTTCCCAGGATCCAGCAACTGCTAGCTTCAGAGTAATTGGTTGCCGCTTCTTAGCCAGCACCTGCACGACGTCTATAGAGATGTGGGTAACCACAGCTCAGTAAATTAGGACGGAGGACTTAAAACTATACCATACACACAACAAGGTTTTCAATCACTTATTAGGTGCAATGCATGTGCAAGCAAATGCCATCGCACGACGTTGTCCGGCCCATCGTGAAATTAGAGAAATTACGCCCGCTCTAATCCGGGTTGAGGAGTTGCCGTTAATGCAACAGCTCACGACCAAACCCAGGCTTGTGTAATGGAGACCTTGCTCCTCCCGTGACTACCTTCGATCTACTGTCTTCACCCTCGCCGCGACCTCCTCTCCTGTCACTTAGTTCGACTGAGGATGAAGAAGGGACCATTTTGCAATCCTGCGCTATCCCTTCCGAAGAGGTCGGTATTTGGCCGGAGAGTCCTAAGTTCCCCTAACGGGTTGCCATGCATGTTCGATTATGATTACTGGTTGGATATTTAATTAAGTCCAGTTTAGGGTGATCAATCCTTTCATACAAGTCATACAATATGTGCCAGAGCAACAAACAGAATCATAGCATCACCCATAATCAAGCACATGCACACATTCTCTATCTAACAAGCACAACCAAGCATAATCTTAAGCCTCCAAAATACAGCATCGTATTAATCCCAACTTACCTCGACTCCTCGCTCACTCACTCGAGATCCGATTTGCTCAGGCCATCGCCGATCATCCCTATAACACGAACGTGGTTTCAGTATTTCATGTAATATTATAAGTTCATCTTATCCTATAACGCTTATTGTTAGGTTTTGTTTAAGGTGTAATATGCCTAATTATCTAGGTATTAAGTCTTTTATAATTATTTTAGGTTTGGGTTTAGGTTCGGGTTCCGCATCGATTTCTAAATTAGATTCTAGTTCGATTTCTAGGTACTGTTTTATACCCGGACCCTAGAAATTTGTTTCAACTCATAATGTGAAACTAACCACATTATTTCCAGATACCCTAAATACGATTACTACCCCTAGTCAGCATTTTATTCCATCCGGTATACTTAAATTCGTATTAGTGTACCGAATTTACTCATGTTGTGAGAAATTTTTACATTTTTCATATAATTACCAAAAATTAAGTTTTGTTTCAGATTTGTTATGTTCTGATTTTTATTATTTTATTATCTAATTAAACCTAATTTTTTCATATTTAGGTTTTAAAATTCTACATATCCCTAATTTTCTACATTTACCACATAACACCTTCATTATTTATACTTAACACTCCATACACTAGGATCAGGTTTCCACATCAGAGATTAACATCCCTAAACATCTAATTACTATCTAAATCAGTAATTACTATCCTACTCACCTAATTAACTCAAAATTACCCAATTTTTCCATCATTTTAGGGCTAAAAATTAACTTAAAAATTTCAAAAATTAAATTTTAAAAAATGGCTTCATAGCACTATTCTATATCACATGAGCATCCTACAGAAAAAAAAATTGAGCTCCAAACTACACTCCTAAGGTCATTTATTTCTAAACCGAAATGTGCTCGGTTTTGCATGATTTCTTAAGGACCATATATTACGGGGCATGTTTTCATCAAAATAATATTTTTCCTACAAACTACATACAAAAATATCCTAGAATAACAAAATTCATAATTTTCTAATAATATTTACTATTTTTACAAAATTACACAAAATCGGGCTGGAAATCGGACTCACCGATCTAGGTGGCTCCGGCCACCAACGGCCGCCGTGGCCTTGTCATCCGGCCTGGGCGCTGCCACCACCGTGTGGTGGTGGTGGACGTCCACTCCCAGCTCCTCGTCTGGTGTGGGTTCCCTTCAAAATCCCTAATTGTACAGTTTTACCCTTTATTTTATTTTTCTAGATTTTCTCTCGATTTTTTCGATGTTTTGATTTTTTTCAGATCTTAAACTAACCAAAGGACTTCTGGAAATTTTTTCCCTATTTATAGACAATTGTAGAATTTAATGTGCATCAATTTGATGGGATTTTGCTCATTTCCCTAAGTTTTTGGCTTTTAGGTTGTCCAAATTTGATTGGTTAATTTTTCTTTTTCTGATTTGAAGCTGCCACGACCTGATCTTACTTCATCTTATCCTCTTCTAATTTTTTTCTAATTATTATATAATTTTATTTAATTATTTGCTTAGTTTTTTGCCAACTTAGGTAATTACGCGTATTTTTATCTACACGTAAATACATGTGGTGTACACGTGAACATTCCTAATTATTATTTTGGTCATTCTAAAATTTTTAGTATACATATAATCTATCTCTAGTAATTTATTAGTTATTTCATGACACTTTTCGCATTTTCGGTAATTAATACCTATTATACTTAAAATTTGAAAATTTTATAGTCTCCTATTTTATTACTTATTTTCTTAAATTCAAGTTTACGGGGTCAGTTTTACTAATATTCCTCTCAATAGTTTATAATTTGGGTTTGATCGGATCCTTTAGCCGATCGTCCTAAACCTTGGGTTCTAAGTTCAATCCTACGGTTACTTAGTTGAACTTTGGGGCTTACACCAACCCCCCAGCGCACCCTCCCCCCTCCACTTTTTTTTTAATACCTAATGAATCCATAATCACTTTCAAAGTACTCTTGTGCTACCATATGAGTACCATGGCTTAGAAGTAGGTTATTACGAATGTTATTATCTTCGATGACAAGCTCCCCATTTTGAATTCTTTCATGGAATATCTTTCTTAAGCTTCAACAATCCTTAGTGGGATGATTTACTGTTCTATGAAATTGACAATATTTGGGATTTCTTCTTTCATTTTCTATAGGTTGGGACTTAACTCTTGGCAACTTGATAGCTTCATCTTGCAGCCAACGGTTAAGGATGGCATGTAACTTGCTCATTGAGTATGGAAATGAATGGGCTTTTGCATCTTTCTTAGGTCTCTTACTAGCATTAAAGTCCTCACTCCCAGTTAAGGATATGAATGCTGTTTGTTTGTTAAGCTTACTACTTTCCTTCTATTGCCTCATAACAGAATTGTTTGTCCTTCATACATTTTCAACGAGTGTAGCAAAAGAATACAGGGAAAAGTTCTCTAAATGTACAACATACTTAAAGAATGTCCCTTAGATACATATCTTCACTAGTTCTCTTTTATCATAGATATCTTGAATATGTAGAGTGTGTTCTCTAAGCGCTCTATATAATCCATTAGATCTTCCTCTAAGTTTTGTCGTATTCTTCCCATATCTATAATAGTGACTCGCTCATGAGTGGAGAAGAATTTTTCCCCATGAATCGATCGATCTCGAGGAGAGGTTGACATACCAAGTGTATGCCTTCTCCGTTAATGATTTGGAGAATTCTCTAAGCTTCAGGTCATCATTAAGTCCATAAGGCTTCAAGGTTTCAATAAATTTCAGTAGTCGTTCCTTCACGCTTCCCTTCTTACCATTGAACAGCATGAATTTAGGACTTACATAGTCCTTGAGGTATGGCTTCGTTACAGTACGTTGATGATATGGAAATTTTAGCTCTTGTACTCCCATAAACAATTTAGTTTGTATTTCCTTCACATAAACGTTCAAGTCTTCCCTTGTTGTAAAGGAAGTACTTGGAGCAAAAGTTGTGGACGTAAGTGGTAGAGCAGGGGCAAGATTGGGATAATAAGTAGATCCTTTTAAGATTGGGATGGTGTCACGCCCCGAAGCGGCAGAGTCGTAACAGCCTCGCCGTGTAAACCACCCTAAGATAGAAGTTGGCCTCACAACCGCTATCCTAAACCTGATCTACACAAGGCGTCCACAACTAACCCGCTTTGAAGTAGACAATTTGTAATTTAAATAAATCATTTACCTATAAAAGTGAGGAATTATATATATATATATATATGTTATCATTCAATTATTGCAGTTAAAGTTTACAACATTTCTCTATAGTATATTCCCTAGTTATTACATCACTCGGAAATGAAAAATAATTCTAAAATAAAAACTTAGACCTTAAAATATGTGTTTATTCTTCAATATTTTTCCTCACTCCCCAGGATCCAGCAGTTGCTAGCTTCTGAGTAATTGGTTGCCGCTTCTTAGCCAGCACCTGCACGACGTCTATAGGGATGTGAGCAACCACAGCTCAGTAAGTAGGGACGGAGGACTTAAAACTATACCATACACACAACAAGGTTTTCAATCACTTATTAGGTGCAATGCATGTGCAAGCAAATGCCATCGCACGACGTTGTCCAGCCCGTCGTGAGATTAGAGAAATTGCGCCCGCTCTAATCCGGGTTGAGGAGTTACCGTTAATGCAATAGCTCACGACCAAACCCAGGCTTGTGTAATGGAGACCTTGCTCCTCCCGCGACTACCTTCGAACCACTGTCTTACCCCCGCCGCGACCTCCTCTCCTGTCACTTAGTTCGACTGAGGATGAAGAAGGGACCATTTTGCAATCCTGCGCTATCCCTTCCGAAGGGGTCGGTATTTGGCCGGAGAGTCCTAAATCCCCTAACGGGTTGCCATGCATGCTCGATTATGATTACTGGTCGTATATTTGATTAGGTCCAGTTTAGGGTGATCAATCATTACATACAATTCATACAGTATGTACCAGAGCAATAAACAGAATCATGGCATCACCCATAATCAAGTACATGCATACATTCAACTATCTAACAAGCACAACCAAGCATAATCTTAAGCCTCCCAAAATACAGCATCGTATTAATCCCAACTTACCTCGACTCCTCGCTCGTTCACTCGAGGTCCGATTTGCTCAGGCCATCGCCGGTTATCCCTATAACACGAACGTGGTTTCAGCTTTTCATATAATTGTTATAGGTTCGTTTTATTCTATAATGCTTCTTGTTAGGTTTTGTTTAAGGTTTAATATGCCCAATTATCTAGGTATTAAGTCTTTTACAATTATTCTAGGTTTGGGGTTAGGTTCAGGTTCGGTTTTCGCATCGATTTCTAAACCAGGTTTTTAGTTCGATTTTTAAGTAGCGTTTTATATTCCAACCCTAGAAATTAGTTTCAACCCATAATGTGAAATTAATCACATTATTTCCCGATAACCTAAATACCATCATTACCCTTTGTCAGTGTTTATTTTACTCGGTACACTTAAATCTATATCAGTGTACCGAATTCACTCCTAATGTGAAAATTTTTTACATTTTTCATATAATTCCATAAATTCAAGTTTTCTATCAGATTTATTGTGCATTTTTATTATTCTCAAAATATCAATTTTTATTATAATATTTTCTATTTATTATATTTTCAATAATTACACATTATGCATTATTGCATATTATGCACATAATGCATTTCTAATATTTCTATTACCCTAATTACCATCTCTAAACACCAATTATTATTTCAAAATGTCTAAATCCATCCTAAATCAGGTTTTACACCTAATTATTCTAATTTACAAAATTAACTCATAATTTACTATGTTTTTCTATTACTAATTTACTACATAATTAACCTAATAATTACATCTAACACCCTAAATGCTATAAGTATCATACTCCATCAGATCTTAACATCCTAAAATATGTAATTATTCACTAAATCAGAAATTAATCATTTAATTACATAATTAACCCTAAATTACCCATTTTATGCCTCTTTTTAGAGCCTAAAAAATTATCTAAAAATTTCGAAAATTAATTTTTGAAAAAGGGCTTCATATCACTATTCTATATCATCTAAGTAATCTACAAAAAAATTTTGGGCTTGAAACTACACTCCTAAGGTCATTTATTTCTAAACCGAAACATGCTCGGTTTTGCACAATTTCTTAGGGACCATATATTAAAGGACATAATTTCATCAAAATAACATTTTTTCTAAAAACTACATACAAAAATATCCCATAATAACAAAATTCATAATTTTCTAATTATATTTACTATTTTTAAAAAATTTCACAAAAATCGAGCTGGAATTTGGACTCACCGGTTCGGGTGGCTCCAGCCACCGCGGGCCACCGTGGCCTTGTCGGCCGGCCTGGGCGCTGCCACCACTGTGTGGTGGCGGTGGACGTCCACTTCCAGCTCCTCTTCTGGTGTGGGTTCCTTTTAAAACTCTTAATTGCACAGTTTTTCTTATTTTTTTTTATTTTCTGGATTTTATCTCGAATTTTTTACTCTCCCTAATTTTCTCACTTTTCAAACTGTCCAAATGAGCTCTGTAAATTTTTTCCCTATTTATAGACATTTGCTGTAATTAATATGCATTAATTTGACAAGACTTTGTCCAAATTCCTTAATTTTTGGCTTTTAAGTTGTTCAATTTCTATTGGCTAATTTTTCTTTTTCTTATCCTGATATGCCACGACCTGATATTGATGCATCTTATCCTCTTCTGATTTTTTTCTGATTTTTCCATAATTATTTTATAATTTTCTTTAATTATTTGCTTAGTTTTCGGCCAATTTTAGTAATTACGCGTATTTTTATCTACACGTAAATACATGTGGGGTATACGTGAACATTCCTAAATATTATTTTGGTCATTCTAAAATTTTTAGTATACATATAATCTATCTCTAATAATTTATTAGTTATTATATTACACTTTTTGCCTTTTTGGTAATTAGCAGTTATTATGCTTAAAATTTGAAAAATTTATAGTTTCCTATTTTACTACTTATTTTCTTAAATTTAAGTTTATGGGGTCATTTTTACTAATATTCTTCTCAATAGTTTATAATTTGGGTTTGATCGGATTTTTTAACCGATCGCCCTAAACCTTGGGTTCTAAGTTCAATCCTACGGTTACTTGGCTGAACTTTGGGGCTTACAGATGGTAGGATTGGATGAAGGAGCAAACACCCATGAAGATGAAGAGCTGCCTAAATGGACTCTTTTATTCTTCATTGTAGGAGTTGGTTGTCGTGCAAGTTCTGGTGGGGAGGGTAGGGTTTATCACTGCTTCTTTGATGAAGATCCTCCTCAATAGCTGGAGGATTAGTTGGTTGAGCTAAGATAGTAGCGTTTGGCTATGTAGCAACCATAGGATTCGGTAAAGCCACACCTTATTATACAGTAGTGGTGGCGGCATCTCAGTGAGGATGGGTTGGAACATAGCAATGAATTGATTTAAAGCCCTTGTAGCTTCTTACATTGTTTGCATTGACTGTACGAGATCTAGAGGGGCTTCAAGCATCAATTGGTCCTAGCTAATATTCTCAAGTAATGGGAGTGGATTCTATTGAGTAAGCTCAACATTAGTGTCAAGCTCTTAGGATGTAGCATTAGACGTACCAGTTGTTCTCTTCCTTAGAGGTACCATGTCTTTACAATCACTAAGGGAGTCCTTGGAGCAGAAGCTGTGGTTATAGGTGGTAGAGTAGAGGCAAGATTGGGATATGAAGTAGATTATCCAAAGATTGAGATGGTTGGATTGGATGGAAGAGCAGGCACCCGTAAAGATGAAGAGTCACCTAAATAAACTCTTATATTCTCTATTGCAAGAGTTGGTTGTTGCATAGGTTATGGTTTGGTGTTGGGGGGTGGTTGTTCATCACTCCTTCTTTGATGGAGATCTTTCCTCAACAGTTGGAGGATTAGTTAGTTAAGCTGAGGTAATAGCGTTTACCTGTACAGCAACCATAGGATTCGGCAAAACCATACCTTATTACACAATAGTGGAGGCAACCATCCCAATGAAGATGGGTTGGAATATAGCCATGAATTGATTTAAAGCCTTCATAGCTTCATGCATTGTCCACATTGATTGTACAGGATCTAGAGGAGCCTTAGGCATTGAATGGTCCTGGCTAATATTCTTAAGCAGTATGAGTGGATTCTACCTAGTAAGCTCAACATTCGTATCGAGCTATTGGGATGTAGTATTAGACATAGTAGTTATTCTCTTCCTGGAAGGTGCCATATCTCTGCAATCACTCTTCACCAGTAGAGTTGCCAAAATGTAGATGTAGGAGTTTGATTGGGGTGGTCACATATGTGCTTCATGAGTAATACGCTATACGTAGCTTCAAAGAAGTAAAGTGAGGCTGTCACATGAAAGGATGATTAGGTGAGAATAAGACAGGGAGGAGGAACAGGCAATCTCAGTGTCTTAAATGCATAAGTGATAGACAAGGCACCCTTAGGGGACCTCGGGTGTTTACCTTATAGCTTGAGCAAATGAGATTAATTCTTTGTCTGAATGCTATTTGATCTTAGAGAGCAGAGTTTTCAAAATAGAACACCATTTCTCCGATCTCTTTAAGAGTTTCAAATGAAGAGAAAAGGCTGAGTATTTATTGGTTTTCTAGGTATGATAACATCGATTAGATCATCTCGATGATCAATAGATGAGATGAAGCATACTCGATTCATGTCTATCTAGAATGAGCTAACTAATAGGCTTAGGACCAGTAACTTTCCTTATAAGTGCATGAGCCTACTTAAAAAAGGTCGGAGGTGAGTGGACCGGTCCAACGATCCCTATTCTAAACCTACCGAGTCAAATCTCCCTGAATTATCTCAAATATGGACTAAACTTCATGGGCCCTACCACCTAGCCTAATGACTCAAGTCCAAATAAATAATGGACTAAACCTAATAATTAACATAATAATTTTTAACCCTCTATAGAAACAAAAGTATGTAGGACCTGGGAACCATGTTCTTATCTAATATGTGTGGGTTCTTATGAATATCGTTAGGTATATGATTTCATTGGTATTTTCATTCAATTTTAGTATACATCAATTCACAACTGTTTCGGTTAATAAATTGAACGATTATTGAAAATTGTACTATGGCAAACCATAAACCATAATCTAAATCAAATAGTTTGAAAAAAAAAATTCAAAACCTAGATTTACAATGTGATTCGGCTTTAAAATTATTTTATAGACATATAGTAAGAAGTTACCACAATGAATTCAATTTGACAAAACATTTTTATATGTCTTTATCATTGGAATTAAAATAGCAATATCCTAACATTTTGACGGTCGTAGTTAACAAAACTTCCTTCTAGCTCACTTTCTTGATCTTTAATCTATAAATAGAGAGTCGCATTGTAGCTATACAATCATCTTCTACTTATACATATCTTCCTTAAATTTTAAATCATGAGAGTTCGAGAAGAAATAAAAAGGAAACTGCCTCTTTGAAAACATTGGTGGGTTGTGTATGTTAAGCCTCGAAGTGGCAGAGTCGTAACAGCCCCGCCGTGTAAACCATCTTAAGATAGAAATTGGCCTTACAACCGCTATCTTAGACCTGATCTATACAAGGCGTCCACGACTAACCCGCTTTGAAGTAAACAATTTGTAATTTAAATAAATCATTTACCTAAGAAAGTGAGAAAATTTATATATATTCACTATAATTCAGTTATTACATTATTTAGAAATGAAAAGTAATAACATATGTGTTGATTCTTTAATGTTTTTCCTCACTCCCCAGGATCTAGTAGTTGCTAGGTTTAGAGTAGTTGTTTGCCGCTTCTTAGTCAGCACCTGCATGACGTCTATAGGGATGTGAGTAACCATAGCTCAGTAAATTAGGATGAAGGACTTAAAACTATACCATAGACACAACAAGGTTTTCAATCAACTTATTAGGTGCAATGTATGTACAAGCAAATGCTATCGCACGATATTGTTCGGCCCGTCATGAGATTAGAGAAATTGCGCCCGCTCTAATCCGGATTGAGGAGTTGCCATTAATGCAACAGCTCATGATCATACCCAGGCTTGTGCAATGGAGACCTCACTCCTCCCGAGATTACCCGCGATTACCCTCGAACCACTGACTTCACCCTTGCCGCGACTTCCTCTCCTGTCACTTAGTTCGGCTAAAGATGAAGAAGAGACCAATTGCAATCCTGCGCTATCCTTTCGAAGGGGTCGGTATTTGACTAGAGAGTCCTAAGTTCCTCTAACGGGTTGTCATGCATGTCCGATTATGATTATTGGTCGTATATTTGATTAAGTCCAGTTTAGGGTGATCAATCATTTCATACAAATCATACAATACATGCCAGAGCAACAAACAGAATCATAGCATCACCCAATATCAAGCACATGCACACATCCAACTATCTAACAAGCGCAACCAAGTATAATCTCAAGCCTCTAAAATACAGCATTGTATTAATCCCAACTTACCTCGACTCCTCACTCACTCACTTGAGGTCCGACTTGCTCAGGCCATCGCCGATCATCCCTATAATACAAACGTAGTTTCAGTTTTTCATATAACGATTATAGATTCATTTTAACCTATAAGGCTTATTGTTATGTTTTGTTTAGGGTTTAATATACCTAATTATCTAGGTCTTAAGTCTTTTACAATTATTCTAGGTTTGGGGTTAGGTTCGAGTTCGGTTTTTGCATCAATTTCTAAATTAGGTTTTAGTTCAATTTCTAAGTCCTAAACATGCTCGAATTCTAATGTGAAATTAATTATATTAAGTTCGAGTGTTCAAATATCCTATTGGGTCTTAATTCAATATTCTAAACTATTCGGTATACGTTATTCCTAATTGAGGTATTGGATTTATCCCCGATGTGAGAAAATCTTACATTTTGATACAATTACCGAAAATTAAATCTTAATTCAGATTTAGTATTATTCTGATTTTTATTCTAATATTATTTAAATAACCCTAATTTTTTTTAGATTTATTAATTTTTAATTCCACATATTACTAATTTCTTACAATAACTATCTAATTACCTAAATTAACTATACTCAATACTCCAAAGACTAGGATTAGGGTTCCACATCAGAGATTAACATCCCTAAATATCTAATTACTATCTAAATCAGTAATTAGTATTTTAATCATTTTAGGGCTAAAAATTAACTTAAAAATTTCAAAAATTAATTTTAGAAAAATGGTTTCATAGCACTGTTCTATATCACATAAGCATTCTACAGAAAAAAATTTGAGCTCCAAACTATACTTCTAAGCCTATTTATTTCTCGTTCTAATCATGTTTGGTTTTGCACGATTTCTTAAAGACCCTATATTTTCAGACGTGATTAAACTAAATCACTATTTTTTCCTAAATCTACATACAATAAAACCTCATAATAACAAGTTTCATAATTTTCTAAGACTATTTACTATTTTTACAAAATTACACAAAATCAGGCTAGAAATCGGACTCACCAATCTGGGTGTCTCCGGCCACCGCTGGCCGCCGTGGCCTTATCGGCCAGTCTGGGCGCTGCCACCACCATGTGGTGGTGGTGGTTGTCCATTGCCAGATGCTCGTCTGGTGTGGGTTCCCTTTAAAGGCTCTAATTACACAGTTTTTCTTATTTTTTTTTTGTTTTTTGGATTTTCTCTTAAATTTTTTAGTCTCTCAATTTTTCTCTGATTCCTCACTACTTAAATGAGTTCTGGAAATTTTTCTCCTATTTATAAACGATTTTGGTAATTAATAAGCATTAATTAAACATGACTTTGCCCAATTTCCTTAATTTTTGGCTTTTGTGTTATCTAATTCTAATTGGTTAATTTTTATTTTGCAGATCCTGACCTGCCACGACCAGATTTGGATCATTCTATCCTTTCTGATTTTTTCCTGATTTTTCCATGATTAATTTATAATTTTCTTTAATTATTTATTTAGTTTTTGGCCAATTTAGATAATTTCACGTATTTTTATCTACACGTAAATACATGTAGGGTACATGTGAACATTCCTAATTATTATTTTGGTCATTCTAAAATTTTTAGTATATATATAATCTATCTCTAGTAATTTATTAGTTATTAGATTACACTTTTCGCCTTTTCGGTAATTAGTACTTATTATGCTTAAAATTTGAAAATTTTATAGTCTCCTATTTTATTACTTATTTTTTTAAATTCAAGTTTACGGGGTCATTTTTATTAATATTTTTAGCTTTACTTTATAATTTAAGTTTAATCGAGTCTTTCAACCGATCGAAACCTCGAATGACTAGTTTTGGGGCTTACAGTGCACTTGGGGGGAATCCTCCTTATTCCTAATGGGGCCCATATTACCTTGTTTTATTGGTTTTGGGATCTTGTAATACGAATTCTCAAGAATTCCAATCACCCAAAATTATGAATTGCTCCTAATGAGTCAAATGTACATGCATTTTTATACCGAAATTAACCCCACCTAAAATTGAAAAATACCATACTTTGCCATCTAATAAAACAATCCGATCCTAAATAGAAATCAATACTATCTTATTCCTAACCCTAATCACCCCATCGTAACCCATCTCTTACATCCTCCATCAGCCATCATCAACTCTAATCTCTCCCTCCTTATAAGTCTTCATGTCCATAATACCTTCACTAGAACAGTAGCAACGTTTAGTAATGTAGTTCTTACTCTCTCCAGCGAAACCTTAGCGAACATTGGAGATTACATTGCAACGGAGATCAGATCTAGCAAAGACCCATTTGAATCTAATGTGTTTCACAACAAATATGCGAAGGTATAAATGAGTTGCCGATCTACCTTGTCTTCTTCATCTCTATTGTTTCCTCCTCCTCCTATTTTCGTTGCTGTTGATAGAATGTAGCACAAACTGTTAAAAAATCATGTAGTTCACCAAGAAGTATAGCATGTAATGTCCATTTTTTTTTTGAATTTTTATTGCTCTTTAGTTTCGATTGACTTTGTTTGTACACCATTTGTAGTATTTATGGTCCAACCCACTATGGTTCTTTTATTGTGGTGTGTTGATGTTCATGTAAGGATGATGCTATTTTTGTTCCTTGTAGGCGTTAGGGCATTACTCTGCCTTTAGTTTGGGGTTTCGATAGTGGAAAATGGCTTAGTGCTTCTACTATGGAAGACGGGTTAGGGTTTCGATAAAACTACAAGGGATGTAACAATTATCATGTTTGATGTATATTTTGTTTTAATTATTTTTTTATAATTGGGTAGGGGTATTTTTGTCATTTTACTTTTTATTCCAGACTTATTCCTCGTTTCGTTTTGATAAGTGAACAAAGAAATTACAATTCGATTACATATTAGTAAACACTGTAACACACAATCCTAACTTATTACACCTCTATTCCATTATATGGTAATTGTAATTCCATTCCCCATCTATTCTATTCAACTAAGTGAAAAGCTGATGTGTCAAGTAAATGCACCTTATCAAATTGTAATAAGTGGATGAAGCCCGAATGTCGATCCTTTAGAGACTATAATTACTAGTACTCGTTAGGTCTCTATTATCTAATTGGAAAATTAAATTTCATGAAACTTAAAGAACCTAAATTTAATTGTAGCAACGAATAGATTAACATCTAATTAAGAATTTTTCAAGAACGTAAACAAGAAAGTAATAAAATTATAAACTACTTTAAGATTCACACAAACGTATCTAAACTTTGCTTCCCCTAGATCTAATATGTGATCTTCTTAAAAATAATCTAATTTATTCTTTAATCTTTCTTAACCGAGAGAATTCTCTATTAAAGTTAATAACTTTCTCAAGCTAATTAATCATAACCCTAAAATCACCTATTAGAATATCTTCTTAATAATATGACCTCAGATTGCATTCTTGAATAACAAATTCTCTATGCTTTAATTCAAAATTCTGGGAGAATTTTGCAAATTATCTCTAATTTTGCAATAATTTTTATCAATTATATGATGCTCTAAATAAGAGAAGTCGTAACAGTTCTACTATATAAACTGACCTAAGATAGAAGTTGACCTTTCAACTACTATTGTAGATATAATCCACACAAGGCGTACATGACTCAACTAGCTTGAAGCATCCACTTTGATACTCATAAATGATCACACCTGTGGTATAACTTTATACAATACCTGTTTTATATAACCTATTGTCTTATAACACAACAATACTTATATTAACATCTCAAATCTAGAGTTATAATTTACAATTAGAGTTTAATAGAAGTTACAGGTTTTGAAGTCTATTTACAATAAGATAGGAAACTAGTAGGTATCTTAGGCAATTCTCAATTAGTTTCTTTAAAACTTAAGAGAAAAGTCAAAAGCCTAGATTTAGTAGATTCATTTCCTTACTTTCCCAATCAACTTCTCCTTAATAGAAGATTGGTAGTATCTAGACATCTCAACCTTTACTCGTTACCTGCAAAAAGAGTCTATGGTGATATGAGTACAATTCGCTCAATAAGTAGGACGAAGTTAGAAGAGTACCAAACATTTACAAGCAATGTTATTAATTATGATGAAATGTAATGCAATCAATCACTTAAAATATTGCGCAATGTTATTTAATCCATTATAAGGTTAGAGAAATTACATTTTCTCTAATCCGGATTGAGGAGTTCTATCGCCCCTTAAATTAGACCAAACCTGGGCTTGTGCAATGGAAAACACCCCCTTCCTATAACCATCTTTAAACCGCGGCTTCTATCCTTACTAGAACCTCCTCGCCTGTCACTTAGTTCAACTAAGGATGGGAAAAAAACCATTTCAGCTATCCTCATTGAAGGAAATCGATATTTGAACTGATATTCCTAATCATTTCCCTTAACGAGTGCTATGCATGTCCAGTTTCATTACAATTGAATCATTATTAGTTTCAATTAAGGGTAACCGGACAAGTTCACACAATACAGAAACGATGCGATTATGCAGAACAATATACTTAAGAGTTTAACTCCTGTTACAACTAAATACCAATCACATGCATGCTATACGCATAAATAACTAATTACAATTGATACGAGGCAAGCGCACCTATCAGTTTTAATATAGCGGATGTGAGTCCGAGTCGATCCTTCAGAGATTTTGAGTACTAATATTAACTTTAGCTTTATTATCTAACCGAAAAATTGTGAAAGTTTGAATTAATTAAAAATACTGAAATTAACAACTAAACTACTTATGAGACTTAATTACGCAAATTAGAAAGCAATAAATTACGAACGACTTCAAGTATGCAATAATGTATTTATGAATTATTTCCCCTAGTGTTTAACATGTAACCTTTTATAAAATATATCCAATTCAATTTCTATTATTCTTGACCGGAGGGATTCACAATTAAAGCTAATATCTCTCAAGCATATTAACCCTAATCCTAAATTATTTACCGGAATCTCTTCACTTAGTAATATAATTTAGAATCGCATTAACGTGTAATGAATTCCCACATAATCAATCAATTTTCCGGAAGAAACATGTATCTTATCTCTAAGTATACATGTAATTCTCTTCAATTATGCCTAGATCTAATTACACATGCAATTTCTCAATTAACATGCATAATATCATATATTGACACTCTAAAATTATCAATCCATAATTAACGACATAATAGAATCAAGAAAAGGTAGAAACTTTATTGAAATTATAATTCAATCTAAGGGTTACATGAAACTCTAGGTTCCATAATCCTAAATACTCTAATTCTAAGCTATCATAATGAATCTAAGAACGAGTTTCATCAATAATATAAAATAAAACATGAAAACCCCTTTTGATTGATGAACAATCTCTCTAATCTTGAAATTGATGTTGTTTCTCTCTTTCTTGATGTTGTTTCTCTCTTTCTTGATGTTGTTCTTTAAGTCTCTTTCTTGATGTTGTTCCTTAAGTCTCTCCGTTTCTGTAATGTCTCTCATTTTTTCTTTTGAAACCCTAATATGTCTTTTTATAGTGTATAAAAAAGATTTTGTTTTCGTCACCCGACATGGCTTGGGACATGACCGTGTCCTCAGGTCGTGTAACTTTCTGCATTTAGGCAAATTTTCTGTACAACTTCAAAAATTCATAACTTCTTCGTTTGAACTCGGAATTGAGTAAAACTTGATTCCTTTTCTTCGTTTTCGAGCCTAGAACGCGTTTAAACCCTGAAATCAACATTTTACTCAATTAAGTATCAATTTCTTTAAAGAAAACAAAAAATGTGTGGAAAATACTATAAAATCACCCTATGAAATATGTTTAAAATTAGAGTTATCAACAATCACAAACAGAAGTATTCTTAGGTCTCCAGATACTATAATATAGTATCTCAACTAATTATAATGATGTTAGGAATAAAATATGTTTTTCATAAAAATTACGAAAACATTAGGGTTCTATGTAAACGTATTTCATTAAATGGTTATATATATAAGTATATATAAAGTATATTATCATTTTCCTTATATAATAAAGTATTGTTTTATTATATAAGTTAAGTTAAGTTATTAAATATTAATAATTTACATAGCTATACTATTATGTATAATATATCGTTTCGATTACATCAAAACGTACTTTTATTCAATTAAATCATGTTTTAATTATAGTGAAGTTATCGTAGTATGCAATTTCTTGTAATATTAGCGAGATATAGGCTATATTAACTAGGATTGTCCGATTTTAATAAAAACAATATCATTGGATTCATATAGACCTAATAATATGTATTTATTTCGAGTTTCTGACATACCTATATGTTTTTATAATGAATATTATCACATTATATCTATTTTATGTATTTAAACTATATTTTATGTAGTTTACCAATATAATTCAATAATATAAGTATTATCTAATCCTAATACGTATATAATCTATTTTGGTTGTAAAATTATCATTAAATATATTAAAATTTCACTTTTTATCGAATCTGACCGGTATGCATATAAGTAGTTTTTATTTCATTATTTATCACATTTTAGCCTATTATTACTAAAAATGAGTCCTTGTTCGTAATTTAAGCTATTTTACTAAATAAATTTGTAACAAACAGTTTGGTTACCAAATAATTCCTTAAAATTTCTATAGATTCATAAAAATATGGGGAACTCATTCATCACTTGGTTTTATGTTATCGATTTATTTCCTATATACTCGAAATTACAATTTTTCTCTTAAATTGCATTTAATTACCTGAATATTATCCTTTTTATACAAAATTGTTTTCAACCTATCCTAACATCATTATAATTCACCAGAAGTTAGTATAGATCAATTTCATCATTTAATTTCATAAAACCTATTTATTTCACATTTTTATCCTAATTTCTAGTTATTTTTGGGCCAAAATTACATTAAATATTAAATACAATAAAAAATCTGGCTACATAGCAATTATCTATATATCATGTATATTCTAACAAAAATTTTGAGTTAGAAATAATATTATTTGATTCATTTATTTTGAAAGTTAAAATTTGGATGAGTAGTAACTTTCTTAAACAAGTGCATAAAGTATTCAAAATTTTACAAAAAATAAGAATATCACACGAAAACATATCTAAAATAATCTAAATACAAATTTTTCCAAAATTTTCTAAGTGGTTTTACTATTTTTTAAAAATAAATGAAAAATAAGACAAGAATTTAACCTGTTGTTCTTTAGAGCTCTGATGGCCGACGATGGAGGAGATGGTGTCGAAAGGGCCAGATGCTGGGGGTTCTAGGTGGTAGTGGAAGGGCTTTATAGTAGACACTCACTTGATTTGGTTTCTAACCTAACCTAGTAATTTCCCCTGCTTTTACTATTTTTTTTCTTTTTATTTTCTCTTAATTTCTCGAAGCTTTCTATTACTCTCCTAGATTTTAGTTTGCTAAAAGAAGTATGTCTGGAGTCATTTTCATTTTTATAGCACTTGGGTTGGCTGAAGTGAATTTTTCCTTTTCTTTTTTATCCTTTTTCTTCCTAATTTCTAAGGTGGAGGTGTCCTCTTGTGGATAATTTAATGATGATTCATTCCTTCCAATTACTATGGAGTTGCCACAGTTGAAGTCCAGTTGACTCAAGGTTTGTCTCATCTATTTAGATAAGTTTTTTATTTATTTATTAGTATTATAGGTATATTATACTACTTTTTTTGTATATTTGTTAATATACACATACACATATACATATCCTATATATGTACCACGTGTAATGTGTATTTGCATTCATATAATAATGTTTCTAACATATCTTTTATTTTTAAGATATATTTCTTATTTATTTGTATGAATTCAACACATATTATATATAATTATGTAATTTTGTGTTAATTTATGGGTATAATTATTATTTATACTAGATATACTCATAAAAGTACATGTACACTCATATGGTATATTATACTATATTATTTCATTTTATAACTTAATTAACTTATCTCTAAATTTTTGTTGCATTCCAAACTTGATTTTAGAGATTCCAAGCAATTTTATACTATATTAAGTAATTATACTTTTGAGGGAAAAATTGGGATTTGGGGTCATTATTTTTAATAGGTTACTTTAAGTAACTTTTTTATCTTAGTTGTAAAGTTTAAGCTCATTGGATAGCTTTTTCCTAAAAACCCTAAATCTAGGCTCAATTGCTCTAAATGTGATTTTAGGGGCTCGTAAACTATACCTAGATCTAGTCTTATAAGAAATCTCTCGATTCTCTTCTAAAATATCAAACTCTAGATTACCACTCGTATAAATAATAACCTAAATCATAAAACAAATATAATTGAGCTAAGAAACACTAAAAAATTAAATTAATCAAATAATAATGATGTTACATAAGTAGATCTAGGTTCTACAAAACTTAGATATCAAAGATCTATTTTCTATACATCCTAAAATAAGAATCTAAAATCAAAATATAGAAAAAGAGTACAGGAAAGAATCATGAAATAGCAGTAAAATTAAATCTTAAAGTTTTCTCTTCTCTCAACTCTCTTGATTATTCTTGGCCTAAAAAATTCTCTAAAATTCATGTGTAATATTTCCTCTTTTAAACAAACCCTAACAAGATTTTATATAGGAAGTGAATAAATAAAAAAAAATAAGTTGGCAAGAAAAAACACGACTAGGGACACGATTGTGTCTTTTGGTTGTGTCCTTGACTGTGATTCATGTTGCTTCTCTCTCTCTCTCTCTCTTTTTTTTCAAAATTGGAAACGACAAGACAGAGGATATGGTTGTGTCTTTTGGTCATGTATTGAGTTGTGACAGTTGAAAATAAGCTCCAAATTTGTTTAGAAATGATATATTCATGTCGTTTGGTTGTACCAATTTTTAAACTGTCATAATTTATTTATTTTAGCATCGATTTGAGTAAAATTTGTTTTTATCTTCTTGTTTTCTCGCTTAGATCATTTCAGAACCTACAAAACAAATTTTTACTTAATTAAATATCATTATCTAAAAATAAACTCAAATATCAAGGGAAAATTAGGAAAAATCACCATGTAAAACATGTGCAATTAGGAACTCATCAACAACTTGTGATGCTTCTACTTGCCATTTTCTTCATTTCAACTGAGGTCTTTACTTGTGATCTTCTAGAAGTAACTTAAACTCGTGAGTATTAGTAATCATTTAATAGTTACTAGCATAGTTAAATTAAGGGAATAATTTATAGTTCATTCACTTGACTGATGAATGCAATAATAATTTGATTTGGATATCATTATGTTTAATTATTTTTCATATAAAGGAAAGCATGAAGTTGGATGGTCATCGCCATTACCACTATTACCACCACCATCGGTGGTCATCATGGTAATCATTATAGTTATGTTCGTGATGAGTTTGAAGATGGTCATCACTTCCATTATCACCATCATTAGCATTACCACCACTATGGCGAACGATCATGGATACAGCCAGTACAACTAAATCATCTTCATTTTACATAAATAATGGTATAGATGTGATAATCAATAAAACATAGCTTGCAAAAGCTGATCATAAGGTTTGGTTATGACTTCTAAAGAGGTCTTAAATCTCTTAAGGAGTGATATTATATTAGAGTTGTTTGTGTTTTTAAATTATTAAATGGAGTGAGAGAATGTAATAGAAAAGAATAAAGAATGCGTTTTTAGTGTTTGGGAATATCATGGAATGGAATGAGATGAAATTAAATGTGTAAACAATATTATTTATAAGAAATATCCTTACTTATTTCATAATTTTTTTAAGGTTAAATAAGTTATTTTAATTAATCATAATTAATAAAAGTTATATAAAATTGTGTTCTTCATTTTCAATGTAAAATCGAATTCTCTCTTAAAGTCATGATCACTAATTTTATGGAATCACGATTTTGCCTTGTAAATGCATTTTCAAAAGCAAGAAAAGGGAATAGAACCTGGAATCAACAAAGCTAATATTCAATTTATGGAATATTTAAATCCTAAAAAGTCTAAAGCAGAACTTTTTTATTCTTGTGTATGGGTCAATTTTGACCGGCAATAACTTTTCGCATACAATGGAACTCATTAATGACATTAATACGTTACATGAGCGAATTAGTATTGTGCTAGTACAAGTAAAATTTAAATGTATAGAATATAGATGGTAGTCTTTATAAAACTTAAAAAGATACTCACTATTACTAAATTGTATGTATATATCATTAGTTATTATATACTACTCCTTTAGACTATAAGAACCTTATCCTTGATCAATATTTTGGGATATGTCAATCTATGTACAAAACGATGAATTAAAAATACATGCTTTATGGTTATTATATGTGCATTTAATCCCTATTATTAAGATTAAGCATCTAAACTCCCAAACTTATAAGGAAATGCATTTGAACCTCTTGTTTATGTATTAATTAAGTTTTAGTACATTTTCTTGTTTTATTTAAGCCAAAATGATTATCCAGGAATCAAAATGGACCTTCTTAAAGATTTAGGATGTAAGTGCTATATTTTAAAAATAGGGTGACCAAGTGAACATAATGTAAACTTATATATTTATTCTATGTGTTCTTATTTCCTTTATCTTCAAAATTGGGTTTTATGCACTCGTATCTTAAAGGGAAAAAAAGCACTTAAATCCCCCCGCATGACTATTCTACCATTGTTAAAAATAACAAAAATGATAAATAAATAATGTGAGTTCTCTCAATTTTTATGATTTTATATAACCTTTTTCAATTTTAGTAATTTCTTTTGCTGCATTTGTCAAGGGTAGAATGGTTATACAGATGTCTAAAAAGTATGCTTTTAGAAATTATGGATTTAAAAATTCAATTTTAGAGACAGGGAAATTAAACACGTCTATAGATAAAACATTAAAAAATATATTAAAGCTTACTCTTACATTTTTACTTATACCATTATTAGTAATTTTTTCCCTTCATAATCATGACGTGTACCACACTTTGCTGATAATAATTTCACGTACAACAAAATATTGAGAATTTATATTGCGAATTAAACAACCGGTTTCAAAATACATACATGCATAGTGTATATACATATATATATATATATATAAATATATATGCATTTATTTTAACATTGAGTTTCAAAGCACAAGCATCATAACTAGATCATCCTGATTTTACTAAGGTAATATCTCAAATCAAAAGTAGTTAATAAGTAAGTCAATAAATACTAATAAGTTAATTTTAACTATCTAACCTAAAAGTTTTTAGATGATATTGAATAAACCTATGGAAGGGCTAGTTTCGAACCGTAAGCTAGCCCAAACTGTGAGTGGGTGGGCCTAAATAGACTTATGAACTACGGAGCCTTAAAAACCTAAATGGTTCAACCAATCAAACTCATTAAATAGGTCGGGCTAGCTCGTGCCCCTCCAATATTAAAAAAAAAAATGTTACATGCCTTCTTCTACTACTTTTCCATTTCCCAATGCATATCAAGTGCCATAATAAATTATAGTTAATAGTTATGTTATAATTTTATTTTTTTCGTATTAATAATTTGTTTTGAGATTTGAATGAGATATTCACATCCTTTATAAATTATAACTTTTTTGCTTTACTTAATTTTATTTAATATTTTAATATTAAAGTAACATCATACTTATACGGTCTAAATTATTTTTTTTGAAACAGAATAAAATTTCCAACTTCTCTAGTTAACAATTTATATGATATAAAGTGTTACAATCATTTCAAGAAAAAAAGTAAAAAATGAGATCAAGCAAAAAATTATTTACAATAATTCATAAGAATACAAGATGAAATTAAAGGAAATTTATAAAAATAATAATAATAATAAATAAAATAATAAAAGAGTAACCAATTCAACTGAACTGGCTTGAGCCTGTGCTGTCAAGGATCGAGCCCGATTTAACCTTATACCGATCTATGAATCAACGGCTTTAGATCGGTTTAACTCGACGCTCAAATGCAGTATTAATATATTATTCGCTACTTAACTTTATATATCATTACTCTATTTCCCGGAATCCATGTGAGTCTCACATGAGGTATTATAGCTAAGCATGCAAGCAACAATTTTCCGCAGTCCTGGAAACACAAAATATGTGTTTTGGAGGAGAAAAAAGGAAAACATAAAGTGTGTTTCGCATTATACGAGTAAATTGCAAGTAGTAGTAATCAAGCTTGCACTTAAATAATACTACTTGTGGAGGTTTTGGAGGCACGTAACTTTCTCTGGATTAAAGATTTAGAGAGGCCCGGAAGAATACGCGGAGGATTAATAGATAAGATGCCCACGAAATATATAAGAGCGGATAAGAAAGATAAACTTGGAGAAAAAATGATTTATTACAACAATGTGCTCTGTCTAAAACTTATGCGTACTAAAATATAAATAAGAATTTGATAATGCGTATTATCATGATTAAAAAAAAAAACTTGTATAGATAGTTACAAATATATCTTTGCATCGAAACTTTATTTATTCATAATTATCTCTAGACAATTTAAGTGATATACTACTTCTAATTAAACCATTTTGGACTTGCATACTCTAATTGCATTATTCAGTGGAGACCGACTTCAACAGTTCTACGTGCATTACAACTATAGAGTAGGAATCCTCCTCCTCTATCCCACCTTAGTATATAGAAATTCTAAGAATTTGGACTTGGAATAATCTACTCGATAATCCTTAAAAGCATTATACAACTTGTTTGTTAACATATTCGGTGATTAAAGTCCAAAATCATGATCTCCATTTATTATAAATCAATGTGTTTTCTCTTTTTTCATTGATTATAATAAGAAAGGAGAGATTCAAACCTAATCTATTTTATTTAAAAAACTAGTATTTTTGTTATTAAATTATAGGGTTATTGACTATAATAAATCAATGTTACCTTAACGATACATTAGAATAATTACAAATATTATCCCAAAAAACTTATTATATATTACAATGTATTATATATATATAACATGTAAATATCAATAGAATGTTAATAGTGAAAATAGCAGTTTTCAAATCAATTATCATCTGTTATTTATATATATATTATATATATCAGTATTTTATTAATATTTATATATCTACTAATATAAATTTCTTATTTGGTTGTCTCTCAATAATATTACTGATTCCTAAAAAAAAAACAACCAAATAGAAAAGCATAATGCAATAAATACAAATGAAAATACTGACTCAAACTAAAGAGACGAGGGTGAGATAGAATTGACTTTTTCATAAAGCGTGAACCAGAAATGATGGATTTAGACCTTGATTGAGTTTTTATGTTTTTCAAATATAATATTTTCAAATAATGATATTGAGTAACTAGGATACATATATATTAGCCTATATGTACTAAGAAGTTATAAAACATTCTAAAACTTAAAAATCCGTATATTTCAGGATATAAATTCTAAGTAGGTTCTACAGTAGTTTGTACTCAACACTACGAGATAATGTTCAAAATTTTGTAATCAAAACATAACTATAAGTCTATAACATCTGATGCCTATTATGAAATTTGCTCGAGAGGATTATTATAGCCAATTTCAGTCTGAAGTTGCCAACTATTTTGGACTGGGTCATATTGACAAAACATTCACCCAAAACAAAGCCGCCATACCTCATACCTTATCATACTGCCGTCTATAAGAAACCATGTATGAACGCAAGAATTTATTTTTCTTTGCACCAATATAATATAGCAAGACATGGCCCCACTCCTACTGTAATAGCTGTTGAGGAACAACGTACGTCTTCAATTAAAATGTACACATCAAATCAATCAAATCATCCTCTTAAGAAAAAAAGAAACTTTTCTATCTTTCTAATATTAATAATATTTTTTACAAAAACTAAATGTATGGAAATAAAAATTATTTTTTTTTAATACCTAATTCCTTAATAAGTCATCCGTTAACATATTTTATTCTATAATCATCTTATATCTTGAGAATAATTGATCAAAACTCACGTGCTTTTCACTTGATTATAGTGTAATTCTTGCTCCATAAGTAGCCTCTTTAGTCTTTACTTAATTACATTAATCTTTCACAAGACACCGGCCAATTATCCCTTAGTCTTCACTGTGTTTGAACGTTTGTATGATACCCATTAGAACTTCACGAATAAATAATAACTAAGTAGGTTTTGGTAGTTCGATCTCCGGCGAATGCTATGGCGTGCTAGAGTTTAGTATGTATATTATCATTTGAAGAAGACTATTATGGGTAGTTACGAATGTTATAATGTGCTAGAGTTTTATTTATTAATATCTACTGTTAGAAGATTCACGTGGTAAGTTTAGAAAGGTACATTCTCAAAAGTTTTACGAAAGTACTAAGATGTATGTCTTCTACTGTTTCATAACTGCTGTAATTATATCCATTTAAACATGCTTTCTTTTCTTTTTCCTAGATAGAAGTGCTTTTGCTCTAGTTACAGTTTGGGTAGTATCAACGATCGATGTGGTTATATTTGAGTTGACTTGTTTTGTTTAACTTAATTCGAGCTAATGCCTTTATAAATTTAGTTTAAATTATTCATTTGACTTTTATTGATAATAATTTTAATTTAATCTAGTTGACTCAACTAATTTGGTTAAAATATATCATTTTTAGTATATTTTATAGAAAATATATTAATCTGCTAAAAAAATTAAATGTAGATCAAACAAAAATAAAAAATAAATCACAGTTTTCAATGATATAGGTCATTTTTATTACTTTATAAATAAATATAAATTATACTATAATATTTTTATTAACCTCGGTTCAACTTGATTCAACCTCGATTGACCCTCTCGAACATTAATTTCTTCTTATTTTTAACTCAACCTTCTAGTTTCGATATGACAATATTGATAATTACTTTATTAAAAGGTTCGGATCGTCTCAATTTTTATATACCCTCTCAATTTTCCTCCATTAATACCATAATTAATGAGGTAAAATAAATATTGGAATAAGTATATTTTATAATAAAAAATTACATGATGTAAACACTATAGAATTTAGTAAAAAATAAATAAATAAATTGGAATAGAAATATGTAGTTTATTCTTAATAATAGTCCTTCCTAATATATAACTTTTTTTATTCTCAATCTATTCCCTTCGATGTTAATTGAGGTGGTGAACAGCGGTGTTCTACAAGCAATTGTAAAGGACATAGACGGTCTGATGTGGAGCATGGAAATGTCTTCTTTTAATTTATTTTTCTCAATTTTACTTAATTTATCTTCCTTAAAATATTATTATGTGTAATAATCGCTAAGATTATAAGAGATAATTTGGTTTATTTTTTATATTTATAACTGGTTCAATTTCCCAAATCGCAATTGTAAATCCAACCGCAAAAATGATAGTATGGACGAAATAATTGAGGGGAAAAACAAGAGAAAAACAAAAGAACAAACAGAATTTTCGTTCCGATGATTAATGATTTGTTATCCATTTTGTGGCCATTCCTATTTCGGACCGTCGGTAATTATTAGCAGAACCAGAAGAAAGTTTATCCGACAAAACATTCATCATTTGGCTTTGTCGCTGTAATTAAAATAGCAATATATGTAAAGCCCATTTTGCGGGTCACATGCTTCTCCAACACTTCCCACGACCAGCTGGCCAGCTCTTAACTATAAATAGAGAAACCCATTGCAGCTTATAATCATCCTCTACTTAAATATCTATCTTTTCTATATTTTCCGAGTGTGTGAGTTCAAGAAGAGAAGAAATGGCTTCCTCAAAGACATTGATGCTCCTTGGCCTTTTCCTTGCCATTTTCCTCATTTCAGCTGAGGTCTATGCTCGTGATCTATCTGAAGCAACTCAGACTCGTGAGTATTACCAGTCGTTTATTTTTTTTAAATTACTAGTAATCATGCACATGAATTTTATGGTATTTCTTTCCGGAAAAAACTCTTTGAAAGTTATTATTTATCTATATTAAAATTAAAATTATTAGAATAATCAAATATTGTAGTAATAATCTTTAAAAATTGGGATTACCAATGGTTTCTATCGGTAAATGATAGTACAACTATTGCAAATAAAAGGTAAATACTAATTAAAATATCATTGCTTTGCATGGTCCTCTTATTAGCTCCATTATTGAGGATATATGAATACTTAAGGGTATGCACAGTCCAAATTGCAAAATTAATATTTAGTCAGAAACTATTAATGCATTTAAGGACACCTGTCGATTGTTAAACAAAAAAAGTTTTTGTAAAATATGTAATTAGTCTTATAAGGATGAAAAATGTGTTTTTAAACTTGTTAATTAACTTCTTGAAACACTCATTAACAGAATTGTACTTGAGATGACGTAATTATTGAACCTACTGGTTGCCACATTATACCTATATAATATAAGAATATGGAGCCATGTAGATATTGTGTATATATAGGTTAATTTAGAGATCTTATGAATATCCTATTTTTAATTTGATGTTTTTCACATTTTACTTAATTTTTTTCAACAGAGAAAGGCGTACAGTTGGATGGTTATCACCACCACTACGGTCATGGTGGGCACCATCATGGTGTTTCCGCTCATGATGAATATGAAGATGGTCACCGCTGCCGTGGACACCATTGCGGTGGTTGCCGTGGACACCATTGCGGTGGTCACCATGGGCATAGCGAGCATAACTAAATTATCCGTGTTTCTTTGGAGTGTCAGTGTGCAAGTGATACCTAATAAAATGTCGATCGTAAATGCTACTAAATTTGTACGGTTGTGACTTCTCGAGAAGTTTCAGTTTTCTCACGGGTCGATATTGTATTGTAAGTTGTTTGTGTTTTTAAATTATTATACGCAGTGAAATGATGTCTTGATGTCTGTGATAGCCTGAAAAAAATAAGGCAATAAAAGAATAAGGGATGTATTCCTCTTAGTTGGTTAATCTTTGGATTACTGCTTATTCCATTTACTTTTTCTTCCAACCAAAGCACAGTTTATGGTTACCTTGGGTTTTAGCATAATCTATAATTTAACAAATTATCAAATAGCTAATCATGCTTAAAATCAAATTGTTATATAGTATTTAAGTATTTTCTTTTGTTAGCTTTGTCGATGGTAAAATGGTTATATAAAAGTTTAAAGATATACTCTTAAAAATTTTGAATTTAAACTTCTAATTTTAGAGATAGAGTAATTTAAGACGTTTCTAGAGTAAACATAAAAGAATATATTAAAGTTTACTCTTACGTTTTTACTTGTACCACGGATATGAATTATTGTTTTGTTAGCAATCATGACATGCGCTATACTATGCGGATAATAATTTCATGTAGAACTAAATATTGAAACTTTTGATTTGAAACTACGTGCATATATACATACGTATATATATATATATATATATATAACATTAAGTTTATAAGCACAATATCATTCCGATTTTATTAATGTAATGCTCCAAATGAAAAGTAATTAATAATTAAACCATTAAATATTAATAGACCTATTTCAATTATTTAACTAAAAAAATTTTATATATACAACTACTCAATATCTCTTATAATTTATATTGGCCTATATTTACATTCAATTTACAAAAGATATTATAATCCTCTCTCCTTTAACACACGATATGCCTCGTCTCAAGATTTACATGTCGTCCAAATCTTTTCTAATTTTTAGTTGTCCCCACGCTAGACACCTATTAGTAGGGAGGGTTTGCAACTGATACCATTTTTGGCATCACATGCGAAAATAGTCCACGAACAAGCTAACAGAGACTAATAGAATTTTTTTAACAACTTAACCCAAGAGATTTTGAATAATATTGATAAGATATTAACCACAAAAGCCTTGTAAACCAATACTAATCATGTCATACACTCCATATAGAGCTTCAATTAACATGCAATATTATAATAATTTATAATATTTTAGACCAAAAGTGATCAGTCAAAAAACATTAGTAGGCCCTTTTAAATTTGGCTTATAAAGCTTAAAATTAGCATTGACAAGATATTAACCACCATAATCTTATAAAATAATATAAATTCTTTCCTATAATACATGTAGGGCTTCACTTAACATGTCTCTCCCCCTAAAGCATGCAATATCCTCATTATTAGACCATATAATTAGGCTCAATACTCTCCCTTTTATTGGAGTACGATTTGGTTTATTCTTATCATCCTCAACTTAATAATTTATCTTAAAAATATAGGAGGAGTTACACTTTAGCGACACTTCCTTTCCTCCTTTGACCTCTTCTTTAAATCAAGTTTAAACACTCCCGAAACCATTTACCTATTAGTGCAAGGGTCAGCTCTTTTTCCCAAAAGTAAAATTTCTAACTAAGGTATGTTTTTCAACTATTTAACACAAGAGTTTCTAACTAATATTAATATATTATTGATTAATTGATTTTATATAACATTGCTCAATATCCCGACAATTCATATAAAACTCTATTTATATTCCATTCATACGACCAGCAACTAGGTAGGATGTGTAAGTTATAATTTTCTGCAGTCTTGGAAATAAACATTATGTATGCTTCGCATTGTACTAGCAAGTAGTAATCAAGCTTTAGCTTGTACATAGTTGCATTGATATAACACTCATTGTGAGGATTTTGGAGGGACGCAACTTTCTCTAGAATAAAGATTTAGAAAGGCATAGAAAAATATGCAGAGCATTAATAGATAAGATGCACACGAAATAAGAGCGGATAAGAAAGGTAAACTTTGAGCAAAAAGATTTAATAAAACGATATGATCTGCGTAGAACTTAACCGTAAGAAAAAAATATATAAGAATTCAATATGCATATAATCATATTAAAAAAAAAAACTATTATGAATAGTTATTAATAAGTCTATGCATTGAAATTTTACATGTCCGTAATTGTCTATAAACAATTCTAATAAAATAAAACCTTTTTCGAACTTGGCTTACCCTAATTGCATTATTCAACAAAGACCAAGACTTCAATAGTTCTATGTGCATTATAGCTACGGTGTAGGAATCCTTCTTTTATATCTATAACATCCCCGAATCAAGAATATTACAGACCGTCACGTATTCCTAATCTCTAAAGATACGTCAAGTATACCATCCGACTAAAACTTTAAATAATATTATAAAACTCTCCAAATAATCTTATATAATTAAAATTTCAAATAATGCTACAATAATTTTTAGTTAAAAAATATTAATGCTTAATTAATTATCATTATCATATAAGACTAAATAATCTTATGATTTAATTTTCTAAGGTAATCTTTAATACCAAACGCAGTCCTCACTCTTCCCATCCCCAATGTAACAACAGTTAGCTCCATAAGTTATTGAAATCAAGCAGTACAACTATAGATTTTGCATCTGAAAATATAATAAAGTGAACCGAAACTCAATACGTAACACACAACCACATACATGTATAATCACATGAGTAGAAATGCAAAACAAGTAAATCACAAAATTTATTCATTTATCTTTGATTTTAAGTCAATCACACAAACACATAATAGTGGTTCTCACAAGTCGATCACATTACAATCCATATCACAACCTAACGTTTTGGTGTATCTCTTCGAGCTCATCTATAGCCTAACGTTAGGAAAGCTTCTTTAGGCCTCTCTACGACAACCTAACGTTTGGCATACCTTTTCGCCCCCTTCTACAACAATTTAGATCTTTCCCAGATTATTTTCAAGTAAGACTCCACTAAGGACAATGCGCCACAAAGATCATCAAGGTTGCCCCTAGAGATCTACCACTCTGAACCCTTAGGACGAGCCAAATATAAGTAACAAGAGGATACATAAGTCCAATATACATTTAATTTATTTTAATTTTTGTTATCCTAATACTTAGATACAACAAGCGAGTGTCACATACCTTGATATTTGAAATCTATTACCAATGAACCAAACCTAACTTTAAATCCTAGAAATAATGAATACTCATTAAACTCCTTAAATATTGGATAAATGATTTCTCCTATTTGAAACTTACTTTTAGGTCATTTAATTTTCCTTAAATTCGCTTAATGAAACACTAAAAGGGTTTACTTTAGAAGTAATAAAGGAATAAAACAAAAAAAGAAGAAGAAAATACTCAACTTAAAAGAGCTATGACACAATCATGTCTTTTTGGCTATGTAACTTATTGAGTTACACTTCATTACTATATGGTATATGATTAAGGATACGGTTGTGTCTTTTCTTAGTATAACTTTTTGGTCTATTAACCTACATCACCTATTGCAAAGGACATGACCAAGGACATGGTCGTGTCTTTCGGTTATGTCACTATTTGGTTGAATTTTTTTTTTTTACTAAAACTTCTTTCTAAACCCTACAACAACACTCCAATACCTCAATACATGGACCAAAACACCCTTAAATTTTAGAAAACTCAACTTTATAACATAATCTCATCAACAACACTACCTATCTTTCATATCTCTAACTCTTATTTCCAATTTAATACTTATACCGTCAATATCAAACTTTTCCACTACTTTTATCACTTTAGCTATCAAATCATCACCATAATCTTTTTAAATAGAAATATTATAAGAAAAATATATGGTGTAAGGGATACTTTACCTTGATTTTTGATAATTTTTTCAAGTTTCTTTGTTTCCTACAGCTAATCAATGTATACTCCTAAAAAATCAATGTGTATCACTTAGATTTAATCATAATCTAAATTCCATAATTGACTCTTCACTTATCATTAGAAGTCTCCGAAGGTTGTGTAAGCTTTGCGATTCCCTTCTTCAAATGAGCTACATCACTAAAAGAGATTTAAATCAATTCAACTTTTTTCTCTAAAAACCAATAAGATTTAATAATCTTGATATACCTTAAGTGTTTCTTGGGTTTATGGTGGAAGAGTCATAATCGTTAACTCTAAAATGTCTAAAAAAGTTTCTAGGAAATTATATAATATATATGCACTAGTTAAGTTAGGAAATTTTTATATTTCTAACATTACCTTTCATTAAATCATTGCTTAAGACTCTAATATCCCTTACTTGTAACTTACTCATCCTTTATTTATTTTTATGGCTTTATTTTTTTATATTCCCTTTTTTTTTCTAGGGTATTATAATATCCAATCTTATATATAAAGTTCTAAGAATTTGAACTTAGAATAATTTACTCTGTAATCCTTAAAAGCATTATATACAATTTGTGCATGAAGAAATTTATAGATATTAACTTATAGGGTATAGTATCAAATATATATGTTTTTTAGTTAAAGTATTTGGTGATTCAAGTCGAAAATCATGATATCTATTTGTAATAAATCAATGTTGCTTTCAATGATAAATTAGTATAAATGCAAGTATTACCAATTCCTATAAAAAGACAAAATATAATAGAATAATGCCATAAATATAAATGAAAATAGCTAATTAGATTGGAGAGGTAAAGGTGAGATAGAATGTACTTTTTGATTAAGCGCGAATTAAAAATGATGGAGATAGACCTTGAATGAGTTTCATTATATTTTTCAAATATAATATATTCAAATAGTGATATATATATATATATATATTTTCCTTTTGATAACCAATCTTGTATATAGAAATTCTAAGAATTTGGACTTAGCATAATCTACTCTGTAATCCTTAAAAGCATTATATATAACTTGGATATGAAGAAATTTATAGATATTAACTTATAGGGTATAGTATTAAATATATATGCTTTTAGTTAAAAAATTTGGTGATTTAAGTCGAAAATCATGATATCCATTAATAAATCAATATTGCCTCTAACGATAAATTAGTATAACAAGATAATGCAATAAATACAAATGAAAATACCCAATTAAATTTGAGAGGTGAGGGTGAGATAGAATGGACTTTTTGGTTGTGTGCGAATTAAAAATGAAGGAGATAGACCTTGATTGAGTTTTCATTAAATTTTTTAAATATAATATATTCAAATAGTGATATATATATATATATATTTCTTTTGATGAAAGCATATTTTTATTGATATTATGGCAAATGCTATTACATTGTCTCTAGCATTACATGATTTCTAGAGATAGAAGTTTTGCAATATACAAAAGCATGAGCTTTGGTTTCATCTGTAAGCATTTTATATTTCCTGGTAATGACCTTGTTGGGTCTAACATCTGTAGATATAGGGGTCCGATTGGAATGGTCACATGCGTACTGTGTGAGTAGCGTGACGTGCTACACATGGCTTCAAAGAAATGAAGTAAGACTGTTGTTTGAAGGGATGATTAGGTTAGAATAAAATAAGGAGGAAGAACAGGCAATCTTAGTGTCTCAAATGCACAAGTGACAAACTTATCTCCTTTAAACTTGATATTATCCAAATTCATGACACTTCAGGTTCAAATCTTAATATTCATCTTCAAATTTGTTTATGTTTACTATAAATACACATTTACCTCTATCGAAGTTTCTTCCATTCAAGTTTGACTTCGTCCCAACCACAACAACGAGAGATCTTAATAGTAAGTCTTTCTCTACTTTCTTTTATTTTCAATTTTCTCTCTCTCTCTCTTTTTTTTTTTTCTTTTCAGTTTCATCTTTCTTTTTGAACTTTTAACCATAAACTATGAAAGTATAATCTATGGTACTTTGCTATAATGAGTTGAAGGAAATAAAGCGATTCCATTTGAACCTTTTTTTTTTTTTTGTACTCTTACTCTACTTATAAATTTCTCGTCCATTCTCTTCCTTTCAGGCTTAGTTTCTTTGACAATCCTCACAAGAACAAAACTCATTGAAATTTAACGGCAATGTACATTCTCATCTCATAACATATATATATATGTATATATATATATTCTCAGAACCCATATGAAATTCTTGCTCCCTACCTTGCTTGATTCTAGCCTCAACACTCGCGCTTTCTTTATTTCTCATCTTATTTTTTTTTTTAAATCTTGTCTTAAACTTGCTCATGTAACAATTCCCATCAGATTCATTAAGATTTGATTCCCATATATTTTCATGCATGGCACATACGTACATTTAAATAAATAATAAGGCATATTGCTTCTTAACAATCCTTCCACTGATTAGAACTCTGATCTAGAGTCCTCTTATTCTCAATTCTTATTTTATCTTTGAGGATAACTTGTTTTCACAACATCCCTAGAGATCCTCTTGCATGGGTCTTTTCCAAATTGAAGTAGTCATGGCATCTTTTCTCATATAGGTCGATCGCTGAGAACATTAGCTAATTCCATTATTCAATCAAGAGCGGTGCGAACCTTTACGAATTGTCTAACTTCAAGATCTCATCTTACCAGGTTTATTTCCTTTGTATTCATATTCTAAGAACATGATTGAATGCTTCTTGCTCATGTACTGAATATCTCTATGTGGAATATTTCATCCTTTATGCATTATTAAACTGTTATCCCCCCCCCCCCCCCCCCTCTTTTTCTTTTAAATATATACATATATATAGGAACTTCTATGGTCTTTCTACCGAATTAGTAGATATTGAATTATGTCTATGTATACCCCATTTTTTTTAAATATATATATATTTATATTCCTATGCTTACATAACATAAGTGTCGAAATCCTTGCACATCACTAAAATCTTTCTTTCACCAGTTCATTTAAGAAATATCTATATATATATATATATATGTATTATGGTATTGCTTGCCCATGATTGCTATGGATGGATGAAACAGCTCCAATCAGGCTAAATATTGAGCCTTGCTTTATCGTCGAAACAACTTATTGAGTATTGATTTCTTGACTTAGAGAATATATTAATTTTGTGCTCTCACAAGAAAAGAGATGAAGATCGATCCAAGTTAAAGCATAGAAGTAGCGAAGATGAAAGACTTTTAGTACATCACAATAAATGTCCACCACTCATCCCATATCCTCGGAATAAGTGGTTGGATAAGACTATATCTGAAGACATGTTCTAGGACAAAGCTAAGCATCGAGAAGCTTGTGCAACACCTTGCACTGATGGTGATCTCCAGTTTATTGAATGCCAGCCTCGTATTGATTCTAAAGACACCATCAAGGGAGATTTAGTGTTGCCCTTTAGAAACAAGAGGAGAGAGCTATCTCTTTCCAATACCCAATTCTCATTCCTAAAGGAGCCACCTTTTGGATGGGATGATTGGGTTGCATGCATTGTAGAGAAGTTAGAATACATGACTTTACTGAAGAAGGCTAAAGTCCTCCATGCTATTACCATTTCTACTCGGTTGCAATTCCTGCAAGCAAGTGGAATTGAAGTATGGCAGGCAATCATCTCGCGTTGGATTATTCTGACCTACATGTTTATCACTTCATAAGGGAAGATAACTCCAACATTAGAAGATGTGGCTATACTATTGAATCTTCATAGCTTTGGACGAGTTGACCTTACTGCCACAGCAATCTCTTATAAAGAGTACAGCTTTCAAACATCCTTAATGGGTGCTTTGCAAGCTACCCATACTAAAAAGAAGAAGCTATGTTTTACTTCTTAGCTTGCATACTTCTTTGAGGAACGAAGGAAGAATAGGCCTTAAGTTCCAGACCCAGGTCGCAGGAAAGAGTTAGTACCTTCATATCCTCTTTCTCTCTTCTCTTTTTATTTATTTATTTATTTTTTAATTCAAGTGTTGCAGTTGTCTCTTCATCTTATATGTTCTCTGTCCCATCTTTTACAAGAATGAACTTTCCACTTTCATAGTTTTCTGGCTTTCCCTGTTCGTATTCCCTAAAGGATTTAAGGAAGATGTTAGTCCATGACACTTCCTCTTAGCCATACGCATTGTCCAGGGTAAGTGATTCGCTCTAGGCCCCTTTCACTTAGGTCCACTTTATCGGCACTTAGACTTATATCACCATATTTCCATACGTTCAAAAGATCGATATGTGATCATTTCAAATGTTGACTTGGTGTTTCTTCGACTTTTTTTTTTTTTACAAGTGGTTTTGAAGACATTTTTCTCCTCTTGCTGTACAAGACCAACCCAGCCTTGCTCTTCCTAGAGCGTGGGCCTAGGTTGAGGGATCGATTGATCAGTCATTCTTATAGCTCATTGACATTGAGGGTGAATTTACATTCTACCCTTATGTTAAGCAGATTGCAAGATATGAAAACAGTAATGGACTTTATCCTTCTGGGTTAGACGGTGAGGTTACCATGGTGGAAAATCGAGAAAATATCTTCAATTCTTAAACCAAGTTCCTCTTATGGTGTATTCCATGTAGCTTGCCTTCACTTCTTGACAATAAAGACTTAGCCAGTTGCTTTTTAGAGAGAAGAGTCATGGTATGCTTTCCCTATCGAGTTGTACATCAACGTGGTTTTGATCAAAGAGTACCTTGTTTAATTATCGCAATTGAGACTTTTGAATCTTGATGCCCGTCACTATGTCTAAATGACTTTAGGAAGATTGACCCTAGAAAGTGACAACTATTCTTTCCTTCTACTGGTCGCTTTAGGGTTACTTCTCTTAGATGCCTGATACATTGGACAAATTGCCTAGATACATTTTAAGCTTATGCCTTTGCATTAGTAGGCGATACACTTCATGCACTTGTTATATATCATTACAAATTCTTTTTTAAACTCTTAAGGCTTAAGTTTTAAGGTAGTGGAGATGCACGAAGGTCTATTACTAAACAATCGGAATGTCCTAGTAAGACAATAGGGGTAAACTTTTCTTTTAAGTCTATGAACAACTACCCCTCGTCTCCATTAGTTGATTTGAGACAAACCAAGTGAGCATTTATTTAGGAGGTAACTTTATTAAATGCATCATGTTATTATATGTGTATAATTTTTTTTATTTTATTTTTTACATTTATTTCTTTGCCCTTGTAGGTTGGGACCAGCTTTCCTGTTGCAGGTGGCGAAAAGGAAAATGCCGCTAACTTGAGCTCTGAGGTTCATCCGAACAATCCTGCTACACCAGTGGTAGCTTTAAATAATGATGATGAAGACTTGGTAGATTATGGTGAATCTCTAGTCTAATGCAGGGATGCTGATGATGATAATGGAACTGGAAAGTTAAATGATTCTCCTGAAGTACAGGACATTATTTTGTTCGTTAATGAAGTAGGTGATGGCGATACTTCTGTAGATGCATTGCTATACTCGGGAATCATGAAGGTAAAGTATATGCAGCATCTATTGATGTCTCTCTACCTCTAGTTGATAACTTATCTCGTAGAGATATGGTAGTAACTCCAAAAGCCATCCCAAGGGAGATAATATCTTTTTATGAATTTGACATTCCTTCTCATTTATTGGAACCATTAGAGAGACTTTACTATATAGACCAAGATTTTTAGAATAAGTCTCCTATGTTAGGGATTGAGTTAGCAAATACCATGGTGCAAATGTTAGGAGAAGCTGCATCACTACTTAAGAAGTCTTGAAGGTCTTTGTCAAATGATATGCTACAACAACAATTGATTAGTTGTGTTGAAGGGGCTCATGTTTTAAAAATCAAGGGTAACAGACCCGTTGCTACCCAAGTTAAGAGATTGCTGAGTTATCGTGCCACTATGAGAAGCCAGGGTGAGCTCATGGCTAGGATTTAAGCCTTACAAGATGTTATTAAGGAGATAGACAGTGAAGCAAAAGATTTATTAAGAGATACGGACCTTAAGTCCATAGTAGGTTTAGATTGCCACCCTTAGTAGAGTTTAGCTATATTCATTTATTTTGCTGACATTCATTCTTCCCCACTGCGCCCCCCTCCTCCTCTTTTTTCGGCATTCGAGCTATTTTTCAACACTTTCAAATAGAACTTACTGATTGAATAAAATTTAATTGCTTTCCTCCTATTTTTTATTTATTTCAATTACTTTGTTGTATCAAATAACAAGGCTTCTTAGCCTAGAGGTGAACTATGTCACTGAAACCTGTAGGGGTCATTGTGCACTTTAGGAGATAGTGTCTCACTTAGTGGCAACATTGTAAAATAAATGCTATGATAGTAGGATTTGCTTCTTATAGCTTATGAAGCCTAGAGCATAGCGTTGTACATTAGAGGGAGGCTCTCACTTGCTAGCAACAATAAGTTGAGTATAAGATCCATAATTAGTTACTTGGAATTTGACTCGTAAAATTTAGGGTGATTGGCAAAAGGATCCGATCTAACCCAAATTATAAAATAAAGTTAGAAATATTAGTAAAAATAATCCTGTAAGTTTGAATTTAAGGATATAAATAATAAAATAAAAGAATATAAAATTTTCAAATTTTAAGTATATTACTCATTATTTATCGAAAATACGTAAAATGTATTCCGATAATTAACAAATCACTAGGGATAAATTATATATACATTAAAAATCATAAAATAACCTAAATAATATTTAAGAATATTTATTTATACTATATATGAATTTACATGTAGGTAAAAATACACGTAATTACTTAAAATACGTAAAATGTGCTAAAATAATGCTAGATAATTAAAGAAAATTCATAATTAATTAAGAAAAAATAAAAAAATTAGAAAAAATAAGGAATGATCCAAATTTGGGTCATGTTAGTTGGGGAAAAGAAGAAAAAATTCAACCAATTAAATTAAAACAATAAAAAAAGGCAAATTAAAAAAAGATAAGGCAATTGTCTAACCAAATTAATGTACAATAATTCCTCAAAACCTCTATAAATACCCCAAATTTTTCAGAAGCTCATTTTGGATGTCCAGAATTATAAAAAATCAAAGAGAGATGAAATTGAGAAGAAATTAGAGTTTTATAAAAAAAAAAAAAACTGTACAGTTGGGGCTTTTAAGGAGAATCTAGACCCGACAAGTACCTAGGAGTGAACAGCCATCACCACTACACGGTAGTAGCAACTCCTAGACCGACTGACAAGGCTACGGCGGCCGGCGGTAGCCGAAGCCATCCATACAGGTGAATCCGATTTTCAAGCCGATTTTGTTTAATTTTGTAAAAATATTAAATATTCTTAGAAAATTATGAAATTTTGTATTATGAATTTTTTAAGTATTCATATTAATGGAAAAATTTTATTTTGATGATTTTATATTTAAAAATATATTGTCCTTAAGAATTAATTTTGGAAATTTTTAGATAATTTTTAGGCCTTAAAATGATGCTTAAAATGGGTGATTTAAGGCTAATTAAGTAATTAAATGGTCATTGATTTAGTGCATAATTATATGTTTTAAGACATTGAAATTTGATGAAGTATTATACTTGTATGATTTAGGGTATTAGATGTAATTATTAGAGTAATTATGTAGTAAATAAGTAATAAGAAAAAATAGTAAATTTTAAGTTAATTTTGTAAATTAGGGTAATTAGGTGTAAAATCTTATTTGGGATGAATTTAGACATTTTGAAATGTTAATTGCTGTTGAGAGATGGTAATTAGAGTGATAGAAATATTATATGTGTATTATGTACATAATAGGTAATAATACATAATATACAATTATTGGAAATATAATAAATGGAAGATATTATAATAAAAATTGATATTATATAAATAATAGGAATGTATAATAAATCTAATAGAAAACTTAAATTTATGTAATTATGTGAAAAATATAAAAATTTCTCACATCAGGGTTAAATTCGGTACACTAATAAGGATTTAAGTATACCGAGTGGAATAAAATACTAATTAGAGGTAATTATGGTATTTAGCATACCCATAAATAATGTGATTAATTTCATATTATGGGTTACAACGAGTTTCCAAGATTCGTGTATAAAACTGTAATTAGAAATTAAACTAGAGCCTAATCTAGAAATCGATGTTGAAACTGAATTAGAACCTAACTCTAAACCAGGAATAATTGTAAAAGATTTAAGAATCTAGATAATTGGATATATTAAACCCTAAACGAAAGATAACAATAAGTGTTATAGGATAAAACAAACCTATAACAATTATATAAAAACTGAGATAATGTTGGTATTATAGGGATCATTAGTGATTGACTGAACGAATCCTACCTAGAGTAAACAAGTGAGGAGTCGAGGTAAGTTGCGATTAATATAGTGTTGTATTTTGGAGGCTTGAAATTGTACTTTATTGTGCTTATTCTGAGTTGATGATATGATTTTTGACATGCTGCTTAGTTTGTATTGTTTGATTTATATGAAATGATTGATCACCTTAAACTAGACCTAATCAAATATACAATCTGTAAACATAAATCGGACCTGCATAGCAACCCATTAGGGAAAATCTAGGATTCTCCAACTAAATACCAACCCTTTCGAAAGGGATAACGCTGGATAGCATAATGGGTCCCTTCTTCATCCTTAATCGAACTAAGTGACAGGTGAGGAGGTTGCGGCAAGGGTGAAGTTAATGGTTTGAAGGTAGTCATGGGATGAGCAATGTCTCCATTGCATAAGCTTGAGTTTAGTCGTGAGCTATTCCATTAAGGGTAGCTCCTCAACCTGGATTAGAGTTGACGCAATTTCTCTAATCTTACAACGGGCTGGATAATGTCATGCGATGACATTTGCTTGAACATGCATTGCATCAAATAATTTGGTTGATAACCTTGTTTGTGTTTGTACTATAGTTTTAAGTCCTCCATCCTAACTTACTGAGCTATAATAACTCACATTCTTATAAACATCATTGTAGGTGCTAGCTACGAAGCGGTTTATAACTACCTTGAAGCTAGCAACTACTGGATCTTGGGGAATAAGGAAAAACATTTGAAGAACAAATATATATTTTTAAAGTTTAAGCTCTTATTTTAGAATTTTTCATTTTTGAATAATATATTAACTAGGAAAAAGATTACGGTAAAACGTTGATTATAATAATTGAATTTTAGCATATATATATATTCTTACTTTTTTAGGTAAATGACTTATTGAAATTACGAACTGTTTACTTCAAAGTAAGTTAGTCATGGACGTTTTAAGTAGATCAGGTTTAGGACAGCGATTGTAAGGCCAACTTCTATCTTAGAATGGTTTGCACGGTAAGACTATTACGACTACTATTTTGGGGCCTGACATTGAGCACATGAGATAAAATAGTCGATCATACTTAAGCAGCGATAGTAATACGTACTAAGCATATTATTAATGGTCAAGAGGGTATTTCCCAATACTCAACCTTGTATTGCTTTCTCTTTACTTATTTATGTATTAGCCTTATGCGTTAAGGAGACATATCTCTAACTTTGTAGCAATAAGGAGACAAGAATATAATATACTCAACCTTATATTGCTTTCTCTTTACTTATTTATGTATTAGCCTTATGCGTTAAGGAGACATATCTCTAACTTTGTAGTAATAAGGAGACAAGAATATAATATACAATTAAAATTGTGCGCTAAGGAGATAAATCTCTAACTTTACAGCCACAACAAGGTAAAAGAAAGTAAAAGAACATAAAGAAATAGAAAAATGGAAGTTAAATGTTTCATTCATGTAAATTGCAAATATATTGTTGGATTTACAAATGAAACTTTTTAACATATTGAAAGTTAACGGGAGGGGTTATTGCATCAATTTTCGAATTAAAGAGCTTGTAGTAGTAGCTTTCATGAACCTCATGAATTATAAAAGGGCTTTCCCACTTTGGTGTAAACTTTGGTACTGGAATACCTCGTTGTACATGCTTTACTGTGAGAAGTACAACGTTGCCTTGTTGAAAAGATCTTTTCTTGACTAGGCAATCATAGGAAATACTAAGTCGTCTTTAGTAATTAGCAAAGTTGTGCTTAGTAGTATCTCGCCTTTCTTCTAAGGCTTTAAGATTTAGCATACATGGACTATTTGGTTCTAATTCAATGTTGAGAGCCAAGCATGCAGAGGGAACTAAGATTTCAATAGGCGTTACTTACTCAGACCCATATACCAAAGAGAAAGGTGTCGCCTAATTAGAACCTCACTTGGAAGTTTTATAAACCCATAGTGCCAATGACAAGTTGTCATTCCATTCTTTATGATTTTCGTGAACCATTCAATTGAGCACCTTCAAGAGAGTTTTGTTTGTCATCATCTCTATTTGGCTATTTCCCTTTAGATAATATGGTATGGATTTCACATGATCAATATTGTAAGAACCTACAGTTGTCATGCATGTAAGTTGATGAAGGGGGTGTCATTATTTGAAACGACACGCTTTGGGATCCTAAAACGGCAAATAATATGCTCCTTTATGAAATTTTCTATGGCAAGTCTTGTTGCATTCTTGAAGGGGATTGCCTTAACCTATTTGGTGAAACATTTAGTCCCAACAAGGATCCATATACACCCTTTAGATGGTAGGTTTATTGGACCAATTAAATCAAATGCCCAAGTATGAAATGGCTATGAAGTATTCAGGTTGTGCAACATAACTGTGAGAGCATGGATCATGTAAACCCCACAACTAGCTATTCGAGGTTTCGATCGGTTGAAAGATCCGATCGAGCCTAAATTATAAAGTAAAACTAGAAATATTAGTAAAATGATCTTGTAAGTTTGAATTTAAGAAAATAAGCAAGAAAATAAAAGAATATGAAAATTCCAAATTTTAAGTATATAACTCGTTATATATCGAAAATGCATAAAATGCATTTCGATAATTAACAAATCGCTAGAGATAAATTATATGTAAACTAAAAATCATAAAATAACCTAAATAATATTTAGGAATATTTATTTGTCCTATATATGAATTTGCATATATGTAGAAATAAGCGTAATTACTTAAAATATGTGTAATTACTTAAAATACGCGTAATGTACTAAAATAATATTAAATACTTAAAGAAAATTCATAATTAATTAAGGAAAAATCAATAAAAATCAGGAAAAATAAGGAATGATCCAGAATTGAGTCGTGGCAGCTGGGAAAAATAAGAAAAAAAAAAATCAGCCAATTAAATTAGAACAACACAAAAGTCAAATTGGAAAAAGATAAGGCAATTATCTAATCAAATTAATACACAATAATATCCCTAAAAGTCTATAAATAGGAAAAAAATTCAAAGAACTCCTTTGGATAGTTAGGGATTTGAGAAAAATAGAGAGACTCGAAAATTCAAGAGAAAAACTAGAGAAAAAAAAAAAAAGAAAAGGATAAACTGTACAGTTAGGGCCACAAAGGAGAACCCAGACCCGACGAGCAGCTGGGAGTGGACGGCCACTACCACCATACGGTGGTGGCAGCGCCCAGGTAGGCTGAAACACCCATGGCCACGGACGGTGGTCGGAACTACCCAAATCGGTGAGTTCGATTTCCAGCCCGATTTTATGTAATTTTGTAAAAATAGTAAATATTATTATAAAATTATGAATTTTGTTATTCTAGAATATTTTTGTATGTAGTTTTTAGGAAAAATATTATTTTGATGAAAATATATCTCGTGATATAGGGTCCTTAAGAAAACATGCAAAACCGAGCATGTTTCAGTTTAGAAATAAATGACCTTAGGAGTGTAGTTTTGAACCCAAAATTTATGTGTAAATTACTTAGATGATATAGAACAGTGATATGAAGCCCATTTTCAAAAATTCATTTTTAAAAATTTTAGATAATTTTTAGGCCCTAAAATGAGGCATGAAATGGGTAATTTAGGGTTAATAAAGTAATTAAATGGTTAATTACTGATTTAGTGAATAAGTATATGTTTTAGGATGTTGAAATCTGATGGAGTATGATACTTGTAGCATTTAGGGTGTTAGATTTAATTATTAGGTTAATTATGTAGTAAATGAGTAATAGGGAAAAATAGTAAATTGTAAGTTAATTTTGTAAATTAGGATAATTAGATGTAAAACCTGATTTAGGATGAATTTATACATTTTGAAATGATAATTGATGTTTGGAGATGATAATTAGAGTGATAGAAATATTAGAAGTGTATTATATACATAATAGGTGATAATGCATAATATGTAATTATTGGAAATATAATAAAAAGAAAATATTAGGATAAAAAAATTGATATTATATTAATAATAGGGATATATAATAAAATCGATGGAAGACTTGAATTTATGTAATTATATGAAAAATGTAAAAAATTTCTCACATCAAGAGTGAATTCGGTACACTAATACGGATTTAAGTTTACTGGGTGAAATAAAATACTGACTAGGGGTAATGATAATATTTAGGAGATCAGGAAGTAATGTAATTAATTTTACATTATGGGTTGAAACGAATTTCTAAGATTCGAATATAAAACAATACTTAGAAATCGAACTAGAACCTAATTTAGAAATCGAATTAAAACCTAATTTAGAAATTGAACTAAGACCTAATTTAGAAATCAATATGGAAACCGAACCCGAACCTAACCCCAAACCTAGAATAATTGTAAAAGACTTAAGACCTAGATAATTAGGTATATTAAACTCTAAACAAAACATAACAATAAGAGTTATAGGATAAAATGAACCTATAATAGTTATATGAAAAACTGAAACCACGTTTGTGTTATAGGGATGATTGGAGATGGCCTGAGCAAATTGGACCTTAAGTGAGTGAGTGAGGAGTTGAGATAAGTTGGGATTAATACGATGCTATATTTTGGAGGCTTAAGATTATGCTTGGTTGTGCTTGTTAGATAGTTGGATGTGTGCATGTTAGATAGTTGGATGTGTGCATGTGCTTGATTATGAGTGGTGCTATGATTCTGTTTGTTGTCCTAGTTTGTATTGTATGGTTTGTATGAAATGACTTATCACCCTAAACTGGACCTAATCAAATATACGACCTATAATCATAATCAGACCTATAATCATAATCGGACCTATATGGCAACCCATTAGGGGAACTTAGAACTCTCAGACCAAATACCGACCCCTTCGAAAGGGATAGCGCAGGATTGCAATTGGTCCCTTCTTCATCCTCAGTCGAACTAAGTGACAAGAGAGGAGGTCGTGGCGAGGGTGAAGTCAATGGTTCGAAGGTAGTCGTGGGAGGAGCAAGGTCTCCATTACACAAGCCTGGATTTGGTCGTGAGCTGTTGCATTAATGGCAACTCCTCAACCCGGATTAGAGCGAGCGCAATTTCTCTAATCTCACGACGGGCCGAACAATGTCGTGCGATGTCATTTGCTTGAACATGCATTGGACCTAATAAGTTGATTGATAATCTTGTTGTGTTTGTGGTATAGTTTTAAGTTCTCCATCCTAACTTACTGAGCTATGGTTGCTCACATCTCTATAGACGTCGTACAGGTGCTGACTAAGAAGCGACAAACAACTACTCTGAAGCTAGCAACTGCTGGATCTTAGGGAGTGAGAAAAAACATTGAAGAATAAACACATATTTTTAAGGTCTAAGTTTTTATTTTAGGACATATATTACAGAGAAATATTGTAAACTTTAACTGCAATAATTGAATTATAGTGTATATATATATTTCCTCACTTTCTTAGATAAATGATTTATTTAAATTACAAACTGTTTACTTCAAAGTGAGTTAGTTGTGGATACCTTGTATAGATCAGGTCTAAGATAGCGGTTGTAAGGTCAACTTCTATCTTAGGATGGTTTACATGGTAGGGCTGTTACGACTCTACCGCTTCGGGGCGTGACAGATCACATTACCATGTTATTAGCATGTAACACACTCCCTAGCAAAATTGAAGCATCATTTTCCATAATGGGCCAATAGTATCTCATATGAAGTAGGTGGTGGTATAACTTCCTTCCCCCTTAATGTTCTCCACCATCTCCGGAGTGCACTTCAGACAATATAATTTCTATTTCAGGAAGTGATATACATCGGAAAGGCTTTCCCATGAATGATATTCTGTACAACTCGCCCTCGTGTATAAGATATTTTCTTGCTTTATGCTTCACTAATCAGGCATTTGTGTTGTTTGTAGGCAAAACATTACTTTTCAGGTAATCGATGTAAAGGCACCTCCAATCGCCTGCATTTGCTACAAAGTGGCATTCTCCTTGGTTAGGGAGTTTAGCATACTTTAGGCAACTCATTTGTAGTTAGGATGCATCTTTAAACATTGTTGGCCAGTAATACCTTACATACTGAATGCAGCGATACAAGGGTGGCACTTCTTCTACATACTAAATTTGGTGGTATTTATCTAACTTTAAACAAGCTTACTTTGTACAAATACATCGAGACAAGACACCTTCTAGTCCCTTAAAATACAAGACGCCATTAATACAAGTAAAGTTTTTCAAAGTTGTCACATAAGCTACATTTAGATGTGGTAATTGTGCCTTGATGGGACTACACCAGTCGCCTGCGCTTCTTTATCCTCATCCACTAATTGAAGATCCATACATGGGATGAATTTCTTCATAACTTAGATATTTAAATCATTCTGTGTGGTTTGAATGGGAACTTTGGAAGCTAATGTTGCTAAGGCATCTGCATAGCAGTTGGCAAATTGTTTTTCATGCTTATACCCCATTGATTTAAACTTGTTAACCAAAGACCGCATTGTAGCCTTATAAGGCACTAATGCTGGTTCTTTGAGAGCAAATTCACCATTTGTATACGATGATTAGGTTCGAGTCACCGTGATTACATAAGTTAGAGGCTCCAGCATTTTGAGCAGAAATAAGACCAAGTAGAAGACCTTTATACTTAGCCGCATTATTGGTACATGGGTAGTCTAGCTTGAAAGCTAAAGGTATTTCTTAACCTGCTAGAGATGTTAAGATCACTTCGGCTCTTTATCCAATGCTATTAAAGGAGCCATCAATTACATTTGCCACTCTCCATCTAGTTTTGCTCTTATAGAGTCTTCATAGAACCTTGCAAGGATTGTATCTACAATAGGAGCCCTTTGTATCACATGAAATTGAGCCAAAAGGTTTGCTAGAGCCTGAGACTTAATAGCCTTAGGTGGCACAACCATGATGTCAGATTCTAATAGGATGAGTGACTATTTTGCAGTCCTTCCTAAAAGAGCTGGTCGTAATAATAAGTATTTTAGTGGATCTGAATGAGCAACAAGATTAACCTTATGAGCCAAAAAAACAGTAGCGCAACTTTTACATGGCGAATACTAATGCAAGGTACTGCATTTCGAAAGTTGAGTGTTTCACCTCGCTTCCTTAAAGTGACTTGCTTAGGTTGTAAACGGGTCATTCACCATCATCTAATTCTTGAACTAGTAAAGCCTTGATAAACTTATCGATGGCTATCAAATAAAGATTCATTGGTAACCCTTTAACTGACATTATCATCGTTGTTGACAAGGTGAGTATCTCCTCATCTGTTGTGTGGCTTATTCATGAGGTTATCCCCATTTAAATGAGGTTCCCTTTTTCATAAGCTATTGTAATGGATAAGAAATTTCTACTAATGTAGGGATGAATCGCCTAATATAAGAGACTTTCCCCATGAAACTCTTTAATTCCCTTGGACTAGTAGATGAAGGCATGGAGGGTATAGCCGATACCTTTGCTGGATCTACATTAATTCCTTTTCTATGAACAACGAATCTAAGGAATTTACTAAAAGCTACCTCAAACACATACTTTAAGGGATTCATACGCATTTATATAGACAACATCATTCAAAGACCTTTTATAGATGAGTTAAATGATCAAGCGCTCATATTGACTTAACAACTATGTCAATAATGTAGTCTTCTATAAAGTCATGCATCATATCATGGAATATGGCAGTCATTGCTCTCTAGTAGGTAGCTCTTGCATTTTTAAGTCCAAACGGCATGACTGTATAGTGGAAGTTTCCTACTGGTGTTCTTAAAGTAGTGCATTCAGCATCTTCAGCAGCCATCTTTATTTAGTTATAGCCACTGAAGCCATCTATGAAATGAAAATGATTCATGTTCAGCTATAGTGTCCAGCAACGTATCAATATGTGGTAGTAGGAAATCATCCTTTGGGCAAGTCTTGTTAAGATCATGGAAGTCTATGAAAATGTGTATTTGTCCATTCTTCTTTTTAACTAACACGATATTGGCTAGCTAGGTAGGGTGCTCAATTGGTTTAATGAAACCAACTCGAAGTAACTTTTTAATCTCTTCTTTTATTTATTCTTTAACTTCAGGACGAAAGATTCATTGGCCCCACTTTACTGGCTTAACCCTAGGCATAATGTTCAATCTATGCACCACTAGACTGGGGTCTAATCCTAGCATTTCATTATATGTCTAAGAAAATGCGTCCTTGTATTCTTTCAACAACTCTACTAAGTGGACCTTAATTTCTTACAATAGATTCTTATTAACAAAGATATGTTACAGAGACTCCCTTGGTCTTGCAAGGTCCAATCCTTCAATCTCTTCGACTTGGGGTTTCATTTGGTCTTACATTTAATGAGGGGTAAGCTGGGTTTCTTGCACCGTACCAGTATGGGATTTAAGGAAGATAAAAAAGCCTCCTTAGATCCTGAAGACCGTCATAAGCGATATACCCTTTGTTTATCTTCTTTGACAAAACTTTCTATGGTTTTATCTTTTCTTTACTTCTTCTTACCCTTACAGAAGCCCTGCATTCTTCTCTTCTTCTTTTGTTTATCCTGGGACTCATCCCATGTAGGCAATAGTATGCCAAAGGGTTTGGCAATAGTAGTCTCTCCATCTTCAACATTCTCATCAAAGTACCCTGCGTCGGCTAGATAAGACCCATTATGCTCATACGGATTCTTCTTAGCCGGAATGAAGACATATTTACCCTTTTAATGGCCCTTAATGCACTGGTGCCATGTCGATGGTATGAGGCTGTGATTGTACAGCCACTTCCTCCTAAACAGAAGATGGTAGGATACGGGCACGTTGATCACGTGGAATCGTGTAGATCCTTATACAGGTCTAACTTTGAAGTCCATGTTAACATACCCCATTATGACCATAGTTGTTTTAGTAAAGCTATTTATTGCAATAGATTGCTTTACTAGGTGTCAGTTGTCTATCCTTATAGCTTTGAATGTAGACATTGACATAATGTTTATAGACGAGTCATTGTCTATGCATGTCTTCTTAATGAGATTCCCGTTAATCATACTCTCCACATAAACAAGATGGTTGTGATTATAGTTTTTTACACACATGCCTGCATCAGTAAAGAGTACCACATTCTCATGTGCATTGGCTATCCTTTGTGCTAGCTGCGATGCATTACACTCCCCATATTATCTCTCAGAAATCTAGTTAAGTGTAGTTGTTGCTACAAGTCATGCATCTTCATTGAATCCCATTAAATCGAAGAACCTCCCAAAGTTAGGGGTCTTCATTAAGGCAGTAGCCATTGATGGGTATGTGCCTTGGTTGGTTTCTATTATTATTTTCTTCTCTTCATGTACTGCCCTCTTGTCTTGAGTCGTGACTAATAGCATTCGTAGCGCCATGTTGGGTATTGTATGTTGGGAGTGAATTATTGCGTACATCAACATTTTCTATGATAAGTTCCCCATTATGGATGCTGTCATTAAATATCTTCTTTAATGTGCAGCACTCTTTAGTTGGATGACCCATAGTCCTATGATATCAATAGAACTTAAGGTTATTCTTCTCGTTTGCAGTTGAAAAATGCTCTACCCAGGAGCTTTATGTTCCCATCCCATAACCACTGGTTAAGTACAGCATGTACCTTACCCATTAAGCACGGGAATGATATAGCTGATGTAGAGCATCGTGAACTATCATTCCTTAGCTTTTCGTTGTTTTTAAGACTTTCTCTTTGGGCTAAGCTAACGGATGTTGCTCATTTCTTGAATCTTCCACCTTTTATTCGTTGTCGCGCAACGGAATTTTTAGTTCTTCTCACAATCTCAATGAGTGCGAAGAAAGAACATAAATTAAGGTTTTCCAAGTAGATGACATATTCAGTGAACATCCCCTAAATGTAAATCTTCACTAATTTCCTTTCATCACACACATCTTGAATGTTTAGGGTACACTTTTTGAAGCGCTCTATATAATTTATCAAATCTTCCTTTGGGTTTTGTCGCGTTCTTCCTATATTTGTAATCATGACCCGTTCTTGCGTAGAGAAGAATTTCTCTAAGAAGAGCTTACAAATAGTTCTTCATGAATCAATCGATCCCGAAGGGAAGTTGACATACTAAGTGTATGCCTTCTCCATCAGTGATTTAGAGAATTCTCTAAGCTTTAGGTCATTATCAAGCCTATAAGGCTCTAAAGTTTTAATAAATTTTAGGAGGTGTTCCTTCGTATTTCCTTTTTTTCCATTGAATAGCATGAATTTAGGACTTACATAGTCCTTAGGATATGGCTTTGCTGCGATACGTTGGTCATATAGGAGTTTTAACTCTGGTACTCCCATAGACGATTTAGCTTGCATTTCTCTTATATAAACATCCAAGTCTTCCTTTGTTATAAAGGAAGTCTTTGGAGTAGAAGCTATGGACGTAGGTAGCAGAGCAGGGGGAAGAATGGGATGAGAAGTAGATTTGCCCAAGATTGGGATGAGAAGTAGATTGGATGAAGGAGTAGGCACTCATGAAGATGAAGAGTCGCCTAAATGGACTCTTACATTCCCCATTGTAGGAGTTGGTTATCGTGCAGGTTCTAGCGAGGTGGTTTTGTTACCTCTTCCTTGATGGAAATCTTTCTTAATGGCTGGAGGATTAATTGGTTGAGTTAAGGTAGTAACGCTTGACTATATAGCAACCATAGGATTAAGTAAAGTCATACCTTATTGCGTAGTAACAGTGGTAGTCATCCCGATAAGGATGGGTTGGAACATAGCCACGAACAGATTTAAAGCTCCCGTAGCGTCCTACATTGTCCGTACTGTCTATATGGGATCTAAAGGAGCCTTAGGTACCAAATGGTCTTGGTTAGTATTGTCAGGTAGTGAGGGTGGATTCTGCTCAGTAAACTCAACGTTGATGTCGAGCTCTTGGGAAGCGGTATCAAATGTACCGGTTGTTCTCTTCTTGAGATGTATCATGTCTCTGTAATCACTCTTCTCTAGTGGAGTCACCGAAATGTAGATGTAGAGGTTCGATTAGAGTGATTACGTGCGTACTGTGTAAGCAACGTGCTACACGTAGCTTCAAGAAATGAAGCAAAACTGTCACTTGAAGAGATGATTAGGTGAGAAATACTAGGTATTTATGGGCTCTTCGGCATGATAGCATCTATTGAATCATCTAGGTGATTAACGGATGTAATAGAACTTACTGGATTTTTTATTATCTAGAATGAGCTAACTAATGAGCCCAAAGCCAGTAGCTTTCCTTATAAGTGGATGAGCCTGTTTAAAAAAGATTGGAGGCAGACGGACTCGTTTAACGATCCCTATTCCAAACCTACTAAACCAAATCTCCCCGAATCATCCTAATAGGGATTGAATTTTTTGGGCCCTATCACTAATAACTCAAGCTTAAATAAATAATTGATTTATCTTAATAACTAATATAATAATTTTTAGCCCTCTACAATATTAAAATTCAAAAAGGGACAAATGGAAGAGTGGAAAACAAACATAATCGTTTCAATTTGCTGCATTTGCCTAACAACATTTGCCAAGTGATCTCCTTCCATATTAAACAGCCAAGATACATATATTAAACTATATGTATTAAGAAATTATAAAATATTCTAAAACTTAAAATGTGCAAATTACCTCATACAAATTGTAATAAGCAGGTTCAATCGTAATTTATATTTGAAGCTCATGAGGTAGTGTTTAAAATTTTGTAATCGCCTGCCTTTATCATTAAATGCATTTTCTGCAATTTACTCAATAGGACTGGTGGATAGTTTTGCGATATAACTATGCTTATAATGCTATTCTCTTTTTTACGATGAAATTGGTTCGGTCCTTTTATCTCACATTTTACTTAATATTTATTGCATCCGAACTATTGAAAATAAAATAAATTTAATCGTCTAATCTAATGAATATTAAATGGGATGAAAAACTGGATGGATGTTTAAAAATATGGGCGGAAGCAAAAAAAGCTTTCAGATTTTGAGTTTGAAATTACCTACTATTTTGGACGGGGTCGTATTGACAAAACATTCATCCAAACCAAAGCCGCCATACCTTATACCATATCATACTACCGTCTACAAGAAACCATGTATGAACACAAGAATCGACTTTACTTAGCTTGAACACAGCAAGACATGGCCCCACTCCTAGTGTAATAGCTGTTGAGGAACCAACGTACGTCTTCAATAAAAATATACAGATAAAATCCACCATCAACACAATTATAATATACGATCTGATAAACAGTACTTCAATGATAAAAAAAAAAAAAATCAGCCTTTTTTTATATTGAATTTATATTTTATGAAAATGTAAATGTATAAAAACATAAAATATCTTCTTATTTAGCTCCTTAATAGTTTGTTCGTAAATCATCCATTAACATTTTCGATTGTATAATTCTTGAGAATAACTGGTCAATCTCACGTGCTCTTCATTTAATTATGCAATCTTGCTGTATAAGTAGCCTCTATACTTGATTACATTATTCTTTGACAAGACACCGGTTAGTCTTCACTGTGTGTTTGAAGATTTGTATGATATCCACTAGAACTTTGCAAATAATAACTAAGTAGGTTTTGGTAGTTCAATCTCCTGCCCCCTAATATGGGAAAAGACTCGTTATGAATACCATACGACGTGCTAGAGTTTAATATTTATACCATCATTTTTAGAAAATTATTGTGGACAGTTACAAATGCTACGATGTGTTAGAGTTTTATTTATAAATATGTACTATTAGACCATTTACGTGGTGTATCACATTTAATAAAGTTTATAAAGGTATATTTTTTAAACTTTTAGGAAATTACTAAGATATATATATCTTCTATTGTTTGGTGATTGGTATAGGTATATCTATTTAAATGAGCTTTTTTAAAAAAAAAAATAAATAAAAGTGCTTTTGCACTAATATAATTACTTTATTGAAAAGAAAAGCTCCGTATCAAAACATGGATGGTCTTAATTTTTATATATCCTATCAATTTTCCATGACATATGAACCAAAAGTTAAAGTTACTTAGAAATTTAAACAACTTTATGACATGATGGTGATCAATTATAATGACTCATTTACTTAGAAATAATAAAAAAGGAGTAAAATATGTATTTCCTTACAACTGTTGAATACCTTTTTTTTACTTGGAATTGGGAGGAAATTTTAGTTTCCACAGGGCTTTTTTTTTTTTTTTTTCTCACTCCATCGAGAATAGTTTGTTACCTCAAAAGTGGTGGACTTTTTTATTCTAGAATAAAAAGTTTTAAGATAAAAAAGTTTAAATAGTACAACCATTATACTCTCATTAGTATTACAAGAATGACAAAATAGGGGTAATTTTGTATTCTTAGTTATATTATTAACTTAATACCACGATTAATGAGATAATGTAAATATTAGAATAGGTATTCCCTATAATAAAAATTTATAAGAAATAAACATATAAAATTTAGTAAAGAAAATACTGGAATAGAAATATGTAGTTTATTCTTAATTATAGTCTGTTCTTAATTATAGTCTTTCCCAATGCGTAAATTTTTTGTTCTCTATTTGCTACATTCTTAGAAAGTAAATGGCTATAAATGTTAATTGAGGTGGTGAAAAGTGAGAAATGATTTAATGGTACTAACATACTATATAAATTGATGAATAATATATCAGAATCAATAAAATTTTGATATGTAAATATATAATTAATATTTTTTCAAAAAGTATATTTTTTCACTTTTAAGTATTTAAATATCATTAATACTTGTGCAATACTCATTCTCATCGATTTATATAATATATTAGTACTATTGAATTTTTTTTTTTTCGTGAAGAGTGGTGTTCTATAAGCAATTATAATAGTGATTTGGAAGAGCATAAGTTTATTAGTTTTCTATTTATAGAATGAAATTTGATTAATTGAAATTGAGATTTTGATATTTTTTATTTTGTAATACCATCAACCCCGGTGAATAAAACTTGTATCTTATTGGTTCAACATAGATACTAAAACCCTTAAAAAGAAAGGATTACCACTCAAACATTTATAGACAGTTAGCTAGACTTAGGATTATGTTAGAAGATGCAGATAGGTTCAATAAGTTCGAGTTATGATCTAATATGTAAAACCATAATCCGAGCTAGAGTGTGAATAGAACAGATAAATAAAGCGCATTTATAGATATGTTTGGTTTATAATTTGGTTTATTTTCTATATTTATAACTGGTTGAATTTCCCAAGTCGCAATCGTAAATCCAACCGCAAATCTTAAATGATAGTATAGACGAAATAATTGAGGACGGAACTTTCGTTCCGATGATTAATGATTTGTTATCCATTTTGTGGCCATTCCTATTTCGGACCGTCGGTCATTATTACCAGAACCAGAAGAAAGTTTATCCGGCAAAACATTCATCATTTGTCTTTGTCATTGTAATTAAAATAGCAATATATGTAAAGCCCATTTTGCGGGTCACTTGCTTCTCTCACACTCCCATGACCAGCCGGCCTGCTCTTATCTATAAATAGAGAAACCCATTGCAGCTTATAGTCATCCTCTCCTCAAATATCTATCTTTTCTATATTTTCCAACTGTGAGAATTCAAGAAGAGAAGAAATGGCTTCCTCAAAAACATTGATGCTCCTTGGCCTTTTCCTTGCCATTTTCCTCATTTCAGCTGAGGTCTCTGCTCGTGATCTTGCTGAGACAACTGGGACTCGTGAGTATTATCAGTCATTTTTTTTTTTTTAATTACTAGCAATCATGCACATGAATTTTATGGTATTTCTTTCGGACAAAAAACTTTTTAAAATTTATTTATTTATCTATATTAAAATTAAAATTTTAGAATAATCAAATATTGTAGTAATAATCTTTAAAAATCGGGATTACCAATGGTTTCTATCGGTAAATGATAGTACAAATATTGCAAATAAAAGGTAAATACTAATTAAAATATCATTGCATGGTCATCTTATTAGGTCCACTATTGGGGATATATTAATACTCAATGGTATACACAGATCAAATTAACTAGAACTCATGCACAATTAATATTTAGTCAGCAGCTATTAATGAATTTGAGGAGACCTTTTGATTGCTAGACGAGGAAAGTTTTTTTATAATATATATAATCAGTCTCATAAAGATGAAAAATTTGATTTTAAACTTGTTAATTAGTATTTTAGAAAACTCATTAACAAGATTCTACTTAATACTATGTGATTAAGGAACCTACTCGTTGCGACGTTACACCTATATAATATAAGAATATGGAGCAATGTTGATACTTGTGTATATGTAGAATAATTTATTTAATTTGATGTTTTTCTTGCTTAGTCATTTTATTTATATTTTTTCAACAGAGGACAGCGTGCAGTTAGATGGTCATCACCACCACTACGGTCATGGTGGGCACCATGGCGGGCACCATCATGGTGTTTCTGTTCATGATGAATATGAAGATGGTCACCACCACTGCCACGGACACCACTGTGGTTGCCATGGACACCATTGTGGTGGTCACCATGGGCATAGTGAGCACAACTAAATTATTTGTGTTTCCTGCATGGGGATGATACCTAATAAAATATGTCTCTCGTAAAAGCTACCGAAGTTTGGTTGTGACTTCTGGAGAAGTTTTAGTTTTCTCACGGGTTGATATTGTATCGTGAATTGTTTGTGTTTTTAAATTATTACACGCGGTGAAATGATGTCTTGATGTCTGTGTGAAAGCCTAAAAAATAAGGCAATAAAAGAATAAAGGATATATTCCTCTTCTTGGTTAATCTTCGGATTATCGCTTATTCCATTTACTTTTTCTTCCAACGAAAGCACAGTTTACAGTTAACTTGGGTTGTAGCATAATCTATAATTTAACAACTTATTAAATACCTAATCATGCTAAAAATCAAATTATTATATTTATTATAAGTACTTAAATATTTGTTGATGGTAAAATGGTTATATGGAGGTCTAAAATATACTCTTAAAAATTTTGGATTTAAACTTCCAATTTTAGAGATAAAGTAATTAAACACGTCTCTAAAGGAAAAATAAAAGAATATATTAAAGTTTACTCTAACGTTTTTAGTTATACCACATATATTAATTATTGTTTTCTTCACAATCAGGACATGCACTGTACTATGCGGATAATAATTTCATATATTACTAAATATTGAAAATTTTGATTTCATTGAGTTTCAAAGCACAAGCATCATAACTAGATCATTATGATTTTATTAACTTAATGCCTCAAACAAAATATAGTTAATAATCAAGCCACTAAATATTAATAGGTCTATTTCAATTACTTAACAAAAAAGCTTTTATATATACAATTACTCAATATCTCCTAAAATTTATATGAGACTACATTTACAATCAATTCACAAGGGATATTCAAATTCTCTCTCCCTAAACACACTATGTACCTTTGTCTTGAGATTTACAATTGGCCCAAATCTTTTCCCATTTTTAGTTGTCCCAACACTAGACACCTATTATTCGGGGTTTGCAATTGATACCATTTATGGCACCCCAAACTAAAGCGGTCTATGAACAAGCCAAAAAAAGTTAATAAGTCTTTTTTAACTATTTGGCTCAAAAGATTTTGAGAGGTGTTGATAAGATATTAATCACAAAGGCCTTATAAACCAATATTACTCACCTCAATATTCAATATGAAGCTTTGGTTAGCATGGAATATCATGATAATTTGTAGTGCTCTGTGCTAAAAGTGGTCAATAACCAAATCAAAAAATATTAATAAGCCTTCTTGAACAACTTGGCTTAAAAATTTATAACTAGTGTTGATAAGATATTAATCATCATAATCTTATCAATTAATATCAATTTGTTTTTACGATACATGTAGGGTTAGATCATACAATTGGGCTTAATCTTCTCTCTCTTATCAGTGTATCGTTCAGTTTATTCTTGCCACCTTTAACTTAATAATTCATCTAAAAAGCATGTTATAGGAGTTACACCTTGGCAAGTCTTCTCGTCCTCCTCGTTAGACCTCTTGTCCAAATCAAGTTAAAATAATCCCCGAATCATTTACATACTAGTGTAAGGGTTGGCTTTATTTCCCAAAATTAAAATTTTTAATTAAGGTATTATATTTCAATTACTTGATATAAAAGTTTTTAACTAATATTAATATGTTATTCATTAATTGATTTTATATATCATTACTTAATATCTCCAACAATTGATATGAAACTCTGTTTATATTTCATCCATACGACCCGCAACCGAGTAGTGCGTGCAATTTATAATTTTCTACAGTCCTGGAAATAAACATTAGGTATGCTTTGCATTGTACGGGTAAGTAGTAATCAAGCTTTAGCTGGTACTTAGTTGCATTGATATAATACTCATTGTGAGGGTTTTGGAGGGACGTAATTTTCTCCAGAATAAAGATTTAGAGAGGCCCAAAAGAATATGCGGAGGACTAATAGATAATATGCACACGAAATAAGAGCCAATAAGAGAAAGATAAACTTTGAGCAAAAAGATTTAGTAAAATGGAATGATCTGCCTAGAACTTAATCGTTGGAAAAAATAAATAAGAATTTAATATGCGTATAATCATATTAAAAAAAAAGAAGCTAATATGGATAGTTATAAATATTCCTATGCATTGGAATTTTATATGTCTATAATTATCTCTAAACGATTTACTTAGCATACCACTTCTCATAAAATAAAATCTTTGTCGAACTTGGCTTACTCTAATTGCATTATTCAACAAAGACCAAGACTTCAATAGTTCCATGACGTGCATTATAGCTATGGTGTAGGAATCCGTCTTTTATATCCAATAGCATTATATAACTTTTACATGAAGAAATCCATAGATATTAACTTATAGGGTATAGTATCAAATATATACGCTCTTAGCTAAATATTTGGTGATTCAAGTCGAAAATCATGATATCCATTTGTAATAAATCAATATTGCTTTAAACGATAAATTAGTATAAATGCAAATGTTACCAATTCCTATAAAAAGACAAAATATAACAGCATAATGCAATGAATATATATGAAACTATACAATTAATTGGAGAGGTGATGGTGAAATAGAATGGATTTTTTTATTGAGCGCAAATTAAAAATGATGGAGATAGAACTTGATTGATTTTTCATTATATTTTTCAAATTTAATATATTCAAATAGTGATATATATATATATATATTTTCTTCTGATGAAAGCATATTTTTATTCATATTATGGCAAATGCTATTACATTGTCTCTAGCATTACATCATTTCTAGAGAATAGAAGAGGGGTAAACAAACATAACCGTTTCAATTTGCTGCATTTCCCTAACAGCATTTGCCAAGTGATCTGCTAGTACTATATTGAATAGCTAGGATACATATATTAACCTATATGTATTAGGAAAATTATAAAATATTCTAAAACTTAAAATCTGCAAATTACCTCATACAAATTATAATAAGCAGTTCCAACCGTACTTTATATTCGGCCGTGATGTGGTAGTGTTTAAAATTTTGTAATCGCCTGACCGTATCATCAAATGCATATTCTAAAATTTAATGCACAAGACTCGTGGACAGACTTGAGATATAACTATGGTTACGATGATATTCTCTTTTAACTTTTCTGATGCTTTCATTCAATATTCATAAGATTTCACTTATTGAAAATATAGTTAGTTTAATTATCTAAATTTAATGGATATTAAATAAAAAGTGGAGTAGAAAATTTTAAACATATGGACATGACCTTAAAAATAAAAAAAAAAAAAAAAGAAGCAGATTTTTAGTCTGAAGTTGCCACCTATTTTGGACTGGTTCGTATTGACAAAACATTCATCCAAGACAAAGCCGCACATCTCACACTACCGTCTACAAGAAACCATGTATGAACACAAGAATCGACTTTACTTAGCTTCAACACAGCAAGACATGGCCCCACTCCTAGTGTAATAGCTGTCGAGGAACCAACGTACGTCTTCAATAAAAATATACAGATAAAATCCACCATCAGCACAATTATAATATACGATCTGATGAACAGTACTTCAATGATAAAAAAAAAAAATTCAGCCTTTTTTTATATTGAATTTATATTTTATGAAAATGTAAATGTATAAAAACATAAAATATCTTTTTATTTAGTTCCTCAATAGTTTGTTCGTAAATCACCCATTAACATTTTCGATTGTATAATTCTTGAGAATAATTGGTCAATCTCACGTGCTCTTCATTTAATTATACAATCTTGCTGTGTAAGTAGCCTCTAAACTTAATTACATTGTTCTTTCATAAGACACCGGTTAGTCTTCACTGTGTGTTTGAAGATTTGTACGATATCCACTAGAACTTTACAAATAATAACTAAGTAGGTTTTGGTAGTTCAATCTCCTGCCCCCTAATATGGGAAAAGACTCGTTATGAATACTATACGACGTGCTAGAGTTTAATATTTATACCACCATTTTAAGAAAATTATCATGGACAGTTATAAATACCACAATGTGTTAGAGTTTTATTTATAAATATCTACTATTAGACTATTTATGTTGTGTATCACATTTAATAAAGTCTATAAAAATGCATTTTTAAAACTTTTAGAAAATTACTAATTAAGATGTATATTAGACTATTTGGATCTGAACATTCATTATTTTCTTTATGATTTTTTTTCCTTTTGAAAATTTTTTTCCACCAACTAATATTTTATAGTTTTTTAAAAATATTTTATACCACATAAAATCTATAAGTGTGATATCCTATAGAGCCTATGGATTCTTTTTTGCCTTTATTTATGCTAAATATTTTGAGTCATTCTTATACAAAATCATGCTCAATCGGATGATGATGGTTGGATTTACAAGTTGATATTAACTGTCGATTATCATTACATAAGGAGAGAATCGATGGGTAGTATACACTATGTAAAAATTATCAATCGAATTTAAATATATAGATGGTTACTTAAAAATTTATTATCTATTTTGTTATATGTATAAATATAATTTATAGTTATAGATCATGTGTACTTATACATAACCTATACTATCACCAATTGAATCTTTTTTCTCATTAAACATATATTAGCTACGTTTCCTACAACAAATGGCCTATTAATTTTATACATATCAGCTTCGAAAATTATTGGCTCTTCTTTTATTGGCCTATCAATCATATCTGTGGTCAATCGTAATAAGTTAAGATCGCTTTTAAAACTAAATTACAAGTAATGCAAATATAACCCGTTTCAATAAAATGACAGAATATAACATTAACAATATAATGCAACAAATGAAGGCCATAATGTCGACTTAAATTGGAGATGTAGGATATTTTTGAGCTTGGAGCGTGGACCATAAATGATGGTTTATAATTAGATCATCAATTTGATTGGGTTTCCATTATATTTTTCAAATCTAATTTAAGTAGTAGTATTTATTGTTAGGATACATATGTTGTACTGGAGATATTAAGAAATTACAGAATACTTGAAAAATCGAAACCTGTTCATTGCAATGTACATGCACGATATAGATTTTTAACATATTAGGCAAGAAATATGAGATGATGCCTTATGTCCTATACTACAAGTATAGTGTTTCCATATCCTAATCATAACATATAACTTACTTCAAGCTTACTTAATAGTACAATATTTGAGAAATTTCATGATGTAACATGTTCTAATGCTTATCTATAACTGCTACCATTATTAGTATTCGATTTCAATATGAAGTTACCAACTACATATATACACATGTTCGGTCATAGTTTTTAACTATTTTGGAATGGGTCACACAACACATCCCATCTTTACCGAAATTTGGTCGACATATCTTATACCGACTGGCCGACTATATTGTAGTCTACGAGAGAAAAAAAAAAAAAAAAAAAAAGTCATGTATGAATAAAAGAATTGATTTTTCTTTGTGCAAATACAGCAAGATTTGGTCCCACTGCTAGTGTAGTAGCTTTTAAGTAACCAACATCTTCAGGAAAAATGTACAGATATAAGATACTTCATCTAAAGATAATTATATAGTATTCGAATAAGGAGTGTTCAATTTCAATATTGATTATATCTTTTACATAAAAGTAAATACATAAAAATATAAAAGTTTTTCTTTCTTTTTTTTAATTTTGAGCCTATTTGAATTATCTTTTTTTTTTTCGTCTGTATTTAACTCGTTTTTAATTTGTATCTATTTGAAATTTAACATTTAAAAAACTATTTTATCTATATTTTATCTATTTTTATTTCACAATTATAACGAAGATGGTGATTGAAGTGTCAGAATTTGAAAATGAAAATTCGTATGCTTGTAAGATAAAAGTTTTGAAAAATATATTTTGTGTTAAAAATGTTTATTTTAATTTGCATTTTTGAAAAAATATATTTATATCTCTTTTATGTTATATTCTTACCAAATACAAAGATTTAAGTAAATAAGAATCAGATACCAATAAAACCAAAAATAAATAAACCAACGAAGCCTTACTTGTGAGTAACCGTTAGTCCATTGTATTATTTTCAAAATAATTAGGTCAAACTCACGTGGTTTTCATTCGATCATAGTATAAATATTTTTGCTGTATAAGTAGCCTCTTTTTTCATCCCTTGGTCTTTACTTGTCCATTGAATAAAATAATAAAAATAAATAAACCGTACAAAATCAAGGGCAAAATAATCATATATCTATTGATATGCGCATTTTGATAAAGATTTGAGAATTCAAACCTACAAATTTCAAAAATAATGAGACTGAACATACGATAAAATAAACAAATATAAACATGTATTTTTACCGATTAACCTTGTTTTATTCTTATAATAGATAAGTATTTTAATGCACTGTATATCTATACGATGTACAATATAAGGGTGCCTTATATTCTTTTTTTTCCTTTTTCGATAAAAACTTATAATCTTACCATCAATGAGTACGAGTTACATTACAGTTTTCTCCTCTTCCTTGTACCACAACTTGCGAGTTGCAACACGCCGCCACCACAGATCTTCTGGGACCCGCCATTTACAGCCTTAATTGACATTTATGTAACAAAGCACACTGCGTTTCGTGTGTTTTGGCTACCTCACAGGCAGGCCATATGAGCAAAGCTTTAATAATAATGTCCTGAATATATTTGATAAATAATATGTGAATATTAATAAAATTTTAATATATAGAAATATTTTAATATATTTTATTATGAAGTATATTTTTTATTATTATTATATATTTAAATAGTATTGATATTTATATGCAATCCATTGATTAATGTGATGTATTTATATCATTAAATTGTTTTTTCATATGATAGTTAGAGATTTACAACATTAAATCTATATTTTATGACCTTTTATTTTTATATGTTCATTGATAAATCTATACTTATTAATCCGTGTGACATATTATTAGTATTAAATCATTTTTCCATTAATATTAAATTTTTAGGAGAAGTAAATATTTAAGACTCAATATTGACTAGTTTTTTATTTGAGTCCTAAACATTTCGTTTTTTTCTATTTAAGTCTTTTACATAGGTAAGTAATGTCATTTTAGAACTTTTGTTAAATCAGTTACTTTTTCCATCAAAAATAAATGATGTGGCATTTTTTATTTAAAATTTAGGCCACATGACACATCAACATCACTCATGAAGTCATAGTTAATAACTAGATCCATATTTTCATATTGTTCATCGATCTCCAAAAACTACATCAGCTATGTTAACAATTTTAAAGAAATCGCCTTCACACCGCAGATCATTAACAACATATATTTTTACTTTGTGACCACTTAACAATTGGAATACATAGTCAACAAAAACTGTATCAGAGCACAACTCCAATAATTCCCCCTTCGGAACCTTACCTAATCTCCAGTATAAAATAAAATCTACTTATTCAAGACTAATTGTAAGGCTATTTGTCTCTCTGTATAAGCTATATAGATACTACCTACGCCTAATCTTCACTTGCAATTTAAAATAGGAGTGCTTTGAGTTTGGTTGGATGCTTGTAAAACTGGGTTTTCTTTTATGATTCAACTCTCTGTCCTACAAAGATGTGTCTCACTACAAATTACAGAACAAGTCTGCGATTAAAGTTTTGATTTTGGTTAGCATTAGTGTTTTTTAGGTTTGGGCTTTCTTGCCATTGCTTCCACGTAAGGCTTAGGGTTTTTTCTAACACGCATAATTGGTTTAGGATTAGGGTTTTTTTGTCAGTGTAGATTAAGACTAAGGTGTGGGTTAGGGTTTTATCGGGTATAGTTGCGATTTCATCTATGTTTTAGTTTACCTCTCTTGATATTTTACTTGACATTTATAATTTTTATCATGTCAAATTTTACCTAACTTGCTCACTGACATGGACTAATCTGATGTGCATGTGGCCTAAATTTTAAATAAAATAACCCATGTCATTTATTTTTAATGGAAAAAGTAACAAATTTAACGGAAGTTCTAAAATGACATTGTTTACAAACATAGATAACTTAAATGGAAAAAACGAAACATTTAAAACTCAAATAAAAAAGATAATAAAGGTTGAGTCCTAAATATTTACTTATCCCTAAATTTTTTTAAGTTAGAGATTTGGTTGTATTTATTATGTTAGAACACTAGATCGAAATTATAGGAGCCACCTGAATGTTTTCGAGGAAATCGATGTTGAAGGGATTTATTCAATGGATGATACAAATGTAGATGACTAAAAGATTTACACTGTAGTAGAGAATGAGATTTGTAGACAAAGAGAGAAGGGAAAGGAAAATAAAGGAAATACAATTTTTACTTATGTTTCAATGTGAAGGGTGAAAATGGATGGAATGGGTAGAAATGTTTGAAAGTATAATAATTATTGGACTAAATTGCCCTTCTTATATTCCCTTCCTTTCTATTTCCTTTTTATAATAAGGCTATTTTTGTAATTTCATATGCTCTACGTTTATCTTCTTCGATTTCTCATAAAAAAAAAGAAAGGAACACTAGTGCAAATAATTTCACTCATTTCCTTTCACTTAATCTAATTTCATCCTAATCAAACACACAATTTCTTTTCATTTTTTTAGATTCCCATCCATCCAAATATAGTGTTAATTGACATAACAATGCTAATACATAATGTGTTTTAATAATGAATAATGGTAAGGATTGATAAAATTTTAATATGCATATTAATATCAATCCTAAGGGTTCTGATTATTAAAGAGAAAAGAGGGTTTGATTAAACGTTGGCAAAACCAATAATTTCCAATGTACTTTATCAGTTATATAATGAATAAACTCTTTTAATTGAAATTTTAATTTATTTGTTATAATTTTATTTATAATAGCATTAGCTTCAAATGATCAAACTTAGGACCGTATTAATTAGTTCTAAATAGAACACTGTAAGTACATTTCAAATGAGATTACCACTTGATGTTTAATAAACAATAGTCAATCGTGTCTGGAGCCATGGTAGGGGTAGAATAGTAGATAAAGTTCCAATATTTTGGTTTATGTCCCAATTAGTAAGCCATAATCTAAACAGGATCGTGAATAGATTCAATGAATAAATCATATTTATGGTTATATTGGGTTTATAATTTAATTCATTTTTTATTCAATTTTAGTTTGCAACTCATAATTTGGTTTGATTTTCAAATTTTAACTGTAAATGGAGAGGCAAATTATAATTATAGTATAAACCAAATAATTACAAATGAAAATCGAACTTTCACTCAAATTCGATTAATGATTTATCAGTTTTTGTGGCCGTTCGTATCCCTAATCCGGAGAGTGAGTCATTACCAGAATGAAACTTAATCCGGCAACATTTGTCATTTGTCTTCGTCATTCAATTCACAATCATCCTCTACCATATGTATATGGACTTCTATATAATCCTATCGAGAGGAAAATTCCATCCGTCACATAACCATTGAAATGGTTATAGGAATTAATGTGATGAGGATTTCAACTGTCGGATGATGGAATATAACCTATTTAATGATGTTTATCCTTAAAAAAAAAAAAAAGAAAAAAACTCAAACTTTTTTCAATATTTGTTTTGATCAAATACTTTAGAATCATTAGATATTTTCTTAATAAATCTTAAAATATTATGGTTATAAAAATTTTTTAAGTAATAAGTGATCGTACTATAAGTGCAAACAAACCATAAGTAAGAAGGCAATTACTTTAAGTAATTAGTAAGAATATAATCCCATGTGTATATCCTCTTATATATTAAGTTCATTGTTGTGGAGAGAGATTTCAACGTGTGCAATGGTTGCCTTTATTAATACTTCAATGTATATATGCTCAATTAACTAGAACTAGTGAGAAAGTAATAAATGGCAGGAAAACAATAACACATGCCGGGAGCACTTGTTAAAAGGGGGGGGGGAAAGAAAGAAAATTTATACGATTCTCATGCTTGCTTTTTCATGATTAATTGATACATTGGGAGCACTCGTAAGAGAATCTTCATAAATTCTATGTGGTCTACGTGATCGTTTAATCTAATTATTTGACCAATACATGATAATACGCTAATATGTTGATATCTATGTTTGTATGTAGTTGAATCATGGGTATAAATTATGCCACGATAGCAATGTTAATTTAAATTGACATCTTTTATACTTAAATCATTTTTCTTATATTCTCCAGCAAAGGAAAGTATGCAATTTGAAGGTCATCACCACCACTATGGTAGTCATCATTGAAGCTATGTTTCACAATGAATATGAAGATGGTCACCACCATTGCCACGGACACTATTGCTGCCACTTCAGACACGGCATGCACAACTAAATTATATATCCGTGTCTCTTTGAAATAATTGTGTGCATGTGATGCGTGATAAGCCTGTAATAAAGTTTGGTTGTGACTTCGGGAGAGGTTTTAGGTTTTCCAAGGGGTGATGTCTCTTGAGTTCTTTGTGTTACTAAATCGTGTTACATGAAGTTATTTTAAAAAAAAAAAAAAAAGAAAAGAAAAGAAGAAAAGAAAAGAATGTTTATGCTAAGGCGCTAGAAGGATATATTTCTTTAGTAAATGTTTGGGTTATTGCTATTTCATTCAATTCTTCTTCCAAACAGAACACAAATTGGTGTCTATGGTAACTTTAAGTTCTGAGCATGCACAATGCTCAATTTAATAGATTATCATATTTTTTTGTTTTTCCATCACCTTCCAGACTTCGACTACTGATGATAACCCTTTTCCTGCTTTTGTCACTACCACTTCATCTTTCCACAACTTTTAGATATATATATATATATATAAACCTTTAAATTATTGTCGAAATTAATGGAAAGATAAAATTGTAATTTAAAAGTTTAAGAATCTATTTATACCTAATTAATAATTAAAGAAGTATATTTACAATTTGCAAAATTATTAGGCAAAACAAATGCATGGTAAATGGATCCATTTTCCCTTCTTTTAGTATACTCTTTCTTAAAGTAAGGCTAAAAAGGCAATGTTTTTCCTATCTATTAGCACTATGTTATAGTGGAAAAAAGACTTATTAGATATTATACATCATGCATTATATATATGTGTGCAAAATATTAATAAAATATCGATACAAATAATAATAAAAGAAATGATTTCGAAATTAATTACTATCTGTGATTTATACATATATATATATATCAATATTTATACACTATATATACATAACATATAATATATAATTGATCTTACAAACCTTTTTTCTAGATATCAATCTATTCGGGGGGAAACAAATTTTGAGAAATTTTTTTTTTTTTTTTTTCATTCATTAATCATCAACAAAGTCTAGCCATACAAACTCACAAATAGCAAAAACAGCAAAGAAAAACAACGAGAAATCATAACAGCCAGTCAACCAGGTTCAAAATTTCCCTCGGCCGAGCAACGAACCAAACAATCATCAAAATTTATAGAATTTAGAAGAAACTTTGGAACTTCCAAACCAAACTCCATATGTTGTTTTTAGTCAACGACCCTATTTTTATCACGGCTTACCCTGTATACAGTAAAAACTTCAAAATGAGGTAACAATTCAATGCATCCAGCTAGTGCTAGGTGACAAATGTCTGTATCCAGATTTTCCCTCCCAATCCAATCAGCGGCCATTTGAGAATTGGATTCCACCTCAACAATCTTATGCCCCCCTTGCTTTGCCTAATTCATGCCTTCAAATAGGGCCCATTACTTCGCCTAAAAGAGAGAACTATTAGATAACTGTCATATCAAACCACCTATTACTTAACCCCTGTAGTTTCTTACAATGACTCTAACCCCTCCTAGAAGTTTTTTCTCCTCAACTGCTCCATCACAATTTATCTTCACTACCCCTCTCGCAAGTTTAGTGCATTTTACCTCCCTGGTTCCTCGGTTTGCTAGTTTATTTGCCCTCTATGTTGTCCACCATTCATAGACCTCTGCTCTAACTCTTTGGCTCCAGTGCTTTTGCTAGGGCTTGTTGTTATAAAAAACACAACGATTTCGTTCCCTCTAAATTCCTTGTAACAAGAACAGAATAAAGGCCTATTTCGGTAGTTCTTGACTTATCCATATCTTTCACTTCCATCTCACTTCTTTTCTTAACCATTCCATGGCCGCATCTCTAGTTCCAATGTCCATTCCCCGAAAACCAATAGAGTCCTACCCTACTTTACTAATCTTGCAATTGAAAAGTAGGTGGGTTATGTTCTCATCCTCTCTTCTACATAATGGACAAGTTGTATCCACTCCTATCCTTCAAACTTGCAATTTGTCCTTAGTTAGTAACCCGTCCATAAAAAATTTCCAGCATTTGAATACATAGGTAAGTTGGGGTCTTTCAAATCTACTCTTAAGTTTGGCTTACAGTCTCCTCCTCCTCCTCAAATTTACTCAAGCGTTCATAAACAATTTTGCTTGTAAGGTGTCCATTGATTTCATCCGACTAGTAAAATAAATTTGTGTCCTGGCTATCTTCTTCAATAGTGATAACATCCAAACACCTACTAATCTCATGATCAAATAGGTATCCTATTATGTCCTCCTTCCAGCAACCTACACCATTCCACACCTGACATATTGTTAATAAGTAATCAAATTTATTAAGTGGTCCAACTAGCCATGACATCACTTTTCCTGAAGGAGCTCACTCTTTTGACCAAAATTTTACTGTTCTTCCATTATGAATCTTCGCTTTAGCATTTTGATCCACCCAGTCCTTTGTCTTCCTTAGGGATCTATAGAACGCCAACCAATTCTTTGTTTTCTGAAATCCTTCCCTTAACTGGTATTTTCCTTTAATCACCTCCACCCATAAGGTTCTCTTTTTCCTTACTTCCTATGCGAGTTTGCAAAAGTTTGCTTTGTTTCTTCTTAACACATCAACTAATCCTAATCCACCATTTACTCTTAACCACTTCAGTTTGTTCCAACTAATCCAGTGCAATTTGTAGCATTCTTCTGAGGATCCCCATATAAAATCCGTATGTATTATTTCTAAATTGTTAACAAGGGATTTTAGCAAGGTTATAGCTTGTGAATAGTAGCTTTAAATGCTCTCTAAAACAAAAGTTGTTAAAAGCCAACGCCCCTCCGTACTCAACATACGAGCTTTCCAACTAGATAGCTTCCTATGCATCTTTTCTAGAATGAAGTCTATATTAGATTTTTTTATGCATCCCCCCTCTTTCACCTGTAGTCCTAAGTACTTTCATAGACTAGCATTTGGGCATATACTAAAGATGTCACAGATCCGTTCCTTACAATCCAGTTTAAAATTTCTTCAGAACATAATGCAAGATTTTTTGAAGTTAACTTTTTGTCTCGAGACAGATCTAAACTCTTCTATTGCCTTCATCATGCAACTTACATTTTCTTCCATTGCCTCTCCCATCAATACAATGTCATCTATAAAGAATAGATTGGAAAGATTCAATTTTGATACCCTTATCTGGATGGGCTTCCATTCCTTCATTTCCACCAACTGATGAATAAGTTGGCTAAACATATCCATCATGAGGATAAATAAGTAGGGAGAAAGCAAATCCCCTTATCTAAGTTCTTTAGATGCTTCAAAACCTTTTAACAGGGAACCATTGAAGATGATCTAAATTGAAGTTGAATTCAGGCAAGAAGATACCAGATTTAACCAAAGGTTTGGGAAGTTCAAACTTTTAAGAGTTGTGCGAACAAAGTCCCAGTCTACCCTATCATAAGCCTTTTCGAGGTCTAACTTTACGAGCATCCAGTTTCTCTTTCCTCTCCTACTGTCTAGGAGATGAAGAACTTATTGGAATATAATCACATTATCCCGTATTGCTTTTCCTGGGATAAAACTAGCTTGTTTAGAACTAATCAACTCATTTAGCTGACCCATCAGCCAATTTACGAGCATTTTACTGATTACTATATATATGGTAGTGCATAGACTTATTAGCTTAAAATCTTTCAACTTATTCACACCCATCAGCTTTGGAACAAGAACAATCGAGGTTTTGTTTAAATTCGGAATCATAGACTGTGGGTCCACAATTAGACCGGATTATATTGCATACTGTTTCCCCTACCTCTACACAGCATTTCTTAAAAAAATTTGCATTTGGGCTGTCTATTCTTGAGGCTTTATGATTCCCTATGCACTACAAGGCATGTTTGATTTCAGCTAAAGTGCAAGGTTTTCCCAAATCTGTGTTGTCACTTTTTGAGAGAGTTTGTTGCCCCTTACTTGAGTCCTGTGAAGATCTTTGTACATACTCCTTTTCTGATGTAAAAAGGGTTTTAAAATGTTTGTTCACTAGTTGTTGTATATCCAACATGCTTGACACCTAGTTTCTAGCATTGTCGAATAGTCCACAGATGCGACCTTTTGATCTACGGCATAAAGTGCTTGTCTGGAAAAATCTCATATTTCATTCTTCCTCTACTACCTACTTCGCTCTAGCCTTTGCTGCCAAAAGTCTTTCTTCTTGCCTCAAAATTGTTTGAAACTCCAATTGTAGGAAACCTTCTTATTCAATAAGCAATTGCGAAGGGTTATCCTAAAGCTTTCTGCTCACTTCTTCTAACTTCTTTTGTACCATCTTTTTCCTTGCATAGGTCAATCCAAAATACTTTGCATTCCATTTTTAGAGGTTAGAAATAAAGACCTCCAAATCATTTGAGTATCTAAAGGTATCAGGGTTCCAATTATTCCAGATAAAATTTTTAAACTCCGAGTGTTCCAACTACAGAAACTGGAACTGAAAAAGTCTTCAACTCTTGGCTTAACAGTAGAAGAAGGGATTATGTCTAGCAGAATAGGTAGATGATTTGAATGATTTGATACTAAATGAAAGAGCTTTACCTCAGGGTAGAGGCCCTTCCAGGAAGCATTGGCCCAAGCCCTGTCTAATTTGGTTTAAATCAGTTTACTCAACTTTAGAGATCTTTTAGATAACGTGAATTTAGGTCCCATAAGTCCTAAATCTATCATGTTACATTTATCCATACATAATCAATACTTGTCAGCTCTAGATTGACATACCAAATAACCACCCCACCTTTCATCTTTACATAGAATCTCATTGAGGTCACTAGTTAAAGCCTAAGCCCCTTTTGTAGTATTAGACAATTATTCTCTTATAACTTACATCTGTCCTCATATTTACGAGAAGTATAAATATTGGAAATAAACCAAGAAAATTTTGAAACACATACCTGTATTTCGAGGGTGATGTACTAGCTAGAAGAGGCTCTCTCTATCATCACAGCATGAGAATACTACCCCTATAGCCATCAGTAGCTCTATAGATCATATTATTGGCACCCACATGCAACTTAAGTTCCTCTACCCATTCCATACCCATTTTAGTTTCCGTAATAACTAAAATTTGCGAGTCATAAAGCATCTACAAGTCTTTAATAGCTTATCTTCTTTGTTCAAAATTAGCTCCTCTTGTATTCCATGTACGAATCTAAAAAGGTTTCCGTTGCATAGATGTAGATAAAGTGTTCATAAGGTCAGAATCTACTAAATAGTCTTATCTAACCCCCGTTATTGGGCTCCTCCACTAACTTGTCCATCTCTAGTCTGCACCTACACGGTTGGAAGGCCGCCTGCATCATTAGCATCTCCATGTCCCTTTCTTCAACCAGAATTGTTTCCTCTGTCCTTTCAGAAACATTTTCGTAAATGGTACTCTACTCACATCCATATAGGACTCTAGACCTAGCAAGACTACTTCCGCTACTAGTCTGCACGTCCCTTCCAATAGTTCGAAGATATTGTCCCCCATCATTACATCCTTCATTATTGGCATTTTTGCCACCATGACTCCTTCCGCCCTCATGCAAATCATCCTTTGGTCTTGAATTAAACACTCCTCCTACAGGATGAGTAGGGTTGAACATAATCTCTAGGACTTAAAATTGTTTCCACTTCACGCTGTGTACATTAATGTCTTCCATTATCATGTAAAGGGCAGTTAAACTCAAAAAGGTTTTGATTTCTTAAAGCCTTGTGTCTAGATGTTCTTTCGGCCACGAAGAATCATCCTGAAGGGCCTGCAACTCCAGTGTTACTTCTAACATTTGTACCATTTTCACGTGCTAGCTTCTTTTAAGGAAGAGGATTGTTTCTTTTGGTGTGTTTGGTCATAATAGCTTACAATTTCCTTAGTCACAAAAAAGGTAAAAGGGTTTTCTATTTGTGTCTTTAACTTCTTACCACTTATTTTATTTCCAATCGCTATGACTGTTCACATTCCCACCCACCTGACCATTAATGTCTTTTCAAAGGAGTCCTTCCATCGTTTTTTGAAACCCTACTTACTACCTCCTCTTGGTTAGGGCTATTTTTATCAAGATTCTCTTTCCCCAATTTATTTATTTCTTTTTTGTGATTTTTCTTCTTATAATGAACAGTAATCCATTCCACAATAGCCTTTACCTCCTCCTTATTCTGCTTTGATGTACTTACCTTAGATGTCCCTTCACTTTGTGAACTTTCTAAAATAAAATCAGTACCTAATCGTTTCCTCGATTCCGTCCTTTGAATGTTATGCCCCGAAGTTGTAAAGTCGTAATAGTCCCGCCGTATAAACCATTTTATAATAGTAACTGGCCTCACAGTGCCTACCATAAATATAATCTACACAAGGCGTCGACGACTCCTCGCTTTGAAGTAAACAGTTCGATTAAAAGTTAAACTACAATTATGATAAATAGTACAAATTTCTAATAAACATATATAATTATATATAAGTCTACAGAACTTCCCAGAAAGTTTTACATAAACATAACAGTTCACTAGATTACATAATAACTATCAATCTTTCATCCTTAACTATAAGGTCACTCTAGTTACACATTATACTAAGGAACTTGATTCTCACACCCCTAGCTTCAAACGGACTAACCTCTGGGTAATTGTAGGGCGGCATAGTACTTGAAGTGTTCAGAAATCAGAACCTGTAAAAGGATCTATAAGGGTATGTGTAACTACAGCTCGGTAAGTTGAATTGGAGACTCATGAATGCATACAAACACAAACAGGGTTATCAAGCAATTATTTTCATGCAATACAACAATCAAGTGTCATCGCACAACGTAGTCTGGTCCGTTGTGAAATCAAAGAAATTTCACCCGCTCCAATCCGGGTTGAGGAGTTTTCATGTTATGCAGTAGCTCACAACCAAACCCAGGCTTGTGCAATGGAGACCTCGCTCCTCTCGCGACTACCTTCGAACCATTGACTTCACCCTCGCCGTGACCTCCTCTCCTATCACTTAGTTCGACTAAGGATGAAGAATGAACCATTTTACAATCCTGTGCTATCCCTTTCGAAAGGGTTGGTATTTGGTTGGAGAATCCTATGATCCCCTAACGGGTTGCAATGCATGACATTTTTGGTTCTTAGAGTCGAATAAGATTAAATTTCATTTAGGGGGTTCAAACAATTTCATACCAATTCAATCAATTACAAAATCACTCATATTACAAATTCAGCACGAATTCATATACATCAAACACATGCGTAATCTACTTACAATCACAACCATATACAAGCTTAAGTCTCCGAGTACCATAAAACTAGTACTCTATTATAATAAGTAATAACCCAACTTACTTGGAATTGCTCGATCGCTCGATCCCTTAGTCGCAAGCTGATTTATCTCTAGGTATCCTATAATACAAATAGGTCTTTTTAGTACTTATACTTTATGGATTCATATTCTAAGTTATATTTTAACTCTTTTTTTTCATGTATACTTATTACGTACTAATGATTCATTGTACTCTATTTCGAGGTTCGAATCCTAAATTAGATTTTAATTTCGATTCCTAAGCCTTAAATATACTAGAATACTAATGTAACATTGATCACATTAAGTTCGAGGATTCAAATATCCTATTGGTCTTAATTCAGTATTCTAAACTATTTGGTACACGCTAACTCTAATTGAGGTATCGGATTTATTCTCGATGTGAGAAAATCTTACATTTTGAGACATTTACTTAAAATTAAATGTTATTTCAGATTTATTATTTTTCTGATTTTTATTATAATACTATCTAAATAAACCTAATTTTTTTAGATTTATAAATTTTTAATTTCACATATTACTAATTTCTTACATTAACTACCTAATTTCCTAAATTAACCATACTTAATACTCCAAAGGCTAGGTTAGGTTTCCACATAAGAGATTAGCATCCCTAAACATCGAATTACTATCTAAATCAGTAATTAGTATCTTAATTACCTAATTAACCTAAAATCACCCAATTTTTCCATCATTTTAAGGCTAAAAATTAACTTAAAAATTTCGAAAATTAATTTTTAAAAAATAGCTTTATAGCACTGTTCTATATCACATGAGCATCCTACAGAAAAAAATGAGCTCCAAACTACGCTCTTAAACCTATTTATTTTCAGTTCTAATCATGCTCGATTTGAACAATTTGTTAAGAATCCTATATTTTCAGAAGTAATTAAACTAAATTACTATTTTCCCCTAAATATACATACAATAAAACCTTAGAATAACAAGTTTTATAATTTTCTAGGCAAAATAAATAATTTTACTAAATTATACAAAATTAGGGTAATTAAGGGAGTCACTCGGCTCGAAGCTTTCTGGCCGTCCAAACTTGGTCCAAGGTTGTCAATCGACCTAGACAGTGAGTCTCGAGTGGGGTGGTGATGGTAGCTCGGTCCCAAGTGGTGGTGAGGTGTGGGTTTCGCTCCCTAACTAAATCTGGACAGTTTCCTTTACTTTTTTTTTTTATTTTCTCTCGAATTTTTTAGATTTCCTATTTTTCTCTAATGCTCAATTGTCCAAATGAGTTCTGAAAATTTTCCCCTATTTATAGATGATTTTTGTAATTAATATGCATTATTCAGACATGACTTTGTCCAATTTCCTTGATTTTTGGTTTTTGTATTGTCTAATTCTAATTGGTTAATTTTTATTTTGCAGATCATGACCTACCACGACCTGATTTGGATCTTTCTATCATCTTCTGATTTTTTTTTATTTTTCCATAACTAATTTATAATTTTCTTTAATTATTTACTTAGTTTTTGGCCAATTTATGTAATTTCGCGTATTTTTATTTACACGTAAATACATGTGGGGTAAATGTGAACATTCCTAATTATTATTTTGGTCATTCTAAAATTTTTAGTAATTTATTAGTTATTAGATTATACTTTTCTCCTTTTCGGTAATTAACAATTATTATGTTTAAAATTTGAAAATTTTACAGTTTTTTTATTTTATTACTTATTTTCTTCAATTCAAGTTTACGAAGTCATTTTTACTAATATTTCTCTCAATAGTTTATAATTTGGGTTTGATCGGATCCTTTACCCGATCGCCCTAAACCTTATATTCTAAGTTCAATCCTACAGTCACTTGACTTAACTTTAGGTCTTACATTGAATTCTGCACGTGGTCTTTTCCCAAGCCCCCTTCACTAGTCTTTAAATTAGCATCAGCCGAGTTTTGATTCTTAACATTAGCAACTGCCTCACTCAGGCATTTATTCTATTTATGGTAAATTCTACTACAATCTACACAAACCTTTAAAAGTCCTTCATAGAGAACCCCATACAAAATCCCATTTATCACAATTGTATGTTTCAAAGGTTTATTTATATTTAAATGGATACAAATACATGCAAATCTACCTTTGTCTAGACTTATTGTATAAGCATCATATCTCAAGATAAGTTCAATTTTTTTTTTCCCAACTCTCTTCATAGCCAAGAGGGAGTAGAATTCAATTGGTAATCCAAAAATCCTAACCCATATTGCCACATTATCAAAATCCATTATGTCTGAATGAAAGCCAAGCACCCATTTTTTCAACGCAAGGAATCGACCATTTACAAATGATGGCTTATTTTTAATCACCCATTGATAACTCGCCTTATTGTCAAGAACTATTAAATAATACCCATATCGACATAGATTAATTTGAAGGGGTTGGTTTTCAACCATAAAATTGAATGCCTTTCCAACAGACTTTTGTACCTTGGATTCGGTTTAAGGATCTTCACTATGACAGTATTTTTCACGGTATACTCAGAATATCAATTTCTGTTTTGGATAAGTTTACATAACAAACTTCATGGTCAACATTTTTATTAAATCTATCTTCTTCTTCTTTAGATATTTCCTCATCATGATCCATATCATAAATTTGGTCTCCATTCACAAAATAGAATTTTTCATAAGCCCCTTATATGTTTGTCACGATTGTATCCCTAAATGAGAGTGCTTTTGCTACCATGCCATCTTTTCCGGTGGGAAAAAGTGGTGTTAAACCCACTACCGTGACTTTTATGTCCATTTTGTAAGGCTAATCTTTTTTTTCTATGATGGTGGAGAGCACTATCTTTGTCCGTGTCTTGCTGTATCATCGAGAAAGGGTTTTCTATGCTTGAGAGAGAGCATTTTCGACCCGCCATTGTATTCTCGAGAAGAAACTTTCTCACTTTCAGTAAGCTTCATTTAATTGTAAATATTTTATTTATAATAAAATAAAAATATTAAACAATATTTTAATAAATATATTTTTGTGATTTTGAATATTGATTGAAAAGCAACCGACGTAGGTATCTCGCTTTTCGTTGGGCGGGAAAATTCATAAATACCCGTTACAGTCGTATACGATCAAACTCCCATTTATTGCTCTTCCCATTCACACGTTAATTCGCATATCGCATTGCTGGAGTGTCAAATGGAGGAAGTCGATGAAACGGAAGCCGTTCCTCAGGTTAATTCCACCCGTTCAATCTCTTCTTCGGTTCTTCACTTTCCCTTTGTTTCCCGAGAAAACGAAAACGCACATCAAGAAAATGAATGAAACTGGCAAGATAAAAGTGATTGCCATTTTCAGAAAGAAACTTGATGATTGAGAACCGGAGAAATTGCTCGATCTAGAAAGATACTGAAGCAGATAGGGAATTCACTCAACTGGTCGAATATTTTTGTATCTTCCGTTTGTTTCCCAAGAAATGCACATCAAGAAAGTAAAGAAAAGTTAAAGAAATTTAAAACCTAATGTTTAACGTCTCCGGTCCTTGATTATCCATTGTGTAGAAGGAAGATTTCCTAATCATTCGATCTACAAGGAAATTGTGCATAACGAATCCGAGTGTAGTAACTTGTTCCAACTGATTTGAAATTGCACTTTACTTTCTGTTTGTTCGCTTAGAAAACCGCTGCAAGAAAGTAAAAAAGAAATGTAAGAGTTATAGCAAGTTAAAATCTAATAATCTACTTTGCTTCACCGTTGTGTAAACAGAAACTCATGGATTTTGAACGGAATCCTTTGATTTAGAAGAACATTAGCTGTAACATATTAGAATATATAAATTTTTTTAAGTCATCGAGTGTTTACACGAAGAGTTAAAAGAGAAAAGTTAAAGCCTAATAATCTACTACATGTGTGACTTCAGCATTGCATACATGTTAACTTGCAGATTTCTAAGGAAAAATTGTTTGATGTAGGCGGAAATTATGCATGAGGAATTAGAATATAACAATTGGTTTCTAACTGGTTTAGCAGAAATTTAAGGACTCTAGACCAGGCACTAATGAATTTGAGTATAGGAAGTTACTCAGAGTGGTTCTGAGTTTTGTGGCTATAGCTTGATGTTTGTGGTGCTGAATGAGTTTGAGATGAACAAATTTCCTCTTTAGTTGCATCAAAATGATGAAAAAAGCCATATTTTCAAGTCAACTATTTGCACTTACAGGGACAAAACAGTGCAAATACAAATACCTTTGATGCATTAGATTTTGTACCGTTCCTTGCACTTTGTTTTTCCTTGATGTCTACTACAAAGAAATGCATGCAGTTGGATAGAATTTACTTTCCTAAAGGCATGTGGTCTTATTGTCCTCACCGGTTCATCAATCATTGCTATTGAATGCTAAATGCAGCTTGTGTGTATATTTGTTGTTTCTACATGGTTTTTACTAAATGACTAGTTTGCATTATCTCAGACATTCATTCTATTTTTTCTAACAATTCTAGCTGATAAGGAGATTATATATTGAAATGCAGGTCTATATGGCATGCATTCTCCAGGGTAACCGGTGAGCTTTTGTTTTCTGGTTGCATTGTTGCTATGATTGATTTCTTGCACTCATTTCCAAAATGCTTTGACTTGGTTTTGAATTCATGGAGATTCCTTCATTTTGAAACCGACAATAAAGGAATATCTTAGTGCAACTCAACTCTGCTTCCCATTTTAAGAAGACACAGGATTGGGTCTTGCACTCTGCTGAGCTCAGTCTTATCTGTATATGTTACATTTAAACGAGAGGATCCATCTGGTGATATAACTAAATAAGTAAAGCTTATTCAGTAGCATTACTGTAGTTGCATATTAGTCTCTTCTCTTACATAAGGCAGTTGAAGGGAAGGGTCATCTTTTAAAGCAAATAAGCAAAAGGTTACACAGTATACAAGCCCCAGAGTTTCTGCTAGTAAATTTTCAGACAAGAGACATCACTGTTTAGTGGGAACATGAGCTGTGTTCTGGATCTAGCTAATACACTTGCTTATGTTAGCTTGCAATACTAACACACCAATTTGAGCATCCTTGAAGATGATTGCCATCCTATTTAAGGAGATGTTTTTCCTTTATTGCTTTCTTTGCAGATATACTTATTAGTGGCAACTTTGATATTGAGCACAAGCACATTCATGGTATATTAGATTACTCCATGCAGACATTTTGCACTTATGCCTTATACTGTGACCTCATGCTTGTGTGGTGAAAAATATTGCATACTATGTGAAATTTCTTTTCTTTTGTATCATGTTTCATAACATTATTGTACTTCTGTTTCCCAGAATAGGGATTGCTTATTACGATTCCAGTATCTGCGAACTTAATGTGCTGGAAGTATGGGAAGATGGGAGGCCAGATTTTCCCACAATAGATCTAGGTGTGATACTGAATTGGCCAGTATTGTTAGTTTAAACCAAAAACTTATAAATTCTCCCCTGGATCATTTGATGAGGTGTCTATGGTTCCTTTAATCCACTGGTAACAAATTGGATACATTTATAGGTTGTCTTGGCCTTTTACATATACCAATTTTTCTTTTATATTGCTATAGTTAAATACCAGGCAAGGCCTTCCATGATTTACACCAGCACTAAAAGTGAAGATTCATTTGTATCTGCTTTACAAAGAAGTGGTAAGTGCTGATATCTTGAAATGAATTATCTTTGTTTCATTCTGGTATATGGGTCTGATTTACAGTTTTAGAAAATGTAGATGGTATGCTGGAAGTTCCTACAGTCAAACTTGTAAAAAGTTCAGTCTTCAGCTATGAACAAGCTTGGCATAGGTATGGTTATAATAGTTTTCTACCAGGCTTTTGTTTAACTTGATGTGGCTTTAATGAGTTTAATACCTCAGTCAATGAAAATGACCAAGGGCCTTGTTTCTTTGCCATGCCAATGCTAGTAGCCTCAGAATAATGAACCAGCAATTTACTGTCTATGCTAGGTTGAGCTGACTATAAGTCAAATTCTGAGCAACTAATATCTTTTGAAATTATAATCATGTTAGCTAGATTGGTTGAATAGGCTCAATGGATCACTTTATATCATCCTCTGGTTTGCATTCTTTGAAATGTAACATTTACGTGGTTTTCCATTTCCAGCCAATGGCTGTGATTCAATTCAACCTAGTAGAATAAGTAACATTACTAGCACTCCTGTTGTCCTTATTTTATTTAGGATCTTTGAACTAAGATTTGCAATTTGTATACCTCTTTACTAAGCTTACCATTTCAGTTGATCATAGGCCTACACAGTGCATTTTCCCTGAGTTTGTGATATAGCTTGAGATACTTCATATCTAATCTACATCTATATGATCTCTCTCTCTCTTTCTCTCTCTCCTCATCTATCTAACATACACATATAACAGAGCACAAGCTCACATGTAATCATTTGTTCATGTTGTTTTTTGCTTGTCTTGTAGATTGATATACCTGCAGGTAAAAGGGATGGATGATGGTCTGAACATTAAAGAGAGAGTTTGTTTTGTAAGTGAGAGATCTGGATCTCGCGATTTAGCAACACCATTTTTTTAAAAAATATTTTGCCATATTTAAAGACCAAGTGTCTGACATATATGTGGTGAGTGATTGTTATGCTTGTGGTGTTTCATTTTGACATTTCTTATGTACCTTGCTTTTCTCTTATTGAGAAGTACTGACTTTTAGATGCTATTTTCTATACCTTCTTCACATCATCTATATTGTCTATAATACTTATTTGTTAGCTTGCAATTTCACATTTTTATGTGTCTTGATTTTCCCTTTGATGCTTCCATTTGCATTTAACTCTTTTAGTGAGTGATACATTATAACAATGTTATTGATTTGTTATTTACTCTCATATTTCAACATTGTCCTTCTCTATTTAAACCTTAGTTGAGTTCCATGATGGACATGGGAAATGATGTTGAAGTTCGTGCAAGTGGGGGCCTCCTTGCAATTCTGGAGAATGAAAGAATTGTCAACACACTGGAGCAGAAGGAATGTGGAAATTCATCTATCACTATAGATTCTATCATGGAAATTTCGTTGTATGAATAGACATAACATTGATCTTTATGTTTTCCTAAGGCCATTTGGGCTTTTTTCCCTTGTTTCTACACCTCTCTGATTAAAGCAGTGTCTGATGCATCTGAACTTGGATTTTAATAAAAATGTCAACAGAAACAATTTTCTCAAATTAGATGCAGTCACGCATGAAGCATTAAAGATATTTCAGGTGGATAGACATCCAAGCCACATGGGCATCGGGAGAGCAAAGGAAGGGTAAATAGAAGTTTGTGCTTGGTCAATTTACCTTGAAGCTCTGTGCTGACATATTCATTACAGGTTTTCTGTTTTTGGCATGATGAATAAGGTACATGTAACTCATTTCTCCCCCCTTAGTGTTGCTGGCTTGTTCCAGTCTTACTCTGATTCACAATATGTGCAGTGTGTAACACCAATGGGCCGGCGCCTCTTGCGGTATATTGACCTAAAAATGATGTTGACTACTTTAGTTCGTTAGCTCTAACCCAAAGGATTTCACAAGCCTTTGGTCACTGCAGAAGCTGGTTTCTCAGGCCTATTTTAAACCTAGGAACATTGAACAATCGTCTTGATGCTGTATCCTAATATGTTTAGTTTTAATTTTCAACTTTAGTAAGCTCTTTGAGATTTTAAGAAAATAAACTCTATGTGGTAACAGTACCCATAAAAAAATTTTCTCTGCTTCGTGTAGCGGGAAGTTGGTCACATGAAGCAAATCATATAATTATGATGCTTCCTTAATGATGCTAGATCTCTTTTTTTCTTTGTTCTGAAGAATTGATGCAGTCTATACGGGAAACTCTCAAAGCAGTGAAGGATATTCCACATATTGTCAAGGTACAACAGCATCTGTGTTTCCTTCCTTCTTTATCATATCTCAAAATAAGGCTCCCTTCCTGCCAATGGTTAACATGTTCTATGACTAGTTAAAGAGCAAGTTCAACTTTGTAGGCAGGAAATCTCTTTTACTGCAATCTAAAGTGCAAATATTCTATCATTTTTTTGGCCAAAAAGTGCCAATATTCCAATAGACCTTTTCTATACACAGAAAGACTCCATTTGAATGGCTTTTCTAATCTTTTTCCGCATAAACTGTTGGTACAAATAACTGGTGTTTGACTCTCTTGCCTCAATGTAATTAAGAAATTCTGACATATTTGCTTATTATTCTACTAGAAATTCAACTCTCCTAGCTCAACATGCACTTGTACTGACTGGTCAGCTTTTCTGAAGGTAATGCTCCTCATGCTTTGAGCTTCAGTTCTTGTTCCCGTATTGAAATAAAGCACTTATTTAAACAGATGAGATTACCAGATTCCTTCCCTGAGTCTCATCTTCAAGCTGCTTCATTATGTGCTCAGCTGATGTCAAACATGTCCATTTTGAAGTATCTACCCAGTTTCAAATACATGTTATCATTTGCTGTAATAGTAGATAGTCTGGAGTCCAAATTCATATTGGATTCTTTGATGATATTATTGTATGACTTGTACCATTATATCATATAACCTACAATCTCTCTTTGGTCTTCTTGTTATTAATTAGGGAACCAGAAAATTGGCATTGCAATGTAATCTTGAAGCAGTTTGAACAGCTGATAATATATTTAATAGTTCTTTGTTTTTTGCCCTAAATAAAGAAAAATAGAGAAGGATAGCTCAAATGCAGGTTCTTTCTATCCAATCTCTGGATTTTATGAGGGAGCAAAAGTAAGGATATCTTGGAAGTGAAACTCTGATATGGATTTCTGAGCTGTTAAGAAATGAATCTGAAAGGTTGAAGTTAAAGAATAGCTTTATGAGAGTGTAAAGATATAGGACTCAAATGTTGATCTAAATCAATTTCCTATTATGGTAGATTACAGTTAGATTTGAGATTCTTCTTACATTTTATGATTCACAAATTTACTTTCTCTTGAATTCTAGTCTGGTGTATCCTTTTTTTCTTCTCCAATGACATTTCTAGATGTTATCTTGCAGAGTATTTCGTCACTCTTGCATGTGAGCAAAATATTCGAAGTAGGCATTTCTGAAGGCCTTCGTGAGCACATGAACAATTTGAATCTAGACATCCTGGAGAAGGTATTACAACAGCTGTTATCTCTTCTAATAGTGGATAATTTTATATATGAAGACTTGTTCATTAATGCTTTCGGCATATCGCTGCAGGCTGGTTTTAGCATCTCAACAGAGCTAGCTTATGTTTATGAATTGGTAATTGCTTATGTTGATATCCTCCTTTTTTTTTTTTGGGTTTTTCTGGCCAAATAGTTGAAATCTTTAAATTGTTAATCCTATTATCTTATATGTAGAGAATTAAAAGGTTATTCATCTGCTAGTAATGTCAGAATTGTAGTTGCCATTTTTTTTTGTCTGTTACTAATGCTTTTATTTAAACGTTGAATTCCAATGACCATACGACTCTCATGGACTTATATTTTGGACATGCACGAACCGATCTTTAGTTTTTTGAGCTGTTGAATGGTCTCTGACTCTTGGTTACATGATTTCTAACATAGGGTATCAGAGGACTCTTGCGCAATTGTTGAGTTGCCAAGATCTTGTTTTAAGTTTTCAATATATATATATATATATATATATATAGGGATAAATTGATTCCAAAGGCATAAACTTACTATGATTATGTGCTGGAATTTTCAATTTGTCCGAAGGTAAATTAACCCCTATATCAAATATATTAGTTCTATAAATATTGCATTGATTACACATGTTCCTTAAAGATCAAATGAAATGGTGTTTAACTTTGTTCATGTGCTGTTCAATAATATTAAGCAAGCATCTGGTGAGCGCATTTAGATTATTTTCGAAGTTTGGATATTTAATTGAAGATTTCTTAAGGAACCAAAGTGCCAAAACCCTTTGGGTTTCAACATTATTCTCCATGCTAATTTTTCAAAAAAAATTTCTTAAATAGAAGTTAAACACAATCAGGAACTTTTTGATAATCTTATGTGAGAGTTACCGAGATGAAATAGCAAAATGAATTTTCTTTATATTTTTCAGACATGCACTTTCCATCCTTTCTGGGTTCATGATATCCACCGAAGCAACAACTTGTATGAGGCTTGATTAAGGAAATTACTCACATATCACATAGTTTTCATCGTTGTTTCTTTGCAATGTGTAGCAGTTTGTAATTTTTTAAAGTTAGACATGTAAGGCTTCTGCCTAACCCAAGGGTTTTTACAATTGAGTTGAGTGCATACTCTTCAAAATGATAAATTGAGTTATGGAAGTTTTCAGAAGGATCAGGATTAACATTATTGTAACATTATTATGTCATATTGTCAATATTATAGGAACAGCATTCTTCTTTCCCACATTAGGCACTTATCTAACTTAGTATTGCCACAATGGAAGATCACATTCCATGAACCTAAGATCACATCTCCATTTATTATATGATTTAATTGGACAATGAATTTTGGGTTCTTCTATTAAAGAGGTAAAATTAGAATTTCTATGATTTACTGATTGTGAGAGTATCATATAATAAATAAAATAGTCCATATTGTATCTATAAGATTAAGCTTTTAGATAAGAAAGTTCCGGTATTAGTTATGATAAGGTATTAGAGCAGAAGATCCTAGGTTCAAACTCTTGCATCATCAATCACCCTGCTATCTAATTAAGTCGTTCACTTGTAAGGTCTCAATCAAAGTTCACCCACAAGTGAGGGGGAGTGCAAGAGTGTCAAAATATAATATTTTATATGTATCTACAAGCTTAAGCTTTTAGATAAGACAATTGTTGTACTCGTCATAATACTGATGAGGATACTTAGTGGTTGCTACAATTAAGTTCCCTCCAAAGCATAATACTGGGGCTGTTAACAATGATTAAAAACTTGGAAAGAAGAGTTATGGTAGAGATTATAGACCAAAGTTTGAATTCCTTTCTCCTTTACCGTAAAATGTTTACCTTTTGTTTGTGCTACTTTTTGCCTTGTGCTGTAATCACAATCTTGTAGCATCATAAACTAGGGTAAGCTCACATGTATGACAAGTTTCTTGAATTCCTCTTTCCTACCTTTTCCACTCCAAAAAAATTATCAACTAAGATTTGGCACAATATTTTTCATGAGCCATACCTTTCCTATTGTTTTAAGTGTTTACTTGGCACAGCATGAGGATTTTTCCTACATCTCCTGCTCAGGGATTCACTTTTAGTTTTTCCATAGGTTATTGGTGTTATTGATGTAGCCAGAGTGAAGGAAAAAGGTTATGAGACACTGGTCAAGGAGAGCTTCTGTGAGGAGGTTAGACGTCATGATGCTTGTATATCTTTCTCTATCACCATTGCTTCAATTTCTGCCTAATCCTCAATTCTTCCTGTTTACAAATTATCCAGTCTAAAAGGTTCTCAGTGCTGTGATGAATTTCTCCTTTCAGAAACATCAATGCACACAATCTAAGGTTTCCTATTTGTGATATCATGTAGTTGGATGAGCTGAGGCAAATCTATGAGGAATTGCCGGAATTTTTACAGGAGGTGCTTCTCATCTTAAATGAAATATTTTTTCTTTAGTGTACTGAATTAAGTTTATCCCTCAGTTTATTTTGATTTAGTAGTTTCTTCCAGGTTACTTCATTGGAACTTGCCAATCTTCCAGATTTGTGTAAAGGAAAAGTTGTTCCATCTATCATTTATCTGCAACAAATTGGTAGGCTCATTGAACACCTAGATTGTCTGTTATAGTAATCTGCAATCTAAGTAAATTCAGTTTACAGCTTTTCAAATTTAAAATTTTTCTGTGTAAGTATCTCATATTAACATTGACATTCGTGATGAACAGTTGAAGCTGGAACATATTATAAAAATGCAACATTAATAGAGTATAAGCAGTTGGCCTGTAGCACTCTTGTTTAGTTAATTTAAAAAAGGCTATAAATGAATGGGGGAAGTTTTTCCAATCATTTGCACTCACTGGAAGACTACCATCTTTGCTGAATCAAAGTGTCCTTACTTTGACCCTGGGGGGAATGTTCATATATGAGCTCTATCTACATATGCATAGATCTCTTCTGTTAATGATACTTGGCAAATAGATCAATATAGGGATCCACCAGGAACTAACTCATATTGCATTGCAAGTTCAGAAGTGTTATTTTTCTTTTGTTTCCCCATAGACCCACTTTAGTACTTCAAGGATGAGAGGTGCGTGATGCACACATCAGGTTTAGGATCACTTGCTTCTGATTTCATCTAGCTTTCTTGGCAGTGTCTCTCTTTACAATCTAATAAAAAGGATTCACTTTCTCATGTAAATGTAGCATTCATGTAAGATTACTTAAGTTGTTAGATCAAAATCAAAGGGAGGTCATGAGTTTAAAATACCATGCCATCATTTTACTTCTTATCCAACTGGTCCAGTTGATGTAGACACACATTTGATTGATGATCTCCGTAGAGAAAAGTAATATATGTATATTGATATATCTTTTCTATATATACAATGAGTAATATATATATAGATAATGTATCCTTACCAACCTCTACCTAACACTACATTAATTATATTGTTTAATAAGTACAATATTAATATAACTCTAGTATATGTGATTAGTATACATGCTACTGCATAGTGATGTGTTGTACATGTGATGTGCAGTTCAATGTGCAGTGAGGTGTATGTGCTACTCTGGTGTGGTATGATGTATAATTGTTTTGGTATGTTTGTATTTAAAAGCTTCTATAGTTAGTTGTTAGCCAAATACCATAAATAGAGGATATTAGTTAGTAAGAGAATAAGTCAGACATTTTGTTAGAAACTTATTAGTTACTTTATGTGAGCAATTGTGCTCATGAGTGAGCTTATGCTCATGTGTGTGAGTTTTTAGCTCATAGCTCTCTTCTAGAGAGAGATTAGGGTTTATAATTCATAATTCATTCATTAATATCAATAAAACAAAATTATTTACTCTTTACTCTCTCACTGGTTCTTATCAAATATTATTTAAATGTTTATTCCATAGCACTTCCCTTCAAGCTGAAGTATAGATATTAATCATGCCTAGCTTGTTAGAAAGATAACTAACTCTAGTTCCATTCAAAGCTTTTGTAAGGAGATCTCAAGTTAATCTTCCAATTTCACGTATCCAATAGAGATCAAGTTTTATTGTATTTTTTCACAAACAAAGTGACAGCTAATCTTAATATGTTTAGTTTATTTGTGAAACACAGGATTAGATTCAATATGAAGAGCAGCCTGATTATCATGCCACAACTTTGTTGACATTGAAATTTTGAGCCCAACCTTGGTCAGAATTTGATATATCCACATAACTTCACATGTAGATTCTATATTTTGATTCGGCACTAGATCTAGATAAAACATTTTGCTTCTTACTCTTTTGTGAAACCAGATTTTCTCTAAAGAAAATTCAATGGCTAATAATAAATTTTTGGTCTTCCTTGGACCCAGCCTAATTTGCATCTGAAAAGCATTCTATACTAGAGTGACCATGGTTTTTATATGTATACCTCATCCAGGAGCATCCTTAAAATAACATAGGATCTATTTTAAAGTAGCTTAATGATGAATAGTTGAAGAATACATAAATTGGTTCACAACACTAATAACATATGTAATATCAAGGCGAGTTACTGTACGATAATTTAGTTTCCTAACCAATCTCCTATAATTTTTAGGATTCTCAAATAACTCTCCATCCTTAGTAAGTTACAAATTAGGCGTCATCATGGTACTATATGGTTTTGTTCCTAACTTTTCTGTCTCGGATAACAAATTAATTACATATTTTCATTAAGATAAGAATATAGCTTTCCTACTCCTTATCACCTCAACTCCTAAAAAATATTTCAATGACCGTAAATCTTTTGTTTGGAATTGGCTGTAAAGAAAATCCTTCAAAGATGATATTCCATTTACATCACTCCCAGTAGTAATGATATCATCTACATAAACAACAACAAGAATGATGACAAATGAAGAATGCTTATAAAACACCGAATGATGATACTTGTTTTTTATCACCCCGAACTTTTGAACTGCTTGACTGAATTTTTCATACCAAGCATGAGGACTCTACTTCAAATCATATAAAGATTTTTGAAGATGGCAAACTTTCCCATACTCTCCTTAAGCAACAAACTCAAGTGTTTGCTCAATGTAGACTTCCTCTTGAAGATCTTCATGTAAGAAGGCATTTTTAATATCCAGTTGATGTAGGGGCTAATCATGAGTAGCTGCCATGGAGATAAATAAACAAATAGATGTCAATTTAGCCATAGGAGAGAAATTATCAGAATAGTCAACATCATAAGTTTAGGCATAGCCCTTGGTAACAAGATAGGCTTTGAGACGACCAATAGATCCATCGAGATAAACCTTAACCGCAAATCCTTATTTGCATCCAATAGCCCTTTTACCTATAAGTAAGCTAACCAAATTCCAAGTACTATTAGCATTTAAAGCATTCATTTTTTCCATCATTACAATACGTTAGGTAGGATGAGATAAAGCCTCATGAAGAGTGCGAGGAATGGATACATGATCAAGAGAGGCAACAAAGAAACATGTACTAAATGATAAATGATCATATGATACAAATGAGGAAATGGGGTAAGTACATTGCCTTTTACCTTTGCAAAAAGCAATTGGGATTCCCTATAGAACATGATTTTGAAATAATATTGCCCTTACTGTTTCAAGAAGATGTCTATTTTTTCTCTCTACCACACCATTTTGTTATGGTGTGTCAACATATGAAGTCTAATGAAGAATACCCTGTTTTATCATATAGGTCTAGAATGAGTCAAATGGATATCCCTTAGCATTATTACTTCTTAGAATATGCATAGAAGTATTAAATTGAGTCTTAATTTCAATGCAAAAGGTAGTAAAATGAGAAAATAACTTAGAGCGGTGTTTTATCAAATAAAGCCAAGTTATGCGTGAAAAGTCATCAACAAAAATAAAAAAATAATGAAATTTAGATTTGGACATAACTGAATAAGGACCCCAAACATCTGAATGAACTAACTCAAAAGAAAAATTAGCTCTCTTATTGACATAAGACATATAAGACCGACGATGGTATTTAGCAAACTAACATGCCTTACAATCTAATAACGTTACATTCTGAAACTGAGAACATACTTTCTTCAAGGTAGAAAGAGAAGGATGGCTAAGTCGACAATGTGCTTCAAAAGGAGTTAGACTACTCATAGGTTAAACTGTTGTATCTCATTTTTCTACATGATATTAAAGTTGCACAGCAGAAGCGTGGTGAGCCCATAACTTATAGGTCCCAAGATCGAAACATAGCTCTGATATCATATAAAGAATTGTAATATAAGTGTATATTGATATACCTTTTGTATACATACAATGAGTGATATATATATATATTTATATCTATAGACAATTTGTTTCCATCAACCCCTAACTAACATTACATTAATTACACCATCTAGTAAATACAATATTATTTAAATACTTATTCTATAACAGCCTCAAACTGATGGACCTTTCAATTAAGAAATCTAAAATACGAACTTATTTTCAGAAACTAAAATAGAGGAATATTGTTGGTGAAGATCCTATTTTTACAGTGATGGTCTACTAAATTTCCATTAAACTAAATGTTGATTGTGGACCATGGTTTATCTATATTTCTGCAGGATACTTAATGTGCATTTATGAAGAAAATATTGATGAAATCACACTTGCTAAGCTACAAGATTTTGAATTTGCTGTGAGTTCTCTCCATTTAAACATGCTGTGTATAGCTTCTTGTTAAGACATTTGGCTAAATTAAGGCTTAAATGCAGTTCTCTGACATGGATAGGGAGATGACAAGGTTCTTCTACCGTACTGCAAAAACACGGGAATTGGATGACCTTCTTGGCGATATTTACCATAAAATTTTAGGTGCATGATAGAGTTACTTGCTCTATTAAGTTTTCTTGGGAGGTTTGGAAATTTTGTGATCATGCAACTCTTTTGTGTGTTTTTCTTCCTGGTTTTATTATGCTCATTTATTAAGTGGAAGACATCATTTTTCAACATTAGAGCACCAATAGCTGCAAATACACCTTTTTCTATTAAACTTCTGTCACTACAGTGTATTTTGCGTAAGGAAATTGAAGGTTTCCACTTCAGATGCAAACACTCCAAATAATTTTTAAGTTCTAGATTGAATTTATTCACTATTACCTGAATAATCACCCATGCTTTGCTGAATTTTGTATGGATGAAAGACATGGAGAGGGCAATCATCAGGGACTTGATATCCCACATACTTGTATTTGAGGAACATCTGCTGAAGGCTGTTAGTTTTGCCGCTGAGCTTGATTGGTATGATTCATTTTGTAACTCTCTCCCTCATCATGCACCTTTTTTACTCCTAAATTTTCTTATAAAGGAAGATTATGTTATTAGCAGAAGAACTTATCCAACTTACTTGCATATGCTTTTATATGGGATGTGATGCTGATAACGCTTTATCATCAGCCTGTTGTCACTGGCATTGGTTGCTCGTCAAAATAATTATGTGAGACCTACTTTGACTGAAGAAACTTTCCTTGATATACAAAATGGAAGGTACAAGTTTAAATATTTTTAAGATTTATTGAAAGGGAAATAAGAATGAGGCTTGTGAATAGCAGTTCATGCCTTTTCCAGACATGTTTTGCAGGAGATGACGGTAGACACATTTATACCCAATGATACAAAGATTTTTAGCGATGGTAAGTTATTATAAGTGTACTCTCTTGTGTGCAAATTTTCTTGGTTTCTTTGGGTATAAGCTAACACTTGTCTTATAATTTAGGTAGGGTTAATATCATTACAGGCCCTAATTATTCAGGGAAAAGCATCTATGTAAAGCAGGTAAGTTGACACAATTCCTTTCCCTTTCAAATTGCATTTTACCTTGTCCTTCTTTGGATTAGATGTCTGTTGCTGTAGGCATTGTTGTTATGTTAACTTGGTACACAAATACACTATAGTTTTTGGATAATTTAGCTCCACCCTTGTCTTGAAGTTTATAAATTCAACTCCTCACGGCGAAAGCAGATGGATTTACTTTTCATCAATATGTCTATTTAAGGGATCATAATCACCATGTGAGATATTATTCAAGGGTTCCTAAATTATTTTCGAGAAGAAATGACTCTATCCTTTAGGCATAAAGAAATGCCTTTGATATAATGAGTTGCTTTATGGCGAGTAATATAAGATAAGTATAACTATCAAATTCTAGTATAGCAGATGTGAGTTCGAATCGATTCTTTAGAGACTATAAGTGCTGATGCTAATCTCAACTTTATTATTTAATTGGAAAATCTTGATGATTATGATGAAATTAAAAAGAACTAAAATTAATTAACTAAACTAATTATTAAGTGCAAACAATTGGAAAGCAATAAGTTTAATAACTACTTCAAAAAAGTGAATAATGTATTTAAGACTTATTTTTCCTAGATTTTATCATGTGACATCATAAAATTCATTCAATTCCATCTCTAGTTGGCAACATTTGACACAACTTAGGATACAGTCATATCCTTTAGTAATGTAACTTTCTATGCAAAATTAGGCATTTTCTTCTTCTAAATGGACATGACTTAGTACATGGTCATGTAACTTTTTGTGTCCACTATCATGTTCTTTTATCCTCATCTATTAAGTCTCTTAGTTGGACATGATTATGTCCGCTTAGTTATATCTCGTTTCAAAATTTCATAACTTCTTCGTTTGAATTTAAAATTAAGTAAAACTTGATTTATTTTCTTTGTTTTTAATTTAAGAATCCATCTTCTTTACATGTTGATTCTGCGCACACCTTTGCTAACTAACTAACGATTAAGAAATACGAAAAGTGAAAATAAAAACAAAGAAAACAGAAGTCTAAGCTATCAAGGCAAAGCATAAAAGATATATCAGCCAAATATTAAAAACGTAAAAATAAAACTAAGAAGGGTTGTAATCCCCATCATCTGCATCCTCTTCATTCGCATCTTCCATAGCTTTGTCCTCGTCATTTTCCTATTCCCCCTCTTGTCCTTCATCTTTTCCTTCACTCTCATCCTCATTCATAGGCATCACTCTCTTCCTTATCCTCCTCTTCATCATCACTTTCCATTCGAACTTGATTGTTTTATCTTAAGAAATTTCTCTAACCTATCATGCCGGATATGGAGTCAATCAACACTTTCTCACACATGTCGGATCTCCTTCAACAATAGCTCGAACATATCAGCATATCTAGTCGTCACCGATTGTCATTTGGTTCGGGATTCCCCCCGCCTCTCCCTTTTGGCAAACGGTAATAGATTCATATGTCAAAAAGAGCTAAGCTTCATGAGGCTGACCTGAGCAGCCAAAGTTAACAAAGACTAATCCATCGGGTGAGATTACATTACCTGAACTAATAGGGTTATGTAAGAGCCACAACAAATTTTCCCTTTTTCGCATGTAGCAACCGCCCAGTGAAGAAAAAACTCAGCCAACTCAATTGCTAAATTAATCGGGTAAATCCGAATCACACTATACAAATAAAGTATATCACTGTTTGAGACCACTCTATTGCTTTTTCCTCTTACTGTCAAAGTATGGGAGAGTAACCAATGTAATGCTTGGTATTCAAATCTTCTCAATTGGAAAGCTTTACTTACCTTGGGTCGTAGGGGTCACCTACAGCAATTTCATACCAGTACTTGTTAGGGGTGACCACTCTCAAGAAACGACATATCAGATTACAGAATTCATCAAACTGAACATAAGTCTCGTCATAAAGCCCGAGATATACACCCATTTGAGCAATAGTCATTATGCATGACTTTCCACTCACTGTGAAGTAGATTTTTCTCTTTGCACTTATACTCGAAACAAACAAACTTTTTCTTTATCTAGCCTGTAGGTATATAAGAACTCTAATGTTAGTTCTTTATAAATCAAACTTTGTAAGGAGAGGAATTTGTCCCATACAGTGCCTTCTAGCAATACCTTCATTTTATTTATCAAATTTAATTGCTTTACCACTTCCCAATCCAAATGTAGAGTTTCGCTAAATTCTTTGTTCTTTAATAGGTCATAGCAACCTAGTTAACAGTCATCTTTAAATCGAAGCATGGGATAGACTAAAGATGTAAGGGTTGCTAATGGTTCTATGAGGGCTTCCTCTTGAGTGGAGGAAGATACAACAGATTTGGCCTTTCGCCAAATTGACTGTTTTTCACAGTTTGACATGTTGCACAAATCAAATTAGGTACAAAACATCTTCCCCATACTTATAAGTAACTAAGGAGCAATTTTAATCAAGTATAATGAGAAAATAATGTAGAAAACTTCATTGATACATTTCATCGAATACTTGGTGGGCATTAGTATAACTAGTTGATTCAAAAGAATACAATCATTCAAGTACACAACTAGTTACAACAATTTGCTCTTAATAATACAAGGAACATGAAATTAGCTCCATCTCCAACTTGAAATAGTATAACTAGTTGATTCAAAACACTTGTTCTAGCCACTTAAAGTTTTAATTGCAAATTGGTGCATAATCTTAGACAAATATTGTGTTCAATGAAGTAGAAGACGTAAGCATTTAACAGCTTCAGAAGTGCACTCAAAAACATCAATATGAACAAATTTATAGCAAGTAACTATGGGCATCACTTTCAAATGACATGGTCATGTCCCATGTAATCCTACAAATTCATGTTATACTAATCAAAGGGTAGGCAAAACAAGTCTAGATATGTTAAACTTGCTTGACACAACAAAAGTTCTAATTTTCTCACACTCAATTATACATGAATAATACTTTTTCAAGATATGAGATTAAAACACAAATAAGAAGAAGAAGAGTGGAGTTTAAGAAGAAAAATATCTGGGTTTCCTTGAGATTATTGTAATAATAAGTTGCTTGTATGGATGATGCAAGAGAAAGGGTATAGTGATTGTATGTGTTGAATGAGATAAGATGAAGAGAGAGTGATTGTGTTGAAATGAAAAAAAAAAAAAACCGTACCATTTTATTTTATTCCCTGATTGTGTGGACATGGATAGGAATATGATTGTGTCCTCAGGCCATGTATCTTTCTATTTGGAGGGGGCTTTCATATGTCACTTAGTCAAACATCGGTGGAGGTTAAATTGGTTGTTTTTCACAGTTTGACATGTTGACCTAGAGAAAAACACAAATCAAATTACACGAGCTTAGGATATAATCATGTCCCTGCTCGTGCCCCCCTCTAAATATAGAGATACATAGGCTTGGGACACAATCATGTCTCTGCCTATGTTCTTATAGTTAAGGAACAAGATAAAAGGGCACAGTTTGTTTTTCGTTTCAAATAGTTACTCTCTCTTCATCTCATCTCATTCAATACACACACAATCACTCTGCTCTTTCTCTTGCATCATCTACATAAGCAACCTAATATTACAACAATCTTAAGGAAATTTAAGTATTTTTCTTCTCAAGCACTAGTTTTCTTTTTCTTGTTTGTGTTTTAATCTCATGTCTTGAGAAAGTTTTGTTCATAAATGATTAAGGCGAAGAAAATTAGAGTTTTTGTTGTATGAAGCAAGTTTAATGTATCTGAACTTGTTTTTCCTATTCTTTAACTAGTATAACATGGATTTCTTATTAGATTATATACGACATAATCATGTTGTTTAAAAGTGGCACTCATAGTTACTTATTGTAGATTTGTTCATGTTGCTATTTTTTAGTCCACTTGTGAAACTTCTTGTTAAGTGGTTATATCATCTACTTCATTGAACATAATTTTTGCCTAAGATTTGTGCACCAATCTACAATTAACCCACTTGTTCTAGCTACTTAGGGTTTTAGTTCTTAGTGTAGATTTAGGGACATTTATGCTATTCCAAGCTAGATTTGGGGGTAATTTCATATTCTTTGTATCCTTTAGAGCCAATTGTTGTAGCTAGTTGCATACTTGAATGGTTTTATTTTCTTGAATCAACTAGTTTTGTTAATGCCTACTAAGTGTTTGATGTAATGTTCTAATGAAGTTTTCTAAATTGTTTTCTCACTATACTTAATTGAAAAGTGTGGAAAAGATGATTTTTACCTGATTTGACTTGTGTTTTTCTCAAGGTCAATGTGTCAAACCATGAAAAACAACCAATTTGTTAGAAGACTAAATCTATTTCATCTTCCTCCACTCAAGAGGAAGCCCTCATAAAACTATTAGCAACCTTCCCTCCTTTCGTCTACTCTATGCTCTGATTTAAAGAAGATTATCAATTAAGTCGCTACAACCTGTTAAAGAACAAAGAGTTTAGCAAAACTCTACATTTGGATTGGTTCTTTAAAAATAAGCGAAAATTTTAAGAGAAATGCTATAAAATCATTATGATAAATGTATTTAAATTAAGAATCATTAGCAAGTATTTGAGACAATACATACAACCCAAACTTCATAATTGTGTAGGCCTTGTACCCCTCTCATCAATTCATTTTTGGTATCTCTCAGCAATAACATTGTAATCTTTTTCACTAGGGAAGGCTGTTTCAATTGGTAAGCTCTCACTCTAGATGATAATTCAAATGCCATTTCTCAATTTCAGGTAGCTCTTATTGTCTTCCTTTCCCACATAGGGAGCTTTGTACCAGCAGATGCTGCAACTGTGGGTTTGACCGATAGGTTACATTCATTAGCTTATTAGTTTTCTTATTGGATTGAAATTACAATTTAAGTTATAATAGTTTTTACAATGTTTGCAGTTAACTCTGTTCTTACAGAATATTTTGTGGGATGGGAAGCAAACTTATGACAGCTGAGCAGTCGACGTTCATGATTGACCTGCATCAAATAGGGATGATGCTAAGGCATGTCTAAATTTCAAGAGTATCTCCCACTTTGTGATGAACTAATTCTTTTAGCTTATTCCTTTTTTCTATTGATCACAGAGTGTAGAATATCACAATTAATTGATCTAAAGACTTAAACTAGTGGTATTAAATATAACTAGGTTTTACATTTTTATAATTAATTACTTTCAATAGTGGGTTCGCTAAGAATTGATTGAGACCCATCAATCAGAATAGACTAAATTGGGGTAAATGATGATACTGGATTGAACTTACAACCTCTCTCTTTCCTATAATCTAACTGATTTAAATGCTTAAGCTAGTACATATAGATGTACCTTTGTACGTATTTCCATTGGTATAAAAGCTCTTCAGCCCATGTTGTCACAGGTAATATGCAGACAGTTTTCTTTTTCGATGAAACAGGAAATTCATTAGCATAGAGACAAATACATTACTGGGGTGTGCCAACCTTATGTTACCGTTAGCATCCTTTTAACACACACATCTTACACCATAACTGCCTACACTATTACAGTTTTTCGGACACACACAGTCCTTTACATGCACACCAAAACAGTCCATGAACATATATGCAGACAGTTAAATTGGCAACCGATCACCTGTTGGTATCTTTTCTGTCCGCAGTGCTTGCGACATCATTAATTTATTAATTACTCTACATGGTTTTTGTTGGGACATTTAGGCAGGCAACATCAAGATCTCTATGCCTGCTAGATGAATTTGGCAAAGGCACTCTAACAGAAGGTTCCACCTCTATCTTAACTGTATATTGAACTGAACATATCATAGTATTCATATAAGAGGCTCTGAATGCTTCAGATGGAGTTGGTTTGCTTGGTGGAGCAATAAATCACTTTATTTCGCTCAATGAACCACCGAAGGTATCTTTCCTTTCCTCCCCCCACCACCACCAGTTTCATGATTATGTATCTACCTAGGGAAGAATGTTTTCTATAACACTATTTGTATTAACAAGTACCGTGATTGTGGGATCCTATCATTTTAGGTAGTTGGAGCACTTATGCGACTTCCTTCTATGTATTGCAAAGACACTTCTATTATCCTCCTAGCCCTTAGGCCTCCCAGTGAAAGTACACTGCATGATACTTGAAACCTTGAACTAAACTTCCCCATATTTACCAAAGTTGGTTTTCTTTGTCAACTACTGCTTTCTTATCTTTAATTCCCTAGGATCATAGCAGGGTGTGTGGGCCCATCCCATCCCAATGTTCTTTCATGTGGACTATAAGGACATGTCTGCTGTTTGGAAGTGCCAATTGTTGTGCTGCTTCTATTCTGTCAATATAAAGAGTCTTGGGTTATATATGCAATTTTTGTAAGATAAATATAATTAGAAAACTTTCAATTTAGAAAACCCCTTTTCTATCATCTCTAGTAATAGTAATATCATCAAACTTAGACAATTAAGTAGATCTACTTCCCTGAATCTAAGAACATGTGAAAAATGGAATGATCTAACATTCTTCTAACCATGCCAATCCGAAAAAGGGCCTAATTAAATTTTTTAAACCAAACTCACGGAGATTGCTTCAGCCAATTTAATGACTTTCTTGTATACTACATTAGGTGTGACACCACTAACCTTAAATTTTCTGAATCAGGAGGTCCTTAAAAGAGTCTTCTGTTGATTTCAGTCAAATGCTGACACTTTACCTTCATGATTACACATGTTTTGTAATGATAGCAGTTGTCATAGTTCATGAATAATGCTACTGTGCCTCCCTGGTTCTTTATAATTTATGGTCATTGTCATGTTTATGACACAGTTAAGAACTTAGAATAAATTCTCAATCAAAATGCAATAATATTTCGTAAAGCAAATGGAAATAAATAATGATTTGGGAAGCACTTTGTTTGTATCAACTAAATCTAAGACCTGAAAAGATTAGCACCATAACCATCTAATCTAAAAGTTTAAACTTGTAAATACGGTGTGACTTTTATATTTATTTTCACAAGACTGATACTCCAACATAATTGTCTCTAGAGAGAGCTATTGACTTTCTGATCTTGATATTGGAGTATATATGCATTGACCAAGTGTGATAGAACCTAAGGTTCTATTAGAACAAGAAATGAAAAAATCTTATTGATACGAAGTTGGAACGGACAGCTGCCCTAATAGCAGCTTACATGAGCATTCTGCTCACACTAACACTCTTCAATTGTTCAACAAAGTGACTGACTCCTTCTACTAACTAACATCCTCTATTTATAGTAGTGACTAACAAACTAACTAACATAATCTTCTAGAGACTAATTACACCCTCACCCTGACCTACTGTGCATCACAATACATGCTGGCTAGGACATACAAATATGCCACTACACTCTCCAACACAGCATATACACCACAAGACAGCACACATGAATGTCATATCAATTCCTTCCCCTCTTAAGATTGCCCTTGTCCTCAAGGACAAAGTTGAAATCCAAAAGACATCAGCTAGCCACCCCTATGCTGGCAAACTGCATAGTGTGTGGTTGATTGGCAGTACAATCCACTAATTCCCAATCATACCCCCTAACATCTCAAATTCCTCCATTACAATCAACCTAAGAGGTTTATTTAGGCACCTATTATTAGCTGAAAATGGTCGATCACATTTGAAAAAAAGGCCCTCAGCCCTCTTCTCAAGGTACTTAGTATTCGACATTTGGCACTGCCAATGGGATTTTCGTCCAACCATCACTTTGCTGATTGTGATGTCTCATTGTGCTTGTTGAACCCCCTGGTTGAAGATTGGCCTTACCAATTTTCCTAGATTTAATGTTGTAGAATGCACCAAAAACCCCACCCTGGGTTGAGAACTCTCAACATTATGTATTGGGGAAATATGAGTTTGCACTTGACTTGAAAAAGAGTGTCTATAAGTTATTTGAGAAAATGTCCTACTCTTACTAACTTCGCTATGTATTTCATATATCCCAATACCCTATTCAGCAAACAAGATAAGAAGATGCCACTGTCAAACTCCTTTTTGACATTCAAAGCCAACTCCATAGCCTTTTCTGTAGTAGAAGGTGATAAGGTATCCAATTGAATCTGGATTTCCTTGTGTAATCCTCCTAGAAACTACCCTAGCAACTGCAACTCCAGCATTATTAGAGCTTGTGTGGCCAAGGACTCGAACTCTTCAATGTATTAAGTTACGGACAAAATCTGTTGGAGTTGAGAGAGACTTTTGAATGGATAAGACACCAATTGTCCATCATATATTTATAACAACTCCTCTTTCATCCACGGCCAATCTATATGTAGAATTCATTGCCAGAGCATCCTTAACTAGTGAACACATTGTCCTCTCTTGCAAACAGCAACTAGATTCCTGATCATCTCTTGTTTGTTGAACATCAAAGGACTGCTTTGTATTCCTCATCCATTTCAACGTTGCCAGCTTCTACTTCAGTTCTATTAACGTTATTATCTACCTCAATTACGATGTGCTTCCAATCTAAAAGATCTGCAACTTCTCCTGTAACTTGCTACTTTCCCCGTGTCATGATGTGATTTAACAGATCTCAGCTCTCTAGTGGTTAATTTTCCCAAAGACGACACCAAATGATCGAACCTAGGGTTCTATTAGAACAAGAAATTAAGAAATCTTGTTGATATGAAGTTGGAATGGATACACAGTTACCCTAATAGCAACTCACATGAGCAATCTGCTCACAAAACTCTTCATTTGTTTAACAAAATGACTTGACTCCTTCTACTAACATCCTCTATTTATAGTAGTGACTAACAAACTAATCAACAGAAACTTCTAGAGACTAATTATGCACTCACCTTGACCTACTGTGCATCACAACGCATGCCAGCCAGAGCACATACATACACACCTCTACACTATCTAACAAAGCACACACGCCACTACATAGCACAAATGTGTGTCACATCAAATCGTAAAACATACAAGTTTGAAGAACCATCATTTTGAGAAATAGGAACCTCAGATAATAGTGAATATGGCCCGATTACGATCTAGACTGAAGAGATACTTTTGGAACTGTAACGAGTGAAGAGATATCAAAAAGAAGTTTGCCTTAATTATTTGTAGGTTCTGGTGTGCACTCACATGACTGAGCTACTCAATGAGAGCTACTTGCCAAAGGTATGTTTAATTCCAGCATTGCATTTGGATCTAACAGTTGAAACTTATGGAGTACTCTAAACTTCTTCATCATTTGTTAGTCTGAGCAAATCAAGTATTACACTATGAGTGTGTTGCGGCCAGATAACAACAATACAAGTGCTGAGGACATAGTTTTTCTATATAGGTAAAATTTTCCTACTCCATTGCTGTCTGAATCTGGTTATCTAAATCAACTTTATGCCAAAGATGATATTTGTCAATTATGTTTAGATTACATTAGAACAAGATATTGCTTAAGCTCTGATCATTCTTTTTACTCCAATGGAAAGATCTATATTACTTGTGAATCTAGGTGTTGCTTCCATCCTGAACTTCAAACTGCCTTTAACTTTACAAATACAGCTTTCATCATATATTGTTATCAAAAAAGTCTAACAAACCCCGCTCTGCTCCCCCTGTTCATGACACCCAAAGAGTATGATGAAGAAGCAGGGGTCGTTTGTTTGTAAACCGTTTCTTCCGCTTTTCTTGACACTATAATTTCTTGTTTGTTTTTTTTTTTTTTTTCATTGTTTTGCAGATTGGTTCCTGGACACACACTTTTAAGCTATGGTACGTTCATACATAAAGTTTGGCTTTGTCTTCCTTCAGGAATATAACATTAGAATATTCATGGGTTTGATGACATTGTGCAGGTATCCACTGTGCATTTCTTGCAGGTATCTTTGGAATTCACCAGTTAGCTGATAATCATTTACTTTATAAGCTCCAATATCTCTGAGAAGTGGAGCATCATTTGCCCACTCACGTGCTATAGTTTTCCTCATACAAAATCAATTTTTTCATTGTGTCTTGAAGTCTGTGAAACCGTGCAAGTGCACTCTCTACTGGAATGAACACACTTAATACATAATATGCAGTTGAAATCTTTCTAACCGGTTTGTGGTAGGGATACCAGAGGAAATTATTAGGAGAGCTGAATTTCTTATAGACCTTATGGGAAATAATCAGCACGTTGAGAGACTATGCAATGGGAATTTATCGAAACAAGACCAGCAATATAAGGTGAATTTTGATTGAATAATCTCTAGTGACACTGCAAATTTCTCTCTTTTAGCCTTACATCTTATGTTACCGATTCATATTTCCTATGAAATGCATGCAGGATGCAGTGCGCAAACTTCTCTCTTTTGATGCTCATGGTGGAGATCTTAAATCATTCTTCGAAGACATATTTCCTCCCTAATCCACAGAGATCGATAGTCTTATCTTTCGATCTCTAAGATACTCTGCACGCTTACCTTATGTTCCGTACATCACCTTCTTACCTTGTCGTATCTTCAAGGATTTAGGTTATCTTAAAATGAAAGAAATAGGGATCGCAGCTTATATTTTCTTTCTACCTTCTCTGGCTAGCGCAAATGCTTTAAGAGTAATACAATGTCGATCCAATTTACTTTTCTCGTTTGTTGTGCAGAATTCGTTTCTGATTTACATAGCCAAGTACTTAGCTTTATAAAGAAAATATCCTAGTGACTATTCTAAAAAGTTTAACAAATTTCTGTATCTCTAGACAAAAGTACTTAGCTTTATAAAGAAAATATCTTAGTGACTATTCTAAAAAGTTTAACAAATTTCTGTATCTCTAGAAAATTTCCATTTATGCAGGTATTCCCAATCCACATGACAGCAGGCATCACATCGCTTCAGAAACTTGGACTTAAATTGCAGCTAGTTGCCTGATATTCAATGGGAATGTGTTTCCTGGGTTACCATCAAAAAAATCATCTATGACCATGTGAGCTGCTGCCTCTGTTGGGTGATATAAATCCCAGAACAAATGATCTTTCCTGTTTGGACAATATTTTGAGATTGGCAAGCATGCAACTTTGGCATTTAAATCACCCAGCCCACAACAAGCAGCCTTTACTTCTGCAAAACCTGGAGGTGGGAAATAAAATAGTCATTCTTCCTTCTTTCTTTCCAATTACTATCATCACCAATTTTCCCAAAACTAAAGAGATGAACGGAGAGTAAACGTGAAAGGGAGAAGCCAGCCATACCGTAAGAGGTGGGTTTCTGGATGAAGTTTTCCATGGCAGTGTAAGTATCATAGTATGAATAGCTGATGTCTTTGAGTTCTGCTTTCAATGATTGTAACGTTGGTACCAAAACCCGATTGTATTTGTCAGACCAGTCATTCGTTTCTTCATTGCACCCTCCTGTTTTATTCTGAAGCCTTTGTGATGGACAGCATCCAATCATTCCCAACCCCGCAATCACAAATTTGCGTGCACCGTAAGCATGAAGCCTCTGCCACATAAATGTTAGTACCATACCGGTAAGTGAAAATGGGTACATGGAATAAGAAAAACCACACTTGAATCAATCATATCAGTAATGCGGTGGAATCATAGCCCTCTCGACTTGATTTGGTATTTGTTACTAGACGTTAAGTATTAATTTCAAAAGTGGGAATGGCTATTTATAATGAGGAAAACTGCTCAACTACCTTTAACTGAACTTCTAGTGAAGTAGCCATGAGATCAACGTATTGCTGAGGGGTGTATTTCTCGCGTTTATCGGAAGAGCCGCCGTAGTCGAAAACGTCATTACTTCCGATCACAATGAGGTAAAGTGATTTAGACAAATGCTTCTGCGCACCTGAAGATCCCATGTATTTCACCAGCTTCTCTTGCACGGTTAAGTAGTAGTTCACTTGCTTTGACAAAGGAATAGATTGTTTCTGTAAAAAAATAAATTTAAAAAACAAAAATTAAGCCTGTCATCCACGCTCACTGCGATTTTTTTTTTTTTTTTTTTGCCCCTCCACAATGGGCTTCAGACAGTATAGAAGAATCTTTCATTATGGACTAATTGGGCTTAATGTTTGTGGGCCATGATTTAATGGGCCCAACTACTTCGACCCGAATTCAGTTACAGTTGCACCCAGCGCGAAATGGAACACCACCCAGTGCAAAATGGAACAAGTAAAAAGTAACCGATTGATGTATCCACTTACGTAAAGTTCGTCTGTTCCATTGAAAATTCCGGCTCCACCGGAGGCAAAGTTGACGCCCGTGAGGAAGGCTGTTGGGTTAGTCTTCTTTGAGCTGGATTTCAGAGAGAGATATGGTGGGGAAGTCGGTAACCCCAATTTCTCAGCTGTGATCAGTAAACATCAAACGAATTAAAACGTCACGTCGTCATTTAATTATTAGGAAAAAAATTCTACGTAATATTCGGATACTAGTTATTCAACAATGATAAGTTTGAGAAATATTTCAAGCGAAATTCATTTTTCTTTTTTTCCTATTCCTTTTATCTGTCCGTAACAATATTGTTTATATTTTAAGGGATAGAAGAAACCAATCTCGCTTCTGTAAGTCTAAACTTGTTACAAGACCATAAAAAAGTAAAGTTTATTACCATTCATGATAAGTGTAACCGGATCCAACTAATTTAAAAATACAATTTCTATTGAGTTTACAATATTCGGATACGAAAATTCATATACAAGAAAAAGAAAAAAGAAAAAAACTATATTACCAGTCCTGCCTTTCCAAATAAAGAAGTTTGGTGAGGTGAAGTTATACCAATTTTTAAATACAACCCGTTCACGAATACTGTTTCATTTTTAGAAGATATAAATGCATGTTATGAAGATAGGATGGGCTGATCCTGTTCCGATAATTGTTGTTATTATTATTCATTCAGATAAAACGTATGCTTGAGGAGATATTTCTCATTACAATTTGCACTCCCTGGACGGAACGAAAACCCCGTCGATGGTTGCCAATGCCATCCATAATGTAATGTAAGAAAAAGACATACGTAGAACAACCAATTATCGACACATAGGTTGCGCCAAGAAATGACATCTATCGTCAATGATGTACATGAGATAATGTTATATCAGGCGAATTAAAATATCTATCTTATGACCATATCAACTTTCACCAAATTTATTAATTTAGTAGTTGCTTTCTACTTCAAAAATAAATGAAAAGAAGAAAAGTCTTGGTAATTATTATCATATCTAATAACCACTTTAGGTGTCACCATCAAAATATAACTTTGAAATAAAACAAATAGAAGGACAATAGAAGAAAACCCTTAAATTAGCTTTCTGAAAAGGAATATGATAAGTTTTATTATGTACAAAGCAAAATATATATGTAAGGACAAGATAATAACTTGTTAAATATTTTATAAAGAAAAAATTCTATGAAAAAAGTATTTTTATTTTACTCATCAAATTTTTATTATAATTATCTTAGACATATATGCTAAGAATTAGTCAAATAAACAAATTTTTTAACTTCATTTATATATCTTTTTTTTTTTTTTATAAATTATGGGGAAAAGAAGAAAACATAAAACATTACATGAATACCGATTCTAGAAAAATATTTCTAAAAATAAGATAATTGAAATCATCACTTAAAGAAAGCATTTCTTTCATTTTTAAATTTCATTTTATATTGAACTGAAATCATTTTTTAAAAGGGAGATTTCAAGCGTTATATATAATATATACATATATATATATATATGTATGAAAGAAATGATAATGATATGGGTGATATTAGTATATATATATATTACCGAGAAAATCAGCGGCATTTTTGCCATTGCTAAACCTTCCGGTGGCTTTCTTGTTAGGGAAATCGACGCCGTTGTGTGGGAAATCGGCTTTAGCAAGAGATATAGGCAAGTGATTGTTGTTGCCAACATCAACAAGAGAGTCTCCAAACACAAAAAGTGCCGGTACCATCTGTCCCTTCGTAACTCCAACACCAACACCCACAAACATTATCATTAATAACAAACTCATTCTTCTTGAACAAACATGGTACTTGTAGTTACCATCCATCTCTCTCTCTCTCTCTCTCTCTCTCTCTCTCTCTGCGTGTGTGTAAGTAAATAAGATGGTTGTGGTGTCTGAGGATGGAAGTGAGTAATTTATAGACAGAAGAAAGAGGATTGGGGTGGTGGAGGGTTTTATAGTGCGAAAAAGGGAACATTTTTGGAGTACAAAGTGGTGGGCCCTTGCCTCTGAATTGGCAGTGCTCCTCGGTAAGGATTGGAACCGTGGATTTTTTTTTTTTTTTTCTTGTATCTGAAAGGTACTTGTAACAAACGACAATTTTCCGATCCACTTTACATTTTTTATACGGTTAGTCTCGTTCTTTATTATATTATTAATTTAACATTAATTAAATTTCAACTGTTAAAATTATAATTAATTTAATAGTTTAAATTTAAAAAATAATAAATCAAAAATAAAATGAAAAGTGTGATCGATCTCGTAAAAATCATATATAAAATTATAGAAAAATTTATAAATAACTTTTACGATCCTATCCATATTTTTTATGAGATTGAATTTATCTTTCAAGGTAGCGTTTTTTATTTAAATGGGTAGATATTAAGTGGGGAAAATGAGTGAAATTATTTCTCACCTAAAATCTTTTCTCTTTTGCTTTAAACATGGAGAGAAATTAAACAATGCAGAGGTGGAAAGTTTGAGAAATGATAAAAACATTCAAATAAATTTATGTTTTTAATAAAATTAATCCAATTTTTAGTTTTATTTTTGATTTTATATCTATTAAATCTAAATAATCGAACTAATTATACATTCAACTATTCAAATTTGATAAAGCCAAATTAAAAATAGAATAGAGAGTTGTATTGATCCGAGACACGACCACAGACTCTCAACAAATGAAGGAGAAAGTTTTATGTGAAGGTATTTACTCTTCCTCTCCGAATTTTGCTTCATCTCCTCACATTAATCAAATATAGAATAAGGAAACTTATCCACCTGTTTCCTTTCATTTTCACTCTTCTTATCAAACTTTATTTTCATTTTTTTCTGGTTTTTCTTTTCTTTCCACGGATTCCCTTTTATTTTTACACTAATTAAAAGTTACCAAACACAGTATAAATCAGATTGAGTATGTCCCGATAGTAGACACCAGTTGAGTAGTAGGGGGGAAATTAGAAGTCTATTTCGACATTTCTTATTTATGCAGCTTTAATTAACTATTATTTTAATTGAAAAAAGAGCGAGTCGAAAATTTACGCAGAACAATGGAAAAATAAAATAAAAATAAAAATGAAGTACTTTCAGTTGTCTGGTTCATTTTGAGCCTTTTTTTTTATGTAGAGTTTATATCCGGAATTTATTTTCCTTTTGAGATTATCTATCGTTGTACATAATATCTTCTTATAAATGGGTGTTTGAGTATTTTTTTTTATTCGTTAATATAATATATACGTATATTATATGAATGAATAATACATACACAACTAAGTATAATACATAACTAAGACAAATATTTAACAAAATAGGATGAGCTAAGTTAAGTTGACAAACATACGGTCGATAAAACTTTAATTATTATTTACTTATTTGATGGATTTTAACGTTCTACCAGTATTATCCTTTGAATAGTATTCCTAGTTTAGTTAGGTGTTTGACTTATAATTTTAAATTTTATTGTGACGCTTATGTTTAATTATATATATTAGGAGATATGTTAACCAACGGACATGTATAAACATTTTAATAAATAACCTACTAGCACGCGGAAGCAATTAATGAGGTTCTGCGTCAAATACTATAAATGCAAATATTAAAAACAGTCCACCAAAGGAATGATGATTGGTAATTTAATTGATTAAACAAGTGGTTATACTTCTATAACAACTACAACTAGGCGGTTCGGTAAAAAAGACGTACTATCTGGCTGGCAGTGAGATTCCCTGAATTAAAACATTTGTAACCATGAATCTATGTCTGGTATATGGTCTGTTAGCTTTCCTACAATCGGTTTTTTAATGATCTAGGATGGTAGCGTATACTGAGGGTAAGAAAATTGTGAATTTAAGACAACAAAAAAAAAAAAAGCAGAAAAATTGGGCTAACCATACTTATTAATAGATTGTATTTCGTATCCAGGATTGAATGAATTCTTATATAAATACCTCAATTTGTAACAAGATATGCTTATTATTAATTATAGATGAAAATATAAACTCGGTAACTTGATTGTTTCATGTTTGTTTTAGACCCATTTATCAATAGAAAGATTTAAAATAAAATATCCTATTGTGGTTATTAAGTCTATTAAAAAAAAATCATGAATGAATAAATTTCAAAGTTAAAATCTACCAAAAAAATTATTAGAAATCTTAAATATAACAAATTAAAATTAGACAAAGGTCATAACCAAAAGTAAAGTCTAAAACTAAACAAAGTAATCCATCTATTTGCTATAACATATTATTACAATAAATTGAGGGACGTCCTAATTAGATATTCGTGTCAATATCAAAATTCACAAATTCTATTATTTACTTTTCTAGAGAGATAGATAAAGAATCTATATAGAAAAACATTGTTAACATTGAAAAAACTTATGAAAATGATTTATTATTTTTTCATCTCCTTATAGTATTTTTGTATCATTGCAATTTAGTAGGTATATCAAACAATAATTGAATCTAAACAAAATATATAAAAACTGTTTAGATCCAAGTTCATCCCTATATTAGTCAAATATAATTTTATTTACGTATAATTTATTTGAATAATTCAAACATTAAAATGTTGGAAATATACTAACAAGCAAGATCTTTTAGTGTAAACTTAGTATCGGAAAAATAAAAGCACCTTCTAATATGGATACTAAGGCATTAGACTTCTCAAAATGGAATTTGTATATTATATCAATACAAATGATCGATTACCTTCTAAGATAAGATCACGAGATTTCATCGTACTCCATACTAAAACCTTAAATTTATTCCTCTTTAAGGCATAAAACCGCTAGCTTTAAGGTAATTATAAGACCGCTTCTTGATTAGCATTTGCAACAACATCTATAAGCATGTGAGTAATCAATCGCTTGTAAGTTAGGATGGATACTTAAAACTATTCATTAGGCACAAATAGGGTTATCAACTAATTATTTTAATGCAATCTAACAAGTAAATGTCATCATATGACGTTATCTGATCTATCGTGAGATTAAAAAAATTATACCTACTTTAATTCGAGTTGAAGAGTTTGGCATCTATTTTAACAGCTCAGGATCAAACTCAAGTTTATGCAATAAAGACACCGCTCCTCCCGTAACTACCTTCTAATCATTAACTTCACCCTTATCGTGATATTTTCTCTTGTCACTTAGTTCAACTAAGGATAAAGAATGGATCAATTATGTTATTTAAAGCTATCTCTTTTTAAGGAATCGGTATTTAATTGGAGAATCTTAAACATTTCCCCTTATTGGATTGTTATGCTAGTCCGTTTTAGACTTATAAGTCATATATTTAGTTAAATCCATTTTAAGGTGTGCAAACATTTCATACAGATTACACAATTTTCAATCCAAAACATCAACCTAGAATCATATAATTAAATTAGAAAAACACACGCACATGCATGTACATAGTCAATTATTTAACCAATACAATCAAATATAATGCCAAGGCTCTGAGTATTATAAAATAATACTCTAAAATACAGTAACGTATCAATTCCAATTTACTTAAACTTTTCGTTTGCTTACTCAAGGTGCAACTCGTATAGGCCATTGCCAATAATCTTTATAATACAAATATTATTTTAGTTTCCACATAACTACCATAGATATATTTTATTCTATAATTTAGATAATGATTATCTTTAGTTTATGGTCTTTTTATATTTAGCGATTTAAGTCTAAGTCCCTAAGAATTACTTTTCTTGTTCAGCGAGATTTTGAATTTGCTTATTATTCCAATTATGATTTTTACTTTTGAATTAGGTTTTAGTTTATCTTTTTCTTTTTATTACTCTATGTTTATAAGTCTTTTAAATGCCTTTTAACCATTTTCTTATGGTTTATTTGATAAGTATAACATTTGATTTAGGTTTTTAACTTACTATCTAATATACTTATATTAATCTTAATTCTGATTTTGCTTTTTAATTAGATTCTTATCCACAAATAATCTACATTTTAATGTAATCACTTATACATATGTATGTATATATATAACTTTAAATCGTTAGTTTTTAGTTTGAAATTATAATTTTACCCAATTATTCAAGTTTTATATATCCTATAACCGAGCTAGTTCTAAATTAATTTCTAAATCAGTTTTCGAATTAAGTTTTGTTTTAGTTTCTAATTATTATTTTTATTTGTAAACCTTTGGAATTCCTCTTGGTCTAATATATGAAATTCATCTAACTGCACTTAAATATCTTAAATCTTAGGTTTAGCTTCTAACTAGTATTTCGATCAGTACAGTACACTATATTTCTAAATTAACTTTCGATGTAAGAATAAAATATATTTTTCACGTAATTTCCTAAATTCATAATCCAAATAAGATTCTTATTATTCTCATAATATTATGATACCATAAATATTTGCCTAATATTTTCAACCTATTTAATTTCTATATACACATATTATGTATTATTACATATTATACACTTATATCATTTATCTAACACTTCTAATACTATATCTATCATCTTTCACCATAAGTAATATGTCAAAATAGTTTATTATTCTCTAAATCAAAATTTATACATAATTAATCCCCACATTACAAAATTAGCTTAATTATACCATTTTACCCATTATTCATCACATAATACACATAACACATAACACATACTTCTAACACTTCAAACACTACCGATATCATACTACATTAGGAATTAACATCCTAAAACACCTAATTACATATTAAATCATAATTTTCATCAAATTAATATTAAATTACAAAATTAAGCCCAAATGTTGCCCTTAATGGATGATTTTAGGGCCTAAAAATCAAATAAAAATTTATAAAATTAAATTTAATAAAAAATATTGATAGCACCATAATATATATCTTAAATAGTTTACACAAAAATTTTAAAGTTAAAACTATATCATTAAGGTCATTTAAATCTAAATTGAAAACTAGCTTAAGTTTAGTTACTTCTTAAGAGTAATATATTCCGAGACTTAAATTTATTAAATTGACATTTTTTTTCCTAAATCTGCATACTAAAATATCTAAGAATACCAAATTTCATAATTTTTTAAATATATTTGATATTTTTAAGAAATTAAACAAATTCGAAAGGAAAATCAAAACTCACCTATTAAAGGGCTTTTAGCCATCAATGGTGGCTCCACACTTGTCGAAAGTTCCAGACATGGGGTCTACTATCTAGTAGTAGTGGCCGTTCCTTTTTAGGTGAAATTTGGATGTTGATTCCCTTTAAATGCCCTAAATGTATGCTATTTTATTATTATTTTTTTGTAAAAATACACTCTCCTCTCTTCTGTAAGCCCTAAAGCCAAGCCAAGTAACCGTAGGATTGAACTTAGAACCCGAGGTTTAAGGCGATCGGTTAAAGGATCCGATCAAACCCAAATTATAAACCATTGAGAGGAATATTAGTAAAACTGACCCCGTAAACTTGAATTTAAGAAAATAAGTAATAAAATAGGAGACTATAAAATTTTCAAATTTTAAGCATAATAAGTATTAATTACCGAAAATGCGAAAAGTGTAATGAAATAACTAATAAATTACTAGAGATAGATTATATGTATACTAAAAATTTTAGAATGACCAAAATAATAATTAGGAATGTTCACGTGTACCCCACATGTATTTACGTGTAGATAAAATTATAAAATAATTATAGAAAAATCATAAAAAATCAGATGATGATAAGCTTAATCAAGATCAGGTCATGGCAGGTGTAGATTAGAAAACGAAAAATCAACCAATAAAATTTGGACAACTTAAAAGCGAAAAATCAAGGAATTTGTGCAAAGTCTTGTCAAATTAATGCACATTAATTACAAAAAAAGTCTATAAATAAGGGAAAAATTTCCAGAAGTCATTTGGTCAGTTTAGCCTTTGAGAAAAATTGGAACACTAAAAAAATCGAGAGAAAATCCAGAAAATAAATAAAAAAGAAAAAGAAAAAGAAAACTGTGCAGATTAGGCAAGTGAACCAAACCCACCACTCACCACCACCTGGGACCGAACCACCACCACCACCACCCTATACTAGAACCACCGCCTGGACCGGCCGACAACCTTGGATCGGGCTTGGATGGCCAGAAAACTTTGGACTGGTTAGTCTCTTAAATGATCCGATTTTAAATAATTTTGTAAAATTAGTTATTTTGCCCAGAAAATTATGAAACTTGTTATTCTGAGGTTTTATTATATGTAGATTTAGGGAAAAATATTGATTTAGTTTAATTACATCTGCAATTATAGGGTTCTTAACAAATTGCTCAAAACCGAGCATGATTAAAATCGAAAATAAATAGGCTTAGGAGTGTAGTTTGGAACTCAAATTTTTTCTGTAGAATGCTCATATGATGTAGAACAGTGCTATGAAGCCATTTTTTTAAAATTGATTTTTGAAATTTTTAAGTTAATTTTTAGCTCTAAAATAATGGAAAAATTAGGTGATTTAGGGTTAATTAGGTTATTAGGATGTTAATTACTGATTTAGATCTTAATTAGATGTTTAGGGATGTTAATCTCTAATGGGAACCTTAATCCTAGCGTTTGGAGAATTAAGTATGATTAATTAGGGAAATTAGGTAAATAATATAAGAAATTAGTAATATGTGAAATTGTAAATTAATAAATCTAAAATAATAGAGTTATTTAGATAATATTATAATAGAAATCAGAAAAATAATAAATCTGAAAATGACATTTAATCTTAAGAAAAAGTCTCAAAATGTAAGATTTTTACACATCGGGAATAAATCCGATACCGCAATTAAGGTTAGCATGTATCAAATAGTTTAGAATACCAAATTACGACCCAATAGAATATTTGGACACTCGAGCTTAATGTGATTAATTTCACATTAGGATTTAAGCATATTTCAAGCTTAGAAATCAAAGTTTAAAATCTCATTTAGTACCGAAATAGAGTATACGAATTATTAGGACGTAATGAGCATACATGGACAAAAATGAATTAAAATATAACTTAAAATATGGAACCATAAATTTTAAGTACTAAAAAGATCTATTTGTATTATAAGACATCTAGAGACAAAATCAGCTTGCGATTAAGGAATCGAGCAATCGAGCAAATCCAAGTAAGTTGGGTTATTGCTTATTGTAATAGAGTACTAGTTTTGTAGTACTCGGAGACTTAGGTTTGTATATGATTGTGATTGTAAGTAGTTTACGCATGTGTTTGATGTATCTGAATTCGTGCTGAATTTGTATTGTGAGTGATTTTGTGACTGATTGAATTGGTATGAAATTGTTTGAACACCCTAAACGGAATTTAATATTCGTCGACCCCAAATAATTAATAATGTCATGCATTGCAACCCGTTAGGGGATTATGGGATTCTCAAACCAAATACCGACCCCTTCGAAAGGGATAACGCAGGATTACAAAATGGTCCCTTCTTCATCCTTAGTTGAACTAAGTGATAGGAGAAGAGGTCGCGGCGAAGGTGAAGTCAATGGTTCGAAGGTAGTCGCGGGAGGAGCGAGGTCTCTATTGCACAAGCCTGGATTTAGTTGTGAGCTGCTGCATAACATGGAAACTCCTCAACCTGGATTGAAGTGGGTGAAATTTCTCTAATTTCACAACGGACTGGACTACGTTGTGCGATGACACTTAATTGTTGCATTGCATAAAAATAATTGTTTGTTAACCCTGTTTGTGCTTGTATGCATTTATGAGTCTTAAATTCAACTTACTGAGCTTTAGTTGCCCATACCCTTATAGATCCTTTTGCAGGTTCTGATTTCTAAATACTCAAAGTACTATGCCGCCCTACAATTACCCAGAGGTTGGTCTGTTGGAAGCCAGGGGTGTGAGGATCAAGTTACTTAGTATAGCGTGTAACAAGAGTGACTATGTAATTAGGAATGAAAGACTGGTAGTTATTCTGTAATCTAGTAAACTATTATGTTATGTAGAACTTCCTGGGAAGCTTTGTGGACTTATATATATATATATATATATAAATATAATATTGTACATGTTATTAGAAATTTGAACTATTTATCATATTCGTAGTTTAATTATTCATCGGACTGTTTACTTCAAAGCGAGGAGTCATCGACGCCTTGTGTAGGTCGTGTTTATGGTAGGTACTGTGAGGCCAGTTACTATCATAAAATGGTTTACACGGCGGGACTGTTGCGACTCTGCGATTTCGGGGCGTAACATCTTCTTAAGGTCTCTCAATCTTTTTCTAGTTTCCAATTGACCAAAATGAAGTTTGAAGAGGTTGTTCTATATTTATAGTAGGGTTTAAGTTTTCTCTTTAATTTTCTAAGTATCACATGCTCTTTATCTCTTCATTTTTTACTTTCTATTTGGCTTAATATTATTAGTTGTTATTTTTTATTTAATTCCCAGCATGTCATGCCTCATTTTTAATCATTTTCACATATTTTCATATTTTTCTTGATTTTTCCTTAATTTTTTATGAATTTTATTTAATTAATTAGTATTATTTTAACATATTTCAAGTATTTTAAGTAATTTTACATATTTTTACTTACACGTAAATACATATATAGTACAAAAAAAAAACTCCAAAACATTATTTCTGTTATTTTATGATTTTTAGTGTGCATGCAATTTATATCCATCGATTTATTAGTTATCGAAACTCATTTTACACGTTTCCGATAAATAACAAGTAATATATATATATATAACTTAATATTATAATATTTAATTATTTTATTGCTTATTTTTCTAAATCCAAACTCATAGAATTACTTTTACTAATATTTCTAAATTCATTGTAAAATTTGAACTTGATCAAACAACTTACCCAATCGTCCTAAATTTTACATACCAGACCTAAGCACCTAATTGTCGGACTTACAGATTCTATAAGCAAAATGGGTGTCCTATCATTTGCAAACTATTAAGACTTTTAAATTTCTACTCTAAAAGAGCATTTTCAAAAGTATATATTAGAAAATAAATAAGACAAGATATGTTGTTAGAAGTATAGAATTATTTATACAATTTTGTTTTTCTTTTCCTCTTTTCCACGTGTGCTACCTATACATAAGCAAAGTCCTTGTACTTCTATTATGATAGTTAGAGTAACATAATTCACTTTTACATTGCCTCCACCACTTCTCTTTCTCTCTCACAGCAAACACCTTTCTTTAGTTACAAATTTCTTTGCAACTTTACATAAACCCTAAACTTTCCATCATATGTAATTATCAATTACCTAAAATCTCTATTAGAGGCTTAAAATTTAGAGAAAATGTAGAAAGTCCCTAATCTCAAATGGGTTACTGGGTTTATAAGCATGTTTAAGTGCTAAACCAAACATGAACAACTTTACAAATGGATCTTATTGATTTATTAATTATCTTGAGTTTTCAAATAGAAGCTTGTTTATAATTGTTAAAATTGTGATTATCCTTATACAATTTCATGAGTTTATGATTTAAGAAAAATTTTTAGAGTTAAAATAGGCATAAAATCATTTTGTATAGAATCTAGTAGTATACGTCAAATTCGGTGAGAAGTTATATTTTTAACCAAATTCATCCTCTTTCTCATTGTCTCTCTCCTAATCCCGTATTCGACATTCATAACCTTCATTTACTTTAGCTTTAACTATAAAATTTGTAAGGAATTCTTTAGTTGAGTTTCGCAATCAATAATTCAAGTTGAGTTGGAAGGTTTAGTTGTCTTCAATTCATAACTTTTTCAAACAAAATAATTATAAAAGGGTTAGTTTCAAACTTTGCTTGCCCTTCTTGCGTACATAATAGATTATGAACTAAGGGCTTTTTACGAAAAAATTTTATTAAAGAAGAACTTTATTAATTTCTTTATTTCTATTATTTTGAACAATTTTACGTAAAATCGTGAATTTAACTACCTTAAGCTCATTCATAATTGTGTTATGTCATGTTTAGAATAGGATCGTATATTATATATAATTCATGTAATGTCGTGTATAGATTTAGCTAAAAACCTACTTGCTTTCCAACAATCAAACTAATTTGGCTTATAACCTAGCTCACTCTCTTGCTACAAACTAATAAGATTAACAATAAACTAGTAACCTTTTTTTTTTTTTTTACAATTTCCTTAGTGCAATTTGGGTTATATATAAAAACTATTGCCTCATCGAAAATGATCCTTGTTTGCAAGGTTTAGAATAGTTGAAGGAAAAAGTACAACTATAACCCAAGTTTATACTGAGTAACTTACTAATTTTACAAGAAGACTATAATCAAATTGTTAAATTCTCTTTTACTAAGTGCCCAATGTTCATGGCTAAAGAAACCAACATTACATGAACCAACAAACATAGATATACTAAAAGCATGCTTCTTTCATTCTTGAAATGATGAAGAGTGTCCTTACTACAATATGCTATCTCAAGTGCATATTTTTTCTATACCTAAAGTTGAACATTTGCTTATATGATTTTGGTGCCCCTTGCATTGTGGTGTCTACTTTAACCTATTGTAATGAAAGATCTCAAGCAGCCTTCTCTTTATGTACATTTTCTTGCATTTGTGTATCTTACAAGTGAAAGTCTTTTCTACAGCATAGCAAATTTCTAATGGAAACATACCTTTTTTAAACTCCATGCCCTATATCTAATATCTTCAATCACATTATCAACACCAACGTAATTCCAACCATGCATTTGCATCATCCATTTTTCCTATACCAATATCTAGCTTAACACTATCATCATTCATCAACGAAGAATCTTTATTAGAATTGTCATCATAGGCAACCTTACCATCAGCGTTACCCAAATCATTAACCCAAATGTCCAAGACTTCTACATTGTTCCTACAACTCTAATCTTGATCATTAGCGTATTATTGGATTATGTCAAAACCGATCTTTGCCTTTTCCCTTCTTTTTTTTTTTAATTTTACATCCAAAGTTCAACATTTTTAGATTTTATATCTATTCAAATATTTACTTATCAAATATATACTTGCAGTTTAAAGTTACTAAATGCAATACCAATTAAACTCTTAGTTTTTACAACCTCTATAATCTTTAAGTAGATTAAGTTGCAAATAATAAATTGAGCGATACCACAATTACAAGTAATGTAGTAAATTTGAGAAACAATAGCTCATTTGAGTATGATATTTAGTCATTTTGAACTTTATGTATAAACTTGGAAAAAAAAAAAAAACCAACATTAAGTAGTAATTTTGACATTGTCTCCATATTGTTTCAATCCATTCCATAGAATGCTTTCACGAACTCAATTAATCCCTTTCAATCCAATACAAGTAAAGAGCAATAAGGGTTAGTTTGATTTTTTCTTGATGTTGTATACTTATATTTCATCCGGATTGCTTTCTAAAAAAAAATAAAAAAACAGAGAGAGAGAGAGATCATGGAAGAGATGTAAAGGCAACTTAATGGGCCATGGAATAATGTAACAGATATGGTCTTCTATTGAAGATGAAAAAGGAATGATATAAGAATCTTAAATTGGTTAAAAAGGGAAAATGAGAAGGCTTTGCAATATGATGGGTTGCAAAATTGAAATGGCTTAATTCATTTTAACATAAAGCAGCCCACACACTTGAAATAAACCCATTTTTAAAGTCTTGTGGCGTAAGACCTAAAGCCTAACAATAGATATCAAGAGAAGGTTCAAGCTTGCAAGCCTAAGTAAATAAAAGGAAAATAGATATGAGGTTTCTAAGACTCAAAGAACAAGAGTTCAGGCATGTGAAGGCAAGTCACAACTAAGCTAGACCAGCTGGACTTGCGAGGGAGTACTGAAGATGAAAAAAAGAATTAGGAACATGATATTATTGGTTAAAAATGAGAAACGTGAAGGTTTTATAATATGATTGGTTGTAAAGTTGAAATGACTTCAACCAATTTAACATAAAGCAACCCACACATGAAGTATACCCACTTTTGTGACGCAGATCAGCACTTTCCCTTTATACTTTGAACCAAGCCCTTCATGACTCTGACATCATTAGCATACCGAAACCTTGGAAATTATGGCTGAAAGGGCTCATGCATTGCATACTACGAAATTACACAGCAAGCCTGGAGAAGGGCTGAGATGAACAGGTGGTTATTTTCTTATTATTATTATTTTTTTTTTTATCGATTTGAAAATTTTCTATTTCCTGTATACTATAATATATTTGTCTATGCATGCATCTTGTAGGCTGATACTTGAAATGATGTACTTCCTTCATGTGTAACTGCATATATTTTCTTGAAGTCTATCTCATGTGATAATAACAAAGTTGAAAATGACAATAGTTTATAGTTGAATTCAAATCTAAGAATTTCTGCTATGAAATTATGTTGAATTCACGGGATAAATTATGTTAATCTTCAACATGACACGAGATTTATGTCCAAGTCCATGTATTTCAGACAAGTTTTCAGAGCAATACTTTGGCCTAGCTAGCAATTTTCTATTGAATTTAACAAAACAAACAACTCATCTCGGATTGTTTCTTCATTTTCCAGGTTCAATGAGCGTTTCACGCCAAAAAAAAAAAAAAAAGGTTCGCTTTGAAGCTGTCTTATTGCGCAAGGTGGTTGACATGGAGAAACAACCTTATTTTTACTTGTCCATGGCAATGCGTATGAAATAATTAAATACCTTAAACCCAGAATATATATATATAAAGCGGATAAAATTACCTTGAATGGTTCCAATGTAGTTGAAACGGTAACGCATGCTTGAGAGGGATTTGAATTTAAAAGATATTAAGGGACCGTTTTTGTAATCTAACAAAATATGTGATTGTGGAATAGTTCAAAAGATAATTTTCAATGGATTGGGAAGGATTTAGTGATTATTCAATTATTGTTAATAACTTTTAATAGGTGTGTAGTCTAATAGTATGTATCTACTTAACAATATTGAAGATAATTGTCCATAATGCACACTCCACTAAAATAATATCGACAAATTCCCAACCTTTGTTCATTTAAGTCATTATGGAAATTTAAATATGATTAGTCTTAAAAAGTCATTTGTATATCTTGATAGCTTTGAAAGAATCGAATATCTGTCTTACTAGAAACTCGAATTTAAAAGATGTTAGATATTTGTTAATTATTATATTTTTTTTATAGTATAATACTGAACAAGTCTTTAGTCACCATTGTTTGGTTTTGCAAATTAATTAAAGCTGTTGGACAAAAAGGCTTATAAGGTACCGATTAAAACTAAAAAATCTAGTACTATTTATTTGGTAATTCAAAAATCTATTTTGGAATACATAATCAATATATATTCAAAAATAACTCCAACAACTAAGTTTTCAAATCACAGTATTGAATTTTATTATAATAAAATATATACTTATTTTCTTTAAATTTTTTTATCATAAAAATCTATATTTAATATTACACATATCAAAATATGATAAAGAGAATCGTACTATTTTGTTCTCCTTATTTTGTAGTCTATATTTGTTTAATTATATTTGAGTGCGAGGAAACGAGAACCAGATGTCAAGTTTTCTAGAATGCGGTTAGCGAATGATTAACAATTATGTGTATCAAAGTAAAATGCCTCGAGGTACGTATCTGTTGTATGCACGAGATCTAACAAGAAACTACATTTATATTTCATGAATGCATTCATTTTACAAATAAAGCGTATTCATAGATTCAGCTAATATCCTTCTTACCTTATGACATCAATTTAACAAATTTGACTAATAAACTAAGTACTGACCTCCGGTGCGAATATATCTCCATAAACGCATTTTAATATCCCCCGTAAACTCTTATAAATTAACAAACAATATTATCATAAACTTTAATCTTGATGTAAATATATTTTCTAAACTTATCAAAGTTTGTTTATTTCAATATTATCTATGAACTCCGACTCTCTTGCGTTCTTCCTCGAGAATGCAAACTTTACTCTTTTATATATTTTTATTTTTTTTTTTATTTACATAGCCAAGCCTAAAGAAATTATTGCAGTGGCTATTATAAAAAAAGTTCAATAAAACTTTTCACGAACAATTTCGGTTTGATAAGTATACTTATGACGGCGGCGGCCTTCACATTATTGTTTTCAAACACTCTACTTAAATTGCAGCTAGCTGCCTGACATTCAACGGGAACGTGTTCTGTGGGGGGCCATCAAAATAATCATCGACGACCATCCGCTGAGATGCTTCCGTCGGATGATATAAATCCCAGAACAGATGATCTTTCCTGTTTGGACAATATTTCGAGATGGGTAAGCATGCAACTTTAGCATTTAAATCACCCAGCCCACAACAAGCGGCCTTTACTTCTGCGAAACCTGGAGATACACCGGACATTAAATAAAGTGATCGTCCTTCTTAATAAACAGATGAGTAAAACGTGAACGGGGAGAATTAAGCCGGCCGTACCGTAAGCGGTGGGCTTCTGGATGAAGTTTTCCGTTGCAGTGTAAAGATCGTAGTATGAGTAATTGACATCTTCCAGTTTCGATTTCAACGATTGCAGCATTGGTACCAAAACCTCATTGTATCTGCGAGACCATTCGTTCATTTCTTCATTGCACCCTCCTGTTTTGTTCTGAAGCCTTTGCGATGGACAGCATCCAATAGGTGGTAGCCCCGAAATCGCGAATTTGCGTGCACCATAAGCATGAAGCCTCTGCCCAACGCGTTAAATATTAATATCGTACCAACAAGAAGTAAGTAATCATGCTACGTGGTTTTATTTTTATTTATTTAAATATTTATATTCGGTAAGAATAAAATATAAAAGAATAAAAAATATTAATTAAAATAATTATTTTTAATACATAAAAATGTACTTTTTCAAAACTTTTTTCTTAAAAGTATGCGAATTTTTATTTTCTTAATTCTAACTCTTCAATCACAATTTTCATCATAATTATAAAACAGAAACAAATTAGATATAGATTAAACAGTTTTTTAAATACTAAATTTCAAATAGATATAGATCAGATAAATTTTTCTCAATTTACAAATTAATTAATATAGTAAATGCAAGAAAGTAATCCGATCTAGTATTTCTTGAATAATTATTCATAAAAAAAAAACAAGAAAAAATAAAAGAATCAATTTATATTTTAAAATGTTCCTAAATAGCCTAAAATATAGCCTAAAAATTAAAAGAGCTACTAAGAGGCTTAAAAGGCCGTTTTTCAAGTTCAAAACAGCATCAGTTGAGCTTGTCCTCGTTATTTTGTTATAATACTCATAAATCAGTTATTGAAAACATATAATAATAAGAAAAATTATTCCTAAATCAAAAATTATGTCTATTAAGCATAATTGAGAAAAAAAATTTTAATTTGTTATATCCACATGATAATTTTGAAATTATCTTGATTTTTAAAACGTCTTATAACTTTATCATAATATTATTATTTTTTTTTTTATAATCTCAACCATTAACTATACATGACAAAATATTAAAAGGATAAACAAAAAAAAAATTCAGACAAAATAAGTTGAGAGGATGAAAACCGTTTGATTACCTTTAGCTGAACTTCTAGTGAAGCAGCCATGAGATCAATGTATTGCTGAGGGGTGTATTTCTTGCGTTTAGCGGAAGAGCCACCGTAGTCGAAAATGTCATTACTTCCGATCACGATGAAGTAAAGAGATTTAGACAAATGCTTCTGCGCACCTGAAGATCCCATGGATTTCACCAAGTTCTCTTGCACGGTTACGTAGTAGTTCACTTGCTTTGACAAAGGAATAGATTGCTTCTGTAAAAAATTTAAAAAAAAAAATTTATTGATAGTAATATGTTACCGTTTAAATTTAATTATAATTATATTATAATGCAAAATGTACTGAATGAATTCATGTATCTACTTACGTAAAGTTCGTCTGTACCGTCGAAAATTCCGGCTCCGCCGGAGGCAAAGCTGACGCCGGTGAGGAAGAAGGCCGATGAGTTAGTCTTGTTGGAGCTGGATTTAAGAGAGAGATATGGTGGAGAAGTCGGTAACCCCAATTTCTCAGCTGTAATCAGTAAACATCAAATAAAATCAAAATGTTATTAGGAAACATCCAACACAATTTCATCCGACCGGGCAAACCTAAAATATAGGATTACAAATCGCAAACTACTGCTTATTTTAAACTCAATTCTGGCTTAACTTCGATTAGTGAATAAGTTGAACTCAAGTTTCAGTTCAAATTTAAGAGCCGACTCGTTTATACTCATAAGTAAACTTATAAGTTTTATATATATTATAAATATTATATATTATATATTATTAAAATTCAAAAACTAATATCTATATAATATATTATAAGATAATGTATAATATATAAGCTAATTGTTATTCACTATTTGTTAATTTTTTTATTTTTATATTTCTTTATTTTATATATTTAAGCTTATAAATAGATTCAAGATGGACTCACTTTAGGATAAACTCAACTCGAGTCGAGCTCGTTAGTAAACAAGTTGAACTTGAGTTCAAAACAAAACACATTAATTTAATTGCCTGAATTATACTTTTAATAAAACGTTTAATTTGAGTTCAAACTCAATATTTTTTAAATGAATCGAATTTAAACTTTTAAAAACTCAACTTAAGTCGTTTATGACTCTAAAATATAAAAAGGAAGGTAACACACGTTCATTTCTAGAAGATAGAAATGCATGTTATGAAGATAGGATGGGTCGATCCTGTTCCTATTATTATTTTGAACAAACTTGAGATTTGGTACAAAATAAATAGAACATTTTCTTGACACATTGGTCGTGCCTAGTCATGATACCTATCGTCAAAGGTGTATATTATATATATATATATATATATATGGGAATATTACCTAGCAAATTAAGATAATTAAAAATATGCTCATGTCAGCTTTTCACCGACTTTATTAATGTGGTATTTACTTTCTGCTCTAAGAACAAATTAAAGGAATAAAAACTCTTTCCACAATATTTAATAATGGCATTTAGATGTCACCTTTCAATATATGTATAACTTTAGAATAAAGCAACCATTAACAAAATGAAGAAATCCGTCAAATCAGTTTTCAAAATGAATATAAGAAGTTCTTAAATATTGGAATCCTTTTGTTAACGTGGAAGCAAAAACTACATTCCATTATCATAAGAAAAATGAAAATATATGCAAGACCCCAAGAACGAGTTAATCTAATAAGCGCTTTATAAAGAAACTTTTAATGTCTTCTTCAGTATTGATTGTATACTCATGAGAAATGTTTCTTTATTTCAAATGAAAAAACTTTTGATATGTTCATATGTTCCAAATAACAGATGTCTCTCACAAAAATTAATCAAACAGACAAACTTTTTGATTTTTTTTTCATGCATTTGTTTTGACAAAGTATATATAATTAGTATTAAAAGACTGAAAATTTTCTTTTCTGGACCTTTATTAAATGAAATAGAGAGCATCCATTAACAAAACTCAATATATATAGAAAGAGGAAAAAAAAAAAAAATCAATGTAAATGAATAGGGTTGTTATGAGAAACTAATTGATGATGATATCGTTTGATTGTTAAAATATTTAGTATATATATTACCGAGAAAATCAGCGGCATTTTTGCCGTTGCTAAACCTTCCGGTGGCCTTCTTGGTAGGAAAATCGACGCCGTTGTGTGCGAAATCTGCTTTAGCAAGTGATATAGGGAGGTAATTGTTGTTGCCAACATCAACAAGAGAGTCTCCGAGCACAAAAAGTGCTGGTACCATCTGTCCCTTCGTAACTCCAACACCAACACCCACAAACATTATCATTAATAACAAACTCATTCTTCTTGAACAAACATGGTACTTGTAGTTACCATCCATCTCTCTCTCTCTCTCTCTCTCTCTCTCTCTCTTTGTGTTTCTGTGCAAATATAATGGTTGGTGTCTGAGGCAAATGAATGGGAGTGTAAATTTATATACAGAATAAAGATGATGAGGTGGACGACTTTATAGTGTGAAAAGGGGGTCATTCCTAGCCCAATGGACGTGGATTCGCCATTTTATTAGAACCTTTTTTGTTTCCTTTTTCCCTGAGATCTAAAAGGTGATTACAGGGACGTTTAGATTTTTTTTTTTTTTTTCATTTGTATTTGATTTAATCTATTTAAAATTTAATATTTAAAAACTATTTTATCTATAATTTATCTATTTTTATTTTATAATTACAATGAAAATGGTAGTTGAAGTTTCAGAATTAAGAAATGAAAATTTACGTCCTTTTAAGAAAAATATTTTTACAAAATATATTTTATGTATTGAAAACGACTGTTTTAATTGATATTTTAAAAAAATATGCTCCTATCTTTTTATCATTTTAGTTTTACCAAATATAAATATTCAAATAAACAACAATAAAATATCAATTAGATGGAAAACAAATGAATTAAATGGAGCTTATAGAGGAGAGATGAGACTGCAAGATTGTGTTAGGATGGACTTGAAAAAGAGAGAAGTAACAAAAAAAAGAAAAAGAAAAAGAACAAAATATTTAAAAGGTAATTAGTTTTTCTCTCCAAATTTCATTTGATTTTCTTATTTTAATTGAATATGGAAAAAAGAAAACCTTTCGCCCATTTCCTTTCGTTTTCACTCTTCATATTCATATAAAAATAAAAATGATATTTCCTTTATTTTCCTTTCCTTCCCTTTATTAGGATTTTATCCTATTTCCACCTTTTTGAAAGTTGCCAAACATATCCAAAGTCGGATTCTGTAAATCTCGACAAGGCACACCAGTTGAGTAGTAAAAAACAAAAAAGGGGTACCACTGTACAAGGACAAATAAACGAGCTAAAGCTTTATCAGAAATTAGAACTCCACGCTAACATTTTTTGCTTTTTTGGTGCAGCTTTAATTAATTAATATTTCTATTTAAAAAGTTATAAAGGAAAGAGTTAGTTGAAATTTACGTGGAACAATGGAAACGAACAAATCAAATACTTCTTGGTCGTCAAGTTCATTTTGAGTGTTTTTTTTTTATTAATATATTAGAATAATATGAGGTGTGTTTATATCGGAATCTTTCTCCTTTTAAGATTATCTATAATTATAAATAATTTCTTACTATAAATAGGTACGTAAACATTCTTTTATTTGTTAAAATATTATATTTATGAAGAATACAAACACAACTAAGCATAATACACAATTAAGAGACATATATGACAAAATAAGATAAGTTAAGTTATATTAACTCAGAAAAAGCAAACATTCGGTCCATAAAACTTTAATTTTTATTTACTTGTTGGTGGTTCGTCTATTTTATTCCTTAAAATAATATTCATAGTCTAGTTAGGACGATAACTGCCTTGGTTTTGATTTATAATTTTATAAATGTTATTTTCTTAATAGAATGAATTAGATTTGAATTTCTCTCTTTTATGCTATAATCATAAAAAAAATTATTTATTTATCCCTTTATGTTATATATATATATATATATTATATATATACTTTCACCCTTATGTTTATATACGTATTTGTATATTAGGATAAGTGTTAATCGAGGGACACGTATAAGGTATTTCGACGAACACAAAATACCCTAAGAGCACATGGGAAAATGAGGTATAACATCGATAACTATAAATGATAAATTTTAGTCAATCCCCAAAGGCCAAAGGAATGATGTTTCATTGAGTTGGTTATTTAATTGATTAAACAAGTTGTTCTATAACTATAACTAGGCATAGAACGAATTGGCCCACGTGGTATTGCTTTGCCTTTGCTATTAAAGGATCTTTTATGGTTGGCAGTGAGATTTCCCAAATAAAATATAAAAATCCAAAACACCTTAATATGTACTTATCTATTAATCGTATATAAAAAATCTAAACTTCTAAACTCGATAGTTTTACATTCTATTTGAGCCTATTCATTATTTAAAAAATTTAAGATAAATTCTATTGTAATTATCAAGTCTATTAAAAAAGTTTATAAAATTAGAATCTATAGGTAAAAAAATTACTTAAAAAACTCTTAAATATAACAAAATAAAATTAGAGAAATTTAGTCATAAGAGAAGAAAAGTCTAATGAAACATAACAAGGTAATCTTTCCATTTGTTGTATCATCTTATTACAATAAATTAAGTTATGTCCCAATAGGATATATTAGTATCAATATCCAAATAGTTCATTATCTCTTCATCTTCTTATGGCATTTTCATATCATCCAAGTTTATTGAGTTTACGAAACAATAATTGAATCTAAACAGAATATGCAAATTATTCGAATTCAAATCCATCCATATATTAATCAAATCTAGTTTTATTCGCATATACTTCAAATATCAAAATTTTAAGACCGTACAAAGAATAGGATCTTAAATTATCTTCCAGTATAAACTTATTATCATAAAAGACAAAAGCACCTTATAATATGAACAAGGCATTAGACTTCTCAAAATCAAATACTACATAAATAAAACAATGAGAATTAATTGACAAAATGGCATTCTATATCGTAAGCAAATTATTAAAAGTTAAAACCTTTAAATTTTCAATCTAAAGTAGCTTTCCTTGGAGAAGAACTCTACTAGAGGTTAATTCTATCTTAAACTTATTTTTTAGAGAAAAAACGTCAAATATCTATATCTAGGAGCCTCCTCCCCCTCATTTGCAAAATAGAAGTATCCACACCTTTTATTTAAATTCCCTTGCTTTATTAGAACAAGTTTGTAGAAGATAAAATATTAGAATTTATTAAAAATGAATCAAGACTATTTCAAAATGTTGCATTCAATCTACTGTTATATACATATATATAAAACAAAGAGTTTACACATTCCTCCTTTCACACATCTATCTCTATCTATGACATCTCTTCACAATTCACCTATTATCAGATCAAGTTTTCTATAACGCCGCTGGCTGCACGAAATCACCTAATTACAGCATCCCCCATACATGGTCTATATCCGTGGGAGATGGTTCCGGTTCTGATTCTGGTATAGTAGAATGGGAAGCGACCACTGTATACAATTCCTCCGCCTAATAACAATGTATTCCGCACATGCGATTAGAAACATTCCAATTAGTCAAATAAAAATCCACATTAACAAAACAGCAAAGCACAACCTACACGTCCAACTATATTTGACAAAAATGGCCCAAATTAATACATGGGTCCTAAAATTGTTCCTTAAAAATTGCTGAATGAGTGCGGCAGATTTCATGGTCAACTCACCTCTATATATACATATATATACATTTTCTGCGTATGAGGTATGACTCACGTTTTAATATATTTATTACATAATTTTCAAATCATTCTTATCATATAATCTCAGGTTACAATAATTGCCAATACCAGCTAGCCTTAACATATTATAACACGGAATTAATTAAAGTATATTCTGATTATTTCAGAAGATTTTTTTGATCTAGAATTATATTAGGGTCCTTGCCCTAATCCTTATAAAATAAGAATGTGCCCGGTTTAATATGACATTTCATTGGTCAATCATAACATGAGGAACATTGTGGCTCCATTAAATTAACACATTGTCTGTTTGGCAAAAAAAAAAATAATAATAATAATAATAATAACATATTGTCTTCTTTGCAAGTACAAACAGCTCTTATGTACGATTCTCACAACTAAGCACGATTATCACTAAACGAATTCAACCCAGCAAATCATCCATGCTGTTTAATGTAGGAAGCCCTTTTGATGATTTTGATAGGCTAGAATAGACCTCTCTAATCCATGGAAGTGTTTTAAAATACAAAATCAATGATTTTAGGAATTTAATTCCATCTTTATGAGATGGAATTGCAATTTTGTTCCACTTTGATTATTTAATATTACTTATTTAAACATTGAATCAATTATGCATTCAACAATTATTGACATTCTTTATAAATACTATTATATACATATTTTATTCCACTTTTAATATGTTACAACCAAATATAATATTAGAATAGAAACAATGGGTTCTCCGAACATCTCCAAACAATGAAACGAATTTATTTTTGCTATCTTAATCTTATTTCATTCCGGTCTATTCCGTCAACCATATTCTTTCATATTAAATCTGACTTCAATAGTTTAACATGCACTCTTAGCTACTTTCTTTCGCTCTCTCTTAAGCAAATCGTTTAAAAATGTTTCTCTTAAATATTTTTTCTTCAAATGGGAAGTTTCTTAAATTTGAGACTCTCCAGTCAAGTGGTGTAATTATTGGAATTGCCCCCTAAGTCTTCCGTTACTGTGACTTACCTTCAAAACTACATATTTTGAGTTGTGCAACGTTTGGTCTTATAGCTGTTTCACACTATTTCCACAGAAAAGCCCTAAGCGGTTCTATCGCCACGTGGGAATCGGTATGCACCGACGAGCCAAAATGAAAAAGATGAGCATGGACTTGAAAAAATAATACGGCTCACATGTTTTATTGTTTTTTGGGTCAAATTCATCCGATGGCATTATGAGACGGACATCATCTTGTAGAGTTTACTTGTCGACCATGAGAGTAGATCTCACTCTAGTTAAATGTACTATAATAAATATTGAGTTTCAGCAGCTAATTTATGATTTTATAAAAAAAATTACCAAATATTAAAAATAAAGCTACACAATTTTGGTGTTATAGGTAATTTAGCTATAAATAGGGGGAAATCATTTTAAATGCCGCGAGATACCTTAAATTTCATGTTGAATATTCAGCCTGAAGAACTTATATATATCCAAGGAACTTGAAAGGATTGTACAACATCTATGTTATTTAAGGCTCATTCATCAAGATTTAAAGATTTTAAGTTACAGTACGTTGTTACACCAAACACTTAAGGGATTTATTACCCTTCTTTGAGCCAATAGCCAGTACCCTCAGGTTTTCATCTTATATATCTTATCACATGAATGAGAAGAATAATATATAGCATTCGAACTATTTTAAGCCTCGCCAATGTTTAACCTGTACCTTAATGCTTCTCTGAAGCTTAGACAACAACTTACAAGAATAAGTCTTTTGGCTTAAAATAATTTAGATACTATCTATACTCTTTATATACTCACATGATTCATTTATGATATAAAGATTCCTCATAAGAGACAAGTATAAAGTATACCTTAAATCTCAAAGGATATACCAAGATACCTAACAATTTCTTTCTAAAGGTTTAGGAGAGAAAGAGAAGGATATTAGAAACTATATGAGATTTTAAAAACTACTATTAATTTCAAATGGCTACATTCTATCTTTCATAATACAAGCTAATGCCTTATATAAGCATTTCGGGATGTTAGATATCTTTCATGGATTTTGATAATAACAAAAAGAGAACACTAATAAATTAAAAAGTATATAAGTATTCAGAAAGTTTAAAATTGGAAATTGAGGTGTATTTAGAAGCTTATTTAGAAGGTCTGATATGATTAAAAAAGAAAATGTTCTAAAAATATTCAGAAGGTGTTTCAAAAGTTTTATAAATAAAATTGATATAACATTTCAAAAGCTTATTCAAAAACTTAAAAAAAAAAAAAAAAGACCAATACTCTTTAGAAAGTTGATTTGGAAAAGTAACATAAAAAAAATAATTTATATCATATTCAAATTGAACAAGGCTTAGCTCTACTAGATTGGGTGTATTAAGGAAATACACTTAGTCTCATTTCACTCAATATGGAATCATGATTCTTGGGGGTTATTTTTGAGAGATTTTATTTTTAATAAATCAAGATATGCACAAATACGGATAAGGATAAGGTTGATTTTGTAGAATTTCAAATTTTTGAATATGAGGTTTATTCAGAAGTTGCTAATAAAGCATATCTCTTCAAATTCAAATCAGAAGCTTATCTAATAGCTACGGATTGAAGTATATCTAATCGAAACAAGATAAGAAGAGTTGCTTTTGAATTTAAATTGACTGAGATCATTTCCAAATATTCAAGGATTTATCTTTAGTAAACTAGCTGTTGGATAGACACGAAAATAAAGATAATCTTCAACAAATTAGTCATTGGAAGCTTTCAATATAAAAAAAGAAAGGATTCAATATGTCTAGATACTATTCTCAAAAAATTTCTCGCAAAACAAAAATTCTTGATCAAATTCTACATTTTAAATTATCATAAAAAGTTCTTTAAATACTTCTTTAAAAAGTTCTTTAAATACTTCTTTAGAAAGTTCTACTGAAGCCAACATTAACGCAATCATCATTTCTCTTTTAAGAGAAATTGTTTAAGATTTATATTTTTGTTCTCATTTGTAATTTGTAACATTTACTTCTTGTTTGAGTGTTGAGACAAGTATATTTATACTGTGTTGATCTATATTAGCCTAGATTATAGAAAAGTTAGATAGACAAAACAAAGTGTTATAAAGTCTATGTGTAACGAGTACTTGTAATCTTGTCGTGATTCGATTTAGTGGATCAAATAGAATGACATCGGTAAAGCAAACCAAGTCCTCAGCAGCTGAGTTACAAAAGAGCAGTAGGCAAAAGGCCAAAAGACCAAAACTCTATAAAATCTCTGCTTAATATTCTCTTTCTTTACTCTTTTAATTTGCTTTATTAATTATTGTGTGTTGAATTATTAAATTATCACTATTCACAATTATAAGTTATTAAGAAGAGTAATTTTATTTTACTTATATTGAAAAGTTTTCAAAAGTTTAAAAATATTAATTCACACCTCTCTCTCTCTCTCTCTCTCTCTCTCTCTCTCTCTCTCTCTCTCTCTCTCTCTCTCTCTCTCTCTCTCTCTCTCTCTCTCTCTCTCTCCCTCTCCCTCACTCATAAGGGACCAATACGGGATACAAAGGACAAAACAGGTTAGGGCCCATGACCGACAATTTTTATCGTGGACTATAGTAATTTAATACAACAATTGATAACACGTATTACAAGTGACAATCTTTATAAAATAATTCACCTCACATACCTAAATAATTACCTCATTTTTTAGACCTGCCAATTGACACACTTTAATAATTACATTATCTTGATAAGATCTACAGATCAATCAATACTGCCTGTCACCGGCTTATGTGAAGGTGACATATCGACATCATCGAGGTACTTAGGTTCTTAGTTGTATTCTGCTTAGATAGCTTCTTCTTCTATTTGATCAATCTCTCTATTCTTTAGAGCTTGCCTGATTAAAGGTATTATAGATTGGTAATCATCATTGTGATCCATAGTACCTCTGCTTCAAATGGTCCTAGCCATATCTCTTATGGAATGATCTGATTTATTGAACATAACCTCATATGGGTTTCATGATATTTTTTATCATCTTCTCAGATATCTCCTTCAAATCCTTCAATAAAATTGCAAATCCTTAATAAATAATATCTTCCTAGCTGATATTCCATCCATTGTTGTCTAAGTTTTATGATCAATTTGAATTGTAATGGATTTGCTCTTGGAAATATCTAAGATTCAATTATCTATTCCCATACTGATAAGGACCCAAACCATTCCATCAACCAAGTCACGTTAATTAGATGATTTAAACTTGGATTTGTCTTGATGATTCTCAGATACTACAATGCTATAGGCTGGAATCTAGACAGCAATGGTGTAATGATGCATAAAATACCAATAAAACCATTTTAATTCTACTGGAAATTGGCCTTCATGGAATCTTTAAATATAAGGGTAGATGAAAGGATATCAAGGATGTAATCTAAAAGGAGTTAGATTTAATCCTCCATATTTTTTGAAAATTTTGACTTAATAATCCCATATTTAAGTCTTGCTATCTTCTTTAAAATTGCCTCTTGCAACTATCTTTCTTAACTTCTATGGACCATGCATGATGAAAGATTCTGAATTCTACCATCCTGGAGGTAATGGGTTTAAACTTCGTATCATGGCAATGCTCCTAGATGCACGAATATCACTTAAAATAGGTGATGTTAGAATTCCAATCTTGGCTTCTTCAATCTCTTTTTAAGGTCTGGATAAGAAGTCAATAACACAATTCTATTTTTCATAAATATGTTTGACTTTGTAAGAGTATTTTGAAAACCATTCTTGCCATCTTAACAGTTAAGGATGTGGAACTATTTTCTACTTGAATTTGAGCATTTTGGGAAATGAACTCATATCCATCTTAATTTTGAAATGCGATCCATAAGATGATATTCAAATTTCTAAATACCATATTTCATCGCAAGGATCTCTTTAAAGGTCGAATAGTAATGGATTTCTAAGTCTTTAAATTTCCTGTTTTTGTATCCGCATACATGTCTTCCTTTTTTTCCTTATTCTGGGAGAATTACTCCCCAATACTTGTCACCAGCATCAGTTTGTAGAATGAGTTGTCCTCCTGAAGAGATTTTTAGAGGTAGAAGTTCCTACAATTCTTCTTTTAGGAACTTTATTGCTTTTGTCTGCTTATTTCCCATTGGATGTTTCTTCTTAAGCATTTGAGATAGAGCAGAAGTGTGCTTAGAGATTTAGAGAACGAAATCTCTAAGATAGTTTACAATTCTCAAAAATTGTTATATTTGCTTGGTATTGAGATCTTCATTAGGGAATTTTAATAGTTTCTAAGCAACATTGGATTCTGGTTGATAACAACCATCTTTGATTTTCATTCCTAAGAATTCCATTTCTACCTAGGCTATCTTTATCTTCTTTTCTGAAAGCATAACTCCATATGATGTCACCAATTTATAAAATTGTTGAAGGAGTTTACCATGAGATATCTCATTTGAATTGAAAAGAAGAATATCATTTATGTAGATAATAGCACTGTTCAAAATAGGTTAGAAAATCTTGATCATGGCTTTCTAAAATAGTAATGGAGTAGTCTTTAGCCCAAATGGTAGAACTTTCCATTAGTAATGGTGATTTGGGATGCAAAATTCTATTTTGTGTATGTTAGATGAATTCCTGACTACTAAAATCCTGCTTTAAGATCAAATTTGGAAAAGATTTTGGCTTTGGCAATATTTTGAAATAGTGTATTCCTGTTAGGAATTAGGAATTTGTCATTTTAGACAAAGTGATTAAGAGACTGGTAATTAATGACAAACCTTAACTTTCCTTTAGCTTATTCAACTCTCTTATTGACATAAAATGCTTTACAAGCCCATTACAAATTTGAAGGTTCTATCAATCCTTGACTTAACAGTGTATTGCATTCTTCTTCTGCTAATTTCACATGTTCAGGATTCATTTCTGAATGATTGACTTTAGTTGAATTGATATCTTCATTCTTCTTAAAACGAATTTTCACAAAGACTTCTTAGTTTTGCCACAATGGATGGTTGCATTTTTCCCAAAACTTAGTGTGATTTTCAATACATGCATCTGTTTTAATCATTTGACTTTTTCTATTATATTGATCTCCCTAATAGAGTATAATCTTAGAAGTTCAGTATATGGCTTGTGATACTTTTTGAATCTTATCACTTCTGGATGAATCTTCATATGAGGTATATTAGATGGTATATCCTATCCAACAACAATATCCTTATTAGGCAATGGAGATCCATAGACTGGAGTTATGATACTAAATGTAGGAAAAAGCTATATTTTTATTGGTTTGCTTTTAAGTTGTATGTGGAATTCTTTATTAGATGCAGTTACAAAGGTCTTTGAGTGTAGAGTGTAAAGATTTTGAGAAATACTTGAGGATAGTTGCTCCAATGTCAATGATAATATCATAGGAATTGGTTTAGCATATTTGCTAATGAGGATTTGGATTAAAACATAAGGGGTGCTAACACTCATGAGTTCATTGGCAATCTTTGGTTGTGTCTCTTATATTGAGTATGATTCATCTCCTTAATCTTCCCAATCAGATTCTTAAGTGTATGTTTGTAGAGAAAACAAAGTTTTCTTTTATGGTTGATTTCATTCCCTTTTGAGGGCATTGTTTAGCATAATGTCCAAATTTGTTGCATATGAAACATCGGTTAGATTTTTTCCCTTTCCTTCCTTTTTTCTTGTAATACCTCCATTTTTTTATTAGAAATCTTCTTTTTGCTTTCAGGAATGATTTTTTACTTCCAACCTTGAAATGTTTCTTTTTCTTTCTTAGATTGCAAGCACACTCCTTTTCAAGATTTCTACATTTAATATAGAAATCTGGCTTACTGTATATTTCATCAAAGATATTGTTGCTGCCTCAAATGTAGTCTTTGATAACTCTCCTTTTGTCACACATATTTTCTATGATCATGTGAAGTATTTGCTAAATTTATTCAATTGAGACATAGATCACCTTTTAGTTTTTTAATTGAAAATATCATTCAATTCCTCTTGACAATGGCAAGGGAATCGAAGAGAGAAATAGTTACTTTAAACTAATATCAACTCTAATTCGATAAAAGAGTTTGACCATTTTCTTGAAATATCTGTCCAAATCTTTCTTTTTATACGAACAACATTTTCTCTCATAAAACTCTTTCCTCTTTATTTCCTTCAAATCTTTTGGATTTCCTATGAGGAATCGATAGATGAGACTTATTTTGGTTTTTTCTTAACTTAAAATATATTAAACCCAATCTATTTAATATAAATTACTCGACATAAAATGAAGAAAATATCTTTTTAAAAAATTCTAAAAATTGGAGTTGCCAACCAATTCAACTAGTAAAAAAGTGGAATTAAGGTTTTCAGGTGAAAAAATCCTAATTTGGCCATTAATTCACAAATTTTCTAAAAAATGAATTTTAGAAAATTAAACAAAAAAAAAAAAACAAGGTTCGAGAGCTAACCTATTAACACTAAGTCACTATGTAAAAACTAAAAAAAAATTGATGGGTTTTATTTTTATAATTTTCTAAAAAATACTAAAAATATACCTAAATATACGAAATATAACTAAAATGAATTTTTTATTTTTTATTACGAATTTAAAGAACAAGGAAACAAATTTATTTTTATACGATTGTCCCAAAGGTACCTATATATCTGACAGTCGGGATCAAACCAACGTAATTATTTTTTATAAAATATTTAATGGGTGGATTCTTTTTATTTTGAAAAATCGGGTCAGATTTACGTTTATTTAACTATTTATTTATTTTTTAAAAAAAAACTAAGAAATCTAATTCCACGAATTAAAAAAAAAACCCTAATTAACTAAATCTTTCTTAAAATCCTAATTAATACTTTTTATTTATTTACAAAAATCATTGTGTATCAAAAGATATCTTTTCTAAATCTTACATATAAGATTTACTAAGATACAATCTAGAGACGTATCTTCATGTGTATATTTTTTAAATCTCAACTACAAGATACGTTAAAATACGATCTAGACACGTATTTTCATAAGTATTTTTTTTAAATCTCAACTATAAAATACATTGAAGATACAATCTAAATACGTATTTTCATACATATCTTTTCTAAATCTTAACTATAAAATGCGTATCTCGATATATACCCTCTTCAAAGATATGGATTATCACGCCCTGAAGCGGCAGAGTCGTAGCAGCCCCGCTGTATAAACCATCCTAAGATAAAAGTTGGCCTTACAACCGCTATCTTAGACCTGATCTACACAAAGCGTCCACAACTAACCCGCTTTGAAGTAGACAGTTTGTAATTTAAATAAATCATTTACCTATAAAAGTGAGGAATTATATATATGTTATAATTCAGTTATTGCAGTTAAAGATTACAATATTTCCCTATAGTATTTTTCTATATCATTACATCATTCGGAAATGAAAAATAATAAAAACTTAGACCTTAAAAATATGTGTTTATTCTTCAATATTTTTCCTCACTCCCCAGGATCCAGCAGTTGCTAGCTTCAGAGTAGTTGTTTGCCACTTTTTAGCCAACACCTACACAACGTCTATAAGGATGTGAGCAACCACAGCTCAGTAAGCAGGGACGGAGGACTTAAAACTATACCAGAAACACAACAAGGTTTTCAATCACTTATTAGATGCAATGCATGTGCAAGCAAATGCCATCGCACGACGTTGTCCGGACCGTCGTGAGATTAGAAAAATTGCGCCCGCTCTAATCCAAGTTGAGGAGTTGCCGTTAATGCAATAGCTCACGACCAAACCCAGGTTTGTGTAATGGAGACCTTACTCCTCCTGCGACTACCTTCGAACCACTGTCTTGACCCTCGCCGCGACCTCCTCTCCTGTCACTTAGTTCGACTGAGGATGAAGAAGGGATCATTTTGCAATCATGCGTTATCCCTTCCAAAGGGGTCAGTATTTGGTCGGAGAGTCCTAAGTTCCCCTAACGGGTTGCCATGCATGTCCGATTATGATTACTGGTCGGATATTTGATTAAGTCCAGTTTAGGGTGATCAATCCTTTCATACAATTCATACAATATATGCCAAAACAACAAACAGAATCATAACATCACCCATAATCAAGCACATGCACACATTCAACTATCTAACAAGCACAACCAAGCATAATCTTAAGCTTCCAAAATACAACATCGTATTAATCCCAACGTATCTCGACTCCTCGCTCATTCACTTGAGGTCCGATTTGATTAGGCCACCGCCGATCATTCCTATAACACAAACGTGGTTTCAGCTTTTCATATAATTATTATAGGTTCATTTTATTCTATAACACTTATTGTTACGTTTTGTTTAGGGTTTAATATGCCTAATTATCTAGGTCTTACGTCTTTTACAATTATTTAGGTTTGGGGTTAGGTTCGGGTTCGGTTTTCGCATCGATTTCTAAATTAGGTTCTAGTTCGATTTCTAAGTAGTGTTTTATACTCTAACCCTAGAAATTCGTTTCAACCCATAATGTGAAATTAATCACATTATTTCCCGATCTCCTAAATACCATCATTACCCCTAGTCAGTATTTTATTTCACCCGGTACACTTATATCCTTATTAGTGTACCGAATTCACTCCTAATGTGAGAAATTTTTACATTTTTCATATAATTACATAAATTCAAATTTCTTATCAGATTTATTGTACATTTTTATTATTATCACAATATCAATTTTTATTATAATATTTCCTATTTATTATATTTCCAATAATTACCTATTATGTATTATTACCTTTTATGTATATATTACACTTCTAATATTTATAACACTCTAATTATCATCTCTAAACATCAATTATCATTTCAAAATGTCTAAATTCATCCTAAATCAGATTTTACTCCTAATTACCCTAATTTACAAAATTAACTTAAAATGTACTATTTTTCCATATTACTTATTTACTACATAATTAACCTAATAATTACATCTAACACGCTAAATGCTACAAGTATCATTCTCCATCAGATTTCAACATCCCTAAACATCTACTTATTCACTAAGTCAGTAATTAATAATTTATTACTTAATTAACTCCAAATTACCTAATTTTTCCATCATTTTAGGGCTAAAAATTAACTTAAAAATTTCAAAAATTAATTTTAAAAAAATGGATTCATAGCACTATTCTATATCACATGAGCATCCTACAGAAAAAAAATTGAGCTCCAAACTACACTCCTAAGATCATTTATTTCTAAACCGAAATGTGCTCGGTTTTGCATGATTTCTTAAGGACCATATATTACGGGGCATGTTTTCATCAAACTAATTTTTTCTACAAACTACATACAAAAATATCCCAGAATAAAAAAATTCATAATTTTCTAATAATATTTACTATTTTTAAAAAATTACACAAAATCGGGATGGAAATCGGACTCATCGATCTGGCTGGCTTCGGCCACCGTCGGCCGTCGTGGCCTTATCGTCCGGCCTGGGCACTACCACCACCGTATGGTGGTGGTAGCCGTCAACTCCCAGCTCCTCGTCTGGTGTGGGTTCCCTTTGAAAGCCCTAATTGCACAGTTTTTCTAATTTTTTTGCTAAACCGAATTTTTCTCTAAATTTTCGTCTCTCCCTAATTTTTTCTGATTTCTAACTGTCCAAATGAGTTCCTTATTTTTTCCTGCTATTTATAGGGCTTTAGGGGATTTATTGTACATTAAATGGGACAAGACAATTTGCCTTATCCCTTGATTTTTGGCTTTTATGTTGGCCTATTCTAATTGGCCGAATTTTTTCTTATTTTTCCCAGCTGCCATGACCTAATTCTGGATTATTCATGATTTTTCTTGATTTTTCCTTAATTAATTATGAATTTTCTTTAAGCATTTAGTATTATTTTAGCACATTTTGCGTATTTTAAGTAATTACGCGTATTTATACTTACATGTAAATTCATATATAGTACAAATAAATATTCTTAAATATTATTTAAGTCATTCTATTATTTTTAGTATATATATAATCTATCTCTAGTAATTTATTAGTTATTAGATTACACTTTTTACCTTTTCAGCAATTAGTAATTATTATGCTTAAAATTTGAAAATTTTATAGTCTCTTATTTTATTACTTATTTTCTTAAATTCAAGTTTACGAGGTCATTTTTACTAATATTTCTCTCAATAGTTTATAATTTGGGGTTTAATCGGATTCCTTAACCGATCGTCCAAAACTTATGTTCTAAGTTCAATCCTACGATCAATTGGCTTAGCTTTGGGGCTTACATGGATCTTGTAGATACACTTATTTAAAAAAAAAAAACTTAATTTTACTAGAAAATACAATTTAACTAAATTTATTAAAAATTAAGATTATCTAAAAAAACATGCAATATGAAAATAATAAAAACCTACACTAAAATAAATTAGTAAAAATAATTTAAATAAATAAAATAAAATAAAATAACAATTTTTACCTACAAGTCGAGTTGCGCATGTTAGTGCGCTCATAATCATGCGCTACATATGTCATGTTCAGGAACTACTGTATGTGTCATGTGTGTCATGCTTGTGAATGTGTTGCTGGCGTAAAGTGAATGTGCATGCAAGTGAATTGTATGTACGGTCGAGTAAAAGTGTATGCAAGTGAACTATGTTGCATGGCCAGGGATTGGACTTTGGTCAAGAACTTGTATGATGTGGCTGTGGAAGGCAAAGGTAGATGTCTTCTAGTTGGTAGGGTCAAGTGTAAACACATCAATGTGTGACGATGAAAAGGGGACGTGCATTTGATTGTGTAGGATTTTGTATTATGTATGTTATTCAGGGACGTGTCAGTGTAATGCAAATTTGGTATGTGTCTCGTGGATTGGGATGACGTGTTAGTTGAGGCTATTCTAGGTGTTTATTCTCCGTACATATGAGGCTTACGTTGAGTATTTAGTTGGTGCTCAGGGGATATGCTTGGAAGTTTGGGTTAGGACATTGGTGAGGTTTAGCAGCGTAAGGCTATGCAACATGAAGACAATTGTGGGAACAAGTGATCGGGTGATCGTACGTTTGTGAATTGGTGCGGCAGTAGACTTGTGAGGCAAGGATTTTGGATGGTGTTCGGTGAATTGTGTTTGGGGGATTATGTACTTGAAAAAGAAACCATCCCGAACTTCATCAATAAATTCTTATTTATAATATCCACTTATTGAATATTTCATATCATTTAATTATGGATTTAATCTTAACAAATGAAAGATATAATGGATACGATAAAAATTCAACCTAGTTTCTAGAAACCTGATTTAGGCTTTCTATTTATCGAACCCGATCTGATCTCCAATAGTTTACTTAATAAATCTTAAGTCTATTCTAGCTTAATATAAATTAGGTAAAAAAAAATCCATTTTATATTGAATTGGACCAAAATTATTTTAATAAAACCTAATCCTTTAATAACTTAAGAATTTATTAAATTAATCATGCACCGTTATCCGATTTGATCCTAAACGACTCGACTCAATACGACTTGACTCAATACGATTCGACTTAACTAGACTTAATATGACTTGACTTGACACTTTATATATTCTTTATTTTTTCCTTTTTTTTTCTTTTAATTTTTATTTTTTTATTTTTTTGTTTATTTCTTATTTTTATTTCTAATTCAAATTAAAATAATAAACAAAAATGGCAAAAATGAGGTGTTTACAATGTTGATGGCTTTATCAAAATTTATTAAGCTAAAAAAATATATTTGATCTTGTTTAGATGTAGAGTTCCACTAATCCTTAAGTATTCCAATGAATCTACTAACAAATTCAATTAGAATTTCTCCATGAGAAGGATGTATTAAGAACCTTGTTAATAGCCACAAATAAAATTCCTAGAGCCCGTCTAGCTATCTAGTGTATGATATATCATCTATTGTAAAAGGACCACTAGATTTAGGTGCTTTCCACGAGAAAGAGGAAGCTCCTGTAGTCAGATCAGAGTCTGACCCATCATCATTATTAATTCGAACCATCAAGATAGGATATGATGGCGATTTAGAAATAACACTTTTTAGACTAGAATTATCAATTTTGTCTAAATAGTCTTAGGATGTATCTATTTCTTGATCAGAGTTTGAATTGCCTAATTCTTCTCCAACAGAGCTACTTATGGCATCTTTTTCTTCTATTGAAATGTCTGTAAGCTCTGCAATTAGATACTCAAGGTTCTATTCACAGAATTTAAGGTGATCAAGCAAAATTATCCAATCTGGCACAAATTTTACAATAAAGTTAGGATTATTAGTAAAAGTGATCATGTAAGTTTAAATTTAGGAAAATAAGTAATAAAATGATTAATTAATATAATATTAAATTTTTATTAAAATTATCTGTTATTTATCGGAAACGTTTATAACGAATTCCGATAATTAACGAATCAATAAAAATAAATTATATATACATTAAAAATCATAAAATAACTTAAATAATACTTAGTAGTGTTTATTTGTACTATATATGAATTTACATGTAGGTAAAAATACACGAAATTACTTAAAATGTGTGAAATATACTAAATTAATACTAAACAATTAAAGAAAATTCATAAATAATTAAGAAAAAATCAAGAAAAATAAAAAAAAGTTATGGAAATGTCTACAATAGGGGTGTAGCAAGCAGAAAATTAAATTAGAAAAATTAACCAATAACAATTAGTTAAATAAAAAAGAAATTGGAAGAGAATAAAGCTCATATCAAGTCAATTTAATGCATAAAAAATCTTTTAAAGCTTTATAAATACCCAAAAAAATTTAGAAGCTCATTTGGTCTATTTGGAGAGCAAAAAATTTAGAGGGAACCAAAAAATTTGGGGTTATGGTTTATTTGTAAAAATTACAAAAAATATGTGTAATTAAGCCATTAGAAGGAAACCCATACCCAACGGCTACTTGGAAACAAACAGTCACCACCACGCTACTCCACCACCACCGCCCAACCTGACCGACACACTTAGGGCCATTGGTGGTGGCCAAAGTCACCAATTTTAGTGAGTTAAATCTTTCTTCCAATTTTTCATATTTTCTTAAAAATACTAGAAATACTTAGAAAATTATGAAATTTCGTATTCAGATGCTTTTACATATGTAGATTTAGGAAAAAAATAGTATTTTGATTTAATTATATTTGAAAATACATGATGCTTAAGAAACCATATAAAATCGAGTATATTTCTATTTAGAAATAAATTATCTTAGAAGTGTAGTTTTAAGGTTAAAATTTTTTGTATAAGCTAGTTAAGGCATTTAAAACAGTGTATGAAGTGATTTTTCAAAAATATATTTTCGAAAATTTTAGATGATTTTTAGGTCTTAAAATAATGTATAAAATGGGTAATTTTAGACTAATTAGGTAATTAAAAGGATAATTACTTATTAGGGCATAATTATATGTTTTAAGATGTTGAAATCTGATGAAGTATGATATTTACGGTATTATATGTAATTATTAAGGTATTATGTAGTAAATATGTAACAAATAAAAATGGTAAATTTTAAGTTGATTTTATAATTTTGGGGTAATTAGGTGTAAAGGGAAAATTCAAAAAAATAATTTTAATAAATACTAAACGTGTATTTATTAAAAATTATTTTTACTTAAATTAAATACATCATATCAGGAATATATACACAAAAAAATAGCTCAAAATAATGAAATTTACTATTTTTAAAAATTCATACAAAATTCATTGGAATCAAGCCTATTCTTAAGGAACTTATATACGCACTTCTAATTTAAAAAAACTAGCTTGTATTATGATTATACATGGAAAAATACCTAAGGAACTAAATTTCATAATTTTCTATGCATATTTGATATTTTTAGTAAATTAAACAAATTCATAAAGGAAATCAGAACTCACCAATCGACAAGCTTCTAGCCACCAGCAGTGGTTCCATCATCGTCTACAGCTCTAAACGTAAGGTCTACTATTTATTCTTGGTGGTCGTTCCTTTTTGGTTCCATTTACAAGCCCTAATTGCACACTATTTTGTTAAATTTTTGTAAAAATACTCTCTCCTTTGTTTTTACTCTTTCTCTAATTTTTCTGGACATTGAACTTACCAAAATGAATTATGGAGGAATTGGTTTAAATTTATAGAAGTGGTTAGGGCTTTCTTTAATTTTATAGGTGAGAAATATCCCTTTACTTTTTCTTTTTCATTTTCTATTTGTTTCATTTTTATTAGTTGATTTTGCTTCTTCCACTTTCAGCTTTCCATGACTACTTTTTGGACAATTCTACACTTTTACTAATTTTTTCTTAATTTTTTTTTTTGTAATTTTCTTTAATTATTTAGAATTAATTTAGTATTTTTCTAGCATTTTAAGTAATTTCGTGTACTTTTACCTACAAGTAAATACTTATAAGGTAAAAATAAATATTATTTATGTTATTTTAGAATTTTTAGTGTACTCATAATTTATCTCTATTGATTTATTAATTATCAGAACTTGTTTTATGTGTTTTCAATAAATAACATAAAATTTACATATAATTCAATATTATAATAATTAATTAATTATTTTTCTAAATCCAAATTTGTAGGACCACTTTTACTAATATTTCTAACTTCGTCATAAAATTTGTTTTAGATTGAACAATTTGCTCGATCGTCCTAAATTTTATAGATTAAATCCTGAACACTTGATTACGGGGCTTACAATAACTATAACCATAACTTAGATAGTTCCGGTAATATCTGCAAAGTTATAAATTGCTCTTCTTCAGAAGCTCCAATAAGACATTGATCAAACTTGGAAGATTGAATGTATTCCTTGACTTATTTTGAGTTTGAACTTATGAGTAATCTTAGTAAAGATTTTTATGGTATAGCAAAAGCTGAGTATAGATTTATCAAGGGTAGAGATATTCCATCGATCTTTTCTTAGTCATCAAAATAAGATACCTTATATAGTTAATCTATCTTATTTGAGTAGCTTTTATTGAAAGTAATTATATCTAAGTTGAAAGTGGCTATGGTTAGGGTAATTATATCAACTACTCCACAACCTCAATCACAAAAAATATATATATATGTATATATACAATTATAAATTATACAAAAAAATTACTAAAATGTTAATACTTTATCGCATATTACATTTTTAAGATACGATATATCATTAGTATACTAAAAACTTTTAAGAATATATAATATAATATTAGTATTTTGATAATATTTTTTATATAATTTATAATTTTATCATTTTCTTTTTAATTTTGACGATGATCATGTAATTTTTGCACCAGAAGTAACTAATAGCTATAGCTAATCTAGACTGCTATTATAGTGTTAGACTTACAAACAATCTCGAGCACAATCCTTGTGCCCAGGCAGTACTCCTGGTAATATTAGTGGGTTTTGGACTGTCTATGTTTAAGTATCATAATCAATTCAATATAGTAAATTTTAAAAATTTTCTTTGAAAATACTTTCTATTACAAAATAAAACAATCATTCAAAACGTGTTCATTTTTCCTTTTCTTTTGGTCAAATATAATTATAATGATAATGGGGAAGAGAGGAATGGAAACTGATCCATATTCCGTTAGAAGAATAATGTCAATACCACTTGTCTACAAAATCCTTAGCATTTTAAATTTGGAAAAATTATAAAATTGGAGTTGAATGGCCTCGATTTATATGTATTTGTTTATTTTACATATAGCAAGCGAGTGATAATAGGTTTTTTCTTTCTTTTTTTTACGATTTTAAAGAACAATCCAATTAACAACATTATAAATATAGAGATCTGAATCATACTGTGAAAGTTTAGTATTTAACTACAAAGTAATTTAGTTTTCAAAATTCCTATTGTTATTTCTTTTTTCTTTCCTGCTTCAAAATTCCTAGGTTTAGATTTGTTTTGTATGAGCCTTTATTCCACCGCGTTAATCTTAGACATCCAAAAAGTGAAGATGTGGGTGAGGTCGTGTGGGGCTGGGGCATAGTACAATGTCTGGGAGGTTCTTCTAATCTGGAATATATCTACGTGGCAACGTGGGAATTATCACCGTCCCATACTCCACCCACTAATTAGTTAGATAAAGTTTTCAACTTCTTTTTATCCCCTAAATATATGTCGATGCCCTTCGCTTTTGCTATAAAAAGAATAGGCGTATTAATCTCTTTTTTTAAAAAAAAAAAAAAAAAATACATACTTTGCATGACACGGAACACTATAGTTTGGACTTTGCATAACGTAGGAGACCCCTTTCCCGACACTTTCTTTCTTTCTTTCTCGTTTTTGTTTTTTGTTTTCTTTGATTCTTTTATTTATTTATTTATTTTTCTTTTTTTTCCCATCTATTTACAAATCTCCAGTCAATTTCATTTTTTTAACAACGCGATGGAACGATTGTTAATGAGCGTAAATAGTAAATATATTATCCATCATATTTATTTTTTGTTCATTTAATCTTTATTTTTGAAATTGTGCTTTTAGGATCCAAGACCTGACAACACTTGCTTTCAAACTACTAGCTATATGTGACCATTTGATCGTCGCTAAGTACAACAAAAGGCTATCAATAGTAATGCTTGGATCTAAATTCTAATAGTACATTTTTTAAGATTTGGAACTAAACACGCTATTTTATAAGATTCAAATGTATATTAAATAATATGGAGATGAGTTTACAGTTGACCTTAATAAAATTATCTACAAGCCTTTTTGTGTAAGGATAGGATTGTACTGTGAAAATTATGATTAAAAGAATTCAAACACTCAAATTCTTGGAAAGAAAGTACTCAATCAAGTTCACTTTTTATTAGTCAGAAGTTGTTCTCCAGACTAACCAAAATAAAATTGACCACTACAATCAACCTACCTTCTAATTAACGTTGCTTTAACTACAACTTCAACCCAAGCGAACATCACACGTTGGTGTTGTAGCAAAAATACAAAATTAGCAAGATTTCTAACCCCACACTAAATTTATGACGTAGTTAAAGCATTAGGGTAATCAAATGTTTTTAATCTATTATAATTATTTCTAAATTTGTTAAATAAGCATGTGGACAAATCAAGGATAGTGGATTCACCTTCTAATTAACGTTGCTTTAACTATAACCTTAACCCAAGCGAACTACACATGGTGGTGTTATAGCAAAATATAAAATTAGCAAGATATCTAACCCACACTAAAGTTAACATATAGCTAAAGTATTAGGGTGCTCAAATGTTTTTAGTTTATTATAATTATTTTAATTCTGTTAAAAAAGTATATGGACAAATCAAAGACAGTGGATTCAAACTTGTCTAGTGAATTCAAAAGATTAGAATATTCTTTTGGAATAATATCAATTTTTTTTTTTAATTTTACACTTAGAAATTTAAATTTATTAGATGTTATACCCAATTCTAACTTTATTTACTTGTCAAATCTTATACAACAAAAATTTGAAGTAACTAAATATCATATTCAATTAAATTTTCACTTGTTAAATATACTATCTCAATTATTTTTGAAAAAATAATATGATGACCGTTAATTAGTCAAAAAGTATAGGTAAAAATATTAAAGATGAGGTAGTAGACCATACAAGTAAAAATTATTTTATTTGATACAGCATTTATTAATTTCAAATTTTATGTATAAAAATTATAAAAAAAAAAAAACACAGAATTCAGATCATAGTTCTTTCATGGAACACGATATTCTTTTTATCTCGCTTTCTAGGAGGATGGATTGATGGAATATGAATTGCTCTCAATTCACAAGATTAGTGGGATTCATAATATATATTACAGGTGTCGACACAACGATGAACGTAAGCTTTGGATTAAAAACACGACAGGCAAGCAAACAAGTGTAAAATGTTGGCACCCTATGATGATGATGATGATCATATTGACTTTGACTTCTTCTCTAAATGTTTGGTGCAATAGCAAGTGATGTTTTTTAGTGGACTATGATTATTTTTGCATCCACATCTGGAAGACTTGGGCAATTATATAGGAATATGATGAACATGCGTTTATACTGAGGTCTCATTTATTTCTTGGAAATAATATTTCTTAGCTTCACCTTTTTTTAGCAATATTATGGTTTGTGGTCTATCTTTCGTGTGTTACCAAATCAAGGTGTGCCCTTGAGTCGCCATTGGCTTTTCACACTTCATTTGATCGGAAATATCTCTTTGGTGCAAACTACATTCTAAATGTTGATTATTGGATTAAACTCCATTTTATTGAATTTATGTATCCATTTATAAATTAGAAATGTTCACAATTTTACGCTTATATCTCGGTACTTCTTTTCATGTTTAAACCGAAATATTCATCAAAACTCCCATCATACAAAACTAATTAGAGTACAGGCTTTTTTTTCTCGATATTAATTAAAATTTACTATTTCCATAAGTCGAATAGAGTTGTTGCTCATGGAAAGTACATAAGCCCACTCGTAGAAGTTGATGATAGAAAGTGGTGATAGCCATAAGTAGTCGACGGTGTTGGTCAAATAATGAAAAAAAAACATTTATAAATAAGGGGATTGGGTTACAATTGTAATGTATTTGTGGCACACCTGTCGTTACACATGATTTTAGGGGAATTACATGAAACAATATGTAAGGGATGATTAAGTGCGAAGGAGGTAAGGATGAGAAGTAGACAATTTCAAGAAATTTGAACACACGCTTAAATCTTAATAGGTAGATGAGTTCAATAATATCAATCTGATCGTTTTCACAAAAAGTATTGTATTCTTCTCTTTGAGTGCAATTTGATCTTTCATTGTAGCAATTTCACAACACTCTTGATGTATAGAACGAGGATAGACTTTACAAATTTATAGAGTTCGGCATTCAATATTGTCTATAAGATCACGTTAACGGTTGACAACTAAGTTGAATCCTTCTTTGGATGTACTACGTAAATGAGCTTGTCTTGATTTCAAGCCCATGGAAGGGCTTCTTTTAAGTATATGATTTTTCTTGCAAAAGGTTAAGAATGAATGAGCCAACTTAGTCATCATTTCTCCAAACCTATCATGTTAAATTTCTCTTAATTATTCAACAATATATAGATTAAACTCTCTAAATTCTATTACTTTAGTTCAAAGAGTTCGCTCAAGTCATCATTAGGTTCAAAACCTATAAAATAAATTTGACCCTCTACAATATCTATCAAGAATGAAGAAATAGATTTTTTTTTCTATTATTTAAACAAGAAATTGATTTTTATCTTTTAATTTCAATAGCATTTTCTACTGTAGCTAATTACCACTATTTATTAACTAATTTACTATTCAAGACCATTTACTTAGAGGTAATAGAGGGGTAATTGAATGAGTGTTTCCTCTCAATTATCTATTATCTTGTTTATATGGAAAAATGGAAAGCGAATTATAATTCTTAAAGCTTTTTTATTCCCACTCCATTAGGAATAGATATTACCTAAAAGGAGATAAAACTTTTTATTTCCTCTACCTAGGAAATAGAAAATTTAACATATTATGACCATTATACTCTCATTAAAATGACTAAATGGGTTTTAATTATTCTATAAAATGATTAACTAGGGACCAATTGGTAATTGTGTTCGTATTTATGACTTCATACTAAAGTTAATAAAGTGAAGTAAATATTAGAATGGGTATTCTCTACAATAAAAATAAATAAATTACACAAAGTAAACATAGAATAAGAATTCTTAACCTATTCCTAATAATTGTTATTCCCAAAACATAACTTTTTTATTCTATGTCTATTCTATTACCTCTAGGTAAACAATTTAGAATTAATAGTTGTCCCAACTGCTTTTAATATTTGTGATCAAATCTGACTATAATAAATACGATAAACATAAAAGACATCCGAAAGACTCCCAAAGTTTTTAAAGACATCGTATAGATAGGGCAATCCACTATAAAAAAAAAAAAAAGAAAAAAAGAAAAAGAGAAAGTAGGGACGGCAAAACCTCGAGGATTTTTAGTACGTATATATTAAGTTCAAACGTTCAATGTTCCAAAGCTTGGGCGACCACCTGATCTAGTCTTCCACTACTCTCTGTGGTACTATTTTAAAATGTTAAGTAAATTACATCGGCAATTCCTCTAAATCTTTAGAGTTATACTTTTAATGTTTTTAATTATAAATTATACCCATCTATCATGCATCTAGCCCACTTTTGTAAAAATTTTCATGGGGTGTCTCTCCAGTTATAAAGCCACTCTAAGTACTTAAATTTTTCGAAGTTACTAGGGGGCTTAATTTAATTTATATAACAAGGGGGTATACGTGTATAATTAATAAAAACTAAAGGTATTGATATAATTCTAAAAGTTTTAAGTAATGATTAATGTAATTTACCCTGAAATTAAATGAATTAAGCTATACGTTTAGATGAAAAGTAAGAAGAAAGTGCATGAGAAATCCTAAATCTTTGGTCCTAATACTAATTATGTTCTAAAACCTTTGTATTACAATCAAGTCCTATAGTCTTGAGATACTACCAACCCGAGTCATAAAATTTTTTAAATCCTCAATAAAGTACTAAAATCTATAAGGGATAAACATATTCTTTTTGACACCTTATCACCTTCCTTCTTTCTTCTATTCAATAAAATGGTATCCTAGGTGTAAGAGATTAGAAAATTAAATATTAAAAAAAAGTTAATGTTGCAAAAGTTTAACTATAGAGCATATAAAGGTAGCGATTTTATCCAAACGATGCATTTTCAAAATTTTTAGTACTTCGATTGAAAATATAAAAAATTGAAAAAATTAAAAATTGTAGGATTCAATCGACAATGGCCTTAATATTAACATAATTGTTTTTAAAACTTAAGACTCAATCCATAGTAACCGTAATTAGGGTTTTCAGTGCTTTTTTTTTACCCTAGAACTTAACTAATAAAACTAGGTGGTTCTTTTATTAATATCTTAATCTAAACATGTTATTCGATCACATCATTCATTTTATTATAGGTCAAAGTCAAATTAATTTAGATCTTGGCTGTGTTCTTTAGACTCTATTGTGGTCTTATCTTGTATCACCTACTTGTTGCGTTCATAATGTAAATGATGCAAACGTATATTATTGAAAACAGGAGGAAAAAAGAGAAAAGGTCTAATAAGGAAAGTTTAGACATGAAAATAATATCATTTTTGTATTTTTCGGCAATAATAGACTAATATGGTGACATTGTACATGGGAAAGCAAGCCGACTGCTCTGTTTGTGGGGGCAAATCACTTTAGTACGAATGATATGGCTTAACAGCTATAATTCATGTCCAGGAAAAAAGACTGCAAACTTGTCATGAATCGCAGAAGAAGCCGACAACAAATAAGATTAAAATGTTACTTAAAAAGGATACACGTCTTTATGAATTATAAGCAAGTAATTCAGCCTTTAGTTTATTTCGTTAATAATCAATTTTCATGGCATAATACAAATATAATAACAAGTATCGTCAAATTCATCCTGAATTATTAATCTAAATATATAAGAGAATCAATAATTAAATAAATAAAACGGATTCGACAAAAATTGAAATTGAAATTAAATCAGATTGATTTTATTACCGACGAATCGAATCGAATGTCAAAATGGATTTGGCAAATCTAATAAGAACAAAGATGTCAATTATTTTCTCATTTTCCATTTTGTCCTTTTATCAATAAGAGTGCAAAAATACGAAGGAATGGAGATTCATTTCGATGGGGTTTTTTCCTTTTGTTTTTTTCTTTCTAATCATTTTTCTTCTACGGTGGATCAAGTGGATGGGACGTTGTGGTGTGGGACTTGGTGTTTTTGTCCTATTTGGGCCCATTTGGGCTTTTATTAGTCTTTTTCTAGCCCAAACTGCTGAATTTTTCTCGGCAATGAAAAGACACCATATATATTAATCAGTCAATGTGAAGAAAGAGAAGTAACGAGCAGGATTATCATTCAACAACGTCCGGAAAATTCAAAACCGGTTCACATTTCAAAACCGGCTAGAGCTATTGCTAGTAGTCATTCTCATTGTTAACGCACTTTGTCCTTTTTCCCTTTTTCTTCTTAATAAAAAAAAAGAAGAAGAAGAAGAAGATAGTATTCATTCTGTTCAAATATGCTTAAGGGCAGCCTATCATATAAGATAAGAATATCGATAAACCAACCAAAATTACCAAGGTTTAGAAATCAAATCCCAAATAAACACAATTAAGTTTTAAAATATTTTTTCAATACCGTAAATTTTAATTGAGAATGCAAAATCAGCACTCTGGTTATAAAAAACTCGTAAAATATAAAATAGATACCAATAGAGTTAAAAACCGAAATGAAAGCTAAGATACTAAAATCTTTTATTCAATCACTTTTAATTCTCTTCAACAACGGACACATATTGTTGTCTTCAATGCTTAACCTGAAACAAGAACATAAGACGTGGAGAGCAACGACCAAAGATAGCAAGGAAAAAAGGTCCATAAAGTCGCTCTGGAAAATTTTTAGAGAAAGAAGTGAGCAAAATTTTTCAGAGAGGGCTCTGTATATAATTTGTCATTCAAAGTAATATTTTTAAAAGCAATTTTAGTGGAAAATACGAGTCAACCTACCCTAATGCTAACATAGAAACCTGTTTACAAAACCTGGACTTCGATGCATGCCGAAGATGTTGATAAAAAATTGATCTATCTTTATCAAGATTTAATCAATTGGCGATAAAGGTTTTTTTTTTTTTTTTCTATTTCTAAATGTTATTCCTCCCTATATCTTCCCTAGTCATATGCTATTATGCGTAAAGAGAGAGCAGGCTATAGAATGCACATTACATGATCTTCATAAAAGTATCGTCGACATAACATCGTTTGAAGATGGAGAAACTTGATTCCCATTAGCAAAACCTCAATTTGATCAACCAAGTAATCTCTGATCTCCCTGAAAAATATTTTTTGAAAAACATTTTTCCTTGTTTTCCATTGTTTGTTTTGCTGAAAAAAGGTGATTTAAATAAAAAAACTTTTTTCCATTTACGGCAAAATCCTTACCTTTTCTATATAAACAACTTACTCTTTTCTAAATGGAATGTAATATTTGTAAACGTTTTAACTCTAAGAAACTCATTTTTTTTTTTTATTCTTGTTGTAATTTACCTATAAATTATAGTTGAAACTTGAAAAAATTATACCAAGAAAAAAAACAATTATAGATTTATTAAAAAAATCGTTTACATTTATATTTTTGTTTTCAAGTAAAATATTTTATATATTGTATTTATAGCAATATACAAATATTAATATATTTTGATACAGTTCTATGTTATACAGTATTCTTTATTCTAACATTGGAAAATCTTTTCAATATATTCTTATAAAAATATCCAAACACATCAAAACATATTATTTTCGTAAAAATACTTTTTAAGAAAAAATATTTTATTATAATATGTAATTTTCCTTAAAACAAACGGGCCTAAGTATGATTCTAGCAAAGCTTGTTTTCAAACGTCATAAACTAATTACTATTAAGTCAAAGACAAACCATTGGAGGCACAGAACATAGCTACAAAAATTATTAAGAAAATAACCAAATTAGTACTATGAATTCCAATACAAAGCCTATCTAGTTAATTTTTTTTTTTTTTGCAATTATATTACAATTTGAGAAAAAAAAATTCAAATCTTAATTTATTTCGATGGAATATCAATGATGATACTATTAGATTATAATGATTTTAACAAATACTCATGGTTTAATCTCATTAAGTTTCATGCTTGCCATAATTTTTCTAAATCAATTGGTATTATATTGGAGGGTGAAAACTCCAAAATTTTGTTAATGTGATTGCCCACATGGCATTTGTGTATATTCCTTCTTGGGTGGCAGCACTTGAGATGTAGAACATGAAATGACATTGATTTTTGGGTTTTTTTTTTTCTTTTCTCTTCCACAATTTTGCCATTTTGTTCCACAACTTGTGGGATAATCATCGAAAATATAGTGATATTTTTATATTTTTAAACCTGGATTATTCCGTACAAGTGTTTTAGTTTTATAATTTGCATACAAATTTTTTTCCTTACATCAGAAAATTTTAGTTAGATGTTAAAACATGTATGTAGATTACATGTGGGAGGGCAAGGAAAAAAAAATTAAAAAAAAAAACATTTTCATTTCGTTATTCTCTAACCCTCACTTTTTCGCTTTTTTTATATATATATATTTATTATTATCTGACACATGTCCTATGTTAACGTCTAACGCCTAAAAATAGAACCAAAAAAAAAAAAAAATAGCAATTAGGTGCTCCATAGTGTACCACCAGCTTTCATACGAGATCTTTGATGTGGTTTTCCGTAATAATATTTCATCGTCATCCATTTGCAATTAACGTAACTTGATCGGCCAAGTTACGGAATTACAAAACCAGCCAAATAACAGTCCATAACATTTTCCTAATTATTGTGCTGTTATTGCATCATCACATTTGTAAAACTTCTTGTCCGTTTCTTGGATGAGCTGGTGACAAGGAAGACGAAATCCATATAGATCTGAGTGATCTTGTCTGCATTCTTCATATCCAACATCTAACCAGTAATGATAACTACTTTCACTAATATATTATTCATTTTAGTATGGTATCCCTTACTATTACTACTTCTCATAAAGTTATTCGTAACTCTACTTAGAATTCCTATAAATTTCAAGCTGCTGTATTAAAAAATGTCTTAATAATTAGAGTTTTATCGTTTTTTATTTAAGAAATATTATTATTTACTATTTATAAAATTGATGTTTTCGTTAATTTTATTACATAAGTTCAAAACCGTACTAGACAAGAATTCCGCTCTTTCTGTTAATGAACTATTCTAATATCACTGGTAACAATTTAACCAAAACTTATCTCATCAAAATATTTTTCACTTTAATGGTCTGTTGTAAAGTTTTATTCCTTGATACAGCTACTTTCAAATAGATTACTCATCGCTCCACTTAAATATACTTAACCTTAGAGTTTAATGAACTCTAAGTTGCTCCATTAAAAGGCGACTCAATGATTACAATCTCTCCTTTAACGAACTCCCAGTTGCTCCATTAAAAGCTGACTCCATGATTACAGTTTCATGATCTTCTATCTAAGGGATATTACACTATATGCTCTTGCATTAGCATTTTCATCTGATACTAAATAACAGTTATAATATACTAGATCTAAGCTTGGTATTTTCTATCAAACATAGGTATTGGTATGGATATTGAAAATGCTATTGAAGTTGTTCTACCCTAAAATAATATCTTCAATCTCTATTCATGTATGCCCAATTATATATTCCATGATGAACAAATGAGAAAATAGCACTGCCTTCATTGAATATAATTTGTATACAGCAGCACTTGATTGGATGAAACATGAATAAGAAAATCAATTAGAGATACATAAGCCTTATTGAAAAAAGATCTCACAATTATCAATCGTAGAATCATCTCCACGTAAGATCTTTTACGACCCCGTTCTTTATTTTGATAAGATAAATTCAATCTTTCATTCTACCTTTAATTTATACCCATTAGATCTAACTCGTTAAAAATGCAATTGATTTAAATAATTCAAATTTAATAAAAATAAAATCAATAACAAAATAAAGGACTAAACTAATTTTATTAAAAACATGAATAAAACTGTAGAAAAATTATATATGTATATATATAATATCTTTAGGATGGTGTTGGATTAGTAAAAAGTCGAAATCCATAGTGCTCCATCCCATGAGGACAATTTTGGTAGCACAAACCATAGTATAAACTTTTTGGCGGAGGGGCTCATCATTTAAGTATAAATTATTTTTTGTTAAGGATCTATAAGGTTATGGAATTTTACTATAATGTCTAATGAAATTAAATTTTTTTATAGTTATTTGGTGTAATGAGTTGTATGTAATAATTTTGCAATGAGAAATCGGCTGGATGTCGTAAATGCAAGTGGAAAATTGTAAGCAAAGTGGGGGTATGGATGGATGGACGGACGATTTCTAATGAAATTGGAATCATGAGGATAATCGAACGGTGAATGAACTAAAAAAATTTTAATAATAATAATATATTACATGGATCGATGAATAATATATAAAAATATCGATAATATTTAAATATATAATAATAAAGGTATATATTTTTTAAAAAAATATCGATAATACTTTTATATAGTAAAATTTTATTAATTTTTGAACGCTATTAATCAATCTACTTGCCATGTTGATGCAGGTACTGAATGATCAATTAAACCATTATTTGTAATATGGATTAATGCGGTGGAAATAAAAATGAACGTTTTGGCTTCCAGCGCGAAGGGCTGGCCGAAACACACCATTTGGAAATCAAAAATGCAGTATTTTATGTACAGAAAATATGTTAGCTTCCCAAGCCCAATAATAAAAGATAATACCAGAAACTTTTAGACCTTCCTACAACCAAAATATTTCTTTTCTCTATTTTTTTTTTTCCTTTTCTGATTATAATTTTTACTGTCTAATCACTAATTACGATATTGGCCCAAAAAATCACTAATAAAATCACAACTAAGCCCATCTACAATGACCCAAATACAAACATCTGAATCCACGATTAAAGCCTAGAAAAGTTTTATCTTTTCCTATTGGTATTTTTTCTTTTATAGTTTTTATGTTGATTATTAATAATAGATTTACATTCTTTTTTAATTATTTATAATTTTGTATCAAGAAATTAAAGAAATATGAATTTGAACTCCATGCTATATTTTAAGAATATATTTGATATTGCATATGTTAATAGGCCTTTTTAAATATGGGCAATCCAAATCCAATAACTCAAGAAAAAGGCCCATCTCTAATGGTTCAGTTCAAATATAGCTAAGCCTCATCCCTTAGATACTAGCTCTCTCTCACTCTCTTAAACTTCTTAAGATTTTCGTCCATATTAATTTAGGTAACAGAGTAACTATACTGAAATATCCTTCAGTACTGTCCTCATAGCCCTTTCTCGTCATGTAGGTATCACATGACAGAACAAATTACTATAATCTCTATTAATAAAATTAAAAGACGACACTAAGGATTTTGAATAATTTCTTATGAAACACATCTTGTTAACACCCAATTATTTATTTATTTTTACCCTTTGAAGTATGCCTTGAATTACTATCTTGGTAGAACCATTTTCTTTTTCACTTTTTGGTCTAAAACTATTCTTTGGGGAAAAACTAACAAGCCAAACATCACAAAACTTGATAAGATAATGATTACAGTAAATTTTACCCACCAATTGAGGGCAATAATATAGTAGTATGATTTTGTCCTATATAGCTCCTAACTTTATCTTCTCCACTTTGAATAATATGTAAATTACACTTTATATATGTGTGTTTTTACCCTTTTCAGTTTGCATATTTGTGTTTTATAGCTCTTTATACTATTATTTAACCTCGTACATGTCAATATTTGCTTAGTCAACAATAATTAAATTATAGATTTTTCTTATAGTTTTCTTTTTTCTTTTGCGCATCCATTACCTTATATGGGTTACACCACCTACTAACTAAGGTTGATGGTATGTTAATCGAAAAATAAAAATAAAAAAATATAAATATTCAAAGTGAAAAAGTGTGAAGGCTCATGAAAAAAAAAAAGAAAGAAAAAAATTAAACGGAAAAGACAAAGAAAGAAAACATGGATATGTAAGTTTTAATTTCCAATACTTAAATTAGCTTGAAGAGTTTTACTAAAATAAGAACAGAAAAGAGTTAGCATCTAGGTTCATTATTTTTACATGGTCTTATAATTGATATTCTAATAAGTAGGATAATGAGATCCACATATGTAGCTACTTTCCTCTACATATAAGTCTAATTATCTTATTTATTAATAAATTAATAAGTAGGATAATGAGATCCACATATGTAGCTACTTTCCTCTGCACCATTCTTTCTAGGGAGATGGACAATAACAATTGGCCCATTGTAATTATTGACTGTCCCAGATGGGCCAGGGTTGTGAATGTTTTAGTTACAATAAAATAATGCGCAGACCTTGTGGACTTATCGGCCGGCTTCTTTTCCATATGGTCGCAGATCCTTAGGATTTGAGAAAAGGTTGAAGGCCCAAACCCCGCTGTAGTATTTCAAAGTTTCATTTCAGTGCAACGGTGCAAATTCGGTCGACCATTGCATTTACATCCGAGTGCTTTTAAAGAATGAAAATATTTTAAAACCGTTTTACAAGTCAGTAAAAATTACTGTGTAACCATGCCAGGCTCAGACGACAAAATTTACGACATTGTAACTCGTTCGATTTTAGAATTTGTAGAAATAAAGTGTTATTAGAGAGGTTTTAAAGTCAATATGGTTATAAGTTTTCAAATCTGCTCCTATAAGGATAAGACATTGAGACAGCTTTTTACTTAGCCTTGGAACCACACTAAAACTACCTCCATAACTAATTTCATATGTGATGGAAATCCAAAACCTACAACGTCGGCAAATCAATTGTACGTTCCATAGGATAAGTTAATAAGACACGAGCTATGAAATTGGAAGTGGAAATCGATGGGCTTATTTTTGTGGCCTCTCAAGTAATATCATTTTTGCTTCCAATGATGCAAATGAGAAGTATGAAACAAATACTTATTTATAAATTTTTGCTCCTAATCTCGAATGGACGAATGAGATGAGTCATAGATATAAGAGCTATTGGATCACTTTTAATGGTCCAATTAAAGCCTCTCTTTCCGTCTAATGAGTCTTGAATGGGCTTGGGTCAAACTTAGCCCAAATCTTTACAAGTCTAAGTTTGTTTTTATAACATAAGCCTCAAGGCTTTTAAATCAAGCCCAAGAGGGCTTCATAAAGTGAGTGTCTTTCTTTCGAGCTTATTTTGAGTAGGGCCAAGGGTGGGCAATCTGATTTAGCGATATTTCGAGCTACTAAGCTAATTCTATTTGAGATTAAAATAAAAAATAAAAAGTCAACCTAACACAATCTACTTAAGACATCTCTATCTTCATACATTCAGACCGCATTCAAATTCAAGAATATCGGAAAACAACTTTCCTATTATTTTTTAATTTTGAATAGATTCAAAATACACATTTTGGTTATCATGTTCGTGTATTTACCATTCATCGTGTTCACACACTAAAAAATGGATTTAGATACTTTATAGGTGTAGACAGAAGTGTACTATACACATATGGAAGTTAATAGGATTGCCTTTTGCTATTTAAACATCCACTCTTTCTATTTTTTTTTTTTTTTTTTTTTCTATAGAATCGCTTTGGTTTGGTCAATAAGTAAAATGGGCTTACTGGAGGAGGTGCTGCGAGACCACCCCCAAAAATTAACTATTTAAAGATATGAATAAAAAGGTACAGTATTCATTTTTTAAAGAGCAAAACGTTTTGTAAAACTAAATATAGCATAGTGATTAACGATAGTACTTGATTTTATCAGTTAAATTATGATAATGATCAAAAGTTAAAGTTGATCCATTCCAAATAAGCCCCTTTTATAAGTTTAAGGCCAAATGCACTAATTTTGTTAATATAGACCAAGTTGAGAAAAATTAAATCAAACGGACCAATCTAACGGACTCCACTCTAAGCCTACTATATAAAATCTCCCTTAATCATTCATTCCTATAATTTATAACTTAACTTCTCGAATCCTATCACCTTAACCCGATAAATCAAATCCATTTAATCAATTAACTTAAAGCTCAATATTGAATTTAATCATCTATATCCGGTCTATGACTTCTAAAAGGACTAATATAGGGATCTGCTACTGAGAGGTGAGGCAATTCCATTCTGGCTGCATTGTTAATAGCAAGCCAATGTTCTACGATCACATACAAATAAGTGGTTTTGAAGATGCAAATAAAACTTGAAAGCACTTCATATCGGAAGATTCATCATAAATAAGATCCCAATTATAAATTTAAGATGAGTAGAGCCTTATAACAAAGTATACTATTTAAAGCACATCTTAATGATTTTCGGAACATGTGGACATAAGTAGTAGACACAATAGAAACGTGTGCAGTAATAGATAAAGAACCAAAGCAGCATTGAAAGAACAACCCAAAATGGAAACGGAAGAAGATATAAGAAAGCCAAAAAAACAAAAAAAAAAAAAAAGGCTTGATTTTATTCGTGAAACAATTATGGTGAGGTGACCCAGATGATTGACCTCACATTACAAGCTTACAATTACATTTGGCTACATATATAAACAGGGAAATTGAAAGGTTTGCCAAACAAATGCTAGAGAGACAGAAGAATGGAGGAATATGAGAGCTAGGTATCCTATCAAATGGAGGAAACTTGCACAAGGCAGAAAAGAAAGACCTGATCCGGCTGCTGCCAAAACGTTACATAGAGCAGTACGCTTTTTTTCACTGCCCCTCCCCGATCATGATTCTACCCAAAATGTCTTACTATATACCCGATATTATCGGTTGTGATCAAGGAAAGTGAGTTTTATCACCTCAGTGCACTAACAAAAGCCATCAATGAGCCGACATCCCTCTTTTCCGAAGGATACTTGATGGGCTTAGAAGAGTGACGTGGGAAGAACAAAATTGTAGGGAAACTCCCGAGCTGCAACTGTTGTTGAGCAAATGGCTTATGATCACCGTCCGCCCTAAATTTGCCCACCTTCACTCCACTCCCTGCAAGTTTCTCTCCCAGTTCAACATATGAGCCTTCCATTGCCTGTATATGTAAAAGGTAGAAAAGAATCATTAATGTCCGCAGTGTAAACAAACGTCTCTACAATAACCTGCCTACAGTGTGGCATCGTATACATGCAATGTGAAAATTACCTGGCAGAACTGGCACCAAGGTGCATAGAGCACCACAAGCCAGGGTTCTCTTCTATTCTCCAGGTTAAGCAAGTTTTCTATGCCAGTTCTGCTCAAGGACACTAAGTTCTTGCTGTTGAAGATGTCTTCAATGGTGGCACTTCCATTTGCATGTGAGGCACCATTTCCATTTCCATTCAGTACTTCTTCCTGTTTGATATTTCCCTTGTGAAGGCCACACTCCTTTGCCTTGGCATCCTCCCACCACCACCTTCCTTCTCTCTCATGCTGCCCTGGCAGAACAGGCCTAGTGCAAGGCTCACATCCGATCGATACATATCCTTGGGAGTGTAATGAGTTCACAGGTACATCCATGGCTCGAAGGAAGTTCCATATGTCTCTGCCTTCCACATTGGAAATGGGGTTCCATTTAACCAAGCTTCCAATACCCCCATCCAATCCTTCAAATGAAGGGTCTACCTGAACAACGGGAATTTCAGACCTTGTTCCAGGAGACTGATCTTTTCTTTGCCCTGTGATCCAAGCACGAAGCCCTTTAAGTGCTCTTCTTAAGGGCCTAACTTTCCTAATACGGCAGCACTCTTGATGCCCATCCTCATAAAAGGAAAAGAGTCCTTTGCTTCTAACAAGTCCTTGAACCTCAACAGCATCAGGAAACATGTACTCAATGCGAATCCCATAATGTTTCTCAACTTTGTCAAAGAATTGATAGGTTTCTGGGTTCAGTCTTCCAGTATCTAAACTTAATACCCTGAAAGGGCGCCCTGTAAGATTTGCATACTCGACCAAGGCCACATCCTCAGCTCCGCTGCACACAGGTACTAAAACATGAGTGATTCACGAGGCATGCATACTAAAAAGACTCTTCAGCTTTCCATGCACTTTCCTTTTTAGTAAGCAATCTATATTGATGAATGCAAAAAGTTTCTCTTTTAGGCCATTCACAAGTTCCCTTGAGGCACCTGTTAATGGTAAGTACATTTAATGTACTGGCAGTCATCAAGCATGTCCAATCCCTACACCCTTTTCCCCCCTTTAAAGATTAGTATAGTCAGGTCTGCATTTCTTTTCTCTATGCTTCCAATTCAAATTTTCCCTCTTCAAGCCTACCGAACCTCTTTTGTTAAAAAGGGATAGCAGGGTTTCCCCCACCCCAATTAGTAATAAAGTTTTGAGAACCATTACACCTAACATTGTGAATAAGTGGAGAAATCTCATCATACACATACTTATCACAAATAATTACTGCATTAATTTATGCGTTTTTCCAACCCTGTAACTCAACCACTTGAAGTCGAATACTACTAATAAGGATGGCATTACTTTTATTCCACTTAACATATAAGATCATCCAATACTGATCCTATGAAATTGAAACATCATATAATCCTTACTCAAAGGAAAAAAATACCTGAATGCAATGGCAATGTCGTTGCCAAATTTCTCGAGAGCTTTGTCCATAATTTCAAGTGGAGAAGCATTTTGCAATTCTATTGCTAATTTCTCAAAGTCCTCTGTCTCCGTTGTATTTTCAACTTCTACAAATAATCAATTAACAATAAAATAAATTAGCTCATCATTTTTATGCAACAGAAAACCAACTCGTAAAAGCACATGAACACAGTAATGAAGCAAAAATAATTCCACAAAAAGCCAAGAATACCTGGAGTTATCATGGTTGCTGCAAGAGGAACAACCGTGTCGTTTCTCTTTGGTTCTGCACATACTGGTTTAACCAACGTAACCCTCCTTTGGGGATTTAAGAACCTTGATGGAACCAAGTTTCGATTCAATACAACGGAAGGAGGAACCCACCCAACTTTCAAAAACAGAAGCGCTCGGTCAGACATTAGGTACATAAGATCCAGAGTTCAAATACCAAATCTAATCAGTGGAATATTGCATTACCATATGCTTAAAGCCACATAAAGCAAAGAAAGTAACTAAAAGAAAAGATGAAACTTTCGAGCATAAAAAGAATGAACTGATAAAATAATCAAACTTCAACAATTTTAAGTGTGTAAATGGTCATTTCTGGAGATATAAGCCAATCTCAAATTATGTAATTCTCATCATTCTAATCATAAGTTATGCAATAGAAATGGTATGTGGAACTCGAGACAGCCATTAAGACAAGTATAGTGCATAATAAATTCGCCTATTTTATGAAAATTACAAAAGTTAAAAACCCTTAGGACGGGTATGAAACAGAATATATTTGCGTTTAACTCTGCCTTATGTGGACTTTAGCTATTCAAGTGTCTTGTCCGCCCATAACACAACACAAAATCAACATCTTACTTGAACACACACACACACACCCAAAAAAAAAAAAAAAAAACCATCTTGATGACACTTCCATCACTCAAAATCTAACTTAGGATTACCCAAAAACTTGCCATTCTTAATGCAACATAATCAGGCAAAAATACCAATTTTGACATGACTAAGCTTTCGCTAAAAACACTAGTAAATTAGATTTCAATAACCTACTTCACATAATAACCAAAAGGTGCGCAGATTTTCATCAGACGCAGCTAATTTAGAAAGTAATGAATGCAAGCTAATCATGTTACATAAACTTCAAAATTCAAAATAGCGGCGTCCATATAGCGCCTATGTCGTGTTTCAATATTAAATTTTCTAATTTTCAATCATCAAGCATGAACTCAACTGTTGATACTTAGTCAAAATTACAAATTTTCAAGCTAAACTGACTGTGTCTTACTCAAATTTCAATCTAATTAAAGCTAGAAACCCCAAATTCCACAGACAAGGATCCGTTCCTTTAGAAAGAAAGCCACATTTAGTAGAGAAAGAGAGAATATACCTTTACGTTCCTGAGAATAGATGGAACCAGGAAGCAATGAAGAAGAAGAAGATGAAAGAGCCATTTTCCTCTATCTAATAATTACAAATTTTCTAATGTTCTCTCTCCCTCGTGCGTGTGGTTTGTGTGAGTGTGCTATTTGTATACTTGTGGAGAATATTATCCGAAGAACAATATGCAGAAGAGAAGAAATTGGCATGTAGGGTTCATTGAACCTGGATGCTTTTCTGTTGCCATCCCATTCCCATGGTCATCGGTCATTTTTTTTTATTTTATTTTGATTTTAGTCGTTTGCCATAATAAAAAAGGAAAAAATCTAGTGACTTGCCACGTAGCAAATTCTTAGTGTTAGATGGAGCAAAAACGGTTCTTCTGCAGAATTTCGTAGTAGACGCGGGACAAGAAAAATTTAATGTGTGGTCAGTATACTAAATGGGGAATTTTTAGGCTCCCATTTATGAGATGGATTTAATTATTTATCTCATCATTTATTTAATATTTATTAAATTTAAAAAATTGATAATATAATTAATTTAGTAGTTTAAATTTAATAAATATTAAATTAATAATATAATAAAAAATAGTATCAATTTCTTAAAAATAGTAAATAAAAACATAAAAAAAAAATCTTACTAAAAGGATTACCGAATAATTATAAATGCTTTTACATATTTAAATTTTAATTTATAATTACTTCTTTTTCTTTTTCTTTTCCTTATAGCATGTACACTAGTATTATCAAATCCAAATCGATTCTTATGATTCAATCTAGTTTGAATTAATCTAGTTAAAAAATCGCTTCGATCTAATCTTAAATCAACATCAATTGCATGATACCTTAGATGCTCCTTTTCCTATTTTAGGCTTAGGTTTTTTCTCTTCTTCTATGTAACAAGATGGGATCAGTCTTCTATATAAAAATTGGTAAATGATAACAAAAATTAATCTAAAAGTTACTTATCTATTTGTGAGAAATGGGTATTCCGATACAGTGTTTCTAAAGAAAGAGAAAGGAAAATAGAAGAAAAGAATTAAAAGGGAAGGAAAATAAAATAAAAGACATATTTAAGATTTTTAGGATAATATTTAAAAATATTTTTAATTATATAATTATTATATTATACTTAAAAAGGTGTATAACTTAAAAAAAATAAGGTTACAATTAGAATTTTATAAATTTTCCTTCCTAAATCACTTCATATTAGAGGAGAAAAAGAATATGTAGACCGTAGGAAAAACTTTCCTTCATAAATCCAATCTCTCCTACTTTCCTTTCATTTCTAAAAAAGGAAAAGTTCACTGAAATTTACACTCTTTCTTTCATCCCAAACATAGTGTAAGAGGAATCTGTTAAATTATTTAAGCATATCATGAAATGACTTAAATAAACTATAGATATAATTTAAATGACTAAAATTTAAACATGTTAAGAAAAATTATCCATAAGTTATAATTACAATTGTATCACTTCCTTTATCTTGTCTCTTCATAGCTACCACTAATATGTGCTCAATAAACTAATTAGCAATAGGCGCATTCTCATTATGTGTTCAGGAATTAAATGGAGTGGCATAAAAAATGCATAATTAATTTTGAATACTATGAAAATAAAAGAAAAAAGAAAAGGAATAATAATAATAATACATTAGAAATCCGCAAAGAATGAAAGAATAAAAATAAAAAGCAATCTTGACAATATTTTTATTAAAGCATATAAAATTACATTTCTTGTAATTAAACTACTTCTCCGAAGATTGTATCATTTCCCTATAAAATAATGAAGAAGGCATTAATAAATGAAACTCAATATATAGCATGACGCTTCACAACGTAAACTAATATTACATAGATATTATGTTGTTAATCTCCTTATTCATCGCTTCATCAGTGAAACTCCTTATGGTAAAGAGCTACATATTAAAATAATTGTAGAAAATTGAATGAGGAGATACGATACTTACGGAATTTAAAATAATAATAATAATTTGAAACCTCCTAAGATGGAAATTGATGGAAGTGTAAGCCTTAAATCTGTAAGAGTAAATGAAAATTTTTGTTGGAGTGAAATGAATTATGAAAGCATAAAGGGAAAATGTTTGAGACATGATCTTACTACAATAATAATCAAGCTCGATATTTGTAATTAAAGCCATAGTCCTTCTCAAATTGGGCATGTTGTATGGCTTTTGCAATTTCTTTTACAATCATCTTGTTGAAGGTATGCTTATCAATTATGATAAAGCATCTCTGACAAGAAAATATAGATCATTAAGTAATTTTTCTATAAGAGAAAAAGAATTAAATCATGCGTTATCTACTTCTTTTGTCCATAATGCCTTATAGAAGAAGAATATAATAGAAATAAACAATTACCATATTGGGGATTATTGATAAAGCCACATAGATACCCACATTATGTATTGTTTAATCCTAAGTTTTATTAATTATTAGAACTAAACTTAAAAGTATTGGCAATTATTTTCTTGTTATCTCAAATGGGAGGTATAAGTTGTTAATGGTTTTCAAAGAGATTCTCATTAAAAAAAAAAAAAAAAACTCTTAAGCCCTCTAACTAGCCAGTCAAAATCTCAGCATAAATGATATTCCTCAAAAAGTTAATGTAAATAAACCTAGTACCGTTACAGACCTACCTTGGGGTCTAAGTTCTGCAAAAGCATGATCAATGCTCCCTTTTCAAGGGTTAATATGTCTCATGTATGTGCTGAATGGTCAGGGAAGGTTGCATCAATTAGATGTTTGATTGATTATTCACTCACTCATGGTATGCTTATTTATGGTAGTATAGGTATGAAATCATCATTTATTATTATGCACTCACTCGATCCTAACTCTTAAGATGAAGTCCAAGAAATCCTAATCTACTTAAATCCTAACTAAAATCCTCATAAATAAGAATTAATAAATGATGGCTAATATATGAACAAATTGAAATTGTGAAAAAAAAAAAGTTCATAAAATTCAACTCAAGATGATGGCTTAAGTATTTGATAGTATTCCACCTTATTTAACTGTCGAATCATGTCGATTCTCATGCCTCTTTTAGTTCCACAATTGTTTAATAATTTATTGTTTAACTCATAAATAAGAATTATTACTTAAAATTAGATCTCTCAATCAATTGGTACGGGTGAGATTGTTTACGTATTAGTAAATATTTCTACAAAAGCAACCAATTTAAACCAAAATAAATTGATTTTTCATGGCAGTAAGCAAAGCATCCCACATAGGAAATTTGAGCTCATATCACCACATTGCAAATCAAATTCTCATAACAAAAGGAAGGAAGGAATTGCTTCATCCCTATATGAGTGCATGAATAACTACGCAACAAAAAATTCTTGAAAAATTTTATCAGATAAATTGAAAATTTTCTTTTCAATCAGTTTATTTTATCTATAATATCAAAGTTAACACTATTCTTACTGCATACACCATAATCACAATGGTGATTACACTCTTATCTCTATTACTAACATCACCAATTCACTATGTATATTGTATTATATATAATGGGGATGTAACAATTTATTTTCACATTACTAAAACTAAATATCATTATATATATGTATAAACGTTAACATGAAATTGTAAATTATAGGTTTTTAATATTTTCTTTGTTAACTATATTGAAACTTAAGAGGGAGGAACTAGAGCTAATCTATCCCATTAAAAAATTAGTATTTATATAATTAAACTATGATGCCCTTAATAAATTAAGGTTTAATCAAAGGTAAAAGAAAGTACAAAAGATGGTATTTTTTTTTTCATAAACCAACCAAAACACATATAACTTTTGAGAAGAGAGGAATCAAACTGGGTTATCTCATTTAAAAGATTAGTATTTATATCGCCAGATTATAATGATCTTGACAGATGAAAATTTGGATAAAAAGTTGGTAAAATGATTTTACGTTTTAAGTTTTATGGGATTAGTTAGTTTTATTTATTTATATTTATAGCATTTAAAATGTGAAAAAGAAATTGATAAAATGTAATTAGTGTCCCTAGTACCCAATACAAGTGTTGAACAATTCATATGTATAATAGTATTACACATAGCACACTCATCTTGATAAGAGTACCTACATAACCTAAATAATAAATAATAATTTCTTATTAGGTAAATGTAGCATTGGTCTAAAAATGAAAAGAGCATTTTCATATGTAGTTCTTGACACAAGATTCTAGAGTAAGAATCTATTTTTTGAGATTCTTAATAGATGGAGGCCCTACAATTTATGAAGGATTCCAGAAAGCTACATAATGCTTTCTCATTTTACTGGCAAAAGTATATGTTTCTTTCAATGTTTATGAAATCTCACTTTTTGCACACCATAATCTACATGATAAGCTAAATGGTTGGTGGATTGCAAAATTTTTCTTTCCCTATAAATAACATTGAATTTTAAGCAAAAATATGCATTTTGCTTTTTTCTTAATAAACTTATTAATTATTTAAAATATTAAGAAAATATTAAGGTGTTAGTTATAAATAATTGGTGTGGGACCTATGAAAAGATAAAAAGAAATGATAAAAATATTTTCTTAAGAACCTTGGATAATGTGAAAAGGTTTGTAAAGAGGATAAATCCTTAAAATACAGATGTATTATCTAAGAACCTTATAGAGATCTTAATGAATATGGATGCTCTAAGTTAATACAATGAAAAGATTTGTTTCCATTTGCAACTTGGGTTATTAAGGCATGCACCCACATAAACTTATGCAAGGGTCAATTTCAAACTGCCAACCAACCCAGAACTTGCCCGAAAGGCCATGGCAAGCCCAAACTGGCCTTTAAACCATCGAGCCAACCCACCATTCAATTGATAGGTTGGCCCTACCAATTTAACCTACGTAAAGTAAAAAAAAAAGAAAAGAAGAAGCTATATTTAAAAGAAAAGAAAATCAAAAGTAATGCCATAGGAATATATTTAAAGTATAACTTTAGAGGCCACATCAATGCATAATGCATTCACACACAAACACAAAACTTTTGTGTTTTACCAACAAAAGGTGCAACTTTAGTTGTCACATCATACCTCCTCTCTCTTTTTGCCAATAGCACGTGAGAAAATTTTCAAAGAAAATAAGTGAAGTTGCGAAGGCTACCAACAACGCGTATATTTTGTAGAATTGCAGATTCAATAATGCAATTCACACGTGACGTTTGCAAGTAAAAATTGTGTTCACATTGACAATAGTAAGAAACAAAAATATGGTGGATGAGCAGAGAATGTTTTAAGTTTATTTTACACTGAAAATATGAACATTTGTCAAGCAAAATGATTTGATGGAATGTTCAGAAATTTTGAGGTTTGAAAATTTAAATAACATGATCTTCATATCGTCTTAGCCTATAAATTAGGTTTGTTTATGACAAACGTTCCCATTCTCATTTCTATGTTATAGAAACTCTCTTCCTACATGCTAATTTCAATATTTTCTGTTTGTTATTTGCGATTATTCTAAAGCTGTATTGTTTCTTCTTTCAGCTTATTAATTTCTGAATTTATAATTTGCTCCACTAACCAACTTAGAAAGTATCTACAACATTTACCTTTTGTATTAATTCAGTCGTTTTGCCTTTAGAAGAAATTTCTTTCATACAATTTATTTTTCTCCTTATTTGAAAAAAAAAAGAAAGGCTTATCTTCATGGAATGATTCTTGCTCCATACTTTCACCAAAAAAAAAAAAAAAACACAATTCCTCATCAAGTGGAAAAGTTAAAGGTAAAGGTGCAAGAACAAGAATGGCGTTTAAGCTATAATGATTCGATGACATTCAAGCGTACTAAAAGTATGATTGGTTAATTAACCTCAATGCGGAGAGGGCACACGAGGTAATGAAAAACGTCAAAAGCCGAGGTACATTACCCTTAAGCTTTGAAATTGAACCTCAATATACGAGTTATCGAGACACATAATCTCCTAGATTCAAACCTCCACGCATGAGTACTCCTATACGATTTGCTGGATTTGACCTCCACTGATGAGTTATCTTGTGACCATATTCAAGGATGAAGAGGACAAGATAAAAATGACTCCCCAAAACCAAGGAGTAACATATGTGTCAACATGCACTTGGCAGTTTAAGGCCTTTGAGCTCAGATAAGCCCTTTAAATTTAGTAAATATAATATTTTGACAACACATAACCATAAAAGTACAAATAACAAAAGGAATTCACAAGCATTCTGCAACTACCGTAATACGAGCCACACTTAGATAATGGTAAAAGGATACAATACCATCAACAAGCACTTGAAATCAAAGCATCCTGGGGAAATAGGGATAAACAAAATGCAACAGCAAATTGCCAGAGGTGGCGGTTCATATGAATAAACACTAAGAAAGTATAATAAAGAGAAGTATAAGTACGACCTTATACAGTATTTAGCTAACATACACATATCATTTAAAGCGAGTATGTTAGAGTAACAGAGCTGATATGAGCGGGAGACATTAAACCCCAACTTGTGATAGCCAAGCCACACCACGTTGAGCCAACCTACATAGGAGCTCTATCGCAAAGGTAAGCGAGAGCTCGTACGTAAATCCGCTTCACTCAATACATTTGTGTCTATATGTGCAGACATATAGATGGATCTTTTTTGTAATAATTCTTGCATGTGTATAATTGTTCACTAGATAGAGGATAATCGGTAACTTAATAAAAGACTGTTGGCTCTAAGGATCTTTAACGAGCGCCATACAGTGCAAACCGTTTATAAAATTATTAAAGAAATCCTAAACAAACATGGCTTAGATAGGAAAAATTTTTCCATTAGTTTTGACAATGCAAGTGGTAACACAACTTCAATAGCAAATCTGAAAATTTATTGTCAACTAGCATTTAGGGAGGAGTGTTTCCATATATGTTGTATATATCATATTCTTAATTTGTGTGTCGAGGATGGTAATGCAACTTTACAAGATAATATAACTCTAATTAAGAACGTGGTGAAGATAATAACAGAGAGGCCGTTTCTCCTCTATACAAGAAGTGAAGGAACATTTGCATAGTGTAGGAAGAGGTCCCAAAAATTTAAAATGAATGTGTAATATCATTGGAACTCCACATACAAGTTGCTGTATAGCACCGTTCCTCACAACAAACTTCCATATAACTTCACTATGTATAATATGCGTAAGGTTGATATTCGCCCTAGCAAGCAACTGGGATATATGTATCCAGTTGCTAAAGATTTTGAAAGGTTTTCATGATGCAACTCAGATTTTCTTACAGGTTTACAAACCCAATGTTCTTGCTCGTTATGTTAGTGGTCAACATACTTAGTGTACTACTTCAAACCCACGATGACCCGAGCTTACACAACTGAGTTTACAATATGGTGTTGAATGAAGTAATTATTTTGTTACAAAAACATTTCTCGCATTCATCTTATTGCAACAATTTTAGATCCCCATTGTAAATCTGAAGTACTACTAATGTATTTGAAAACTTATTATAGTTATATTGATATTTAACAAATTTCTAAGATACATGCAGCTCGAAAGCATAACAAGATGTATCCGCAACAATAGTCGACATAGAGGAGCTGCCGGCATGTTACCAAAGTCAACGCGGTAACCAGTCATCAATCTTTCCTTCTCTATCTATCAAGAAACGTCACTACCTATTTATAGGTGAGCAATTACTGGTACGGAAATTGAAGAGGCAATGGTCTTGTAGGTTTGAGTTCTTTGAAAATATCTCTATTAAGGAATTTGATATCTTAGAGTAATAACAGAGGCGCATGAAGGACTAATGTCACGTCCTAAAGCAATAAAGTTGTAACAATTTCGATGTGCAAACCATTGTAGGATAGAAACTGACTTTACAGCCGCTATCTTAGACTTGATTTATACAAGATGCTAACAACTAAATAATCTAAGTATGTTTACAAGATTTAATAGACTAATCATAATCTATTTGAGTAATACATAAATTAATACTAAAAACTTTAAAGACAGAATCCAAACCTGAGAGCATATCCGATTCTCAGCTTTATATTCTCATTCCTCAAAATCTAGCAGTTGTTAGCTTTAAAATAGTTATATGGCCACTTCTTAGCTAGCACCTGCAACAACATCTATAGGGATATGAGCAACCACAGCTCAGTAAGTTGGGAAGAAAAATTAAAACAATATCTCAAGCACATCTAATTAAATTACTTAGATGCAATGCATATATAAGCAAATGCCATCACACAACGTTATCTGATCCGTCATGAGATTAGAGAAATTACACTTGTTTTAATCCAGATTGAGGAGTTTTTATACAATACAACAACTCATGACCAAACCTAGACTTATGCGATAGAGACATCACTCCTCTCGCGACTACCTTCGAATCATTGACTTCACCGTTACCACAATCTCGTCACCTATCACTTAGTTCGACTAAGGATGAAGAAGAGACCTATTATGCTACCTAGTGCTATCCCTTTTTAAAAGGGTCGGTATTTGATCGAAGAATTCTAATATTTCCCCTAATAGGTTGTTATGCAAATCCAATTTAAAATTATAAGCCAAAATATTTAATTAGAATCAGCTTAAGGTGTTCAATCATTTTAAACAAATCACACAAATACAAGTTAAAGTAGCAAACCAAAATCATATCATTAAACTCAGAAGCAAGCACATACAGGCGTACACATATTCAACTATCTAATAATCACAACTAAGCATAATCCTAAGCCTCCGACTACTATAAATTAGTACTCCAAAATACAATAACATATTAATCCCAATATACGTGAACTTCCCACTTAGTTACTCAAGGTGCGACTCGCACAGATCATCGTTGATTATCCCTATAATACAAATGTTGTTTCAGTTTCCACATAACTGCTATAAATTGGTTTTATCCTATAATGGTTATTTTTATCTTTAGTTTAAGGTTTTAGTAAGTCAATTTCTAATTACGGGTTATATAGGAACCTTAAAAACTTGTTTCGAACCATAATATGAAATTATTCATATTATAATTGAGTATCCTAAATATTATATTTAGTTTTTAACTAGTATTCTAGTTTGCACGATACACCTTAATCCTTATTTAACTATCAAATTTACTTCCGATGAAAGAAAAATTTACATTTTTCACATAATCATATAAATTTATATTTAATATCAGACTTATTTTATATTAATATTATTATAATATTATCACCTTTGGCATAATATTTTCAACTCATTAATGTCCTATATTTATATATTATATGTTATTACATAATTTACTCCTAAATCACCTATTTAACACTTCTAATACTACATATATCATTCTTCATTCTCCAATGACATATCAAATGTCTAATCATATCTTAAATAAAAAATTATATCTAATTAATCCTAAATTACAAAATTAACTTAAAATATATCATTTACTTATATATTTAGTACATATTATGCATAATACATACAACTAATGCCTCAAACTCCAATAAAGCTACAGAAAATATATTATACTCAGTAAATTATGGTTGTTATATTGTGATTATGAAAAATACTAAGATAGTTTAATATATATTATTCTCCAATATACTGATTTTAGGACCGATTTTACTAAAAATTATCTTAAATTAGGTAAATGACCAAATAAAATTATAAGATTCAAAATAAATATTCCCAAAATCATAACTAGTCTTTTGAAGTCATTAGATTTATTAAGGAATTTAATTAAAAACCTATTATTTCTATTATATGAAAAACAAGGTAGATTTAACAAAATAATTTTAATAAATATTAAACGTATGGTTTGTCAAAAATTATTTTTATTTAAATTAAATATATCATTTGAGGAATATGTACACTAAAAATTAGCTTGAAATAACATTATTTACTATTTTTGAAAATCCATACAAAATTCGTTGGAATAAGGTCTATTCTTAAGAAACCTATATAAGCACTTATAATTTTAAAAATCTGGTTTGATATTCTACTTTTACATGAAAAAATAGTTAGGAAAACCAAATTTAATAATTTTTCGTTTATATTCGATATTTTTACTAAATTAAACAAATTTAAAAAGGGAATCTAAACTTACTGATTGACAAGCGTCCAACCACCAACGGTGGCTCCACCATTATCTACATCTCTAGATGTAGGGTCCATTATCTAGTGGTGGTCATTGGATATGGGTTCCTTTTATAAGTCTTGTTTACACTAATTTTCTAATTTTTTTGTAAATTTAGTATTTCCTCTTTTATCTCATCTCCCTAAATTTTTCTTGATTCTAAACTGATCAAAATGAGTTTTGATGGTGGGTTTATGAATTTATAGGGCTACCTTGATTATTTGGTGAATTAATGATGTCATTTGTTCCTTATCTTATCTTTTTTTTTTTTGCTTTCAATTGGTTATTTTTAATTGACTAATTTTCTTCTTTAGTTTCTAGCTTGTCATGACCCACTTCTGGACATTTTTACATTTTTTCTGTTATTTTATTAATTATTTACAAATTTTCTTTAATTATTTAATATTATTTTAACACATTTCGAGTATTTTAAGTAATATCAAGTATTTTTACTTACATGTAAATATATATATATTGTACAAATAAATACTTGTAATATTATTTATATTATTTTATGATTTTTAGTATGTATATAATTTATCTCTATCGATTCGTTAGTTATCAAAACTCGTTTTACACATTTTCGATAAATAACGAGAAATTTACGTTTAATTCAATATTATAATAATTCATTATTTTATTATTTTTTTTCCTAAATCTAATCCATGGGATCACTTTTACTAATATTCTTAGTTTTATGGTAAAATTCAGGTTAGATTGGATAATTTGCTCGATTGTTTTAAATTTTACGGATCGAATCTCGAATACTTGATTACATGACTTAGAACTATCCACTCTTATCTCGTATCGCAGGTAAAGTACTTGCCACTCTAGCGTCAATGGTCACTGTTGAGCAACCATTTAGTACCACAGGTTTTATCCTCGATAATCAGCGAACCTCCTTATTTATTGTCAATGTTAAGATAAGCGCTTGTACTGAAGATTAGTATAAGGTGGCTTACAAATGACAAAAAAAAAATGTGATATTGTGCGAGAAGGATGAATACTTCAACGACTAGAATAGATTTGACAGAAGTTCAAGCTTGGCCGTAGGTTCCACTCCTGAGCACGAACTGCTAACGTAAGGAGATACTTAGTAAGTACTACAAAATCTTCTTTTTATTTTTATTTTTGTTCCTTTTAAAAATTTTTTTCATCTAGAAAAATTGTTTTCGCAATTACTTTTGAAAAAATAAATGGTATGATTTTCCTAAAAGTAGGGATGCAACTTTAGGATTTTTCAAATTATCATTGAGTAAAATTATTTTTCTTCATAAAAAATTAAATCGAATAATAGTGTACACTTGTTTTTTTTTTCCCTAATTTATAATTGACCAACACACTAAAAATTTTCTAAAAATTCAAACCAAACTATGATGATTTGACTCTGACTAATAAATACGTAAAAATCAACTAAAAAATTTTTTTACCTCTTCCCTTAAATTGTCTAAAACTAAACTTTTACAAGAATTTTTTATACCTGCTACTATACTTTGATCAAAGAGATATTTTTTTGTAACGTCATACTATGATTTGCAGTTAATAATGGCATTATATTTTATTTCTTTCTTGTATTTCACAATTCCACGAACAATGAGAATTATTCATCATTTATAACTTTTTTCACTTTACTTAACATCACTCGTTATTTTAATTTTACACTAATATTAACTTCACGTAGGCCAAATATATTATTTCATAATGAAGTAAAATTTCAACTAAAAACGATTAATTATATATGCAGTATTATGTATTATGTTATACAAATATACATATTATGTTTTACAATAATCTTTGGAATGAAATTCAAGTACAAAAGAGGACTAATAAATACTTTCAAGAACACAGAATTTGAAAAAAGTAAGAAAGTAGAAATTATTAAAGTAAATAAATAAAAAAAAAAAGCTAGGGATCCGTTGAAGCATTGAACCAATTGAACCGGCTCAAAAACATAATTAATCGGGCCAATCACGATTCGGTTTGATGAACACACCTACACCAATATCTTCCATATTATCATTACATAACAATTATTAGTGTTCTCCATTAAAGCCTAGTTTTGCACGTTCGTATGACCAAGTAGGTCGAAGGGTGAGTACCAGACAGACGTCATGGAGTCTAGTCTTTTATATTTCACAGTCTATTCATATTATATTAAAGCGTAAGAGTTGTTTAGTGTCTCACATATTATATCATGGTAATCTATACTATTAAGTCCGCAAAGGAAGATAGAGAGGTACAAGTGAAATAAAACTACTTGAAAAAGTGGAACGAAACGATCATTTTTAATATATATGTCTATACCTATAGTCTTTACTTCGGAAATAATAACTACTAAACACGAAATCTATACATTTTTTTCATAACTATTAAACAAAATACGGTATTTTTTTTTTTTAAACAATCTCATAACTAATTGATTTATTGGATTATTTACTATTCTTTAGCATCCATAATGGGATACAATGCTCACTGGTACATATATAAACCCACATTCTTACACATCTATGTTAATTTATATTGTCTAAAATATATTTATATCTAGTTTTCTTATTTTCTATTCGTATTTCAATCTACTGCAAGCTGTTACAACTATTAAAAAACAAATCAATGAGCAACCCCAAAGTAAAAGCTCAACGTTCTGTGTACGAGTTGCTCACGCGTGTAATATTAATTTTCTCTTGATGGTCAGTTTAGGAAATAACTAGCTGAGTTCTATTTTTCTCGGCTTGAAAACTTTAATGGCACCGATACAAATATAACATATTATAGCGTGTAAATACAAAAAAATAATAAAAAAAAAAAAACTTAATATGTGAAGTATAAATAATAACTTCTTAAAAAATTACTCATTATTGCATACACAGTTTTTCCCTTTTTTTTTTTTTTGGACTAAATACTATTATAACTACTGTAAGAAGGCAGGAATTAAACTTAATAGGTCTATTAAAATCTAATATTCATATTATTAAATTACAAAAACTTTAATTATTTATATATGTATCTAAATAGTGATTAATACTTACTTATGTATTAGTTATCCAAGAATATGACATATTATTACTGATAATCCTTTTTTTTTTTTTTCCTTGTAAACCCAATAATAATTTGGAATAAGCAAGAGCGAATGCGTACAATGAAGCGGTCCCTGTTATAGATTGACTCCACCACACAAAACTAGAGGTATTTACACTCTTTACGCTCTAGCATCCACAAGAAGATTGGAGGCTATGGTTGTTCCAAAAAGGAACGAAGGGAGTACTACATTGATGGGGGTTCACATGTTTCATCGACGAGAATGCTTGATGAAACATGTCTTGTCCGGATATTCCATTAGGATTTAGCATAAACTTACAATTGGGCTATTCAGTGAATAAGACATTTTTGCATTTTCCTTTGACTGTTTCAAAACTGTTCGCTACATAATTAGAGCCGCCGTAGATAAAGACGTAAAAGGGTTAAATCACTCCATCCCCTAGCATAAGACAATTTGTTTTATAAAGCGAGAAATTTCAAATATGATCTAAATAGTTTCTTTGAAAGATAAAATATATACTTTTAAAATCCTTTGCTTTCCAACTCTACAAGAGTATTATAAACAATAAGAATGCTAGTAACGTATGCTACACCATATGGAATTTATGTCGTTTGATTAGTCACTTTTTTTTTTATGATAGAAATCTTTTTGTTTATTGCATTATCATTGGCTTTTTAATATAATAAAACAATTTCTTGAATATTCATTCTACCTTATATCATTAAAGTGCTTGACTTTAATAGTAAACTATAAGGTGATGAAAATATTATTTTAAATTATCCATAGTCACTTATTACTAAAACAATGATAAATTAAAACTAGTATGTTGATTGAATGATAATCATGTTTTACTGATGATGAATATCAGGATATGAGATATCAATTCAGCACATAAATACATTTAAGAGTACATTGTATTGAATCGACCCATCGTGAGAATACTACATGAATTAATTTGATAAGTACTACTTGTTGCAATGTTATTTTAGTCCTTTGACATGATGATATCATAGATTTCTACATAATAATTTACATGTTTTCACTTAGTTCTTTATCATTTTTAACTAGATGATTATAAGATTATAATTGGATATGAAATAAATTATGTGAAGGAATATGAGTTTTTGTGAAGGAATATAAGTGTTTAGGAAGGAATTTGTCAATTTCATTAATTTGAGAGAGACATCTTTTAGGCCATTGAAAAGTAAGATTGAGAAAATTCATGGTCGTGCTCAAATAAATTAATAAGGAGTTATTAATATCATTTGTTTAAGTCGGTCGAACTCTAGATTTAAGAAACGAGTGATTAAATAATATAGAAGTGTCTTAATCCATATATTATGTTTAATCATGAGATATCGAGTGACAAAAAGACTTAATAACTTACCATTTAATAAGTCAAGTCGAATCATTAACTTTCACTTAATTTGAGTAAACATAATGTCTCACTAAAAGTCACTTATGTTTTATAAGTTCAAAAGGAATTTTAGGCCTACTACCAATATTAGGTAAATTTATAAGGTTGTACACAAAGAATGAACCAATTGGGCCTATAGGAATTATTGAAATGTTTATTATTCTTAAATAATTTAAGAATGATAAATAATGACATTTATTATTTTAGAGAAAAAATAATAAATAATAAGATAACATATTAGATATTATTGATATCTTTAATATGTCACAATATCTCTTAATTTCTTTAAGAAGATATTATCGCTCTTTTATATATTGATAGAAGCGGCTTTCTATTAGGGTTACGTTGATGCTTGTCATCAACATTAGACCTGTAGAGAAACTCTACAAACCAAAATAGAGAGAGAAAAACATGAGAGATTATTAATCTATACTTGCATAGCGCTAATATAGATTTGTTTAAGAATACCAATACATTCCAGTCTGTTTTAGCGAGTTCGTTTGTGTGTAGATATTGGTAGAGAGTGTTTGTATCTTGCAACGCATGTAGATTCGTAAATTTGTGAAATTCGAAAGGACTCAGATATGGTAAATTTGCAATCCCTTCTTAATTTAATTGATACACATGGATTCTAAGCCATTTAGGGTTAATAAGCTCTTAAAAAAAAATGTTGCGTAAATTTGTGTTACATAACCCTAAAACCCAACAAAGAAAAGTTATGATCAAACTGAATTCATAAAATTGTACATTCTTAGAAAATATTGATATATAAAAACATCTCTTTCAATACAATATTGCTTCCAATTTCGTAGAAAAGATTTTCCTAGTTCGTCTTAACATTTATTACAAAAAAATTTTACGTTTGTCAAATACTACTATAATAGTTTAAAAAGATCATAGATGATAGCTGCAATTGCCTTATTACTAATGGTGGTTAGTAATCACTTTGAAGCTAATGGAAAATAGGAAAGTTATTTCTTCCTTTAAAAACATAAATTCTTTTTTAACATAATCCATTAACATTTTCTATAATAATAATAATCAGGAGAAATTGCAAATAACCACCTTCCCACCCACCCCCCGCCTAACCTCCAAACTATGACTTAATTACAGATTAATCCCATGAACTTTTAAAAGGTATTTTAAAACCTCGTAAACTTTAATCAATTGACAACATAAAGGACATTTCTTTTTTTAGTTAGAAAATGTCTCATTATTTTCAAAGTTTAGGTTGTCTTAAAGCATAGTTTGATAAATTTAGGGAGTATTTGTGTACTAAAATCAAAGTTTAACAAAGTTATTTTTAACTTATCAAGGTTATTTGCCAATTTATCATAGTTTAAAAGGTTTTAAAGTATACTTTGAAAATTTAGGAGGTCTTTACGCATCTGAATTAAAGTTTAGGAAGATTATTTTCATTTTTCCCAAATAATTAACCACCATCATTCATTTGTAACCTTCACTTACTACACCATAGTTATCATTAAAAGATACTAGCTTTTACAATTTCTTGAGGTTGCTATAATAGTATATAATAATTGTAAGACTTTAAAGAAATGTAAAATATAGGCCAAAAAAAATATTTTTTTAGCAAGAAAAACATATCCTAAGTCAATCTTATATTCTTTTTTGCATCTTACATTATCATAGCCATTGAAATATTAATTATCAATAGTCTTATGATTATGGTTGTTAAAATCACACTTCTACTTGTACAACTCTATGAGTTTATAATTCTAGAAATTATTTTGAGATAATTCACATATAAAGCCACTCTATATAGACTGTCATGCTAAAAAGGTTAAGTTACAACGATCCTACTAAATAAACCATTTCAAAATAGAAGCTGGTCTCATAACAATTATCATAGACTTAGTCCATGTAAGAAATACTCGACTAAAATGCATTAAAGCATCTAATCCTACACTTGTTTTATTGTAGAATCTGTATGATAGCTGATGAGAATCAGCCTCCAACTACATCTAAACCGCAGCAGACCTATTAGAAATCGAGGCCTATCATTGCCGAGGTAGAGATGTAGTCAGAAAGGCGAAAGGGAAGAAGATAAACACTTGGCATCGAGTTTGTCATCAATTGAGCTACTAAGATACCATAAGGCTAAGTACTCAAGACCAAAGAACCATTCGGCACAGCATTGAAAGACTCATGCCGACTGATTTTAGGACTCGGCAATTGTAGACCGACCTTTCTAGCATCTCGGCCAAACATTGCAAGACTTCGGGAACTCCTTCCCAAATTCGTACATCCAACTGCCGATCCCGTTCAGTTTAAATACTATTCCTTTCAGGACATATCAAGTGACTACATGCCAATTTTCTTTGTGAAACGCACAGTTTTGTATTCTTATATATGTTTTTTGTTATTTTACCTATAAGTTCAATTCTTTAGGGTTTAAAGCTTTATACATTATTTACAGTTTTGCTACTAGGGTTTAGGACTTGCTATAGATAGTAACGTATGTAAACATCAAAAGAGACAAATAGATAAACGTCAATATACAAAATTAAACAAAAAAGTATGTTTTTGCGTTTTGGAATCTTTCCCTTTTTGAGCAAGGCTACTCTTAAGCTAGTATTGTCAAATTATCGAGTGTAAATCAAACTCTTTAATTGTTCTCTTATTCTTATCGATCTTGTCCTTAAGATTGTGGTAAACCCCCTTCATTTAAGCAAGTTAGTGAGTTGTATCTAACTCTCATTTAAATTTCAAGCGACATTTAGTATTCATGAGTTGTATCAAGCCTTATTTCAAGCTCAAAGCCCTTATTGTGTTTGTGTATTAGTGAGTAATATACATTTACATTCACCATAAAAAACCTTCATGATCTTCGTACCCATTTTGGAATCACGAATACTCATTCTGGATTATCGTCCATTGTCGTTCCCATTAATATTCCTTATCATCTTGGTATCAAAGTTTTGGGGAGACATACGTGTTAGTGTTCTTCAGAGTTTGATTCATGGTTTGTACATCTCTGTTATCATTGTTTTGTAGTGTAGTTGCTGTTCGTAGTAGTTGTAAGTAGCTGCAGATGCCGAGTAGTGGTTGTTTCTAGGTTACTGTAATTGTGTTTTGTTATTTGTTCGATTTTCTAGAAAATTACTGTACGAACAAGAATGTTGGAGGATAGTGTCAATAATACTGATGACAATCCTTATGGAAGTTTGAGATGACGTGTTGATAACTTGAAATATTAGATCCAGAATCTTACCGATTCCATCCAAGAGCTTACTAGTTTAATCAAAGGCCGCTGACATAATAGCCAAGAAGAAAGAAAGGAGCGTACACCCACAAGTGGAAGTGGTTCCAATTGTCATGCTCCGAAGCGGCAGAGTCATAACAGTCCCGCCGTTTAAACCATTCTAAGATAAAAGTTGGCCTTACAATCGCTATCTTAGACCTGATCTATACAAGGCGTCTATGACTAACCCGCTTTGAAGTAAATAGCTTGTAATTTTAAATAAATCATTTACCTAAGAAAGTGAGAAAATTTATACATATACACTATAATTCAATTATTACATTATTAAAAAATGAAAAAATCTAAAATAAAAACTTTGATCTTAAGAATATATGTTTGTTCTTCAAATATTTTTCCTCATTCCCCAGGATCCAGCAATTGATAGCTTCAGAGTAGTTGTATGCCGCTTCTTAGTCAGCACTTGCACAATGTCTATAGGGATGTAAGCAACCACAGCTCAGTAAGTTAGGATGGAGGATTTAAAACTATACCATAAGTACAACAAGGTTATCAATCAACTTATTAGGTGCAATGCATGTTCAAGCAAATGCAATCACACGACGTTGTCCGGCCCGTTGTCACGCCCCGAAGCGGCAGAGTTGTAACAGTCCTGCCGTATAAACCATCTTAAGATAGAAGTTGGCCTTACAACCGCTATCTTAGACCTGATCTACACAAAGTGTCCACGACTAACCCGATTTAAAGTAAACAGTTTGTAATTTAAATAAATCATTTACCTATAAAAGTGAGGAATTATATATATATATGTTATAATTCAGTTATTGCAGTTAAAGTTTACAATATTTCTCTATAGTATATTTCCTAGTTATTACATCATTCGGAAATGAAAAATAATTCTAAAATAAAAACTTAGACCTTAAAAATACGTGTTTATTCTCCAATATTTTTCCTCACTCCCCAGGATTCAGCAGTTGCTAACTTCAGAGTAGTTGTTTGCCGCTTCTTAGCCAGTACCTGCACGACGTCTATAGGGATGTGAGCAACCACAGCTCAATAAGTTAGGATGGAGGACTTAAAACTATACTATACACACAACAAGGTTTTCAATCACTTATTAGGTGCAATGCATGTGTTAGCAAATGCCATCGCACGATGTTGTCCTGCCCGTCGTGAGATTAGAGAAATTGCACCCACTCTAATCCGAGTTGAGGAGTTGCCGTTAATGCAACAGTTTACGACCAAACCCAGGCTTGTGTAATGGAGACCTTGCTCCTCCCGCGACTACCTTCAAACCACTGTCTTCACCCTTGCCGCGACTTCCTCTCCTGTCACTTAGTTCGACTAAGGATGAAGAAGAAACCATTTTGCAATCCTGCGCTATCCCTTTTGAAGGAGTCGGTATTTGACTGGAGAGTCCTAACTTCCCCTAACGGGTTGCCATGTATGTCCAATTATGATTACTGGTCGTATATTTGATTAAGTCCAGTTTAAGGTGATCAATCATTTCATACAAATCGTATAATACATGCTAGAGCAATAAACAGAATCATAGTATCACCCATAATCAAGCACATGCACACATCCAACTATCTAACAAGCACAACCAAGCATAATCTTAAGCCTCCAAAACACAGCATCGTATTAATCCCAATTTACCTCGACTCCTCACTCACTCACTCGAGGTCCGATTTGCTCAAGCCATCGTCGATCATCCCTATAACACAAACATGATTTCAGCTTTTCATATAACTATTATAGGTTCATTTTATCCTATAACGCTTATTGTTAGGTTTTGTTTAGGGTTTAATATGCTTAATTATCTAGGTCTTAAGTCTTTTATAATTATTCTAGGGTTGGGGTTAGATTCGGGTTCGGTTTCCGCATTGATTTCTAAATTAGGTTCTAGTTCGATTTCTAAGTAATGTTTTATATTCCAACCCTAGAAATTCGTTTCAACCCATAATGTGAAATTAATCACATTACTTTCCGATCTCTTAAATACCATCACTACCCTTAGTCAGTATTTATTTTACTCGGTACACTTAAATCCGTATTAGTGTACCGAATTCGCTCCTAATGTGATAAATTTTTACATTTTTCATATAATTCCATAAATTCAAGTTTCCTATCAGATTTATTGTACATTTTTATTATTCTTAAAATATCAATTTTTATTATAATATTTTCTATTTATTATATTTCTAAAAAATACATATTATATATTGTTACCTTTTATGTACATAATGCACTTTTAATATTTCTATCACCCTAATTACCATCTCTAACATCCATTATCATTTCAAAATGTATAAATTCATCCTAGATCAGGTTTTACACCTAATTATCCTAATTTACAAAATTAACTTATAATTTACTATGTTTTTCTATTACTAATTTACTACATAATTAACCTAATAATTACATCTAACACCCTAAATGCTATAAGTATTATACTCCATCAGATTTCAACATCTTAAAACATATACTTATTCACTAAATCAGTAATTAATAATTTAATTACTTAATTAACCTTAAATTACCCATTTTATGCCTCATTTTAAAGCCTAAAAATTATCTAAAAATTTAGAAAATTAATTTTTGAAAAATGGCTTCATAGCACTGTTCTATATCATCTAAGTAATCTACACAAAAATTTTGGGCTCGAAACTATACTTTTAAGGTCATTTATTTCTAAACCGAAACATGCTCGGTTTTGCATGATTTCTTAACGACCTTATATCATGAGACATATGTTCATCAAAATAATATTTTTTCTACAAAATACATACAAAAATATTCCAAAATAACAAAATTCATAATTTTATAATAATATTTACTATTTTTACAAAATTACACAAGAATCGGGCTGGAAATTGGACTCACCGATCTGGGTAGCTCCGGTCACCGCCGGCCGCCGTGGCTTTTTTGGCAAGCTTGGGCGCTGCCACCACCGTATGGTGGTGGTGGCCGTCCACTTCCAGCTGCTCGTTAGGTGAGGGTTCCCTTTAAAGGCCCTAATTGCACAGTTTTTCCTAATTTTTTTCTAACCTAAGTTTTTCTCTCAATTTTCACCTCTCTCTATTTTTCTCACTTTTCCAGCTACCCAAATGAGCTCTGTGATTTTTCCTGCTATTTATAGGGATTTAGGGGATTTATTTTGCATTAAATGAGACAAGACAATTGTCTTATTCCTTAATTTTTGGCTTTTATGTTGTCTTAATTTAATTGGCCGAATTTTTTCTTATTTTTTCCAGCTGCCACGACCCAATTCTGGATCATTCATGATTTTTGTTGATTTTTCCTTAATTAATTATGAATTTTCTTTAAGTATTTAGTATCATTTTAGCATATTTCGCGTATTTTAAGTAATTACGTGTATTTATACTTACATGTAAATTCATATATAAGTATTTAGTATATATATAATTTATCTCTAGCGATTCATCAATTATCGAAATGCATTTTACGCATTTTCGATAAATGACGCGTTATATACTTAAAATTTGAAATTTTTATAGTCTTTTATTTTATTGCTTATTTTCTTAAATTCAAGTTTACGGGATCAGTTTACTAATATTTCTAGTTTTACTTTATAATTTAGGTTTGATCGAGTCTTTCAACTGATCGAAATCTCGAATGGTTAGTTGTGGGGCTTACACCCGTCGTGAGATTAAAGAATTGCGCCCGCTCTAATCACTGTTGAGGAGTTTCTGTTAATGCAACAGCTCACGACTAAACCCAGGCTTGTGCAATGGAGACATGGCTCCTCCCGTGACTACCTTTGAGCCATTGACTTCACCCTTACCGAGACCTCCTCTCCTGTCACTTAGTTCGACTAAGGATGAAGAAGGAACCATTTTACAATCCTGTGCTACCCCTTTCGAAGGAGTTGGTATTTGGCCGGAGAATTCTAGGTTCCCTTAATAGGTTGCCATGTAGGTCCGATTATGATTACAGGTCGTATATTTGACTAGGTCTAATTTAGGGTGATCAATCATTTCATACAAATCATACAATACAAGCTAGAACAATAGACAAAATCACAGCATCACTTATAATCAAGTACATGCACACAATCAACTATCTAACAAGTACAACCAAGCATAATCTTAAGCCTCCAAAATATAACAACGTATTAATTCCAACTTACCTCGACTCTTCGCTCACTCACTCAAGGTCCGACCCGTTTAGACCATTACTGATCATCCCTACAATACAAACGTGGTTTCAGTTTTTCATATAACTATTATATGCTCGTTTTATCCTATAACGCTTATTATTATGTTTTGTTTAGGGTTTAATATACCTAATTATCTAGATCTTAAGTCTTTTACATTTATTCTAGGTTCGGGTTCAATATTAATATCGATTTTTAAATTAGATTCTAGTCCGATTTCTAAGTACTATTTTATACCCGAACTCTAGAAACTTATTTTAACTCATAATGTGAAATTAATCACTTTACTTCTAAATATCCTAAATATCATAATTACCCCTAGTTAATATTTTATTATATCCAGTACGCTTAAATCCTTAATAATGCACCAAATTTACTCCTGATGTAAGAAATTTTTACATGTTTCATATAATTACATAAATTCAAGTTTCCTATCAGATTTATTGTATATTTTTATTATTATCATAATATCAGTTTTTATTTTAATATTTTCTATTTATTATATTTCTAACAATTGTGTATTATGTACTATTACTTATTATATACATAATACACATCTAATATTTTTATCGCTCTAATTACTATCTCTCAACATCAATTATCATTTCAAAATGTCTAAATTCATCATAAATAAGATTTTACTCCTAATTACCCTAATTTACAAAATTAGCTTAAAATTTACTATTTTTTTCTTATTACTTATTTACTACATAATTAACCTAATAATTACATCTAACATCCTAAATGCTACAAGTATCATACTTTATCAGATTTCAACATCTTAAAACATATAATTATTCACTAAATCAGTAATTAACCATTTAATTACTTAATTAACCCTAAATTACCCATTTTATGCCTCATTTTAAGGCCTAAAAATTATTTAAAATTTTCAAAAATTAATTTTGAAAACGGGCTTCATAGCACTGTTCTATATCATCTAAGTAGTCTACACAAAATTTTTGAGTTTAAAACTACATTCCTAAGGTCATTTATTTTGAAACCGAAACATGCTCGGTTTTGCATGATTTTTTAAGGATCATATATCACGGGACATATTTTTATCAAAATAATATTTTTCCTAAAAAATACATACAAAAATATTTCAGAATCACAAGTTTCATAATTTTCTAAGAATATTTACTATTTTTACAAAATTACACAAAATCGAGCTGGAAATCGGACTCATCGGTTTGGGTGGCTCCAGCCACCGCCGGCCGCAGTGGCCTTGTCGGCCGGTCCAGGCGCTGCCACCACCATGTGGTGGTAGTGGCCGTTCATTCTCAGCTGCTCATCTGATATCGGTTCCCCTTTATGGCCCTAACTGCACAGTTTTCCTTTTCTTTTTTTTTTTTCTGTAGTTTTTCTCTTGAATTTTCAAAGCTCTCTATTTTTATCTATTTCCTAACTGTCCAAAGGTGCTCTGTAAATTTTCTCCCTATTTATAGAAGTTTTTGGTAATTAATATGCATTAATTAGACATGACATTGCCCCATTCTTTTGATTTTTTACTTTTATGTTGCTTAATTCTAATCGAATAATTTTTTTTCTTTAGCTCCTGACTTGTCACAACCAGATTTTCATCATTTCATATCCTTTTGATTTTTTTTCTCAATTAATTAATAATTTTCTTTAATTATTTACTAAGTTTTTGACAAATTTAAGTAATTTTGCGTATTTTTACCTACACATAAATACATGTGGAGTACATGTGAACATTCCTAATTATTATTTAGGTTGTTCTATGATTTTTAGTATACATATAATCTATCTCTAATAATTTATTAGTTATTAGATTACACTTTTCGCCTTTTCGACAATTAACAATTATTATACTTAAAATTTAAAAATTTTATAATCTCTTATTTTATTACTTATTTTCTTAAATTCAAGTTTACGGGATTATTTTACTAATATCTTTAGTTTTGCTTATAATTTAGGCTCGATCGAATCTTTCAGCTGATCGAAGCCCTAAGTGACCGATTATGAGGCTTACACCAATGAGCTCGATAACGATGAGCGATAGCCGAGAAGAAGAGAACACATCCAATGTCAAGAAGAGGTAATGATAGGAGTGTTGACTCCAAGTTAAACCAAAGAGCCCAGAGAAGAGAACCGAGGCCAAGAAGAGACATTGCTGAGTAGAGCTCTAATAGAAGTGGTCGAACCGAGGTGAATTGACTAGCTCGGAATGCAAGGGATGAACCTCAAACACCTGGCCGAGGACTTAACAATGTCAAGTTGAAACTACCGACCTTCAATGGGAGTAGCCGACCTGAAGAATTCCTTGATTGGGTTCCCTGAGTCGAGAAGTTCTTCAAATGCTACGAGTATGATGAATGAACAAAGGTTAAGTTGGCTTCATTATGCCTTGTTGAATATATGAGTCTTTGGTGGGATAAGTTAGTTGCCAAGTGAGATGCTAAAGGAGAAGAGCCAGTCTGAACTTGGAGGCAATTGATGAATCAACATTTCGTGCCAAGCTACTTTAATTAGGAGATGCTCCATGCTTTCCAGCACCTTAGACAGGGTCGAAACATTGTCGAAGAGTACTTGCAATAGTTCAAAATCCTAATGACGAGATGCAAGATTGTCGAGCTACAGGACTGTACCATTACTGGGTTATTGAATGGACTCCAAGATGAAATTGCCGACATAGTTGAATCATGGTCGTTTAACTCTCTGAACGAGCTAATTAATTTGGCCTTAAGAGTAAAGAGACAGAGGAAAAGAAGGCATTAGAGGCCGACCAACCGACCCCAATAAGGCAGCCTTAAGCCTGAGAGGTATGCCGAGAGAAGGCAAGAAAAGAAGATAAAGAAATGAGAGCTTAGTTGACTAGTCTATGCTAAGAAAAAGATTGTCAAGAAAGAGAAGGTACCCAACAAGAAGGGTCGAGAAATGAAGTGCTTCAAGTGCTTAGGCTATGGATACATTGCGCCCCAATGCTTGAATAAAAGAGTTATAGTCTTGAAGAGTGGAGGGCTCGAAGCTCAAATCGAGAGTTAGAGTGATAAGAGCTCGGACGACCAGTTGATAGAAGAATATGTTTATCCTGAGAACTTGGATAAACTCCTAGCTATGGCCATACGAGCTGACCTGAAGGCAAATCCTGAACGAAAGAAAATTTATTTCACATATATTGCTTAGTGAATGTGAAGACATGTTCCTTGGTTATCGATGGAGGTAGTTGTACCAACATCATTTCTGTCAAGTTAATAGAAAAAAATGAAATTGCCGACCTATTCGTACCCCTGACCTTATGGGTTGAAATGGTTTAATGACAAGAGTATGGTACATGTGCATAAAAGAGTACAGATCATATTCAAGGTAAGGTAATATGAGGATGAGATTGACTTTGATGTAGTACCTATGAATGCAGCGAATCTAATTCTTGGCTAGTGTAAACCCTAAAGCCAAGCCAAGTAACCATAGGTTTGAACTTAAAACCCAAGGTTTAGGACGATCGGCTAAAGGATCCGATCAAACCCAAATTATAAACTATTTAACAAATACCAGTAAAAATGACCCTGTAAACTTAAATTTAAGAAAGTAAGTAGTAAAATAGGAGACTATAAAATTTTCAAATTTTAAGCATAATAACTACTAATTACTGAAAAGGCAAAAAGTGTAATATAATAACTAATAAATTAGTAGAGATAGATTATATGTATACTAAAAATTTTAGAATGACCAAAATAATATTTAGGAATGTTCACGTGTACCCTACATGTATTTACGTGTAGATAAAAATACGCGTAATTGCTAAAATAGGCCGAAAATTAAGTAAATAATTAAAGAAAAATACAAAATAATTATAAAAAAATCAGAAGGAGAGGTCTGCAACTGGATCAGGTCGTGACTGAAAAGAAAAAAAAATTGGCCAATAAAAATGTGCCAAACTAAAAGCCTAAAATCAAGGAAATGGGCAAAATCACATCAAATTAATGCACATTAATTACTATGTTTGTCTATAAATAAGGAAAAAATTCACAGAAGACATTTGGACAGTTTGTAATCTGAGAAAAATCGAAACACAAGAAAAATCGAGAGAAATTCCAGAAAATAAAAAAAAAAAAAAGAAAACTGTGCAGATTAGCAAGGTGAACTGGAACCACCACCCACCACCACCTGGGACCGAACCACCACCACCACCCTACCCTAGGACCAGCGTCTGGACCGGCCGACAGCCTTGGACCGGTTTTGGACGGCCAGAAATCCTTGAACCGGTTAGTCATTTACTCATCCCGATTTTTATATAATTTTGTAAAATTAGTTATTTTGTCCAGAAAATTGTGAAACTTGTTATTCTGAGGTTTTATTGTATATAGATTTAGGGAAAAATATCGATTCAGTTTAATTATGTCTGGAAATATAGGGTTCTTAAGAAATTGTTCAAAACCGAGCATGATTAAACCGGAAATTAAATAGGCTTAGGGATGTAGTTTGGGGCTCAAAATTTTTCTGTAGGACTCTCATATGATTTAGAACAGTGCTATGAAGCCTTTTTTTTTAAAAAATTAATTTTCGAAAATTTTAAGTTAATTTTTAGCCCTAAAATGATGGTAAAATTGGGTGATTTGGGATTAATTAGGTAATTAGAATGTTAATTACTGATTTGGATCTTGATTAGATGATTAAGGAAGTTAATCTCTGCAGTGGAACCCTAATCCTAGCTTTTAGGTACTAATTATGGTTAATTAGGGAAATTAGGTAAAGAATATGAGAAATTAGGAATATGTGAAAATATAAATTACTAAATTTAAAAAAATAAAGTTATTTAGATAATATTATAATTGAAATCAGAAAAATAATAAATCGGAATTAATATTTAATTTTAAGTAAATATCTTAAAATGTAAGATTTTTACACCTCGGGAATAAATCCGATATCCCAATTAGGGTTAGTGTGTACCGAATAGTTAGAATACCAAAATTACGACCCAATAGGATATTTGAATACCCGAGCATAAGGTGATTAATGTCACATTGGGATTCGAGCCTAATTACGACCTAGGAATTAAAACTAGAATCTAGTTTAGGAACCGAACCCCGAAATAAAATACAACGAATTATTAGTACGTTGTAGGTATACATGAGGAAAATGAGTTACATTATAAATTAGAATAAGAATCCATAAAAATAAGTACTAAAAGGACCTCTTTGCATTATAGGACACCCAGAAACAAATCAGCTCGCAATTTGAGGATCGAGCGACCGAGCAAATTCATGTAAGTTGGGTTATTGCTTATTGTAATAGAGTACTAGTTTTGTAGTGCTCGGAGACTTAGGCTTGTATATGCTTGTGATTGTAAGTAGTTTGTGCATGTGTGATGTATCTGAATTCGTGCTGGAATTTGTGCTGTGGGTGATTTTGTGACTGATTGAATTGTTGTGGTCTTGTTTGAACACCCTAACCGGAATTTAATCTTAGTCGACCGTAATAACCGAAAACGTCATGCATTGCAACCCGTTAGGGGATCATAGGACTCTCCAACCAAATACCGACCCCTTCGAAAGGGATAGCGCAGGATCGCAAAATGGTCCCTTCTTCATCCTCAGTCGAACTAAGTGACGGGAGAGGAGGTCGCGGCGGGGGTGAAGTCAATGGTTCGAAGGTAGTCGCGGGAGGAGCGAGGTCTCCATTGCACAAGCCTGGGTTTGGTTGTGAGCTGCTGCATAACATGGAACTCCTCAACCCGGATCGGAGCGGGTGAAATTTCTCTGATTTCACAACGGACCGGACTACGTTGTGCGATGACACTTGATTGTTGCATTGCATGAAAATAATTGTTTGATAATCCTGTTTGTGCTTGTATGCATTCATGAGTCTCCAATTCAACTTACTGAGCTGTAGTTGCTCATACCCTTATAGATCCTTTTGCAGGTTCTGATTTGTAATCTCTTCAAGTACCATGCCGCCCCACAATTATCCAGAGGTTAGTCTTTTTGAAGCCAGGGGTGTGAGGATCAAGTTATTTAGCTTAATGTGTAACCAGACTGACCTTGTAGTTAAAGGATGAAGACTGTTAGTTATTTTGTAAATTAGTAAACTATAATTATTATGTAAATCTTCCTGGGAAGCTCTGTGGACTTATTTATGTGATTATCTATGTTTAATAGTAATTTGAGTTACTCATCATATTTGTAGTATAATCATTAATCGAACTGTTTACTTCAAAGCGAGTGGTCGTCGACGCCTTGTGTAGATTATCTTTATGGTAGGAACTGTGAGGCCAGTTTCTATCATAGAATGGTTTACACGGCGGGACTGTTGCGACCTCGTGACTTCGGGGCGTAACAGTTCTCGGTTGGTATCAGAGCGAAGTTTTAGTAAACTCGCTTTGAAGCGTCATACCTTAAAAGAAATAGACATTATAGGAATGTTGAGAGTGGGTAATATTAGGTGGACGATAAAAGATTGTATAACATAAATAACCTTAATCTTTAACATAGGAAATATGACTTGGTTTAATTATAATTACAGGGTCGAAGGGGAGAATTAATTCATAGTTGGATACGGTTTGGATGGAATGGAGAAGTATCTCCCATTGATTATAGGGTGAAATTACAATGGCTATTGATGGAACTAGTTGATTGGAATATATTTAGGACGGTTGATGAGATCATCAATAAGTTCCATGATCAGATGTGCTATAGTTGGAAGGATGAGTGGGCATGGATGGAAATGAGCTTAGGCCCCCAGTATAATAGATACACTGCTATAGCCGCTTTTGAGCAGAGATGGTTAGAGAAAGAGGGAATTATAACCCTGATGATGCCCTTACGGTATTTTCCTGCTAGGTTAGAGGATGGGAGACCATACCCTGCTAGTATTGCACATATCCCTGCTGACATTCCATACATTCCTAGACAGTACCCACCAGGGATCATTGATTGGTTTCCACAGTTTCCAGAACCTGTTGGGGATGGTATAGAGGTACCATTGAACCCTAATCCTGAACCTGAGTTGGAAATACCAGAACCACTACCAGAAAACCCACCACCAGTTGAACCCCACGTGGATGGAGTCTATATTGAAGAAGACCTCGAGGAAGATCCTGAAGAGGACCCAGAAGAAGAGGAACCAGAAGAAGACCCTGAGGAAGAGCAAGCGAACGAGAGTGAGCCTGATATAGATATACATACGGTAGTCATGCAGGTGATCGCAGACACCGTGATAGCTGGAGATGGAGCTGGTGCTACAGCTGAGTCGGACGATGATGATGTGCAGGAGGTGATTGTGATTCCTGAGACTCCAAAGATCGTGTTTATAGACTCCGCATCAGACAGCGAGCCTGAGGATCATTCTGTAGGAGGCTATATGGGTCACGACTCATTTGATGGAGTAGCTACCACAGATTCAGAGGAGGACTAGCCTAGTAATACGACTGATTTGTTTTAGTTAGGTTTTTAGATATGATCCAGTAGCAATTTTGATGGATACTGATGTATTTTAGGACCTTTTGATGTATTTCGACTTTTGATGTATCTTTTTGACTTTTGATGTACTTTTTAGCTTCTGAATCAAGTTAGGTGTATGTTGTAATTAAGTTTGATGTAACCTTTTGTCTTGTACAGTTGTAAAGATCGAATCTGTAGTAGATGATGTAAGTAATGATGTAATCGAGTTGTAAATTTGATGTATGTATTTGAAAGATTATCGAGTTGTATCTTTTGTTTTAAAGTTGTAATAGTGATGATGTAAGGTTGAATGAAATATATAATGGAAGTTAGACTACTAAGTATGTTGACTTCAATAATATTGTCCTCACTATTTGATATGAGTACTTATTGCCTGTAATTATTAATATTCTTTAAACAAAAGTAGGGATAACTTATAGATAGGTATGAATGCAGGATTAGAAGTTAAATTATTAAGCGATCATGGCTGAAGCTGGAAATGGAAGTAGTCAAGGGGAAACTGAAGGAAATCAAAACCCTCCACCACGAGCACCATCGCCACCAAGGGAACAGAATAGACAAGATTTACCTCCACCTCCTTCCCAAGAGAATGTGCCTATTGGACAAATACTTGCCAGTATGCATACAATGATGAGGCAGCAAGGAATGTTGATTCAACATCTTCTAACTGGTGGTAATGGGGGAAACAGGAGACCTCAAGAAGTTGAACACCGAATGGAGCGACCTCAGGAAGTAAATAAACTTCCTGAATTTATAAAAGCCAATTATTATTTTGAAGGGGAGATGGGTAAGCCAGATCTAGCTGATGATTGGCTAGCCCAAATTGAACGAAGTTTTGAGGCTTTTAGAGTTCCAGAATCTCAAAAGTTGTCATATGGTACTTTCATGTTAAAGTTAGCTGCAAGAGTATGGTGGGACTCGAGAGCAAGGCAACTTGGAAATAATATTGATTGGCAACAATTTAAGGAGGAATTCAGAAAGGAGTATTTTCCTCATAGTGTTCAAAACAGAATGGTGCGAGATCTGTTTGAACTGAAGAAGGGAGGTATGAGTGTAACCCAGTATGAGACTGAGTTCAATAGATTGTTACAATATGTGCCTGGTTCATACCGGGATAATGTTGAGTTGAAGAAAGATTTGTTCCTTACTGGATTTGACCCCACAATGTGTTGCAAGCTGCTGGATTATGGTTTTACCACTTACAATGAAGTGGTAGATAAGGCAAGACAATTGGAGGATAATCGTGTGAGGATGCAAGCAATGTGGAATCAAAAGATTAATAGAGGATATCGACCAGGACCATCATTTAAGAGACCATATCCTGGTGCCTCTAGTAGCAATTCTGGACTGAAGAGAAGGAGACTGGTAACTCTGGCCAGTAACCCAGCATAGTCAATACCGAATGTGAGTTTTTATGACAAGGATGGTAATGTCAAATGCTGGAAGTGTGGTGCAAATCATTTTCCGAGGAATTGTACTCAGCTTAAAGGGAAATGTTTTATATGTGGAGATCCGAACCATGTACTGAAGGCATGCCCTAAGATGAAATTGGTAAAGTGTAATAAGTGTGGTAGAAAGGGCCATTTCTCCAGATACTGTCCACAGTTTGTACAAGGAGCTAAGCGAACAGAAGGCTTTGATAACGCCACTGCACCTGCTCGTATCTTTGCTCTGGAGGATATGGGAATTGAGGAGAATGAGGATTTCTCGAATTTTATGGAGGAATACTACCATGATGATGTCGAGGAGATCATGGGAGTGGAAGAGGAAAATGATGAAGGACTTATAACTGGTACGTACTCAGACTATCTATCGTAATAATAATTTTAAGTGTGAATTGAATTGAAATATTTGCATTTTGAGATTTATGAATGCTAGTGTAGTTGGTAACCATAGTATTAGTACATTCCAGGACATGTGCTGATAAATGGACAACCTGCTTTTGTGCTGTTTGATACTGGTGCATCACATTCCTTTGCAAGCCAAAAATTTGTACATGAACAAGAAATTAGTGTGGTTACTGTTAATGTAACTTATAAAGTTAGAACTCCGACTGGGGAGAAAGTAACAACTCGAGAAGTAGTAGCAGATGGTAGAATAAAAATCCAAGAGAAAGAGTATCCTATAAGTCTTGTGATATTACCTTTACAAGGTTACGATGTAATAGTGGGAATAGATTGGTTGTCTAAGAATAAAGCCATTATGGAGTGTAGGAATAAAATTGTCGATCTTAATGATGGAGAAACGATATTTCAAGGAAAAGCCGGTGGAAGTAGGTTGAATATATCAGTGATGGAGATATGTGATGAACAATTTGAGACAAGAGTAAAGGAGGATGATTGGACATTTTGTTGGGTGTTTGCTGTGGACGCAGAGAAGGAAATACCCAAGGTAGCAGACATACGGGTAGTGAATGAGTTTCCAGATGTATTTCCAGAGGATTTACCAGGGTTAGCTCCACCCCGAGAGTTGGATTTCAATGTAGAATTAGTTCCTGGAACTGAACCTATTTCGAAAGCCCCATATCGGATGTCACCCATAGAACTTCAGGAACTAAAGAAACAACTTCAGGAGCTATTGGATAAAAAGTTTATTAGACCGAGTGTTTCATCGTGGGGAGCACCGGTATTATTTGTGAAAAAGAAGGATGGTACTATGAGATTGTGTATAGACTATCGGGAGTTAAATAAAGTTACCATTAAGAATAGGTATCCGCTACCTCGCATTGATGATTTGTTTGATCAACTCCAAGGTGCAACTGTGTTTTCTAGAATAGATTTGAAATCAGGATATCATCAGTTACGAGTTAAGCCGGAAGATGTGCATAAGACTGCATTTAGAACTCGATATGGACATTATGAATTTTTGGTGATGCCATTTGGCTTAACGAATGCTCCGGCTGTATTTATGGACTTGATGAATCGTATATATCAACCATATTTGGATAAGTTTGTTGTGGTGTTTATTGATGATATCTTGATTTACTCAAAAACCAAGGAGGAGCATGCGGAGCATTTACGATTGGCATTGCAGAAGTTGAGAGAGAATCAATTGTATGCCAAGTTAAGTAAATGTGAGTTTTGGTTGGATAGGATTGCTTTTCTAGGTCATATTATATCTGGTGAAGGAATCTCTGTAGACCCTGATAAAGTGAAAGCAGTAATGGACTGGAAGCAACCAACCACAATGACTGAGATAAGGAGTTTTCTGGGTATGGCTGGATACTATCGACGGTTCATAAAGGATTTTTCCAAAATCGCCAAACCATTGACTCGATTAACCCAGAAGGATGTAAAGTTTGAATGGAGTGAAGAGTGTGAAATGAGTTTTCAGGAGTTGAAGAAACGACTGGTTACAGCACCAGTATTAACATTACCTGATCCGGATAAACCTTATAATGTGTACAGTGATGCTTCACGAAATGGATTAGGTTGTGTATTGATACATGATAGAAAAGTTGTTGCATATGCATCAAGACAATTGAGGCCACATGAGAGGAATTACCCGACTCATGATTTAGAGTTAGCAGCTGTAGTGTTTGCCTTGAAAATTTGGAGACATTATCTTTATGGGCAACGGTGCGAGATGTACACTGATCATAAGAGTCTAAAATACTTCTTTACTCAGAAGGAGTTGAATTTAAGGCAAAGAAGGTGGTTAGAACTGATTAAGGATTATGATCTGAATATAAATTATCACCCTGGAAAGGCCAATTTGGTGGCAGATGCATTAAGTCGAAAGAGTTATGAACAGGTTGCTTTACTGTTAACACCTCAACATGAATTAGTGCATGAATTTGAAAGGATGCAAATTGGGTTTGATTGGTGTGAACCTAATAGCCAGTTAATGAACTGGGAATTGCAACCTACTCTATTAGAGAGAATCAAGCAAAAGCAAGAGGAGGACAAGGGTCTGATGGAGATAAAAGAGAAATTAAGTAACGGACAGGATCCTGACTTTAAGGTGGATGATAAAGGTCTAATAAAGTTTAGAGGAAGAATATGTGTACCACAAGATGCAGACTTAAAGAAGCAAATTTTGGATGAAGCACACATTACAGGTTATACTGTGCACCCGGGAGGAAATAAAATGTACCAAGATCTAAAACTCATGTATTGGTGGAATGGGATGAAGAGAGAAGTGGTACAGTATGTATCGGAATGCCTTACATGCCAACAAGTCAAAGCAGAACACCAAAGACCGGGTGGATTATTGCAACCTTTAGAAATACCGCGATAGAAATGGGATCATATTACCATGGATTTTGTAGTAGCCTTACCAAGGACTCAAGTTGGATACGATTCTATTTGGGTAGTCGTGGATAGATTAACAAAGAGTGCACATTTCTTACCTTATCGGACTGGTGATTCAATGGAAAAGATGGCTAGACTGTATGTCCGAGAAATAATAAGACTACATGGTGTTCCTGAGAGTATTGTTTCTGACCGAGATAGTCGGTTTGTATCCAAATTCTGGGAAAGCTTACATAGAGCTTTGGGTACAAAGTTGCAGTTTGATACAGCCTATCACCCACAAACAGACGGGCAGTCTGAGCGAACGATTCAAACTTTAGAAGATATGCTACGAGCTTGTGTGTTGGATTTTGGAGGTGATTGGGATAAATATATACCGTTGATAGAATTTGCCTACAATAATAGTTATCATGCAACAATACAGATGGCGCCGTATGAAGCACTATATGGGAGGAAATGCAGATCGTCACTGTATTGGGATCATGAAGAATATGCTATGATTGGACCAGACATGATCAATCAAACGAGTGAGAAGATTAAGATTGTGCGACAACGGATGAAGGAAGCTCAAGACCGTTATAAAAGTTGGGCTGATTTGAAGAGAAGACCATTGGAATTCAAAATGGGTGATCATGTTTACCTTAAAATAAGCCCATTCAAAGGACTCCGACGGTTTGGTTCAAGGGGAAAACTGAGCCCACGATACATTGGACCATTTGAAGTATTGGAGAAAGTTGGCAATGTATCATACCGAGTGGCTTTACCTCCAAGTTTATCAGGCTATCATAATGTATTCCATGTATCCATGCTGAGAAGGTTCATTAAGAACCCGAATGCAATAGTAGAAATAGAGCCAGTGGAGTTAACGAGGAATTTTCAACTGGTGAGACAACCCATAAAGATATTGGATAGTCGGGTTCAGAAGTTAAGGAACAGGGATATGGAGTACGTGAAGATTCAATGGAATGAAGGTCCAGACTTGGAGATGACTTGGGAGCCAAAAGCTGCGATGATGGAGCAGTATCCATGGATTTTCTGATTTTCAGGTTAGTAAAAGTATACAAGTTATTGTATTTAGTCAATTAAGTATACATTAGATGTACAGAAGTTTTGAGGACAAAACTTTTTTGAAGGGGGGTGGAATTGTAAACCCTAAAGCCAAGCCAAGTAACCATAGGTTTGAACTTAAAACCCAAGGTTTAGGACGATCGGCTAAAGGATCCGATCAAACCCAAATTATAAACTATTTAACAAATACCAGTAAAAATGACCCTGTAAACTTAAATTTAAGAAAGTAAGTAGTAAAATAGGAGACTATAAAATTTTCAAATTTTAAGCATAATAACTACTAATTACTGAAAAGGCAAAAAGTGTAATATAATAACTAATAAATTAGTAGAGATAGATTATATGTATACTAAAAATTTTAGAATGACCAAAATAATATTTAGGAATGTTCACGTGTACCCTACATGTATTTACGTGTAGATAAAAATACGCGTAATTGCTAAAATAGGCCGAAAATTAAGTAAATAATTAAATAAAAATACAAAATAATTATAAAAAAATCAGAAGGAGAGGTCTGCAACTGGATCAGGTCGTGACTGAAAAGAAAAAAAATTGGCCAATAAAAATGTGCCAAACTAAAAGCCTAAAATCAAGGAAATGGGCAAAATCACATCAAATTAATGCACATTAATTACTATGTTTGTCTATAAATAAGGAAAAAATTCACAGAAGACATTTGGACAGTTTGTAATCTGAGAAAAATCGAAACACAAGAAAAATCGAGAGAAATTCTAGAAAAAAAAAAAAAAGAAAACTGTGCAGATTAGCAAGGTGAACTGGAACCACCACCCACCACCACCTGGGACCGAACCACCACCACCACCCTACCCTAGGACCAGCGTCTGGACCGGCCGACAGCCTTGGACCGGTTTTGGACGGCCAGAAATCCTTGAACCGGTTAGTCATTTACTCATCCCGATTTTTATATAATTTTGTAAAATTAGTTATTTTGTCCAGAAAATTGTGAAACTTGTTATTCTGAGGTTTTATTGTATATAGATTTAGGGAAAAATATCGATTCAGTTTAATTATGTCTGGAAATATAGGGTTCTTAAGAAATTGTTCAAAACCGAGCATGATTAAACCGGAAATTAAATAGGCTTAGGGATGTAGTTTGGGGCTCAAAATTTTTCTGTAGGACTCTCATATGATTTAGAACAGTGCTATGAAGCCTTTTTTTTTAAAAAATTAATTTTCGAAAATTTTAAGTTAATTTTTAGCCCTAAAATGATGGTAAAATTGGGTGATTTGGGATTAATTAGGTAATTAGAATGTTAATTACTGATTTGGATCTTGATTAGATGATTAAGGAAGTTAATCTCTGCAGTGGAACCCTAATCCTAGCTTTTAGGTACTAATTATGGTTAATTAGGGAAATTAGGTAAAGAATATGAGAAATTAGGAATATGTGAAAATATAAATTACTAAATTTAAAAAAATAAAGTTATTTAGATAATATTATAATTGAAATCAGAAAAATAATAAATCGGAATTAATATTTAATTTTAAGTAAATATCTTAAAATGTAAGATTTTTACACCTCGGGAATAAATCCGATATCCCAATTAGGGTTAGTGTGTACCGAATAGTTAGAATACCAAAATTACGACCCAATAGGATATTTGAATACCCGAGCATAAGGTGATTAATGTCACATTGGGATTCGAGCCTAATTACGACCTAGGAATTAAAACTAGAATCTAGTTTAGGAACCGAACCCCGAAATAAAATACAACGAATTATTAGTACGTTGTAGGTATACATGAGGAAAATGAGTTACATTATAAATTAGAATAAGAATCCATAAAAATAAGTACTAAAAGGACCTCTTTGCATTATAGGACACCAGAAACAAATCAGCTCGCAATTTGAGGATCGAGCGACCGAGCAAATTCATGTAAGTTGGGTTATTGCTTATTGTAATAGAGTACTAGTTTTGTAGTGCTCGGAGACTTAGGCTTGTATATGCTTGTGATTGTAAGTAGTTTGTGCATGTGTGATGTATCTGAATTCGTGCTGGAATTTGTGCTGTGGGTGATTTTGTGACTGATTGAATTGTTGTGGTCTTGTTTGAACACCCTAACCGGAATTTAATCTTAGTCGACCGTAATAACCGAAAACGTCATGCATTGCAACCCGTTAGGGGATCATAGGACTCTCCAACCAAATACCGACCCCTTCGAAAGGGATAGCGCAGGATCGCAAAATGGTCCCTTCTTCATCCTCAGTCGAACTAAGTGACGGGAGAGGAGGTCGCGGCGGGGGTGAAGTCAATGGTTCGAAGGTAGTCGTGGGAGGAGCGAGGTCTCCATTGCACAAGCCTGGGTTTGGTTGTGAGCTGCTGCATAACATGGAACTCCTCAACCCGGATCGGAGCGGGTGAAATTTCTCTGATTTCACAACGGACCGGACTACGTTGTGCGATGACACTTGATTGTTGCATTGCATGAAAATAATTGTTTGATAATCCTGTTTGTGCTTGTATGCATTCATGAGTCTCCAATTCAACTTACTGAGCTGTAGTTGCTCATACCCTTATAGATCCTTTTGCAGGTTCTGATTTGTAATCTCTTCAAGTACCATGCCGCCCCACAATTATCCAGAGGTTAGTCTTTTTGAAGCCAGGGGTGTGAGGATCAAGTTATTTAGCTTAATGTGTAACCAGACTGACCTTGTAGTTAAAGGATGAAGACTGTTAGTTATTCTGTAAATTAGTAAACTGTAGTTATTATGTAAATCTTCCTGGGAAGCTCTGTGGACTTATTTATGTGATTATCTATGTTTAATAGTAATTTGAGTTACTCATCATATTTGTAGTATAATCATTAATCGAACTGTTTACTTCAAAGCGAGTGGTCGTCGACGCCTTGTGTAGATTATCTCTATGGTAGGAACTGTGAGGCCAGTTTCTATCATAGAATGGTTTACACGGCGGGACTGTTGCGACCTCGCGACTTCGGGGCGTAACAGCTAGCCAAGGGAATTTGATCAGAAAGTGATCCATGACGGATTCCTCAACACTTACACTATTCGAGAGGATGGGAAGAGTTATCTCTTAATTCCTATGAGCATTGAGGAAATCTAAAGACACTCACCACCCATGGTAAAGCGAAAAGGGAAGAGGAGCTTATTTGACATCCTGGCCTGTACTCAACACTTAACGTCAAGGATGACTTTCTTTCAGACCCATGGTAATGATAAGAACCAGCCTCCGACTACATCCAAGCTGCTGCAGACCTGTCCGAAATCGAGGCCAAGCTATAGCCAGAAAGGCGAGAGGGAGGAAGTTAAACACTTGGCATCCAGTCTGTTGTCAATTGAGGTGCTAAGATACTACAAGGTCGAGTACTTGGGACCAAAGAACCACTCGGTACAGTATTGAGAGACTCATGCCGACTGATTCTAAGACTTGCCAATTATGGATCGACTTTTTTGGTGTCTTGGCCAAACACTACAAGACTTTAGGAACTCCTTCCCGAATGAAACTCTGCAAGATGGCCTAATTAGTTACTCAAACAATGAATGAAACTCTAAAATTAACAAAAACCCAATTGTGCCTCCATTTCTTCTCATAGCCCAATCCTTTTAGCTATTAATCTTAGAATAGGTGTAACACTACATAACTACCTTGAACCTGCAAAAGAATTTATAAGAATGTGAGTAATCTACAGCCTAGTAAATAAGACTAAGAAAAAGCATGCATATATTACAAATAAGCAAGATTGTTAACCAAGTTATTTAAATGCAATACATAAACAACCAAATGCCATTGTATAACGTTGTTTGGTTCATCAGATTAGAGAAATTATGTTCATTCTAATTTGGATTGAGGAGTTTACACATTTCGATATGATGCCTCAAATCACAATCAAACCTAAGCTTGTACAATAAAGACTTTATTTCTCCCATGACTATCTTCAACTGTTGCTATTGATACATCTTGCTATGCTCTTGAGTTTTATATATCTTGGAATCCGTTAGATCATTAATATAACCATAATAAGTTTTCAAATACATCAATAGTACTTTAAATTTATAACGAGGATTTAGAGTAGTTACAACAAGATAAATACGGGGAATGTCTTTACAATTAGATAACCACTTCAATACCATATCATAAACACAATTGTGTAGGTTCGGGTCCTTACGGACCTAAAATGGTACGCCAAGTATACTAACCGCTAACATAGTCAACAAGTGGACATTAGGCCTATAAACCTGTGAGAAAATCTTAGTTGCATCATGAAAAACTTTTAAAACTTTTAGCAACTAGATATATATATCCTAGTTGCTTATCCAATTGCTGAGGTAAATGTTAACTTCACGTATGTTGTACATAATGAAGTCACATGACAATTCATTGTACGAAACGGTGTTATGTAACAACTCGTATGTGGAGCTCTAATGGTGTTATACATCTATCTTAAATTTTCAGGACCTCTTCCTACGATCCATGAAAATGTTCCTCCATTTCTTATGGAGGGATGACCTCTCTGCTATTATCTTTACCACACTCTTAATTGTAGCTATACTGTCCTACAAAGCTACAATGTCATCCATGACACACAAGTTAAAAATATAGCATACACAATGTAGATGGAAAGTCCCTCCCTCTCTCCCTCCTTCCTTCCCCCCAAAGCCAGTTAACAATAATTTTGTAGATCTGCTATTGAAACCGTATTGACACTTGCATTATCAAAATCGATGGAAAAAATTTTCCTAACTGAGTTATACTCATTTAAGATAAATGTTTTGTGCCATGAGTGCTCATTAAATACTCTTAAAGCCAATAGTCTTTTATTAAGTTGCTAATTGTCCTCCATTCAGTGAACAGTTACACTTATTTAAGAATTATTACAAAGGATCCATCCATATGTCACACATATGGACACAAACATATCAAGTAAAGTAAACTTAATTACTAGCACCAGCTTATCTTTATGATAAAGCTCTTGCGTGGCTCGACTCAACATGGTGTGACTTTGTTGTCGTAAGCCGGGATTAAACGTATCCCTCTCGTATTGCCTCTATTACTCTGATGCACCCACATTGAATAACAGGTACATGTCGGTAAGGCACTGCGCGAGGTTATACTTATGCTTCTTTTGATCATATCTCATTAGCGCTTATCTGGACAAACTGCCGGCTCGAGTGATCTATTGTTACATCTTTTCTTTCCCCACCTCCCCAGGATGCTTCAATTTTGAGATACCTATTGAGGGTATCATATCTCTCTCCCAGTTTTCCAAGTGTAGCTCATGTTACAATAGTTGCAGAATGCTTGCGAGTCCCTCTTCTCATCTGTACCTTTATAGTAATGCGTTGTGAAAATATTAAATTTATTGAGTTTAGGGAGCTTACCTGAACCTGAAGGTCTCAAACTACCAGGTGCATGTTGAGCTATATGTTACTCTTTGGTTTCAAGAGTTATTTCTATTCCATCCTCTTCATCCTTGAATATGGCTGCAGGGTAACTCATTTGTGGAGATTCAAATCCAAGATATCGTGTAGAGATACTTATGCATGGAGGTTTGAATCCAAGAGGTAATTTACCTCAATAACTCATGTGTTGAGGTTCGATTTCAAAACTAGGAGTTGGTGTACCTCGGCGTTCAACAATTTCCATTACCTCGTACGCCTTCTCCTCATTAAGGTTATACTTGTACTTCGAGTTCGCTTAAACATTGTTAAACCATTATGTCTCAGGCGATGTATCCATTCCTACGCCCTTACCCTTACCTTTCGCACCTAAGGAGGAACTGTACTTTTTCATAGAGTAAGTACAACGGAAGAATTGTTTCATAGAGGTAAGCCTTTTTTTTTCTTTAAATAAGGAGAAAAAAAAATTTATATGAAAGAAATTGTTTTCAAAGGCAGAACAACTGAATTTATGTGAAATGTAAATGTTGCAAATACTTCTACATTGGTTATTGGAGCAAATTATAAATTTAGAAATTAGTAAGCCAAAACAAGAAAAACTATAGCTTCAAAATGATAGCAAATAATTGATAGAAAAAATTGAAATTAGCATGCAAGCAAAGAGTTTCTATAATTCAAAAATGAGAGTAGGATTGTATCGTTTAAATTTTCAAATTTTTAAAATTTTTGAATGCTCCATTGAATCATTTCGCTAAGCAAACATTCATATTTTCAGCGTAAAATACATTGAAAATATTCTCTACTCCACCATATTTTTGTTTCCTATTGTTGCTAATGAGAATGCAATATTTACCTGTAAACTTTCCATGTGAATTATACTATTAAATCTGCAATTTTGCAAAATATATACGTTATTGGCAGCATTTGTAGATTCACTTATTTTCTCTGAAAATATTCTTACACGTTTGTTGGCAAAAAGAGAGAGGAGACATGATGTGATAACTAAAGCTATACCTTTTGTTGGCAAAACATAAAAATTTTATATTTGTGTGTTAATGCATTGTGCTTTTGTGTTTACATATAAATGCATTATGCATTGATGTGGCTCTAAATCTATTCTCTAAATATATTCCCATGGCACCACTTTTGAATTTTTTTTTTCCAAAACGTAGTCTCTTTTTTTTTTTGTTGGAGACCAATCCGATTGAGCCAACTCGTCAATTCAATGGTAGGCTAGCTCACCAATACGGCCAAATCATCAAGTGCTTAAGACATGGCAGTTCAAAGGCCAGTTTATGGGCTTCCAATCAACTCACGGTATGGAATCAACCCTTACACAAGTTTAGGATTACATTTGTTATGTTTAGCCTAATAGGTTATTTGCACCTAATGATTGAAGATTTAAAGCCATTTCATTGTTGAGTTTTATTCATAATACTTTCTGACTTAGGTTTTGAATTGATGCAAGTTCAGAGTTTTTAGTCAAGAGACCTTCTAAATCAACTTTTGAATGTGTTATAGATAGATAATTTGGAACCTTCTAAGTGATGTTCTAACTTAGAATCTTATTCAACAAAGGTTAGAGTTGGTCCTACTACTTTATAAATCATGAAATTACTACACTTTTGTCCCCTACTTCACTACTTCCACAAGAAATCAAATTAGTCCATTACTCCAAAATCCATTCTTCTCATCCGTAACGTGTCCAATTCACATTATAGCTAAATCCCTTTATCACATGGTTAAACTACATTTTATTAGTCACTTAACATGATGAACTCTACTCTTATATGACAAGATCAGCAATCTTCATTTTTAACATGCTAATACATCAAGTAATAGGACTGCAATTATTTACAAACAACATAACTTGTTATTTATGGTAAACTATTCACAAATAAATAATATCTAATGAGAATTTATTTAATTAATAATCTTTTGGTAAATGAATTAGTTATTATGGGAAAAAATGGAAAAGAGGATAAAAAAATAAATAAATGAAACTTGTAAAAGTGAAAGAACTTATACTTGTAAAAGAGGATGAAAATTAGTTACTAATATGTAGTACATATTATCTCATTTCTTTAATAAATTTTAAAAATTGATTTTTTTTTTCCAAACTCGAAGGTCCTTCCAGCCTCTCGCGCCTTGGGTCCTTCTCTGCTTTTGTGTGTAGGATTAAAACCATTGTAGTGTTTGTCCAGCATAGTGACCAGCATTATTTGTCCCATGCAGGGACCTCACCGTCACGTGACGTGAGATATATATATATATATATATATAATATAAATATTAATAAAATATTCATATATATGGTATGTGTAAACCACAATTTAAAATTATTCATTTCATTTTTATTCTTTTCATTATTTTATTAATGTTAACATTTTACGTATACATAGTACGTGATACGAGGATGTCCTGTAGCCACCAAACTTAGTGAGCATCTATGGGAACGGCGGTGTCTCTATGCATGAGTAGCTTAAAATAAATATTTATTTTGATGTCTCTCAATTAGATCTTAAGATCATTTGTAACCTTATATCTACCTTTACCAGTTACAAAAGCACATTTTTTTTTTTCCTCCTTCCCTTGTTAACCCATACGGTCGTTTCCTATAAGATATTTTTATATATTTCAAAGTATAATACTAATTTACTTTTATATCTCATCGTTAAAATTTTTATCATCATGCACTAAGTTACAACATTAGCAATCTTACTCTTTCTAGATTTCATAAGTATATAATTTACGACCATCTTTTATTTATTTATAAGATAATAGATCATGATATATGTGATGTACTTAAGAAGTTAAAATTTACTTTAAATTTTTATTTGGTTGTTCTACAATTAAATGTATTGTTCAGCATAATTGAAAGAAATCAGAATCGAATTTAATAATTTATTAAATCTAACTTCTTTAATAATTCTAATTATGGCTATTTGATATTTTCATCTGTGACATCATGGAATGACCTACCATTTCAAGTATATTTATATCCAAATTTATTAGGCATTCATTCTGAAAATATCAATGTCTTCTATATTAGTTTTCCTCGTTGATAATCCTAGAGTGCACCTATGATTATCTTTGATTACTTCAAGTTTTTCTAAGCCAGCACATTAATTATTTTCAATCTTAATCATTTCTCTTGTATGCCCTAAAACATATACACACACGTATAAAACAATAATTCTATTTTCATTTGCATCCCTCTATATAAAGAAAGAGGAAAAATAGTTTAGAAAAAATATATATATCTTGTCAATAGAAGAAGACATACCGAAGCATAATATATTGACGACAGCTTAACCCAATGATTAGACAAACTCTGTCATGTTGGAACTAATCCTCTTTAAACTCTCACCTCCATTGCCATAGGAAGTAGTTCTTCTAGAAAATAGAAACAAAATCAACAAGTTGTTTTAAAACAAACTTTTGTTCTGATTTACCAGGTTAAGCTTAGCCAATTAGAAAAAGGATAAATTTTAAATACATCCTTTATATTTCCTTTATATATACTTAATCTTTTATATTTAAAACTGGCCATTGAAACCGCATATCTCAAAAAAAAAAAGTGCTTTTTTTTGCACCTTCATACTCAATGTGCACTTTAAAAGAATAAGAAAAGAGTATTTTTAATATTTTTTAATTAATATATCTAAGAATAACATAACAATTAGGATCTAAAAAACACATATTTTAAAAATTTTGGATCCAAATGCTTAAATATAAAAAATAAAGGGTTAAATAAGCAATAAAATATAGGTAGTATGTACATGAAATTTTTTTTAAAAAAAAAAAAACAGAAAAACCGTAAAACAATTTTTAACTACTATAAAAAGGCCATATTAGTATGATGTATTGCCATATCAATCCTCATTTTATAATTCTCCAATGGCTTTCTTCTATCTCTTTTTCATTTTAGTTACTCCCCTTCCTTTCTCAGCAACTGCAACAGAAAATGCCGTACCTGCATTATACGTGTTTGGCGACTCCATCGTCGATTCAGGCAACAATAATTTTCTTCCTAATAATAAAAATAAGGCAGATCACTATCCCTATGGTATCGATTTCAATGGCGGTAAAGCAACTGGGCGATACACCAACGGCAAGACAGTTGCCGACTTCATTTGTAAGGGATTTGTTTCGATTTTTTCATTTCTATAATTATGCTGATATGACTCGAGTTTTCGTTAAGCTGCATTATATATATTATGATCCCGAATATTTATTAATTTCATGCAGCTGAATATCTCGGTCTACCACTAGCACCGGCTTACCTCGGTTTGAATGAAGAGGAGAAAATAAAATTTAGTAAAACTGGAATTAATTATGCATCTGGTGGCAGTGGGATTCTTGAAGAAACTGGAAAAATTACAGTAGGTTTTCACAAACTCAATTTATTTTCATTATATATAATTTCTTGTTAGCTCATGCTTGTTATTCTTTTTTTTAGGGACAAGTCTTGCCTATGGAAAAACAAATAGAATTGTTTGAGGAGACCGTGAAGAAACACTTGCCACAACAATTGAAAGAACAAAAGGATCTTCAAGCACATCTCTCCAACTCAATTATTTTGATCTCTACTTTTGCAAATGATTATACCATAAATTATTTCTTTAATGCAAATATGACTACTAAGTACACTCCAGAGGCCTTTGCGGAATATCTTATGGGACAATTCGCACACAGATTAGAGGTAATTCATGAATATTTTCTCTTCTACAAATACGATTTTTCGGTGCATTCGCTTGTGAAAAGTATATGTTTTTTTTCTTGAATTTTTTTTCGATATTCGTTATATTAAAAAAAAAAACTCAAAACTATCAAATATAATCATAGTAATCTATGATGACCAGAGATTTTTAGTGCAAGCTAATGATGAAAAGCAAACACGGTAAATATCCGATGGTGATGATTAACCAATAATCATCAGAGAAAATGTATACGAAAAATGATTTTCTATCGTATCCTGTCATTATGCTAATCACCGCCGTCAATGGTCAGCTCCTGTCGTCGCTTTCCGTAGTCACTTAATGCTATGATATTAATGTCTGCAACCTCTTGAAAATGCCATGATAATATTCGATAAATACAGACGATAGATTACAACGAATACAAGAAAAGTTCTAAGGTTATTTTTCTGCAGAACAAAAATATCCTTAAAATAGTATAGATTTATCATCATAAATAATAAATAAACTAATGTGTTCTTTCAATGCAGCGACTTTATGGATCGGGGGCAAGGAAATTTGTCTTAACCCGTATGCCTTTAATACGATATTTCCTATCGCAAGCTGGTGGGTTGGAGAGGAATGAGTCTAAAACCAATTGTATTAAACTATACAACAACTTGCTTGATTCCACAATGAAAACGATAAAGGACAAACTACCAGGTTCCTACTTCACGGCGGCGCAAATGACTGAGTTTTTGGGGGATTTGGAGGCTAACGCTGCAAAATATGGTAAGTTACAATACAAATGAAATGCATGTATAAAATGTGTCTCTTTCTTCCTTTTTGCATTGCATGATTAGAGTCAGGGATAACGTCATAATCACTATCGAACTTTTATTTGTCATGTTTTTTACTCGTTTAGCAGTTAGCACACCATCTTTTTCATAATGATGAAAAAGTTGTTAATTCGATAAGTGATTAGAAATTATATTTAACAATCCAAAGCTTGAGATATAATATTTATCGATTTTAAACTTTAAACTTCAATTCTAACAATCAAAAAATGTCAAAAGTTTGAATAGAATTATTAACAATTCTCCTTAAATTTATGAGATAATTATAATGGACAAGACATACATTCGTCTTTGGGTACAAATAGATTATGTACATTCTAAATAATGCAAATTAAGAATTAATATTTCAACATGTGGGTTATACGATATAAGAAACATATCCAAAATAGAGAATAAACATTACACGTGATACATACAGAAAATATATCTTTATCTATAAACGTAAATAAGGAGGGGATATACTTATAACAAAACTAACTCACTAAATAGGGAGTTAACGGCATCATTAATATGCATTCCGTATCTTAAATAAAATTTATCCTCAATTTGCATCTTTTAAGAACATACGTAATCTAGTATGGCTCGAAAATAAAAACATATTTTGTTTGGTATGATTACATTATTGGTGAATGACTTTTCCATTGATTTGTAGGAATGACAATGGACAGACCTTGTTGCACTCTTAACAAAATTGGATCTTGTGAGGATGGTAAAGCTCCTTGTGAGGATAGAGATAAATATATGAAATTTGATACAGTTCATCCAACTCAAATCGTCCACGAATTATTAGCTAAAAAGTGCATCGATGGGGAAATGTGCAAGCCATTAAGCATCAAGATGCTTGCCGATATAAAGGCTTGATGCTCGATATCTGTCTACTAATGGTCTTGTTGAGGAATTAAATGTATTGCCATTAATTTATTTTTATATTCAAATCGTAAGAATCCCACTTGAGTACCTGTCGATTTATGAGATAAAAATGCAAAATCCCATAGACCAGATTGTAAAATGACCTTATCGGATCTTATGAGTCATGAGTAATGTCTTATGAGATTTGCTTCAAATTCTTTTTCAAGCTTTTTTCTTCTTCTTTTTTTCCCGAGTTTAATGCTTCACTTTGGTGATATCACCTCGTAGGATTTTTTGGTTTTTTCAATGAGTGGAGACATATAGTCAACAATGGGCATAAAAGGTGGTAATTTTTCTCATTGAGATCCAAAAGAATTATTTATATTATACTAAAAGTGAGAGGAGAAAGGATTTAGTTGATTTTCTTTTTCTTTCTTTTTTTAGTGAAAATAACCCTAGTTAGCATTATGAGGAAACAAAGAATAACAGATTTACAACACAAAATTAAATATAAGGCCTCTAGCCCATACTTAGCCTTACGGGAGCTTTTGCCTCCCTAAACAATGGATAATTACTTTCATCTTGTTGTAACAAATATAAACCATCATTAGCAAGACAATGGCGTGAAAAAAAAAAATAATAAATAAAAGAAATATCTAGTTGACGTTGCTTGGTGGCAAAGTGATCAAACACATGGAAAATTCATTTACAACGGTTTATGGTAATATTTATACGGAAAATGGGTCATTATTTTTCTTTTTTCTTTTTTTTCCCCCTCACTATATTATCTATTGGATGATGGGGAATCGAATCGGAGCAATGCATCAATGTTCATGCTATTGTGGGTTCGTTGATATAAAATCAAACAGAAAAAAGCTTCTTATCTTTTCTTGCACTCACTTTTTAAAAAGTCTATAATTAATGTTGAAAAGCGTAAATTTTTTTTTAACACATAACAAATGATTCGTGGCATCCATTAATATCCTTTTACTTTTTTTTATGCCTTTAGTTATTCTAGATGGACAAGCAACGCTAATATGTGTGCTTGAAATAAACGAGATTCAACATAATGTATCTTTAAAATATAAACTATCATAATTCTTGTTATAACCAATAATAAAAGAGCCTCAAAGAAACCACTTTGTCAGTAATTATAGATTTACAAATACAACCTTAGGATTTGAACCTTCTAAATTATTCTTGTAAGCGAATTCCCGATCAATAGATTCTCTAAGTTATCCTCTAAATTGCCGAAAGCACTACATAATTTACAAAATTTCCAAGTAACAGGTAGTTTCAGACCATTTAAGATCTGATTTCATAGAAAAGCACTCTAACTTAATCTTTCAGATCTAATCAGTAGAAATATCCAACTTATTCATTCCCATTATTTTACGATGTTACCATTTCAGCCTCGAATTTACTAATAATGACTATTAACTGTGCAACTAATTGAATTAAACTGCGAAATCAAAGTAGAATCCTCCTTACATCATAAATAAGTCTCAAAAATCAAAATAAGTGACGTTCATCAAATAATTTCAAAAAAATCCCTTTATTTTCTTAAAGCAAAAAATAGGGCAAATTATTGAAAATAAATATAATATATATTAAATGTTTGGTTTATTAAAAACTCTTGTTATGTGATAGAGGAATCTTTCATTTAAAAATTAGCTCAAAACATTACTATTTTAAAAAATTAATATAAAATTTGTTGTATTAGACTAGTTTCTTGAGGATCATATATTTTAGTTCATAATTTCACTAAAATAAAATTACTAGGTGATTATACATGCAAAATAACCTTAGAATACAATTTTATAGATATAGTTAAACTCATCATTTAATATTTTTGGTAAATTAAAACAACTTACAAGCAGAAATTGGAAACTATCGTTTTTCCGACCACCAGTCACCGTCCGGCAACCACTCCTAGTTGGAAAAGTTGAGGCGATGGTGCTCTGTTGGTGGTTGGTCCGCCTCATTAGCAAACCTATGTTTGCGTCTTCAACTCGAGTGCCCTCCCCTATTTCGAAAATTACTTTGCATTTTCTAAATTGGCTAGTTCTTTCATTTTCTGTTAATTACTTATTATTGGTTTCTTGAATTGGCAAAAGTAGAGAATTGAAGCATGTTTCGCTACTTAAATAGGAGTTGGTGTCGGTGGAAAAGTAAAATCTAAGGGGCCCATTCGTTGATCAACTGTCCAAAGTTAGTCCCATTCCTCAAATGACTCACGTTCTAGTTGTTTCAAGGGCTGCCACGACAAAATCAGATGGCTATTGATATATTTTATTGTATTTTAGTAACTATTTTTTGCACATTAAGAGTATACTTTACCTATAATTACAGTTTTCTGTTAATAAACGTGCATAACAGATACACATTATACATATTTTATATGAAATCTTACTCCATGTCTGTGCATTTGTAAATTAAATAATTTATTTCTATAATCTCAATACATAGTAAAGCTCATCATTCAAGTTATCAATAACAGATTAATTTTTTACTTCCAACACCGTAACCTTCTATTTTCAGGTGTAGATAAAAAATAAATAAATAAATAAAACGTAATTTCGAATCTAAATCAGTTACTCCAAGATCGGAATCTCATATTTATGACTCGTATTTGCAAAGTATGCACTTACTAACACCTTTTTTAATAAATTTTGACAATTGATTTTTTCGGCCTCTAGCCCCATAGGGTCCTTTCCTTTCTTTGGGCCTATAGGATTTGACACCGTTATCACTCCAAGTGCATGGTAGAGTTTCTTTTTTTTTCTTTTTTCTTTTTTCTTTTTTTTCTTGTTAACCAATATGGTCCCATCCTATAAGATATATTTAGATATTTAAAGTATTCTAATTATTTACTTGTATATCTCATTACTAAATTTTTATTATCATGCACTAAATTACAGCTTTTGCAATTTATTTTTCTTTCTAAAATATTTATTCTCTAACTAAATGCAATGTTTGCATAATTTAAATATATATATATATATAAATTAATAATTTACTAGCTCGAACTTCTTTAATAATTCTAATCATGGCTTATTTTCATCAATCTCATCATGATATGACCTACAATCTCAAGTATATTCATATCCAAATTTATTAGGCATTTATTTTGAAAATATCAATAAATTTGTTGATAATCCTAGAGTGCACCTATAATTAGCTTTAATTTCTTACAATTGGTTTACTTTACTGAATAGAATAGAAGAGAAATAGAATTGAAATTACTCCCCTTTAAACTCTCATCTCTTGTTTTAGGAAGTATTCCTTCTACAAAATGCATAGTTAGGTAATGTTTCATAGTGTAGGAACAAAATCAACAAGATTGTTTTAAAACAAACTTTTGTTCTTATTCATCAAATAGGGGAAGATTCTATAGTCTCTTCCTTGGTTTTGATAAGGATTAATCTTGCCCTCCATCATGTCATTCATTTTTAATTTTTCAAATTTAAACCATTAAATTCATAATTTGTTTATTGATTTAAATTTATTAAGGATGAGATGAATAATTGAATCAATTTCATAAAAATAAGAATGAAACCATACAAAAATCTTCAAATAACCTTGGCCAATAAAAAATGGTGAATTATAAATATGTTTGCTGGTATTTCCTTTATATATACTTGATCTCTTGTATTTAATATTGTCCATTGGCACCGTTAATCTTTAGAAAAGTACTTCTTCTTTCTTTTTTTTTCCTTACGTAACCATTGTGCACTTTGAAAGAATTTATAAAAAAAAAAAAGAGCATTTTTAGTTAATATATCTAAGGGTAAAATAAACAGGATCTAAAAACTTTTATTATAAAAAAATTTTGGATCCAAATGCTTAAATGTAAAAAATAAAGGGTAAAATACACAAAAAAAAATATAGGTGGTATATACATGAAACCAAAAAACAAAACAACTATATAATAATTTTAACTACTATAAAAAGCCCATAGTATGATGCACTTTGCCATACTAATCCTCATTTTATAATTTTCCAATGGCTTTCTCTTCTATTTCTTTTTCATTTTAATCACTTTCCTTCCTTTCTCAGCAATTGCAACAGAACATGCCGCAACTGCATTACACGTGTTCGGACTTCGGCGACTCCATCGTCGATTCAGGCAACAATAATTTTCTTCGGAACAAAAATAAGGCAGATCACTAGCCCTTATGCTTATGGTATTGATTTCTATGGCGGCAAAGCAACGGGGCGATACACGACCAACCGATGGCAAGACCGCTGTTGATTTTATTTGTAAGAATTAATTGTTTCGATTTCGCATTTCATTTCTATCATAATTATATAACCCGAGTTTTTATTAAGCTGCATTATATATATTATGATTCGAATTAACTATTAATTTCATGCAGCCGAATATCTTGGACTACCACTGGCATGGCACCACCTTATCTTGGCCTGAATAAAGAGGAAAAAATAAAGTTTAGTAAAACTGGAATTAATTATACATCTGATGGGAGTGGAATTCTTGAACAAACTGGAATATATATATATATATATATATAATTTCATTGTTAACTTACACTTCTCATTCTTCTTAGGACCAAGTCTCCCCTATGGAACAACAAATAAGATTGTTTGAGAAGAATGTAAAGAAATACTTTGCCGCTTCGATTCAAAAAACAGAAGGATTTTCAAGCACATCTCTCCAACTCCAATTTTTTACATCTCTACTTTTGCAAATGACCATACCGTAAATTATTTTTTCTATCCAAATATGACCGCAGGCCTTTTGCGGCATATTTTATGGGACAATTCACAGGCAGATGAGAGGTGATTCGTGAATATTCTCTTCTTCAACTACAAGCTTCCAGTATATTTGTTTGTGAAAAATATATATATATTGATGAAAAGTAAATGTCATAGCTGATACTGATGGTGGTGATTAACCAATAAGCATCGTGGAAACTTACATGGAAAATGATTTTCTAGTATTTTCTGTTAATTGCTAATTATCACCATCAGTAATCTAACTCTCTCATCGTATCATCATTTAATTCTAAGATATTAATATCCATGACCTGTTGAAACTACCATGATAATATTAGATAAATACAAACATTAGATTACAGCATATATCGAAAAATGTCGGAAATCTTTTTTTTTTTTTTTTTTTTTTGGTTAAAAGAAACAATAACCTTAAAATACATAATAATTGTTACCTAGCAAAACTAACATGTCTTTGTATGCAGTGACTTTTAACTATTGGGGGCAAGGAAATTTGTCCTGACTTACATGCCTTTACCACAACATTTCCCAACACCAAATGAGTCGAAAACCCATGCTATAAGACCATACGGTAACTTTTTTGAATCTACGATGTTAAAACGATAAAAGACAAACTACCAGGTTCCTACTTCACGGTGGTCCAAATTCCTAAGTTTCACTTTGGGATTTGGAGGCTAACGCTGCAAATTATGGTTAGTTTGAAATGAAATTCGTGTATAAAACTTGTTTTCTTTCTTCCTTTTCGTAATGTATGATTAGAGTCACAAATAGTGTCACACCAATATCTAACTTTTTAATTTTTTTTTCAATATTCTAAAATGTTAAATTTCATAATCAATCAAAGTTTTACTTGTCAAATTTACCATCTTATTACCTCTAATTGTTTTATACTTATACTTTTTATTCAATGAATATTTAATACACGGTCTTTCTTAAGATAATGGAGATATTTAATTTAAAAAGTAAAAATTCGATTATATATAATATTTAATAATTTCAAATTTTAATGTAAACTTGAACAAGCAAAATTTTTTAATTAGGTATAATATTTGACAACTTTAAACTTTAACTTGGTTATGAAAATGAAAAAACACCAAAAAGTTCAAGTAATATCTATGACAATACCCCTTAAATTTATGAGATAGTTACAATAGACAAGAGCTATCTTCACCTTCATCTACAAATAAGGAATGTACATTTTAAACAATTGAAATTAAGAATAAAATATCATGTAACATGTACGATATAAAAAATATATTCAAATAGAGGGTAAATATTGCAATTTACTTATGGTACATATAGAAGATGTACCTTTGTTTACAAGTGCAAATAAGAGGGTAGATGTAGTTATAATAGAGTTACAAGTGCAAATAAGAGGTTGGATGCACTTATAACTGAGCTAGTGTCATCATAATGGGGAGTTAATAATATTATCATAATCTACTATATGTTGTGAGTAAAATCTATATCCAGTTTGTACTACTTAACATTATACATACTCTATTAACAATTAAAAATAGATAGACATTCTTTCGATTGTAATTGTTGGGTAGAATAATCTTATCTATATATGACTTTCTTTCCTATTGTATTGTAGAGATAATAATAAGCCGACTCTATTGTATTAGCATTTTTCTACTGTTTAATCTTTTTTTTTTTTTAATGAGACTAATCTTGTCATCCTTCTTACCATTGATTTGCACTCATTTAAATCTAAACCATTGATCAAATTATGAATTTAATATTTCAAATTTTAAAATAATTGAATTAAATGGTGAGATGAAAAATAGAACTAATACTATCAAAACAGAAGACGAGGGCATAGAAACATGGAACTTGTAAAGAAGGTAAAGCTCCTTGTGAGAATAGACATAAATACACGTTGTTTGATGTTGTTTATCCAAATCAAATCCTCTATGAATTATTATTTATTAGTTAAGAAGTGCATAGACGGGCAAATATGCAAGCCATTGAGCATCAAAATGCTGGTTGATACAAAGCTTAATGCCCAACATCTTAATTTACCGATTGTCTTTGTTAAGGAATCAAATGTATTGCTATTAATTTATATTCATATTCAAATTATGTGGATTTAGGAGATAAAAAATGTACGATTCAATCGTCGGGATAGTAAAATAACCTTGTCGGATTTGTATATGAGCTATGAGTCATGAGTAATGCCTTATGTGGTTTGTTTGGAATTATTTTTTGAGGTTTTTTTTTTTTTCCACTAATTTAGCCTATAGTACTTCAATTTGATGATATTGCGTCTCCATAGGATTTGTTTGTTTTCCAATAGGTAGATATATCGTCAACAATGGGGATAAATAGTGGTAATTGGTTTCACAGAGATCCGAAAGAATTATTTAAATTATATCGAAACTGAGGGGTAAAAACAGATTCTATTGATTCTTTTCCCTTTTCAAGTGAAATTAGGTCTAATTATCATTATCAGGAAAAAAAAAAAAGAAAAAAAGTAATAGATTTATTAGCTCTAAATTATATTTAGGCCTTCGGTCCATACTTAGCCTTATGAGAGTTTTTTTCCTTAAAAACTAGATAATTATTAATATACCATATTAATTAATAAGTAGCATATAAATATTGATAAAATTTTAATACATGATAATAAAATAATATATTTTTTAAAAAAATATCGATTATATTTTACATATCAAAATTTTATCAGTATTTATACGATTACAATTCACTGAAGATTCTCTGTTACCAAGTCACCAACTTCATTAACCTTTTAGCATTGGGCAAACATCGGTCTATACATTGTCTTACAAGTTTATGGAGACTAATGTTTTTAATAAATATGTAATATATTGATATTATTGGAGCCTTTCTCAATTGTGTCAACTATGAACCAGCCATTAGCACACCAATGGCATGAAAAAGAATGAATAAGAGGAATGAAGGCGAAGGAAAAGAAACACTAGGATTCTGGGTTTCTTCAAGTCCAACACGGCAATGTCAATTGTTTGATTTTTGTTGTTATGGTTGGCTTGATAACTTAAAACTTCCAATATCCACCACCAACAGACTTTACCAAACAATTTTTTTTATAATATCTACACAAGACTTGGACTTTTCAGGTAGAAATGATGTCCTTCTTCCGATTTTGATAAGATCATACTTTGTTAGTTCGGGAAAATCTCGTGTAACATTCTATAACTGAATCTTAAAATACTCAATACCTTAATCAATTGGTTGAATAAGAGGAAGCTATTTCATTCTCTCTTGCTGCATTTGGTCGGAAATGAAGAGGTATTATTTGTCGGAATGTTGATGTTAACCATTCAACACTACCCTTTATAAATAATGGGTGTTTTATAGTTTCCCGTTTAAAATGATTCAGTTATGAAATCCGATTAATAAAACTATTTTTAATAATTTGAGGTTCTTAAATCAAATCATTTATAATGCAATTTGGTTCAAAGTAATTTTAAAAACATGTAATTGTTTTAATTAGATTCCACTGTTCATACACTTCATCGTATTATAAGAAAATCACTACCTTTCTTGTATAAAAAGGAAATGTAATTTTATACTTTGTGGTTTGATTCCAACCGGATGAATCCAGGTTGGTTTAATTCTGCGTTGACACCATCATTAAGTCCCATAACCACTTAAGCGTGCCCACTGCCCACCATAACAAAGATCCCAAAAGGACGCAAATTCAGGCCATCCCAGAAAAATATCGAATTTTATACAATAATGAATCCGGTCGCTCGCGTAGTGCTCATCGTCGGCCATCTGGTTGCTAATTTCGCTCTGCGTATGGGCACATTGGCAATTGTTGTTTGAGAATGAAATGTGGTTATACAAATCTACTTGCAAACTACTTGAATAAAAGCTAGGTATCTATTTGAATTCAACTCAATCACAATTATGTCTGACTTTAAACTCAAGTTAGTTGATTGCTAAAGAAAAAAAACTCGAGTTATTTAAGTAATTTATCGAATTAAGTTCGAACTTTATAATATTTAGTATGTTTAGCTCATGAGCTCAATCGAACTTGAGTAGAGCTCAAACTTAATCAAATTAGGGTCGAGTTTAGGTATCATTATCATTTTAATTAACTAATAATATAGTGAACTCTGATATAATAAATTGACATATAACTCGGATCTCAATACAAATATATAGTGAACTAATCAAGTGATTTTATGCTTCCTAAACTCTAATAAATTAACAAATAGCTCTTAGATTATAGATAGAACTCCTAAGTTTTCACCTTAGTGTGGAAATGTGCTTTTAGACTTATTAAAGTGTATTTTTAGATCTTTTAAATTTTGACTTCGATGCATCATTTTAAATAAAAAAACAAATGCTGTTCACTGTTGTCGATTTATTAGAGTTGAGAGGTGTAAAAGTATAATTTGTGACTCCAAACATAGTTGTACTGAGTAAAAATTTGCAAAGGTCATTTATAATTTTCCCTAGATATATTAATGACCTCACGAATAAAATAGAGATGTTATAAAATAAGAAAAAAGAATTAAAGTTGGAAAAAAAAAAGAAATGGTTGAGACTTAAGAGTGTAGTCTTCATGGCAACGCTCCTTTTTTTTTTTCTTTTTTTAGTGAAAACATACTTCATTAAACCTCGCATCAATTAGCAATAGCAAAAACATCAATTCTGTTCACACTATGGGGAGTATTGTAAGCCCCACAATTAACCATTCGAGGTTTCGATCAGTTGAAAGACTCGATTGAATCTAAATTATAAAGTAAAGCTAGAAATATTAGTAAAAATGACCCCGTAAACTTAAATTTAAGAAAATAAGTAACAAAATAAAAAATATAAAAATTCCAAATTTTAAGTATATAACTCGTTATTTATCGAAAATGCGTAAAATGCATTCCGATAATTAACGAATCGCTCGAAATAAATTATATGTATACTAAAAATCATAAAATAGCCTAAATAATATTTAGGAATATTTATTTGTACTATATATGAATTTACATGTATGTAGAAATACGCGTAATTACTTAAAATACGCGTAATGTGCTAAAATCATACTAAATAATTAAAGAAAATTCATAATTAATTAAGAAAAAATAAATAAAAAAAAAGGAATGATCCAGATAGAGGTCGTGGAAGCTGGGAAAAATAAGAAAAAAATCGGCCAATTAAATTAAGACAACACAAAAGCCAAAAAAAGAGAAGGCAATTGTTTTGTCTAATTTAATGCACAATAAATTCCCTAAAACTCTATAAATAGAGAAAGAAATTTAGAAGCTCATTAGGACAATTAGAAATCAGAGAAAATTTGGGAGAGGCCAAAATTGAGAGAAAAACCAAAGAAAAAAAAAAGAAAAGGAAAACTATGCAGTTAGGGCCACAAAGGAAAACCCAGACTTGACGGGCAACTGAGAGTAGACGGCCACCACTACCACACGGTGGTGACAATGCTCAGGTGGGCCGATACACTCATGGCCACCGACGGTGGCCAGAGCCACCAAAATCGATGAGTTCGATTTCCAGCCCGATTTTGTGTAATTTTGAAAAAATATTAAATATTCTTAAAAAATTATGAAACTTGTTATTCTTGAATATTTTGTATTTAGTTTTTATAAAAAATATTATTTTGATGAAAATATGTCTCGTGATATAGGGTCCTTAAGAAATCGTGCAAAACCGAACATGTTTCGGTTTAGAAATAAATGACCTTAGGAGTGTAGTTTTGAACCCAAAATTTTTTTGTAGATTCCTTAGATGATATAGAACAGTTCTATGAAGCCCGTTTTCAAAAATTAATTTTTGAAATTTTTAGATAATTTTTAGGCCCTAAAATAAGGCATAAAATTGGTAATTTAGGGTTAATTAAGTAATTAAATGGTTAATTAATAATTTAGTAAATAAGTATGTATTTTAGGATGTTGAAATTTGATGGAGTATGATACTTGTAGCATTTAAGGTGTTAGATATAATTATTAGGTTAATTATGTAGTAAATGAGTAATAGGGAAAAATAGTTAACTTTAAGTTAATTTTGTAAATTAAGGAAATTAGGAGTAAAATCTGATTTAGGATGAATTTAGACATTTTGAAATGATAATTGATATTTAGGGATGATAATTAAAGTGATAGAAATAGTAGAAGTGTATCATATACATAATAGGTAATAATACATAATACATAATTATTGGAAATATAATAAATAGAAAATATTAGAATGAAAATTGATATCATATAAATAATAGGGATATATAATAAAACCGATAGAAGACTTGAATTTATGTAATTATATGAAAAATGTAAAAATTTCTCACATTAGGAATGAATTCGGTACACTAATACGGCTTTAAGTGTACTAGGTAAAATAAAATACTAATTAAAGGTAATAATGGTATTTAGGAAATTGAGAAGTAACGTGATTAATTTCACATTATGAGTTAAAACGAATTTCTAGGGTTGGAATATAAAACACTACTTAGAAATCAAACTAGAACCTAATTTAGAAATCAATGCGGAAACCGAACCCGAACCTAACCCCAAACCTAGAATAATTATAAAAGACTTAATACCTAGATAATTAGGCATATTAAACCCTAAACAAAATATAACAATAGGCGTTATAGGATAAAATAAACCTATAATAGTTATATGAAAAACTGAAACCATGTTTGTGTTATAGGGATGATCGACGATGGCCTGAGCAAGTCGGACCTCTAGTAAGTGAGTGAGAAGTCGAGGTAAGTTGGGATTAATACAATACTGTATTTTGGAGGCTTGAGATTATGCTTGGTTGTGCTTGTTAGATAGTTGGATGTATGCATGTGCTTGATTATGGGTGATGCTATGATTCTGTTTGTTGCTCTAACATGTATTGTATGATTTGTATGAAATGAGTGCTCTAGCATGTATTGTATGATTTGTATGAAATGATTGATCACCCTAAACTGGACTTAATTAAATATACGATAAGTAATCATAATCGGACATGCATGGAAACCTATTAGGGGAACTTAGGACTTCTGGCCAAATACCGACCCTTTTGAAAGGGATAGTGCAGGATTGCATAATGGTTCCTTTTTCATCCTTAGCTTAACAAAGTGACAGGAGAGGAGGTCGCGACGAGGGTGAAGTCGGTGGTTTGAAGGTAATCGCAGGAGGAGCGAGGTCTCCATTACACAAGCTTGGGTTTGGTTGTGAGCTATTGCATTAATGGAAACCCCTTAACCTGGATTAGAGTGGGCACAATTTCTCTAATCTCACGACGAGCCGGACAACGTCGTGCGATGACATTTGCTTACACATGCATTGCACCTAATAAGTTGATTGAAAACAATGTTATGTTTGTGGTATAGTTTTAAGTCCTCCATCCTAACTTACTGAGCTGCGGTTGCTCACATCCCTATAGACATCGTGCAGGCGCTAACTAAGAAGCGGCAAAATACTGAAGCTAGCAATTACTGGATCTTGGGGAGTAAGGAAAAATATTTGAAGAACAAACATATATTTTTAAGGTCTAAGTTTTATGTTAGAATTATTTTTTATTTTTTAATAATATAATAACTAAATTAAAGTATATATATATATATAAATTTTCTCACTTTCTTAAGTAAACGACTTATTTAAATTACAAACTATTTACTTCAAAGCGAGTTAGTCGTTGACGCCTTGTATAGATCGGATCTAAAATAGCGGTTGTAAGGCCAACTTCTATCTTAGGATGGTTTACACGGCGGAAATGTTACGACTCTGCCGCTTCGGGGTGTGACAAGTATGCCTCCCTACCTTATTATCTAACAAAAGAACATTATCTAAAAGGTTTTTCTTAACAACAGCTGAAATAAACAAAGAAACATGATTCATGAAAGAAGAGCCATGAGGTAAGGTTAGTCCCTTCTTTGCTAGTTTGTCTACAACTAGATTTGCTTCACGACTTACCCCGCAAAAAATTATATTAGCAATAGAGTTAAGAAGATGTAAATAACATTGAAGCGATGGGTGGCCGATGTCTCTATTCACTCTTAGGTTCCTTATCCATTCTAGAACCTATTAAGAGTCCACTTCAATTATTACCTTATCAATCTCCATTCTTCTTGCCAAGGTGATTCCTTCTGTGATGGCCCAAAAATTGGCTTCTAAAAGAAAGTCTACTACAATTTGCTTATAGGAACATCCTAAAACCTGTCCTTCTTCATTCCTACACACAACTCCAATTTCCGCTATGTTGCCATTCTTATTTTTTGCTCCATCAAAGTTTATTTTTGTCTAGCCTTCCTTTAGCTTCTCCTAAAGTTCCTTAAGGACCTTTCTAGATTTGTTGAGTTTTACTGCCTTTTATTTCACCCATCACTCGTTCACTTCCATTTTTATTCTTCCTCCGTAGTTCTCAACCATTGCATCAGGTCTAAAAATCCTCTTATTTCTTTCCATTCATATTCCTATTAGAGTAAAAAGCATTATGACTTCTATAGGAATGGATCTTTACTCCCAATCCTTCTTTCTCTACCTGCAATTTTCCTAAAGCCATATTTTGCACTCTTCAAGGGATATTTCCCTCCCTAGTACCATCAATCCAATGTTTGCCCATAGCTCTCTTCTCTATATGCGGTTTAAAAATACATGAGGGACTGATTCATTTTCTCTTTTGCATAAAGGGCATTCCAAACCAATATGGATACTTCTCTTCCCCAAGTTATCTTTTGTTGCTAGCCTATTATGAAAAATGCACCATATGAGGAATTAAATGCGTGGGGTTGTAGGGGTTTTTCAAATCCACTCCTAGTTTTCCTCACTTTACATCTCCATATCTTCTTTATAAAGAGTTTTGTATGCTAATTTTATTGTCAACTTACCATCTATTTCGTAGGGCCAATTTTGGAAATTTTCCATCTCCTCTTCCTCTATAAACTTTATGATACTCAATCAGTTATTTATAGCCAGATCTATAGGATAACCAATCACATCTTCTTGCTACCTCGATTCATTGTCCCATACTTGGTAAACTATCAACAGCTTGTCAAACTTATTTAATGGCCCATATATATAGCTAAGAGACTACCTTCCCATTCTCTATATGATTTCCTATCCAAAACTTTGTATTCCTTCTTTTTTTAAGCTTGATTTTGGCTTTAGAAACAACCCAATTCATAGCTTTCTTTAGCTCCTTGAAGAGTGATGATCGATCGCTTTTTCTCCTTCCTTGAAGTTGGATTTTAGCCCACAACAAATCTTTATGCTTTAACTACTAAGCAAGCTTCATAAAATTCGTCTGATTCCTTTTCTTGATGTCGAACATCCCAAGACCTCTTATCTAGTACACTTTATTCTTCTCTTGTGATGAGCCCCAAATAAAATAATGTTGGATTTTCCTAAGTTTATTTGCTAGATTTGATGATAGCAAGAAAATCTTTATGTTTTTTGCACCATGTTGGTGATAGGCAAGAATCGACCAATAAGTGAGCTACAAGCTCCATAACATAAGACCCCTTTGTTTTCCTTCCTTTGGAAAAAGTAAGCCTTCAACATTTATGTACTTTTTATTGAGTTCAATACTTTTCAATATCTATAAAAATAGTGCTTCTATCAAATTCATTAAATACACCATTTCCACATATCAACTCCTAACGGATATGTAACAATCAAGTTAATACAATAATATTATTAAATATATTTAATTGAGTAATATGATAATTTTTTTAAAAGAAGCTAAAATTAGATTTTTTTTTTCTAAACCTCAAGGAACTTAGTAGCCACCAAAAGGTTAAAGAGTAGCCGATCATTACTTGGGAAGGAGAGCGCTCATACAACCCTCTACAAATGGTGATCAACCGCTCCTTAGGCTTAGAGTGACTAGCAAGAGCTAGATATCATGGTTGTAGATCATAACTTACCATTATGGATGAATTGTAGAACTTACCATATTATTGAATAGCCAACTATCCTTAAAAAGTAAAATTAAATAAATATGAAAAGAAAATAAAACAAATCACATCATTTCAAAGTGGTCCCAATCATTACTACTGCAAGTGTTCCTACCTAAAATGCTTAGGAGCTTAGTAATTACTGGGGCTAACTGTAAGAATAGGGTAACCTAATGGGTCATTCGTAATAACAAAGAAAATGAAGTGAAGAAACTAAAATATACAGTAGCTTACGTAAAGCTACTCAGAGGATGTAACTTGTCAACAAACACAACATGGCTCAACATTTCGCTTGTATGACGCAAAGGCTGGTGTCGAGGTCTACTCGCCACTAATCTTAAACCACTTAATAAGATTAGATAAGAGTGTAATAAAATGTGTTTGGAGAGGAATATCTCACAAAAATAAGAATATTCAATATCTAAAAAAGGATCTATCGTCTTCTAGCTACAAAGAAAAGAGATTATTTATAGAAAGTCTCTAGAATGATAAGGAAACATAAGTAATTACAATAAAGGGTAATACAAAAATACAATCATAGTATACTCCCAAAAGGGTAAAAATGGATAAATAGAATCAAAGAATATAGTATAATGTCAGGAAAAGGAATGACAGGTGATATACTGCAATTGGTTATACATTTTGGGGTCTAGGAACATTGGAGTTGAGTTGTCCTGATGTTAAGGAGGCTGATGATGAAGGGTACTCGAAGTTGCTAAGACAAATAAAGGATGTCACTACTCAGTAGGCCAAAAGAAAAGGATCCGACATGAAGGGGCCTCAGCTTCAGCGTTCGGCAAGTTGGTCTAGGCAAATGAGAGGTTGGCAACGGCACAAATATAACTGATTAGGGTGTATCTAAGTTGAGTTCTCAAGAAGTTTGCCCACCATTCTTCCGTATACCATGCCTCGTCCTCAGTAGGCTAATGAGAGAAAATCCGTTTGGCGAGAGACTGAAAGATTTGGAGGCACGCATGAATAAAAGGACTAGAGGTCGGCAGTCCGTCAATACCATTAGGTTATAATAACCTTGGCATTTTTTTCATTGCATAGGGTAAACTAAATTTTGTCAAATACAAACTTCCATTTTTCCTTCTTTTTTCTTTTTTTTTTTGGGACAATCAACATTAGAATATAGAACCATACCGATCAACTTTTTGCTTATATAGTATTCTTAGTGTATTTTCTTGTAATGAAACCAAAATCTCATATGTTCACATATTTATATTTATCTTCATTCTTGCGATCCGAGCTCCGAACTATTGCGATCTGAAGTGCCGAGTTGGGTAACTTTTTGCCGAACTATTTGTGTAGAACTAATGTACGACTTGTGTAGGCTAACGCAACCATAGCTGCTGTTGTGCGAAACAAAACCAAGTATTGGCAAGAAGCCTAAGTTGCTGAGCTAAGATTGTGCATATTGGGCTATCTACTAAAAATCTGAGTTGTAGAATTGTCATATCCGAGTTGCTGTTGAAGTTCAATTACGTGTTGTGTCCTTAAGATGCCGTTCTCTGAGCGTGATTCAAGCTATTGTCTTAACATTTTAAACAGTTACCGAGCCGAATGTATTTCCGAGCTACCGTAATTCACATGTTCGAGTTGAACTAATACAAGTGCTATCCGAGCTACTGCTATGAAGTGCTATTGCGTAGTATTGTGCCGAGCTATGAGCTGCCTGAATCATGCAACCTCTATGATAACCCTATGTGACTTGTGTTCTGATCGGTATCGAGTAGAAGTATGTCGCATACTCGATTACCAAGTTGTATCTTGAAGCGTACCATACTGAACTTCTTCAATTGTCGAGATGTTGCCTTTAACTTGTGCAATCGTGTACCAACACCGACAATCTATTGTTGCCATTTGGTGCAAGGGGGATTGAACTTGGTCGGTCAATAGAGATAGTTCACGTGCTGCCGAACGAAGTGTCTTGTGCCCAATTGTAAGTTCTCGAGCTGCAAACACTTATAGTCCGAGTTGCTTTAAGCATCCTCCATCCAAGCTGAGTTGTGTGGGAGTTCATTTCTGGACTGAAAAGTCATTTTATTGTTTTATCCGAGCTACTATAATCGGGTGTGTGTTTTGTTTACTTGTTACCGAGTAGCGTTGCTGAGTTGGTTGTACTATTGCTAAGTGCCGAGCGGCAGTGGATTGTTATACTGTTGTGTACATCTGAAACTGAATTGTATTGCTTTAATCCGCGTTTACCATTCTTCTAGAAGTACTGAGCCCTTTTGAAGTAATGATCAAGCTCAGAGCTATTGCAAATTCACAGCTTGAGCTGAACAACTTTTGTCGAGCTGCTGTTAATGCGTGTGTGGACTGCAAAAACTAAGGTGAGACTGCTATCCTACGTAAGTGTGAGTTGCGAGAACTCACGAGTGAGCCACACGCCCAGTCGGACAGACATCGCTGTGCCGAGCTGATTGCTTACTAGGTTGTGTAGTGAAGTGTTTGGCAGAAAGAGTAAGAAGACGTGTGACTGTACTAAGCTATTACTAAATCATTCAGTATTTAACATGACTTATATAGTCCGATACAGTTATGGTTATAATTACAAAGACTTGAGATCGAATTTAACAAAATTTAATAGATATGGTACTCTTGATGAATATTTGAATTGAGAATTTTAAATTAATCAAGCTTTTGAAAATTATTCTTATCCAAACTATGAAAAAATAAGGTTAATTAAGAGCTTATTAAGTGACTTTACGCTGTTTTGATAGCAAGATATGATAGGTCAAAGAATTAAGGAAAGGAATTTTGAAGTCACTACATTGGAAGAGATAATACGTTTGATGCAAATAAAATTTGTGCCTCGAGATTATTAAGACAAATTATACGAGAGAAAATCCATCTATGAAACTAACCTCTCTAATATGCAGAAACAATTAGAACTTACACTTGCTGAGCTCTAGGAAATTAGAGGAGAAAGAAAACGGCAAAAGTTTACTCATTTAGAGAATATTGAAGGAAAGGAAACGGAAGGAAAAGAAGGAGTAGAGGATCAATGCAAGGAAGGGTATTTAAGGAAGAGTTTGATTGATCGAGCTCATGATAAATGGAAGGATCACTAGTTGACGATGACATTAATGGAGGAGTTTAAGTACTTTTCTATATTTATATTTTATTTTCATAGGTTGGCATTTGATCCCTGTGAGATTTAGAGCTACTTCTTACCGAGTTTCGAGTCAAAACTTCTCTAAGGGAAAGGGAATAATATGGTGTAAGGGGCAGGGCTCATTAATTACCAAGTTTTCAGATATCTCATTTGATTACTTATTTTTATTTGTGTTATTTGGACTTTTTATTTCTTGTATTATTCCTAAATTATGTTCTTGTTTATTTTGTATTTATGAGAATACCATTTAAAAAAAAAACACATATATAGGGGCAGACTTTGAACGTTAATGAAAAATCCTTGAGTCTTTTCTTTTAAAAAACTCTTCTGTATCCACTCATATCAATCCCTTTAGTAAAAATTGTGGCGAGCAATCCTAAGCCTAGTGTCCGTGCGTCATATTAGGTACTAGTTTATGTCTATGTATAATTCTATGGTGCATCATATCGGTAGAGTTAGTGCGTAAAATTATTAAACTATCAAGTTTCATTTATTTTTCGGGTCATCTTGCAGCTAGGATCTATCCATTGGTTACGTGTAATATTGGATTCGTGTATTCATTTATAAATTTGTATCACCAATTCTGGGGATATCAAAACTATGTTGATTGTTGGCTAATAATCGAGATAATGAATTATTGTTGTTACATTGGCTATTATGGATATGCATGTAACTTATTGGTAGTACGTATCATGTACATGTGTTTATTATATTCCGTACTGAATTTTAACTTATCCCGTATTAATTTTTTAAGTACAAGTACTTGAGTAAAAGCTATAAAATTTGATTGTTTTGGATCCAATCGTTAAGTTTACCGGGTGGGGAGAAGGGACAAGAGTTTTTAATATATATAAAAAAAAAATTGAATTTTTGAGTTAGGAAAATTACAATTTATTTTGCCATTAGTAAGTTCCAGTTTAGAACATTATAAATGGTAAGGCCAACGACGGGTCGTAGCCATCTGAATGCTAAGGAGTTATAGATTATGAGCACTTGGGTCCAAAATTGTTAATGTTATAGTCGTGTACAGGTTTCGGACTACGCCCAATAAGCAAAGGTGAACATGTGCGATAATTTAAATTCCTAGTCGGTAGGAAATAGGAATTTTAATATTAGATTTGTTTTTTACGTTCTGCTTTTCAATTCCTTGTAATCCAAATATTAGTCCAACGCTTCCAGAGGTCTTGACTATTCCATTGTCAACAAGATTTATCATCTATATATCCGCTTTTCTTGACCCTTTTTTAATATATATTTTGATGCAACAAAAGTCTATACATAACAAGGACTACAAATACTTGATGATTTCATTTCCCTTAAAGCACTAGTTTTATTTGTAATATTCTGCTTGACATATACCAACAATCTAAAATGATTAAGCCAAAGCAGTTGGTGCACTATCTCCTTCCTCTCCTTGTGTCCCTGGTAAGTTCTTTACCTGATTTCTTATATCTACTTACCACTTACATTATCCCCAAGTTATCTTAGTACTCTGACATGTTACATAGCAAATACACTCTCAAACCATCAATGGGATACGGCTAAATCACTTAAACTCCTCAAGTGTATCCTTTTTTTTTTTATAACTTTTAAAATTATGTACAAAACTCTTGTATAGTGGTTAAAATTCTAAAACTGTTATTATACATCATCTCTTAAGAAAAATTTTAATATTTTTAATAGTAATCTAAAGATATATGAGTATCGATAAAAGTGATAGAGAGGTGAAGTTACAATCAGTATTATCAAACTCAGATTGACCTTCCCAATCTAATCCGACTAAATTCAATCTTTCTATAAAAATAATCGAAGTCAGTCGTTTAATCCTTATTAATAATGATCTTGTTTCGACCACTTGACCTAACCAACTTGACCATGTTTCTATGAGAACCCATGAGTTTTTTTTTTATTAAATATATTATTTTCTCTTGTATTTTCTTGAAAATATATTAATTCACTAAAAAAATAAATATAGATTAAAGAAAAATAAAAAATAAATTGTTCAATTCTCAAGAAAAGAAAATAAGTAATTTTTATTACTTAATACATAAATATAAATTATAATGTGATAGTTTTATTAATCCTGATTCAATCGTAATTCGATCCCAATTAATCCTCTCAACCCTTAATCCCTCTCATCTTTGGGTTAACCTTTTGATTCAGGTTTGATAATATTAGTTATAATTTGAAAATTTCGGGATTTATCCGAACCCATCCATTGATTTTGCGGTGTGTTTGTAACGATCTTTGTAACTTGGATCAAGCTTTTCTCAATTATTTCCTCAGATTGCATCAAGCACGGCTGCAAGCAACAATGATACGGAGAACAATGTGCTGGAATGGGTGAAAACCGATAACCGTCGGTTTCTGAATGCAGTTATCCGAGTTGGTGATCTAAATCGCACCATCGAGTATACTAAAAAGCCAACACAAGCCTGAAATTTATAATTTGTAAAACTGCAGTTTTGCCTTGCGAGTGATATTTCTCCATTGACAGGTTTTACACACAATGCTTCGGAATGGAGCTGTTGAGCAAAAAGGACGTCCCTGAACAAAATTACACCATTGCAGTTGTTGGATATGGCCCTCCACAGTCTCACTTTGTACTCGAACTGATTTATAGTATGTTCACATAGCGCGCTTTGGTCATCTTGCTCTTTTTCTTCTCTCCCCCCCCCCCCCCAAAATCAAAATGAATAATTTCTCGAATTTCAAACCTTTTTCGCAAGTGTTTAAATTTAGTGCGGATCCGAAATGTTTAATTGAATTCTAAACTTGTTTTTTAAGTATATGATTTGTAGTTCGTGGAGTGGAGAAATATGAAGTTGGGACAGCATTCGGGCACTTTGGAATCGCGTCGCAGGATGTGAGCCTACTAGTGTATTTTTCTTAGCATATATCTATGTTCCTGATTTATTTGAGACCATCTGATACGAGATTGTTTATACTTAAGATATATGCAATAGTGGAGAGAGTGCGGGACTTTGGAGGAGTCATCACGCAAGAGCCAGGGACTATGAACGGTGGTTCGCAAGTTTTTGCATTTGTAGAGGATCCTAACGGCTATAGCTTTGAGCTTCTTCAGAGAGGGCCAACACCCGAACCCCTTTGCCAGATCATGCTTAATGTCCTTGATCTTAATCGTTCCATCAGTTTTTATGAAAAGGTACATTGTTATTAGGCTAACTAATAATCGGCACAGCATACTGTGGTGATCAATGAATGACGTATTGATACTTATAAAATTTTGATATTTATACTTCTTTGAAAAATACTTTCATTTATTAATATTTACATATCACTTCTTATTAATTTAAGGTCTGTTTCGATTGTCTTTTTTTTTTTTATCTAAATCTTACCTATATCTTATTGGTATTTAATTTGTATCTATTTAAAATTTGGTGTTAAGGAAGCTATTTTATCTTTATCTTTTATGTTTCTGTTTCATAATTACAATAAAGATAGTGATTGGAGTGTTAAAATTGAGAAATAAAAATTTACATACTTTTAAGAGAAAAATTTTGAAAAAATATATTTTATGTATTGAAAATGATTATTTTAATTGATATTTTAAAAAATATATATATATTTCTATCTTTTTAGTATCTTATTCTTATCAAATACAAAGATTCAAATAGATAACAATAAGACATCAATAAAATGAAAAACGGATGAATCAAGCAAAGTCTCATATGATATTTTAGTACTATTAAATATTTTTTCATAATAAAGCTAAAAAAAGGTTATAGCTGCTGTTACACCTTTTCTCTTTCTAAGAATTTCAATTTCTAGTCGAAAAAATGGAACTAAAAATGTATGATATAGCACACTAGGAAACTGGAAAATTAAGCAAGAAGGATTTGGTGTGTAATGCCATTAGATTGTTAATATTGTTAATTTCATGAGGTTTGTTTGTTTGCAGGCCTTGGGCATGAACTTGCTTCTAACATATGATAGTCCCCAAGATCAGGTAAAATTACACACCAAAATGCATTCTTTTTCTGTTTTTTTTTTTTTTTTTTCCTTTTAATGTAAATGCTTTTGTGGACCAAGCACCTACTGTTATATTAACAAACTACATCACATAGGATACGTAATAAACAAATATGGAAGAAAACACACTGTCCAGCAAATTCTCTTCTTCTCTATAGATCGAATGAATCTTCCTCATGATTTCTTTTTTTTATTAAAAATATTAGTATTATTAAACTTGAATTAACTCTTACAATTTAATTCAGTTCGAACTGATCTAACTATGCAGTCGGTTTAATTCAACTATAATTTAATTCTAATTAAACTTTTAACTAAACTCAATTCTATCCCTTTAACCCTTCATTCTCTCGTATGTTTAAATCATACACTCAAATTGGGTCTATTAACAGTGAAAAATACCAACACCGTCCATACATCAATTGAATTAAGGCATTGTAAGAATAAATAGAAAAGTATTTTGTTAGGAAACGAGAAATTACACCTGTTGTCTTTATTAATCGCAATAATAACATTAAACACCATGATCCCATTGGCCGTTATCATCACCTTCCACTGCCGGTCACGGCATATGATAAAATATTGCAGTTTGCGATTGCTATGGTGGGTTATGGATCAGACCTGACACAAACAACGGTCATTGAGCTCAAGTACAATTACAACATAAGCACATACACAGAGGGAAATGGATATGTGCAGGTCAATTACACATCTTTTGCCCCGTAATTTTCTTAAACACTAAAACTCTATCTCATTTCGAAGCTGATTGATTCGAAATTCGAATATTTATAAATTTCAGTTAGCAATAGGCACAGATGATGTGTACAAGAGTGCTGCAGCAGTTAAATTAGTCACCCAAGAACTCGGAGGAATTATCATCCGGCCGCCCGGTCCCGATCCGGTTACCAGCACCAAGATCACTTCATTCCTTGACCCAGATGGCTTTACAACAGTGAGTTCTGTAACCATGAAAATTATAACGGATCACATCAACGTTTAAGGATGAATTTAAGCATGAAATCAAGGTTTTAAAAAATTTAAATAATTTATCAATATTTCATAAAATAGTTCGAATAAGAATCCAGTTATTATAAAATTATAATTTACTTGTAATTTTATAAAATTATTTGAATTATCTTATAAAACGTCAATCTCTTATTTAAATTTTTTTGAAACGTTAGTCTCTTACTTGAATCACTTTTTAAATTATCAATTTTTTATTTAAACATTTTGAAATATTAATCCACTCTAAAAAATCGATCATCTTTGGTATAATTTTCCCCAATAAAGTATTTTCCAACAGTCCCAAATGGCCAATTAAATGTCGTTTGCATTATAATATTTGCAGGTCTTGGTGGACAACGAGGATTACTCCAGAGAAATAGAGAAACAGCAGTGATCAATCAACGTTGTTTAGCAGTTGAGCCTTACTAAAATCATTTGTCGATAATTGCTGCTCTATGGCTGTCATAAAACCATATTCACGTTATGTAATAAAAAAAATAAAATAAATAGTTATTTTACATATCATATTTTCCCTCAGGCAGTTGCTGACTCTAGACTTTTATCTTGTGAGTCTAAGATGTCGGTTTAACTACCATTGTTTCGGGCAAACGTTACTAATTGAACTTTTCCGCTTAAAACCCAAAAACTCATAAAAACACTCCTCTAATCTCAAGTCGGTATAGTATGTGTACATAAAAATAGTGGGAAAATGCTAATGAAAACATGTGGTACTGGTGATCGAAGATCCTGTAACTTTATTTCACCATAATTAGGCGGGATTTTTCTTCTTTTTTTTTTTTTATTACAAGTTTATAACAGCAGAGGAGAAATTCAAACACTATCAATCAATCAATCGTATCAAGAGCCTAGCATCACTGTTACTAAATTATAAGGGTTTTAATAATTAGGCATGACTATTTTAATCTAATATACATTACATTTTTTTACTTTTTTTATTATTTCTTTTTTACATGTCATCCAATCTAGGAAATGAAGTTTACTTCCTTTGATTTCCTTTCTAAAAAATCAAATCAAATCAAAAGTGAAAAAATATTTCCCTTTTTCTTTCTTTCTTTGTTTTTTTTTTTTTTTATTATCCCCCTTTCCACCGATTTTCACTTATTTTTACCTTCCCCAAAATTGCCAAAAATTCTGTTTCTAAGTAATGGAATGGGGACATCACCTCTAAACTCGTGTTATTCGGGTCGTTTTTTAATTTTATCTTTATTTAAAAGATAACGATTTATTTTTTAATATTCTAAAAGGATTTCTTTTGACCAATGCTATTATATATTTCTGTATTTTAGAAGTATAGCGGATCCACATCTCCAATTATGTGTTTCGAAATTAAAAAGAAAAATTATATTAGATATGAAATAAGTTAGCAGAAAAAGAAGTTCAGGGTATCATTTAACATTTATAGGGGGTAATGGGAAAGTTGAGTATGGTAATATTCTTATAATGGGTAATGAGTTTTAGCAACATTTACAACGCGGGAAAGGACTGTTACAATTAAATATTACAATTGAAAAGCCCTTTCTTTCTTTTAAGTAAAAAAGGACTTTGATCCCTAAACTACGGATAAGGATGCTTAAACAAGAAAATTTACGATTTTCTTCGGAAAGAGACCCGGTGACTTGGTCAGCGCTGAGGCGGTGCTATCGTCTAAATGCCTTGTCTGAAGAGAATAAGATGCTGTCGATTGTCGAAGAGAGATTGCTCGAAGGAGGAAATTAGGAGGGCCCTTCGTGCATCGGAAATAACGAATCGCAGGGAATAGATGCCCTTCGTGCTAAATTCTTCAAGAGTCGTTGGGGCATTGTTGGCGACGCTATCTAAGATACTGTAAGAAAAATCTTTCGATCAAAGATTGTGTCAGAGAAATAAATAAGACATTTGATTGTTCTTATACCAAAGCTATTGGGAGCAAACAAAATCAAACACTTTGACTCATTATTTTGATACATTACTATCTATAAAGTTTCAACTAAACTTTTGTTCAATTGTGTTAGACCTCATCTAGATGATCTTGCTAGCCCGGAACAAGCTACCTTTATTCCCTAGACGACAGCTAAAGATAATTTAATAGTTTTCCAAGATATTCTTCATTCGTTTGGAAAAAAGAATTGGACAGAATCAAAATCGAATATTGAGAAAGCTTTTCATAAATAGAGTGGGATTTTATGGGATGCACTTAAATGAAACTAAATTTTCCTTATAATTAGATCAAACTTATTAGATCGTGTCTTTCATCAGTCTCATACCAGATTTTCGTTAACTGAGTAGTTTATAGGGTAAATTACACTAATCACACCTAAAAGTTTTCATAATTGCACGGACCCCAAAGTTTTCAAAATCGATGCTTCCCCCCTTTTACACATGTCGATCCCATTACTTTTGCTTATAAGGATATTTCATGACAAAAAAATTGGCATTATAAATAACATATATTTATATCATATCACACACTTAAGTGGAAAAAAGGGGAAAGAAAAACCATATCTACTTTCAAAATTAACTGATACAAAATCAAAACAGCAAAAGGGAACAAAAAATTACCATGTCATCTTTCTCCGACAACTTTCATCGAATCAAAATTATACAAATATTACTTTTCACAATATATACGAACTTAGTAATTTTATTCCAAAACTAATCCAGTAAAATTTGTGTGTATTAATCTCTAGCGGATGATGCCAAACGAAAAAATAAATAAATAAATTTATTAGTATAACTTCCTCATGAAATATTTCATGCATTCTTGTCATTCTACATTACATAACTGGTCCTCCTTTTCGCTAATCATGGAACTATGCTATTATCTTTACCTATAATGCTTTTTTGTTCTTATTTATTATCTCATTTTTTTAGTTTTCTTTTCTACTTGTAATTTTTTTTTTTTTTTGTAAGTTGATATGGTGTTTCTTTTTTTATTTAGACATGATATATGTCGATTATCATGTCATATTTTTTGCCATGCAATATCCCTGTAAGCAAAATATGTGGTTCACATGTGTAAGAGAGGGAAAAGTGCTCAACTTTAAAAACTAGATGTGTTCATGCAATTATAAAAATTTTTAGAGGTGATTTGTTTAATTTACTGTATTCAATGCTTACTAGATGATGTATTATAGAAGTATTTCGAACGAAAGCATTAAATAATAAATATAGAATATATTTTGATATACTCTAGCACATATATATATATATGTATGTATATATATAATCTATCCATATTATAAAATGATTTATGTAAAACAACAAAAAATTCACCATTTTTTTCAAAGAAGATTGATGCGATCTAAAATTATCCAATTGGGACTTTGTCGGAGTAGAAACAAAGAAAATATGTTCACTTAGAGCCTTTCTTGGTGAATGTCAAAATCAAAATGCGAGATGCAAGAGAAATAAAAAAGAAGCATCTAGTGATAGATATATAAAGGAACCGCAGATTTTGCATAAAGGATTAAGATAAAGTCTCGATGACAAGGGAAGAATAAGGCACCTGAGGATTGTGTTTATCAATAAAGAAGCTTAGAATAGCTATGGGACCTTCAGGGCTACCTGGTCTAAAGCTTCTTAGTTAAGTGTTTGATAAACTATAATACACAAGTAAATAATAGTGATGACAAATAAATATATGCTTTAATGAAATATTCTATTCTAAGTAAATGATAACCTAAAGAAATAAATGGTTTGAAAATTCTAATGGCATGTTTACTTTACAGAATGGAATAAGATAGGTATAGAATTATAATTATTCATGAATGTAATAAAGAAGCAAAAGATCATGAATTGATATGAAAATATGATCCAAAGAATCAAAGAATGCTATTCCATTTGTCTTTTAAAGAAACTGCAATTCCTCATTTTTCAACGATAATAATTCAATTGAAAAGTCATTCAGCCAACCAAATATAAGAATAGGTTTGTTGGTAAAGAATAGTCCTTCTCTTACTCCCTTATAAGATCAACGTATAGTGTTGGGATCTTTGACTGATGGTAGGATTACCTGCAAAATGAGAAAATGGACCCTATAAGGATATCAAATGGTGCTCTATGTTACGCCCTGAAATGGTAGAATTATAACAGTCCCATCGTACAAACTATTCTAGGGTAAAAACTGACCTTATAATCGTTATCTTACACTTCAACTGATCACCAATGGCAAGATGTGGAGAAGATCACTCCTTCCTTAATGACAACATCTAGTCCTTCAAGGTAACTCTTAGGCATAATGATGTTGATAAGCCAAGTAGTCAATAAGGTTGTTGATAAAGTGGCGGTCATCAAGCAACTCCCAAAGGACATTATCTGGATGTCCATGAAGAGAGGAGGCCAATGATCCCCTTATACAATACAGTAAAGGATGGTAATATTCTTAATGGAGTTCAAAAAACTTTTATCGATGGGGAAATAGTAAATGCGTAGAACTACTTTGCCTTCTTCCCTTGGAGCTAAAGAGTAGAGAAGCCTAAAGTTGATTGTCAGTTCCGACTAGGGTTTATAGATTGCTTTGATAAATGTTGTGAATTTTGTTTATTTATCAAGGTTGTGAATTTTTCTATCTATCCTTAGCTTATCTCAAATTCTGAAACTCACTACAATGTAATTGCCTTCTAAATTTATAAATATTCCTCTAAACGATGATAAAGATGTAAATAATATAAAGGTAATATCACAGTTTGTATCTTAACTTTACAATGTTTTGCAATTATACACCTAATGGTTTAATTTGTCTAATTATATACTCAATTGAAAATTTACTTATCACCATCTATATTTTAATTAACTCCAATTTATATTGTTAGTTTAGTAAGCACAACAAACTAATAGAATAGCTGCCTACAGCTTTAATAGAATGTTGGATTTTAAGGTTATGAAATATAGATTTACGCTTTTAATAACTTATTAACCTTAAACACCTTAGGATCCATGCGTCTCAATTAAATTAAGAAGGGATTATGAATTTGTCTTGTCTTAATCCTTTCCAATTTCACACATTTGCAAATTTATAAGCGCTACAAGATGCAAATACTCTCTATCGGTATCCACACACAAATGAACTCATCAAAATAGATTGGAGCATGTTAGCACTCTAGGGCAAATCTATATTCGCATCGTATAGAAATAGATTCACAATCTCTTGTGTTTTTCTCTCTTTATTTTGGTCAATAGACTTTCTTTGAAGGTCTAACATTAACAATAAGCGTCAGTATAATCCTAATAGAAAGCTACCTCTATCTATATATAGATGAGCGATAATATCTTCTTAAAGATATTAAGAGATATATTATGAGATATATTATTATTTATTTATTTTCTCCAAAAATAATAAATTTCACTATTTGTCATTCATAAACTATTTAAGAATAATAAATATTTCAATAATTTCCTTAGCTCATTTAATTAATTCTTTATGTGTAATCTTATAGGTTCATCTAATATTAGCAATAGACCTAAAACACCTTTTGGACCTATAAGATATAAGTGGCTTTTAGCAAGACATTATGTCTACCTAAATTAAGTAAAAGTTAATGATCTGGCTTTACTTATTATATAGTTAGTTATTAAGTTTCTTTGTTACACGATATCTAATGATTAAATATAAAGTGTGGATCAAGACACTCTTATATTGTGCAATCACTCGTTTCTTGAATCCGAAATTAGACTAACTTAAACAAATGACATTAATAACTCCTTATCAATTCATTTGAGTATAATCATACGTTTTCTCGATCTTACTCTTCAAGGGGCCTAAAAAATACCTCTTTCAAATTGATGAGATGGATAAATTCCTTCATGAATACTCATATTTCTCCACATAGTTTACTCCACATCCAATCACAGTTTTATAATTATTCGGTTAAAAAACGATAAAGAACTGAATCAAAATATGGAAGTTATTATGTAAGAATTCATTGTATCATTAGGTCAAAAGACTAAAAAAACACCGTAGTGAGTAATACTTATCAAATTGATTAATTCGGTACTCTCACAGTGAATTGATCCAATACAATGTGCTCCTACATGTATCTATGCGCTAAATTGATATATTATATTCATAATCAGTAAAACACGATTATCGTTCAATTAACATGTTAGTCTTAATTCATTAGTATTCCATATTACGAGCGACTAAGGATGATTTAGAATAATGTTCTCATCACCTTATTATTTTACTATTAACGTCACACACTTTAATGACATAAGAAAGAACAAATATTCAAAGAACCCTTTTATCATGTTAAAAAGCTAATAATAACGTAATAAATAAAATGACTCATATCATAACATAAAATCCATATGATTTATAACACACCACTAACAATTAACATAAAAGTCGTACAAACCCGTATGGTGGTAAGCAACCACCTACATCTGCCAATAGATCTTGTAACCTACGTTTTTAAAGTGGATCATGACCCACTATTATATAGAGGGTGGCCAAAGGCCACCTGTAAGGGGTTATGTAACCCTCTTAGAGTTTGGACAATCACCATATTGGTTGATTATGCTTATTAGAGTATTACTATGAATTTGAGTTGATTAAGATATAAATGGTGATAACTAAATTTTCAATTGGGTATATAATTAGACAAGTTAAAACTTCAAGTGTATAATATAAAAAAGTAATAAATTGATATGTAAATTGTGACATTGACCTAAGAATATATGATAGCTTACCTTAACTTATACCTTAGTCTATGAAGTTAAGTCACTACAACCATCCCTTGCTACGAAGGGATTAGGAGTCATCCGTAAACAATCGTAGCTGTGATGGATATTCAATATTAATAAAAGTATGACAAATTTTAATAATATGCCATAAATGGCATCATGAACCAAGACAAAAAATTGTCGTATTTTCTAGTAAAAAAAAATCACTCAATAATAGCTAAGTAATAACATAAACCATAAATAAATGCCATAATCATTTGTTGAGACATTCTCAACAACATCATAAAATTACCAATATTAATTTTTAAGACATCGTCCTCCCTTAGACATGGATTAGGTTGAATCATCTCATATAAAATACATAATTGACAAAAAAAATGGACTATTAGTTGTAATTTGTGATTTCTTTTACTTTTATGATTTAGAGAGTCGTGCCAAAGTAAATTAATTAAAGTGAAAAATGCATCAATGTATTTAGCAAAACATTTCACCCGATATAGTAAATGTAGTTATAGTGACTAGTGACTCTATAGATGTAAGGGTGTAAATGAGTAGGTCTTAGCGAACTTACAACCATCTCATCTTTACAAGAGTTATTCACATTAAAACTTTTGTAGGAAGGTCTTTTAGGCCATGTCGTACTATAAAGTGTGGTTGTGATTCATATAGAAAAACAAACATTTACACTATAAAAATCAATCAAATAGTCTCAAAGTAATGAATTTCAACTCAAAGTCTTACTCTAAGAAAGCTTTTGATGTTTATATATACATACATATATATATATATGATAACCTCTTAACTGCTTATATTTTAGAGAGTGTTTTTTAGTGATTTTTAATGATTTTTTTTTAAATTATGAGTTTATTTTGAGAAAATGATACTTAATGTGTAAAATCTTGTTTTTTAGGTTTTTGAATGATTTACAGAAGAAAATAAGAAGATAGAAATAGGTTTCACTTAATTTGGAGTTAAAATGAAAAAGTTATAAAAATTTGAAAATTAACATAACCAAACGATACGACCGTATCGTTTCTAATGGAAATTGAAGTAGCAATGTACGAGAACAGTAGAGGACACAACCCAAAAGATAAGACCATGTCTCTAGGCATGTCACTCTCAAATGCGATAAAGATATGAAAAAGATTTAAAAGAGATTTGATGTATTGTATACAGACGATACGACTAAGTGACATAATAGGTCATGTCATTAGCCGTAACTTCTTAATTTTTCCTTTCCTATTAAAGATTTCTCTAAGGCTTTTTACCAGAACTTTGGCACAATTTTTTAAGAGAATTTCAAGAGCTAAATACTCATGAGAGCAAAGTACTTCAAGATTCAAGATTCAAGATTTAAGACTTTTCTATCACTTTCATGAATTTTTCTTCTATTGTTCTTTTAGAAATTGTTAAAAATTGTTATTTTATCATGAGTAACGAGTAAATCCTTCGTATCTAGATCTTGTAGAACTTAGATCTATCATGTGACATTGCTTTTATTAGATCGAAGATCTTTAGTTTTCTTGATTCAATTATGTGTACTTGAGCGCTTTAGATTAATATTTTCATGGGTGTTAATTTAAAAATTCGGTATTATGTAGGAGAATCGAGAGATTCCTTATATACTTAATATGTTACGCCTCGAAGTCGCGAAATCGCAGAGTCGCAACAGTCCCGCCGTGTAAACCATTCTATGATAATAACTGGCCTCACAGTACCTACTATAGACATGACCTACACAAAGCATCGACGACTCTTCGCTTTGAAGTAAACAGTCCGATTAACAATTAAACTACAATTATGATAAATAGTGCAAATTTCTAATAATATGTACAATATTATATATATATATATATATATATATATGTCCACAGAGCTTCTCAGGAAGTTTTACATAACAGAACAGTTTACTAGATTACAGAATAACTACCAGTCTTTCATTCTTAATTACATGGTCACTCTAGTTAAACACTATACTAAGTAACTTGATCCTCACACCCCTAGCTTCCAACAGACTAACCTCTGCGTAATTGTAGGGCGGCATAGTGCTTTGAGTGTTCAGAAATTAGAACCTGCAAAAGGATCTATAAGGGTATGAGCAACTACAGCTTAGTAAGTTGAATTGGAGACTCATGAATGCATACAAGCACAAACAAGGTTATCAAACAATTATTTTCATGTAATGCAACAATCAAGTGTCATCGCATAGCGTAATCCGGTCCGTTGTGAAATTAGAGAATTTTCACCCGCTCCAATCCGGGTTGAGGAGTTCCATGTTATGCAGCAGCTCACAACCAAACTCAGGCTTATGCAATGGAGACCTCGCTCCTCCCGTGACTACCTTCGAACCATTGACTTCACCCTGGCCGCGACCTCCTCTCCTGTCACTTAATTCGACTAAGGATGAAGAAGGGACCATTTTGCAATCCTGCGCTATCCCTTTCGAAGGGGTCGGTATTTGGTTGGAGAATCCTATAATCCCCTAACGGGTTACAATGCATGACATTATTTATTATTTGGGGTCGACTGATATTAAATTCTGTTTAGGGTGTTCAAACAATTTCATACCAATTCAATCAGTCATAAAATCATTCACAATACAAATTCAACACGAATCCAGATACATCAAACACATGCGTAAACTACTTACAATCACAATCATATACAAGTCTAAGTCTCCGAGTACTACAAAACTAGTACTCTATTATAATAAGCAATAACCCAACTTACTTGGATTTGCTCGATCGCTTGATCCCTTAATCGCAAGCTGATTTTATCTCTAGATGTCCTATAATACAAATAGGTCTTTTTAGTACTTAAAATTTACGGTTTCATATTCTAAGTTATATTTTAATTCATTTTTGTCCGTGTATGCCCATTACGTCCTAATGATTCGTGTATTCTTTTTCGGTGTTCAAATTCTAAAGGTGATTTTAAACTTTGATTCCTAAGCCTGAAATATGCTCGAATCCTAATGTGAAATTAATCACATTAAGCTCGAGTGTCCAAATATCCTATTGGGTTGTAATTTGGTATTCTAATCTATTTGGTACATGTTAACCCTAATCGCGGTATCGGATTTATTCCCGATGTGTAAAAATCTTACATTTTGAGACTTTTTCTTAAGATTAATTGTTATTTTCAGATTTATTATTTTTCTGATTTCTATTATAATATTATCTAAATAACTCTATTTTTTTAAATTTATTAATTTACAATATCACATTTTACTAATTTCTTATATTACTTACCTAATTTCCCTAATTAACCATACTTAATACCTAAAGGCTAGGATTAGGGTTCTACTTCAAAGATTAACATCCTTAAACATATAATTAATATCCTAATCAGTAATTAACATCCTAATAAGTAATTAACATCCTAATCACCTAATTAACCCTAAATCACCCAGTTTTCCCATCATTATAAGGCTAAAAATTAACTTAAAAATTTAGAAAATTAATTTTAAAAAAAATGGCTTCATAGCACTGTTCTACATCATATGAGCATCCTACAGAAAAATTTTGAACTCCAAACTACATCTCTAAACATATTTATTTTCCGGTTTAGTCATGCTCGGTTTTGAGCAATTTGTTAGGGACCCTATAATTACATATTTAATTAAACTAAATCACTATTTTTTCCTTAATCTACATACAATAAAACCTCAGAATAACAAGTTTCATAATTTTCTGGGCAAAATAACTAATTTTACAAAATTATTCAAAATCGGGTCATTGAAGAGACTAACCGGTCCAAAGCTTTTTGGCCGTCAAAGCCCGGTCCAAGGTTGTCGGCCGGTCCAGGCGGTGGTTCTAGTGTAGGGTGGTGGTGGTGGTTCGGTCCCAGGTGGTGGTGAGTGGTGGGTTTAGCTCACGTGCCCAATCTGCACAGTTTTCCTTTTTTTTTTATTTTTTTGGATTTTCTCTCTATTTTTTCAGTGTTTCGATTTTTCTTAGATCCTAAACTAACCAAATGACTTCTGAAATTTTTTCCCCTATTTATAGACAATTGTAGCAATTAATGTGCATTAATTTGACAAGATTTTGCCTATTTCTCTAAGTTTTTGGCTTTTAGGTTGTCCAAATTTGATTGGTTAATTTTTTTTTTCTAATTTGAAGCTGCCACGACCTGATCTTGGTTTAGCTTATCATCCTCTGATTTTTTCTGATTTTTTTTATAATTATTTTATAATTTTATTTAATTATTTGCTTAGTTTTTAGCCAATTTAGGTAATTACGCGTATTTTTATCTACACGTAAATACATGTGGTGTACACGTGAACATTCCTAATTATTATTTTGGTCATTCTAAAATTTTTAGTATATATATAATCTATCTCTAATAATTTATTAGTTATTTCATTACACTTTTCACATTTTCGGTAATTAATACCTATTATGCTTAAAATTTGAAAATTTTATAGTCTCCTATTTTATTACTTATTTTCTTAAATTCAAATTTACGGGGCCAGTTTTACTAATATTCCTCTCAATAGTTTATAATTTGGGTTTGATCGGATCCTTTAACCAATCGCCCTAAACCTTGGGTTCTAAGTTCAACCCTACGGTTACTTGGCTTAGCTTGGCTTTAGGGCTTACATAATCTAAGTGTAATTGATAAGATTTTTTCAAGTTTAGAGATAAATTATAATTTTTTTATCTTTAACATTATTTTTAAGAGAATTTGCCGCCCTTTAATGCAATTTTAGGTTATGTTATTGAAAAAAATATTTTAATAGGCGATCTAAAAATTAAGAATAATAGACTTGAGAAAATTATTAGTTTTAATAGAGAATTTTTCCAGTAAAAAAAATTAATGATCTAATTAGACTATTTTTAGTGAAAATTCTGTAGGTAAGTTTAGGGGAAGCGAGATTTAGGTATGACATCGAATCTTTAGCTAAATTACAATTTGATTATTTATTAGTTTAGTTTATTTAACAGAATCTTGATTAATTGTTAGATTTATTAATTGCTACAATTTAGTTTAAATTTTTTAAGTTTCTTAAATTCAAATTTGTCGGTTAGATAATAGAGAACTACTTAGTACTAGTAATTATAGTCATTGTGAGACGACATCCGTTAGTTAAATTATACTACTACATGATAAGCGCACTTATCTATATTTTCATGCATACCGATATACAAACAGATGTAATGGTTGTTATGTAATGAGCAAAAGAAAATAGCCTATATAATAACTAAAGTTATAATGGTAACCATGTTTTATCAATAAATTTTGAGAAATTTTACTAAGAATCTACTAAAAGGGATATTGATATTAAATGTAATAACTAATGTTATTAGAATCGGACCGGAGCTTTGACTCAGATAAGATTAGGGGTCGAGAGTTAAGGGTTAAGGATTCAAACCAGGGTCAATTAGAGGTTGAGCTGGGGTTAATAAATTTTTTAAAATATGAAGTATATATGCATTAAATTATATATTATTGTTTGTTTAAATGATTTGTTATACTAAATTTACTTTCTAAAACTATAAGGAAACAATAAATTAGTGAAATTTAGATCGCAAAAGATAAGAGGATGAGATGCTTTTTTTTTTCTTTCTTACGTTCAAAAACTGATTAGCCTATGACGTTTTTAATCCTTAATAAAACGCATGTACAATAAAATTGCAGTAGTAAAATCTAACTCGTTAAGTAAAATGAAAAGTAAAACCATCATAAGGACTCATATATTCTTCTTTAATGTATTGTCACGTGAGATTCACATTTGGTTAACACACATTAGCTTAAGCTAAAGTACCTAGTCCCATCTCATGCTCCTATAAATATGTGTAGGAGGCCTGTAAGTATAAAAGGACACCTTTACCATCTTAGTTCCTAGCGCGTGTCATGTACTTAATGTCTAGGGCCTCTCGTGCTAGGCCCCATATGGTTTCTAATAGTTATTCATTTTAAGTACTCTCTAATGGTGCATCAGGAACCTATTGATCGCATGGATTAGTATCACCTTTGATTTAGCACCAAATATTACACCTGACGAATGTGGCAGTTCTTGATGTGCTATTGACATTCCAAATTGCTGCTGAAAACTTTAAAAAACAATTATTAATTATTGAAAATTTAAACTTTTTCCATGTGAATTTAAAAAAAAATTCTTCCATTCACATAATTTGAACGTATTATCATTAACAATACAAAAAGTAAATAATTTTTTTTCATTGACATAATTTATTTCCTATAGAAATTGTCGGATCAAAGGACTAAACTGAAATTGGTCCTTCACGGGTTGATTGCGGTTCAACCTTGAGGGGCCTTACTTACATAGTGGTTTCAACGGGTCAAATGCTAAGGTTTAATTTTTTTTAATGGGGGAAAATCTATAAAGAAGATGTTTCTAGATGCAAGGCAAGGAAAATATATATATATATATATATATTTTGTTACAACAGATGTGAAACGAAATTGGCACCTAATGATGTGTATTGAATTGGATTTTTTCTATTGTTTCATTTTCAGTTTGCTATTAAAATCTCATAAAAGAGGAGCAGTGGAAACATATATTTGACACATCTTCAGGTCATTGTGCCCTACACAGCTATCATAGCTGGCTAGAAAATCATAAAAATAAGAAAGCTCTTGGCTCTTTCGCATCTTTACTTTTACATTTGCAGAGACGCACCGGAAATACGTGTACAAAAATTTAAAATTAAATATAGCAATATAATCAGATTTAAATTATAAAATAGTCACTAAATTAAACCATATATATGATAGATGATTTGATATATAAACAGTTTTCAAAATATATAAAGATAAAGAAAAGTGTAATTATTAGAATAAATTATAAATATATGAAAATATATATAATGTTTTGTTTAATTTAAAAAGGAAAAGAAAGAAAAAGATTTTGTATAAAATTAAGATACTTATTAATTTAATACATTCTCTTTACTCGGTTTATAGCCATGAGACATACCAAGAAGTGGGACCTGTTTCATTTCATGCGGTGGTCTCGTTTCATCCCCTGATGCCCATTTCCATGACCTAAGAAACGAAGCATGCAAGTCGGTGGGAAGTGGAGAGAAAGATTGTGGGGGAAGGGCTGTCAATAAGAAAAAATTTGGAGTTATGTGGAAAAGGAAGTCGAGAAAGTTGTAAAACTTGCCTATATTATAAGTGTTCATAATTTTAAAAACTTATTTTAGTATTGTTTTGTACGTGTATATATATATAATATTATGTTGAAGACCTAAATAATAATTCTAAAAAGTGAGGTACTAAAAGTTAGTAAGCTTAAAAAACATAGATAAACTAGATATGTGATTTTTTAGAAATCTCATAAGTATATTTGTGGTTTATTTATTTATTTTTTGTCAAATAATATTAGAACATGAGGGAGCAAGAATTCGAACATACATCAGTCTCATTAAGAGATTAGTACTTATACTACTAGACAACAAAAAATCCAGATATATATATATTAATTGTCGGTACAATTGTGTTGTATATGAAAAAATTAGTTCTTTTTTTTTGCATTTAATAAAAAAAAGAAACATACATTTATTTCAAATTTATAATAAAATATTTTATATTTATCATTATAAATTTTACTTTTAATGTATCTATATAATTTATAATGATTTCTTTAAAAAATAAAAAAATAAAAGAAATGATAAAAGTTGTGAAAAAAAGTGGCTTTATTGGAAGTTATAAAAGAAAAGGAATAAAAAAGTAGAAGAGAGAAAAAGGGGCAAGAGAAGATGATGAACTACAGTTTTAGAAAGTGGAAGAGAAAAATTAGATATAGAAATTATAAGAAAAGATAATTTTATCTATAATATAAGTTATATATAATTTCATAATATTATTTTAATATTGATTTTTTTGTTAATAATATTTAATATTAATATAAATAGTAATCTTAACTATAATGATTATTTTAGTCGCAAAGACTTTAATAATAACTAAGGATCGATACATCCATATTGTATGTGTAAAAGATAGAAAATGAGAAGAGATAAAAGAAATGTAGATGCAGTTAGTAAAACAGTATGGAAAAATAGAAGAATGGAAAAGGTACAAGAGAGAAAATGAAAATAGAGATATAGATATAGTTAATGGGTGAGTAGAAAAAGTTAGAGAAAGTAAAGAAATGAAGAGAGAGAAAAATAAGTAAGTTAATATATTTATCAATTAGTTATAATTTTAATAATTTATTTTGTTATTATTTTTTTATTAAATAATAGCAAATAAAGGATAAATATATAATTTAAGAAAAAAAGGTTATATAAGCTCCTATTTACCTAAATAATATAGATATATATTATTTACAATATAACTATTTTATTCTTATTTTGTAAATTTATAATCGTTACAGTTGAATGTTGGCTTCAGCTAGTACGAGCATAAAGAAGCGAGACATCATGGATTTGGTTCGACCTGAAACATTTGTGCTCAAAGTACCTTCTCACTATAATGGTTATTTAAGTGTACAAAGACTTTAATGATATATATATATATATATTTTGTTAACTTAGTATCGTATTGATATTTCGATTTACAACTTTCGTCCCGATTAAAATGAACGCGGCATAATTCAAGATAGCATGTGGGTCCCACACGTTTGGACAGCAAGACCAAACGCCACTCTGATTGGTCCGCTTGTCTCATTTTCCATATTAATCCAATCAGACGGCTGGAACTTCGTCGTCTCATTTCATCATCGTCACATCAAACCCTTAGAAAGTGGGGCCCCTCTTCCTCGCCGTTTGGTGAGAGCCACGTTATGTAGGACCCACTACGGGGAGCCGGTATTAGGGACAATACGTTGCACCCTATCGTCTGTGGTCCCATCGTTTGCCGTTTAAATTTTTAACGGTGCTCTAGTATTTAAGAGCAATGTATCGAGTAATGACCATCGGGGTTTTCAAGGTTTAATTCATCATCTAACAGTTTGATTTATTATATACATATATCAACAGTTAAATAATAGATTACAGGGTTCATTAATAGAACTGCAAAATAACCTGAATTTGTCGTGCTTTTTCCAATGTATTTTCACTGAGATCTAAAAAGAAAAAAAAAAAAAAAAACATGCATGACATTGAGCTATAAGCTTATTTTACACTATTTTTGCTCTATGCATGCCATTCTGTCCTTGCCTCCCTAAAACAACTTTCATTGCAGCAATTTACAACCAAATTTACATATATTATGTAATGAATTTAACATGTCAATAGGTTGATATTATCATTTGATGCCTTTCGCTTCGAAATGAAACATCTCGGTGCAGTTAAGATAAATAGTATTTTTATCTCGAGTTTAATAATTATATTAGGATGGATGGTATAAATTTTATTTTAGGTATGAAAACAAAAATTTATACATAATTTACTGTTATCTATCATGTTATATTCTTTTATTCATATTCAATCAAGAGAGCAGTTTTTATAAGCTAATTTATTTATAATTATTCAAATAGTTTTTTCATTACATGATGTTGACTGGTATGTTTGAGGTGTACTCTAAACCATTTGAATATATATTTAAATAAAGTATAGATAAGTTTAACATATAAGTAGATTGGTTAAATAATTTTTCCATCTAACGTACCTCCTAAACAAATTGAAAATTTTGTGATTAAAGCAATTTTTGCCTAACAAATTGAAATTTTTGTGATTTATGGAAGTGCACTAAATTGAAAATTTTGTCCAACAAATGGGAATTTTTATCAAGAGTGTCATCTAAGAATCCATTATTTTAACACGTGAACCGGTAAATGTATAAACATGTTATTGACAAATATTCATGTGACATTAATATCAAACACAAGTTGGAATACTTGAACTATATATGATAGCATGACATCAACAGCATAAAACTACCCCGTAAAGAAATGGGTGTACGATGAAAGAAGGTGGATGGTTTAACAAGAGAATCATCGATACCATATTCCATTAAACGAAAAAGAGTTGATTGTTCAATGAGTGTTATAAATGATCACATATAGAGGCTGTCTGGCAGTGGGAGGGTGCAGACGTAAGGCTGGCCTGTGAGGAACCGGCCTGGAACCAAAGGGTCGCGGTTCAATTTCATGTCGAACTGTGATCGGTTTGTATAGGGTTGATTTATAGGACGGATAACTGGCTTGTCTTTCTTTTCTTTTTTTTTTTACAATTTTTAATTTATACATATTATATACATATATTATATATATACATATTATGTAATATATTTGTATCTACACAATGTATTATATACATATATTATGTGTACATATTATATATATATATATATATCCTAAATTGCTATTATGTATTTATATAAATATATACGATATACATATTACATAATTTATATATATAATATATATGTGCTAATAAGTATAATATATAATATGTGTAAATATACACGTTAGTACAATATATATGTTTAATATAGTATATATGTTAATATATATATAAATTAAAAAAAAAAGTTCAAGCCCATTGGCTAAGTTAGGTTGATTGACTCGAATTGCCCAGACCTACATAAATTGACAGGTCTTAGGTCGTTTCAAGCTCGCTACCATCATGCTAATTTCGGTTCATTAGATTGATGGGTTGGTTTCATGCCGATTCATAGTTCAAAATTGATCTTTACTTAGAGGGTGCTTGGCAATTGAAGTCTTACATTTGGTTCTTGGAAAAAATCTATACAAAAAACTTAGAAGGTTTTCTCGTAAACAAGATAAGTTATTAGGCTATAAATGAATCATGTTAAAACGATATAATATTAAGAATAAGCTTAAGTTTGGTTGGAATTCTTCCACTTCAAACTTGATTAAACATGTAATTTTGGACTTCAACTCGAACATGAGCTCAAACTTGACTTAGTGTAATATTCAACAAGCTTAAATTCAATTTAATTAGGTTCATTTTCATTTGATTATCTAAGATGTTTTCTTTTAATCAAAATAACATTATGACAATACCCAACTAATCATTAAACTCTTAGATTCGTTTAGATTTGAGAACCAATTAAATTAAATATCATGAAACTCGACTTGATTCGATAAACCATTCGTTTATGTCCACATATTGAAGTTACTATGCATTGGCAAATCAAGAAAAAAAAAGTCAAATTTTGCTTTCAAATTTTTTTAGGCCTAAAAAAGTGTACCATCAAATTTCAGATTACAATTAAAGACCAGAAAGGGCTAAAATGGTAATTAAGCTTTAAGTCTAATAACAATCCAGACTAAACTCGTTTAGCAAAGTTATGGTGCTCAAGGAATCAAGTCATGGATATTGGATGATAGGAAGATTTTGTATAATGAGTTAAAAAGTAGAAATCGTTAAATCGGCTCATCTTTTCTTAATCTTTCTTAAGATGACTGATGCACTTAAAGATAAGAATGAGTTAAAAAGGAAAAATGTCGGATGGAACCAATCCATAAATAGACCTAAACTAAATTGAAAATATGTTTTTTCTCTTTTGCAATTTAGCATAGAAATGTTACCACAATTTATAAACTATATATATATATATATATCAACTTAAAATTGAAAGTATGTACCAATTTTATAAATAAAATTAGTTCTTAATAAATATTTAAAAATTATTAATCTTATGAACATTGACTTTACAAACCTCTTATATGACACCAATACACATTATATTAAATGAATTTAATGCTTTCATATCCTATTGTAATAGGTATATTTCAAGTTTAGGGCCAAAGCATCAACTTGACTAACATGAAGGCCTAGATCTAAAGGACTATTCCTTAGTTGCCACATGACATGCGCCCCATGTGCAGGCATTATAGAATGTACTAGGTGGCAAGGATCTTCTCCATGTGTCAGCCATCCAGGTGCCTTCATCAGTTTATGAAAGCCTTAATGGTGTACAGGGTAAAGTATTCCAAACCTTACTTTACATTTATTTATTTATTTTCATACTATTGGTTAGAAGTCTCCATTCCTTGAATGCATTACTCCTTGTCTTCTACTAATTTCAGCATTCGAGTGTACGTGCGGGAGCAACATTCGGTAATCACTTATTTGACATTTGCTTTTTTGCTGGACTTATGTCTAAGCATATTCTAAGGCTACGAACTTGGGGGATTTCCGGCATGAACGCCTATATTACAAAATATGGTTTGGTCGGTAATTGGAGTAAAGTTTTACTGTTTGGGAAATTTTTTAATCTAAATTATAAGATTTGATTAAAAGTGATGGATATTTTCATAGTTTGATTTAGTTTAAAAAGAAATACCGAACAAAAGTAAATTGCTCTTACCCCTTAATTAAACAAGCTTTATATGATTAAATACGAACATAAAAGGAGTCCTTAAAGAGATTTATTCAAAGGATGACTTATTTTGGCCATTAACAGATAATATAATCTATAATGACTATTAATGGTTAAGCTTTATAATTATTTAGAAATAAAATTTAAAAAGAGAAAAATAATGTTGTTTTGTCAAATTGCTATTTGGAAAGGTCAAATAAAACTCAAAATGAGTAACATTTTACCCTTCATTAGTATAATGGGATTGATGCTATGTATATCCCATCCATTTGTCACACATACACTTGAGTTTTTTCTACAATTTGTCTTTCCTTTTCACTTACTTATCTCAAAGTCCATGACTTAATATCACAGGATTCCTTTAAGGCCACTCGAGGCTCGAAACTCGTGCTATACGTATATTATCGCTACAATCGAATCATCTTATTTATTGAGACTATTTCAACGTATACTTTTAGAGCGAGAAAAAAAAAATCACATCATAGATTAATGAAATCTTTGTTAAAATGCTGAATAAAAATACTGTTACACTATCAGATATATATATATATATATAATTTTGTGATTACGGACAGGATTCGTGTAGAAAATTTCTTTCCACAAACTGTTGAATGGAAATGAGGACATAAACATACAAATACCGTGATTAAATCCGGAAGGTAAGAAGTACAAGTGTCAATTAAAAAAAAATGTAAATTAGTTTCTTGTAATTAGTAGTCAAAAGAAGGGGAACGAAAAATAGAAAAACAGGAAAAAAGAGCTTTCGCAGCACAAAAGGAAAATTAAAAGCGGCGGTTTTATAGTCAAAGTGCCAGCACCGTTCACGAGGACGGGCACTACCAGCGGTCTCATATACGCACTGTAAAGATGTTGTCCAGAGTTGTGTTTGGTCAACTTTCTCGGCAGAGATTATTGATACGTGGATTCCAACGGGAAAGGAAAAAAATCCAATATTTGGGAACGTTTGCATTTTCAATGATGCATGACTGACGAAAGCACCAAATAAAATTATAAATTTATAAAATTATATAATTAAACTAATATCTCATCAAGAGTTTATTTTAAGCTAATAAAATTGTACAAATTAGCTTATAATTTTAATGGTCATTTCAACAACTGTTGTACTAATATGATATTTAATCTAAATAATTTTTTTATCAATGGTTATATATAATTTTGAAAAAAGAAATTATCAAATGTGATCCATCTCATTTACAACATGCCCCAAATATAAAGCCTTAGCAAATCTCAATAAATTCCTTACTCAAATAAAAAAAAAATTATGGTTTTTTTAATAGATGAGGTTCATTGAATTGTTAATGGTACTTTAGTTATTTTATTTTTTATTTTTATGGTAATAGAACTGCCATCGTATCAAAGCTACGATTGAAATTGGATTCCATGTCTGTTTCCCGCCACCATTTGCTTTCCGATTGGTGCGCCGAATTTGGACACCGTGGTACTCGGTAGCCGCCTGCCAGAATAAAAAAGAAGAAAAGAAAAAGAAAAAATTGCATTTAATGTATTATCAGGTATATTAATGGCCTTAATTAATTGTCCGTATACTTCATAAAACCTTTTAAGAAGTATCTTCTAAGCATTTATTAAGGTCCAAAAATAGTTTTTTTTTTTTTCCGTCCATTTACTTTGAGGTAATAAAAAAATAGTAATATAATTATCCCAAAAACATTTTATATTTACCTTTTTATGTGGAAATTGGTCGTAAACTTTTTATTTCTTATGGTTTTTATATTTCCTATGGTTGTTGCTGCTTTTGAAGGGACTGGATTTTTTACTTTTTATCCATAGGGAATATAAAGTTCAATTGATAGATAATTATGTTATTGAATAATAGAAAAAGTTTAACAACCTCTAATTATTTTTAAAAAAGATTAAATATGGATATATTGATATTTTTAGTTATATTTCCAATTTAATACTATACTTAATAAAGTGAAACATATAGTGGGATAATCATCCCTTACAATAAGATATATATTATATAATATAAACATTATAATTTAAATTTCTAACTTATTTATCGTAATAGTTATTTTAAAAATATAACATTTCCATTTTCCGTCTATTCTATTTTAGAAAGAAAATTGACCATTAGTTTACGCAAATACAATTGTCACTCTACCTTTATAATTGTGAAATTACCGTTTTAGTATTTGGTTTACAAGAAATTATACCATAAGTAATGTTTATTTCACATAATATGAAATAGATAAGTAATTTTTATTTATTCTTTCAATAAGAGAAATTTCTACTCTCTTTTCAATATAACTTTTATTGTAAAAATTTTATGCTCAAAAAGTAAAATAATTGTCTTTCCTTTAAACTTATTCAATTCAAGTGAATCAAACGGAAGGCTTTTTTTTTTTTCTTCTAAACAATTTGTTTTAAGAGATGAACTTTTTTTCGGTTCAATTCGTTATCTTGGCGCTTGAGACACACCTTGGCGAAATTCATTTATCCAGAGAAGCTTAAAAACTCCAAGTATACCTTTTATTTTTTATATGTTTCATAAAAGGCTCTAAGATGTGGTTTGGTGCTAAGAGTTCCTCCACTTTTAAAGTTAAATTTTCCCATCTTGGAAGAAATGAATATTTCGGTGCAAAAAATAAAAAAAGGAAAATGGAATCAAGCAAAGAAGCAATTTTTACATCATTTTTATAGTTGTCTTTTTTCTTTGAAGTGTGTTAAACCGTAAAAAAATAAAAAAGTTTCTTTTTGTAGACTTTTTTCTTGCGATAATACATTTTATAAACTTCTTACTCTAAAGTATTCGAAAATATACCTTTTACCTAAATGATACTTGCACGCTTTCATATATTCTTTTTATTGAAACAAAAAAGGTAGGATGTAAGTGATTTTCCGAAGCTGTAAGGAGTCAGCTGTTACGAATCTTGCTCAACAATTTTTAATCAAAAAGCAACTAATTCAAATCTTTATAACTAAATTAATATGCTAAAAAATACTTAATTGAGATTTTAATTAGAAGGATGTTAAATAAAAAGGTTTTTACCGAAAGCATAAGCAATGTTGTTGCCACATTATGGATATAAATAAGTAATTATTCAAAAACTCTAAGCTAAGACCATTGTAATTTAATAAAAATAAACTCCATTCTTTGGAATATTCACTTCTCTAAGTTGTAACAAGTTGAAAAAATAAAAGAAAATTGAAACATTTTTAATAGCCTATAACAATTGCTTTACATGGTTAGTGAAATGTTAAATTTTATCAAAACTATTATAATTTAATAGCATGTGTATTATGTTTTCCATCAAATAGATTAAATTCGAATAACTTTTTTCTCAAGTTGTCATATGTAGTTGGTAAAAAAAAAAAATTATTTTATCTTATTTATCGATAGGTATTGTATGTGACAATGGTGTTTTACTCTTTTCAATGGCTTGAAAATTTTACATTCCATTCACTTTACTGAATGGAATAAGAAAAAAATATAATTGAAATTTTTAAAGAATATAATATTTCTTACTTTGTATAATTTAATTAATAAATAACTTAATAATAAACACGTAATAGAACTTTAAGTAGTAGTGAAAATTAACTATGGGGTAGAAGCGATAGTAATAGTCAATGGCGATTGGTGGCAGTGGCGATGGTTGATGGTAGTGGTAATGGCTAAAGTAGTAGCTTGGAGGGGAGGTAAGGATAGCTGTAACGATGGTGACGATAGTAAGGGTTAGAAGTGGTGGTAACTGTGGCGATGACGGCGACAATGATAATAGTATTGCTAACGGCAATGTGATAGTAATATTATTAATGGTTATTAATGGCGATGATGGTAATGGTGGTTAATAGTGACAGTGATATTGATAATGATAGTGACAGTGACAGTGACAGTAACAGTGACAGTAGCGGCGGCGGCGGCGATGGCAATGGCTACAGCAGTAGCGGTGGTGATGGCGATAATAGTGATAGTAGTAATATAATGGTAGAGGTAGTGAAAGTGGTGATGGTAATATTATTAGTGATCATGGTTAAATTGATATGAGAATATTAGTAGAAATTTTTAAGAAATTATGATTTAGAAATAAAAAAAGATCAAGTTAACATTGTAATAATTCCTTTCAAGTAAAGAGACATTATTAAAATCTTAAAAGAGGAATTTTTCATGCTTTCTAATAATAATGTAAAAATAAAAAAAACATTTGCAAAATTATGAAAAGTTTCTTGTTTCTCTAATCAATAATAGATATTAATTTGACCCATTAATTTTTTTCCCCAAAATTTTGATCCCTTAATAAAGAAAAACGAGTAAAGCAGGAAAAAGAAATTGGGGGCGAGGGGAGGCTGGGGGGGGGAAAAAACAGATAACCGGGCAGCAGAAAAATTGACACGCAAGAGGCGTGGGGCCAACGGGCAGCATAACAGACGCCCGCCTTTTTCATCCTCACCTCATAACGCCGTCTATATCCCCCTTTCCAAATTCTAATATTAATCATTCACCACCCACTACTACCTCACTCTCTCTTTATCTCTCTACACACTTCCCCGAACCTCAGGTTCGGTGCCCCAGAACTCCTGGCTCGGACTAAGTTAAAGTAAACTCACTCAGTCTCGAAAAAATCCAAAGCCCAACCCTCTAAGTAACCGAGCAAAAAAGAGGAGAGAGAAAGGGAGAAAAAACGAGGTAGAGATAGAGAGAGAAAGTGAGGTTGTGGAGCGAGAAAGTGAGGTTCTAGAGAGAGAAAGTGGAGTTCTAGTGTGTGAACATGGGGCAGATCGTCAAGAGGAAGAAGAAAGGGAGGCCATCCAAGGCGGATCTGGCAAGGAGAGCTCAGGAATCTGCGCAGGAGCAGCCGGAGAGTAAAGTCCGCAGGAGCCTACGCCGGAGGAATGTTAGGTACAGTAGCTTCATCGACTACGATGACTTCATCGACGAGGATTTCGAGATCGAGGAGGAAGAGGATGAGGAAGAAGACGAGAGAAGGAGAGAGAAGAAAGTCAAGCTTGTCGTGAAGCTGGACCAGGCCGGCTCTGGTCGTAGTGGTGGACATCACGCGGGAGAGAGCGGTGCGTCGGAGTCGGAGGATGAGGAGAACGAGAGGAAGGTAGTCAAGAAGAGGAGGATTAGTAGCAGCGCTTATGATGATGAGGATGAAGACGATGAAGGCGGTGGAGATGACGGCGGCGGTGGTGTTGATGAGGAGGAGGAAGAGGAGGATGGAGGTGGTGATGAGGAGGTATGTAATGCGTAGTGAATCGTTCCACAACAGTTACGTAGTCGATTTGGTGAATTAGTAGTCAGAAAGGATTCTTTTAGAAATTAGGGTTTTTTTAAGGGTTTTTAGGGTTTTGCGAATCCAAAGGGCAAGAAAGTAGCCGTTTTATATGCTGAAATCTCTCTCTCTGTAGAAGTGGATTTGATGAAGAGAGAGAGAGGAGAGAGATTGTAACTGTCGGGTCAACTGTCAAAAACTAACACCAAAAAGAATCTGATCACATACACTCCCTCCCAAAGTCCCACCTTTCTCTCTCTAGCTACCAATTTGTATCCATTTCTCTTTTACTCTCTCTCTCTCTCTCTCTCTCTCTCACGTATCTAGCTCACACGCGCGCGCACGTAGACACGCACAAACACATTTTCTCCCTCTCCCTCTCTGTGAGTGTGATTACGTACTAATGACCCTGCATTACCTGTCTCTGTCTCTGTCCGTGTCTCTGTCTCTGTCTCTGTCTCTATCTTATGCATTTGTTACAGCGAAACCAATGTGTCACTTATTTTTAATTATTTGTATTGAAGTTTTCCTTTAATGGATGTTCATGTCATGTTTATTTACAAGGTTTTGCTTGGTTTCTGACAGGACACAGGACGTAAAGGAAATTCCAAATTGGTGGACTCTCCTCCAGGTTTATTCTGATTTGCTTGTTTATGTTTTGGGTTTCTGTTTAGTTGATCTTGTACCGTGTTTTAAAAGTCATCCGGTGTGAATCTGAACTCTTTTGGGAATGGTTTGATCAGGGACGCCTCCTCTGAGTCTATCTCGGATTCCTTTGCCCGACAAGAAGAAGCTGGAATTGATACTGGACAAGCTTCAGAAGTATGGAATACGAACACTTTTAATGCTTCAGTTACATTTTCATTGATTGTACGGTGTTAAGAAGCAACGATCTTTCCTCATCAATGCAGGAAGGACACTTATGGTGTATATGCGGAGGCAGTTGATCCTGAAGAGGTACGGGCAGTTCCTCGTGATTTTTTTCTTTTTGAGCAGTAGCTTCTCCGGAGCTGCTTATGGAGTTTCTAAAGGAGTTCTCTGTCCATTAGCTTCCAGATTATCATGATGTTATTGAGCATCCGATGGACTTTTCAACTGTGAGGAAGAAGCTTGCAAATGGATCCTACAGTACTTTGGATCAATTTGAGGTGTGACTATGATTTCTTGTCTTTTCTAATTGTGCTCTGCATTCTATACGACTCTTTTGAGCTGCTGGACTCCAATTTACTGGTTATAACTAATGCCAAATGATTCACTTCTTTGCATATCTATCTAGTTAATCTTCTCATCGATTCAGAATAAATCAACTGTCAGCTTGTTAGGTTGAATTAAACTATTACGTTGAAAATTCGAAGATCGTGGGCCATCAACTGTGTCTTGATGCTTTTACATTGATTGGCTACTTGTTTTGTTTCTTTTTGTTTCCTGATGTGTTATCTCGAATGATTATTAGGGAATAAAGCCAAGGTGCTAGGTCCTGCATCTTAATTTCTCTGGATTATCTCTTGAGCTATGTTGATTGATCTTTTTATTTTTATGGGCTAGTTGTCACAAATTAACTGTTTTGAACTTTTTTTTTTGGGCTAGAAGTATGAATTCAAATTTGCTATTGCTAAGAATGCTAATCATGATTGGCCACCAGTGAGTAAGATTTGAAGGAGAGTCTTTGGAGCAGTAGATCAAGACACTTAGTAGAACATAGTGGTGTTGCTGTATTCATTCAGTCAGAGAAGGGGACTTTGTATTCATTGTGACAATAAAACTATTTGTCTTGGATGATTTACTTGCTTGTGTTAAATGTTAATGCATTTTTGACAATCTGAATGTCGTTGCTGCCTACAGCTGCAAGAGCCCATTTAATTTTCATGTTTAAGATATCATAAATCATGAGTTACTTAACTAATTGTATAATAATCAATTAATGAGCAATTACGTGGTAACTTAATTTAATTGATACAGTAGATAAAGCAACTGCAGTATGTGTATCAAATTGTCAGGTTTCGGTGACATTTACCTGATCTTTTGTATGTCCAAGTGGTAATCCATTCAACATACCATGTCAAAGGTCAGGGTATCATGCTCATGCATCTGTTAGATATTAAAGGAAGTCGTGCTGTATTATAATCCAGCAGCATTTATTCTTTATGCCTGTTTAGTTGTACCACTGTAAAGCTAATAAAAAGCACTAACTAAATTGGTAGGCATGGTGCTTTTGATTCGCTTCAATTGTTAGCTGTTACTTCCCCTCTACCTACCCCCAAACCCCCTCCCCAAACAGGGAAAAAAGGGAAGAAAACCGTGTTCTCTCTCTCTCATTGTGACCGAAACATATCTTGGTTTATTGTGGTAGCTTTTTTGTGATTCTTGGTGAGTGGTTTTACTCATCAAAAGAAAAAAGCTAGTCAACCGAAATTAGATCTTTTTTAAAAGAAAATGTTTGACGAGAAGAGGCCCATTTTCATGCTGATGATGGTTGTAAATTGATCTTTTTGGATGCAGAGTGACATTTTACTAATCTGCTCAAATGCAATGACATATAATGCGCCAGATACCATATACTATAAGCAGGTATCCTGCTGTTAACCTCCTTTCTTTCTTTTGCCTATCAGCTGCATCATGAGTGATCACATTTATTCTTGTTATTTCTGTTGATTTATTCCTATAAAAATAAATTATTTTGAATAGGCACGGACCATTCAAGAACTTGGAAAGAAGAAATTCAATAAGTTGAGAATTGATTATGAACGTTCTGAAAAAGAGCCCAAATCAGAACCTCGGGTGAGGACAGATGTGGAATCCTCAGAGAAAGAACTTAAATCCGAGCAGAGAAGCAAATCAAACTTTCTTGTGAAGAGGCAAATTAGGAAACCTCTATCCCGGCCCTTGCAGGAACCTGTTGGGTCTGATTTCTCTGCAGGTGCTACCCTTGCTAGTGCTGTAGAATTCCAGAATAACTCTGCAGCAAACCAAGCAGGTGGCTGTGACAGGCTTGGCAATAATGATGTTCCTGTGGATGGCAACACTCATCTGGCTGAGAATGCTACAGACAGGACAGAAGAGCTATCAATTGGTGAGGGAATGAAGGTTTTTGCATTTTAAGGCTGAATCTTATGAAATAAACATGTATTCCATATCTTCTTGTGAAAGTATTTTGTTGTGATTTCCTCTTTTGATTTGCCATTTTAGGGAAGGGTCTATTTTCCAAATTTGGTCGGAAGCCTTCTATACTTGATGAAAATCGCCGTGCAACTTATAACACATCTAATCAACTGGTGGTGTGCTCAGAGTCAATTTTCACTACTTTTGAGGGGGAAATCAAGCAGTTGGTTGCTGTAAGTGACTGATATACTCTTATGCAGCTTTAATTTTTCGGCTCCTTTGTAATTTCCTCCTCCTTTTCCTGTTAGGTTGGACTTCATGCAGAGTACTCTTATGCCAGGAGTCTAGCTCGCTTTGCTGCTACTCTTGGTTCTACCGCATGGGAAGTTGCATCCCGACGGATTGAGCAAGCATTGCCTGCTGGATATAAGTTTGGTCGTGGATGGGTTGGTGAATATGAGCCACTTCCGACACCAGTACTAATGATTGAAAGTCATTCTAGTAGAGATTCTGTTGTGGCAAAAAGTTTGCAGCGAAATGTTGATTTGGAAAAGAACACCTTACCCTCCAATGCACCAGCCATTGTGAAGGAAAACACAGTGACTAATTCTGCACCACACTCAAGAATATCTCCATTTCATAGTAGTGTTTCTTCTTCAGTTAATTCTTCTGGGTCAAGATCCAATATTCCCGCTAGTGTCAATGTCGATTATCAGAAACAAAGTCCAGTGTCCAGGAATTCTGTTGAATCAGGAAATAAGGCCATTAAGCAGTTTGAGTTGAACTCACTGCCTGCAAGCAATCAGAACAATGGTGATTATGCATCTGAAAAGAATCACTCGAATAACTTAGGGAGGGCTGCTTCTGGCTCAAGGAACTTACATGATTCACAATTGGATATATCTGGAACTGCAACATATAGATCCCAAGAGATGGTGCAGAGGAACATGAATAACAATATCCAGGCAGCACCTTTAAAGCGGCAAGATACAAATGGATTCATGGGTAGAGGTATGTCTAATGGGAAAGTTGCAAACAGTGGTGCTGATCTTAGCAGGATCAGTGTGCCCAATGATATGCCTAGAGCACCGTCTGCTTTCCCAAGACAGGATCAGGGGCTCAGTGATCCTGTCCAGTTGATGCGGAAGTTGACTGAAAATGCTCAAAAGCAACAGAATCCCTCCGGTTCTACGACAGAGAGACCACCAGTTATGGGGCCTGCACCCTCCATTAGAAGTGGTGATGGTTCAGGCAATGCTGCAGCTGCAGCTGCTTGTGCTTGGATGTCTGTGGGGGCTGCAGGGTTCAGGCAACCTACGGATCATTCTATTGCACCAAAGAGTCAAACATCTGCAGATTCTCCATATAATTCTACTCGTGAACTTCATCCTCGGCCAGCACAAGTTTGGGGCGAATTTCCTGTTCCTGGAGGATTTCTGTTTCGTCCTGAAAAGAACAATATTCCTATTCAGGCATTTGTTCCATCTAATATTTGCCCATCTAATGAAGCGCAGTTTCCTAATCGGCCAATGGTCTTTCCTCAGCTGATGACGGCCGATTTGTCCAGGTTTCAAACACAGTCAGCTTGGCGGGGCATTGTTCCGCAAACTCAGCAGAGGCACAAACAAGAAACTCTCCCTCCTGATCTGAATATTGGATTTCAGTCACCGGGGTCTCCAGTGAAGCAATCAACTGGTGCTGCGGTTGACCCTCAACAGCCGGACCTGGCCCTACAACTTTGAGGATTGATGTCTTAATCAGGAAATTGATAACTCTGGTATTGGCATCTCGTCCAATGTAATATATTCTCGCTTTGCCCATTGCAGAAAAGGGGGGGTGCCGCATAAGTTCTTGGGCTCTATGGTCTAACAAAAGGTGTTTTGAATCTCATAACCTCTTAGTCCTGGATGGTTAGTCCATGGCTCCGATGCTGGGAATTCATTCTCATGGACGATGAGTTGAGTAAAAACACTCTCCCTTCAGTCAGTTGAGTTAATCAGGATCGGAGATATGGAATTTTAAGTTTGACATTTGTCTTGATAAAATCCGTCGGAAGGAAATTGGGCAATTCTAGGATCTGTTCCCAACTAAGCATTCATTCTGATTTCTCACAGGACATCTATAGTGTGGAGATAGCAGAGGCCTGTGGAATATGGTAGGCTTTGACACTTTCATGTGCATATATATATCCTCAGGCAACACAGAAAACTAGGATAACTTGTATTTTAGCATCTTATGATTATTGGTCTGAGATGACTATTTTTGCGTAAGATCTAAAAGTTCTTTTTTGCTGCCCTCTTTGTATTCCCTCTGTTTTTAACTCAATTCAACCCGCGCATGAGCATTCTTTCCTCATGGCATGTTCTATGTGTCGCTTGGGAGATTTTGGCGAAGGTGGCTTCAATTGGAATACTGAATCCTGCTTCTTGTTTCTCTTTGTTATTCTCACGTTTTGTGCCACCATCATCTTGTATCATGTTGGTGGCTGCCTGCAGTGGCAACTCAACAACTTTATAAATCTAATACATGCACTATGGGCTTCCATCTATTCGTTATGGAGAGACGATTCCTTATCATATGGTTTATTATTAGTACCTAAAAGGATCAAGGGCTAACCTTTGTGTTGCTTTGCTTGCTTTTATTCAAATTTCAGGATCCTAATAGAAAACGCATAAGACTCGTTTAACTACTTGCTCTTTTATGAATGGCTGATCTATTGTGGAAAACGGGATATTACTATAATTTTTGACAAAGCACTTAGGTGTAAATTGCTAATGTAACTAACTGCAACTGCGTGGAATATCCCATCTATGCTAATTAAAATGGAAATTCAGTTAATCTTGGTTCCAATATTTTAGTTTTTAATCTTTCCTCTTGTAGTTGAGTAATAATCTCCTGAAAAGGGAATGATGGGAGGGAAAAAAGGGGAATGAAAAAGAAAAATAAAAGAGAAATATGTATCGGTCGGTAAAAAGTTCTTTGTTTTTTTTTTTTTTTTTCCTCCGGGAGCATTTTGAGTCCTGACATCTTTTAACATTGTCTAGAATATTTCATATTGTTTACCTTTTTTTCATGGATTTGTACATATCTTTTCCTAACAATTTCTGCTATGTCCCATCATCCATTTAAAGAAGAACGTTTCATCTATCCCAATTAAGAATTCAAAGGGAAAACTTTTAATACTTGTAAGTATATATATTTTACGAAAAAGAGAATATAGAAGGAGTTGGGTTTTATTTTATTTAGCATCTTTATAACTACTCATGGCACCATTTTCTATAACCAAATGTATTTGAAAACCATAGTAACAAAGAGGGTATAAGGTAGGTTACCGGGGTCCACAATAGTGATCCCCATAATGCCTATTCAATACCTGCTTAACCTTAACCTAAAAATTCTGGTTTGAATATGTAGAGACTTTTTATTAAACCGCTGGATATTCCACATGTCCGCAAACAAATTATGACCAATTGGGACAAGCTGCTAGTACCTCCATGCATTGATACGATTAAACTACATGAAAGAAAGAAGTAGATTGCAATTCATTGAGAATTGAATAATACAATAATAACTCAACCATTATTGTTCTTCTACCTCTGCTTCTATCTTCTCCTACCTAATATTTGCCTATCTTCCTTGCCTCTCCATTAGTGCCTCCATCTTCTTATACTCACATATGTCCATCTGCTTGTATGTGAGCCTAATGAGCGGGTCTACGGACTTGGTGCACCGTTCTAACGGTTTTAATGTGGCAGATCTTAGATTTGATGGCTAGGTTTTTAAAGATTAGAGGGATAAAATTGGGGCAGTTTATAACGTGTTTTGCAAAATTTGAATTTACCTTATTACCTTATAGAATTTTTTAAAACTCACTCTAAAACCTTATAATGTTTTTATCTTGCTCTTAAAACTCTTTCCTATAGGGTTTCTTTGAACCTATTAAGAACCTAATACGACTCGTTAATTGTGTTGAAAAAACAATTAAATTTCATCACTTAGCTCATTCAAATGGTAGCCACATTTTAATAGAATTTGATAATTCAATTATGTTCAAATGGTGCACAACGAAAGGTATAATTAATCATTAAAGCTCCACAAAATATAAGCAAAACAATTAGAATATGTGTTCCTTATCTAACCAAAGAGAAACCATATAATAGTTTGAGTCTTTAATCCTAACGATATAATGGAAGAGTTATATTCTTCTAGCAAGAAAACAATTACATGATAAGTAATTTTTTTTTTTTTAAATTTCAACAAAAAAGATATTGTTTATGTCATGTAGGATTTTCTTATTATTATTTTGAATGAGCAATATAATTAAGTAACTTTTTTAGTCATCATACCAAAGCACATGACAAAACAATGGAATTAATTATACTCAAGTTACCTCTTATAATGAAATTCTAAAGAGAAGAAAAAGAAAACAACAGTAATGAAAAATTCTAAAGAAAGATTATATTTTATTAATCATTATTTTTATTTACTTATGTATAGTATAGTATAGTATAATATAGTATAGTACAACACTTTAAAATATGTATATTAATTATCTTTTGTAGATTCATGTTTTATGGTGGATTTTTTTTTTTAAGTTCTAGAATTTGATTTATAATTCTATAAGATGTTGAACCCTTTCTCAAAGCTCATCTTAAAACTTCATAAGATCAAAACTTATAGTATTTTATCGGATCGGATGGGTCATGTATCTTACAATGACTTATGCCAATACATCCTTAAGGAATAGGAGTAAAGAATATTGAAGTGAATAAAACATAAATAGCAATTTACGGAGGTGTTTTCATAATAGCTCTATGAATACTGTAATAATTCATTTTTATGGAATAGAGGAGGAAACTAACAAAGTGATATAAAGCAGTTTGTATCTTTTGAAACCGAAATGTGAGAGCTTAGTTTAAAAATTTACAAAGTATGTTTGCCATGGCATGCGTTATGATCACGTACCTAGGTGGTTGGCTGCATCAAATCATTATCTATCATGGTTGGTGTGTGTAAGCAAATATAGAAGTGCTTACTCAAGAGCGGTAGGTGAGATGAGCCACCGAAATGACACCTCGGCAATTTTAAAGCAAAAGGCTTTCAGTCTTTTTAAACGATGGGGGGATGTAAAAGTTCAGGGGTTTGCATTTTTTTAATCCCTTGAAACCAATATCATCTTTTTAAGTGGTTAATATGAACATAAGAGAGATTAAAGGTTAAAAGAATAAAATTGAATTCAATTGCAGTTTAATAAGATATTATTTATATATAAATAATGTATAAAAATTAGGTACCATAAAGAGTCTATAGTTTAAATAGATGTTATTTTATTGGATATTATTTATAAGAAGATGTAAATTTAACAAATAAAAGATTTACTATATATATTGATTAGTAACTTCAAACGTTAGGTACGAAGTTCAATAAATGAAATTCCTATTGGGTACCATATTAACAAAGTTAATTTGTTGCAAAATTGAAAAACATTTGAAATTGAGGAAGTATTCATAACATTATGTTTTCAACCACTATCATCATCCATCATTATTATTTGCATTTGATAATTAATTAAGTGTGAACTAATAAAATTGGAAAAACCACATTATAATTCTCAATCTTAACTATGGTCATACGCAATAAAATATAAACAAAACTGAAAAAAAAAAAAGAAGGTAAATCCAATAATTACTTCAATACTATATGAATAAATTAAAAGGAAAAAAAAAAAACATTTCTCTGTATATCCCAATATTTTTATATTATCTATAACAAAAACATGTCTTAGGAATACACCGAATTGAAATGGAATTTTTTTTTTTTTTTATATAATGCAAGTATAACTTAATCAAGATTTTTCTTCTATTTCATTAGATGAAACAGAAGGTGGATCAAACATGCTAAAGGCTCTGTAAGCTGAAATTACAGCCAGGATAAAAACACATAAAAAAGCCAAGAAATGGAGTATCAATGCCATCTTCATTTTACTGCAAAATCTTCCATAAGATGAACAAGCTTCACTCCAAGTAACTTCTTGATCACCATTATATGCGAGGTATAGTATTTCCATCACTGCAGCCCCAGATGTGACCATCAAGTATGCCATGATCTATCAAAATTCACATATCAAACAGTAGTGTCAAATCACTTGCAAAATTAGCATGATATCTGATTAACGGGTACTTTTTAACACATATTTATCGTAACTCTTCACGTTTTTTAATATTTATTGTACACTTTTGGAAAAAAAAAATAATTACATATAAATGCAAAAATGTTCTTTAATTTACATCTTAATAGGTGTACGGGTAACGAGTTATATTTTCTGGAGCTGGAATTGTAAACTTATGTATGAAATAACTTTAACAAGATGTCTAACCTGATCAGACACAAAGAAAACCCATGCTTTAGCCACCAAAAACCTGACCCAAGAAGATATTGCTGTAGAAATAAAAGCATAGGCTGCACAAATGCCATTGATATACACCATATACCTTTATAAAAAAAAAAAAAAAACACTTTTAGACCTAAAAACAAAATTTCTGAAGAAATTTTAAACAAGGTCAAGAATATCATACTTTACTCCTAGAAAGGTTGCTAAATTATTTAATTTCAGCAATTGTTGAACCTAGAAACGCAAATTCCTAAATCCTAGACGATTTAGTACATTATCTGAACCTCCGATATTGTATTAACTCATATCTTAATGGTCGTACGATGGATCGAACAGCCTCGTCATAGAAAATCCCCTAAACCTAGAAACGAAAAAACTCCTACCTAATTCCTAGAAATTCAAACATGATCAAGAATAACCGTCTTACTTCAGTCCCAGGAAATCGCTGGATTCGATTTTACCATAGTCGCTGTTGTCTTGATGGTTGGCCACTGTCAACCACATGGTTGCAACACTAAATGGGATCACTGAAATCCTGAGGAGACAATCGACAGCTTTAAGGGTTGGGATTTTTTGGCTATCCATATTTCGACCCAACTTACTCGGAAAAATCGAAGATCAGGAAGAGAAAATATAGCAGAAGAAGATTTTCTGATGAAATGTGAAAAATGGACGTGTGGTATGGGAAAGTGCAAAGGATTGTGTTCTTATATGCTCCAGAAGCAAGTACTTTTTATATGCACGCATGCCTGTGAATGGGAACAAGCAGGTAGTGGAGTCTGCTTTTTTTGAGTTTTTGAGTAAGCATTGGTAGTGTGTGTATACTTATTGTCTTTGGGATTTCTGGTTGTGTTGTCATAGTGGAATCGGAATCCACGTGGCTTGAAACTGCTTTCTTCGCTTTTCAAGACCGTCCCGCAGGTACAGTTAAATGAGCCCAGCCACCGATTATTCGAATTTAGCTCGTTATTTATTCAAATATAATTAGACGATAATTAAAGTAAGCTTGAACACTTCACAAATTTAATTGAGTTTGAAGTCGAATTATATAATGTACTATAACCAAATTTTGAATAAATTTAAATGTAAATTAAATTTGAGCTGAATTTAAGTATCAATATAATTTCAATTAAAATAATACTTCTTCTTAAATAATGAAATTAATGGCATCAAGTATAAGCTCATTCAATACCAATTTAACTTAGATTTCTGCACCATGTTATTAATTGAGTGGTTTATAACTTTACTCTCTATATCACATTTAATATATGAGATTGAATTGAAATAGAATTAAATGAAATAAAGTGTAACGGAATAATTCATAACTTTACTCTCTATGTTACATTTAGTATATGAGATTAAAGAATCGGATAAAATAAAATGTAATAAAACAGTGCGAATCGTAATGAAATTGTAATTCTGAAATTTTTAGGATTGAATCAAAATCTTTTTTAAAATTGGAATCAACAATTTTAAAGAATTATTATTCAAATTAAAAAGAAAAAGAATAAAAACCAAAAAATTATAATTCCATCCGAATCGATTCCTCCTTGCCAAACGTAACATACCAATATTCGGAGAAAGCGCTCGTAGTACAATTGTCCGAAGCTTCATTCCCTAGTCAACAAGGCACACACTGCAAGAACGAGAATTTAATTTACATCCACATGTGTACTTGCTTGCCTCACCGTGACGTGCATATGATCTCTTTGCCACTGGACCACCATACATACTCAATACAGTATACAATTTCTTAGAATACATTCTTTTTTAAGGAAAAAACCAAAAGAATATTATCTTGAAGCATATAGTCGCAGAATTATGTCAACTTTATAATTGTCTAATCCAATTATTTTTGTATTAATCCGAGTGCGATATAGAGGGACAGATGTAAACCACATAATCTGATAATTGGATTTAAAATTATATTAAAATTTATTTTCTAGAACCTATATATACAATATATATATATACTCTTTATTTTTAGTTAATTCTTTTCCTTGAGAGCCGTTCAATAATATTGATATATTATATAGATTGATAAATGATGTATAAATATTAATAATACTTAAATATATAAAAATAAAGGAATGTATCTTTTTAAAAAAGATTAATTATATTTTTATATATTAAAGTTTTATTAATAGTTATATATTGCCTATAAATTCACATGAGTATTAATTTCATTAAAACTTTTCTCCATTTAACCTTTCTCTATATCCATTCCTAGTCCTAGAGCAAAGATGTGTTTGTGTTATTGGTCAAAATTAAGTTAAACATGGTCTACGTTTGATTTTGGATTAGTGGGTTCGAAACTAATCCGCAGCTTATAATATAAAAAGGGGGTGATTTCATGTATAATTGTCAAATGGTAGCTTGTAATTTCTCTACAAAGAGTTGATGACTTTTAACATGTTATCTATTTTTAAATAAATTTATCAAAATAAAACTATCAAGCTTGAATTTTTGGTCTTTTTTATTTTTGTTTGATTTCTCATTTTTTAGTTAATACTAAACCCTAACTCATTTAATATTAATTATCAACCAAAGAAATTAGGAAATTTTGATTTTTTTTTATTTTAGAAAAAAAAAACTTTTGGAGCCACCACCTAATGAGAGTCGGGAAAAAATAAAAATCATAATCAATTTGGTGAATTAGTTACGATTCGGCTACCGATTTTAATTTTAATTTGATAAAAACCAGAGAGTTCTGAATTCGGGAGTTAATCTATTAAAGTTTAACGGGTACTACTATTTATTTCTCGAAAATTATGATTATTTTTCACAATTATCTTTTTTTTAAGAAAAATAAAAAAATAAAAAAAAGCCTAAATTTTTACAAATTTTAATGTCGTCCCGAAAGTACCTACGTATCCGCCAGTTGAGAACAGATGACCATGGTTACTTTCGAAAGTTTTAATGTATTAGGTTATTTTAATTTTAAAAACCAACCGTATTTATATTTTTATTAATTCAATTTATTTTAAAAAAATCTAAAAAAGTCCTAATTCTTAAGCTCTTTTATTTTATGAAAGCTCTCTAAAAATCTTATTCCTTTTAAAAGTTTTTTTTATTTCTATATAAAAAAAATGAATTTTATAAGTAAGAAAATCTTAAAAACATAATACTAAAAAACACCTAAGCTAAAAAAACAAAACAATTTTCTATACGAGGAAACCCTAAAAAGACCTAATCTAAAAAAAATCCCTAAGCTAATATATACAATTATCTACCTAAATAAAATAATTCCATATAATACACTTAATATATAAAAACTAATACTAAAACTCCTAAACTACCATATTCATATATTATATTAACTATTAATATAATAATAATAAAAAATAATATATATAAAAATTAAAAGAACCAAACCTGATTGTTGTTCAGTGAATAGTGGCGATGGATAATACTTCACGGTGAAATTGTGGCAGTAGCTGCTTGTTTAGTAGCGACGTGTAGTAGGAAGTGTTCGCATGTGTTGTATGTTTAGCTTATGCATGAGGCGGTGGCATTGCTGATTAAGGAACCATGGTTGTTGTTGGTTGTGTGATCAGTGTGGAGTTATCGAAGTACAACAGTCGTAAAGGGCATGGGGACATGTACTGTAGTGTCTATGGTAATTGCGACAATGTCTTATGCGTGTTGTGTCTCAATGTGTCGCAAGCACGGTGTGGGAAGAGGACAGTACTATCAAGATACTGTGAATCGTAGCCGTACTATTTGCCGTGCAAGAGTGTGCAGGCTATGGATAGAGTAGTGGCTATGAGGGTTTAATTCCATTGAAGTACCGATGCTGTGTTCAATAGGCAGTGCGTATTGTATGGAATAGAGAGTTCAAATGGGTTATCAATTGGGCGAGCGTAGTGCATACTGTTGATAGACGTACTATCGTGTTTGTGTGTTTGGGGAAGCATGGTGATCGGATCTGATTATGTGTAGTTAGAATGGTGCAGCAGTTTGGGGTTGGTACAGGGGATTAATGTGCTGATTTGGACGAGAAAGAGAATAACAGTGAGGGCTTATTACAAGGATTTGTACCGATGTTGTGTTTTAGCCTATGAACTATGAGGTTTTTTTTTTATCTTTTTTATTTTTCCAAGAACCTCCTTTATTTTATGCCATACAAAAAGAAATTGTATCAACTAAGTAAATTTAAATATTTATAGCATTTCATATCAGATTGGATAAAAGATCAAACTAAATTTGAATCGTTTATGTTGATTCATATCTGATTTAATAAAAATCAAATTAGACTTAAATCTCTTATATTGATTTAAATCCAATTTGATACTGATCAATTTTTTAAATCTTTATCGCGATAGATAAAAAAACTTAATTAGATTTAAAAACTAAATTTGAATTCTGTATACTCAACTGATTTTCGTAAAACAAAAAACATATTTCTGTCTAATGAGATTCAAACCCACGACCTCAAGCTAATTTAATGCCCATACTCAATTGTTTATTTGTCATTGGCTTGTGCATTCACACTTAGTATAAGTAAATTGTACTTAAACCATGTTACTCTTGTTATGCCCCAAAATTATAGAATCGCAACAGTCCTGCTGTATAAACTATTTTATAATAGTAACTGGCCTTACAATACCTACCATAAACATGATATACATAAGGCATTGATGATTATTCACTTTGAAGTAAATAATCCAATTAAGTGTTTAGCTAAAATTACAATAATTATCACAAATTTTTAATTAACATACATAATTATATGTAAAGTCCACAGAACTTTTCAGGAAACTCTACATAAACATAACGGTTTACTAATTTATATAACGACTATCGGTCTTTCATTCTTAAACTATAAAGGACACTCTAGCTACACATCCACCGTTAAGCGAATTGATCCTCATACCTTAGGCTTCAAAAGAACTAACCATTGGATAATTGTAAGGCGGCATAATACTTGAAATATTCAAAAATTAGGGCTTGGAAAAAAGATATGTAAGCCCTACAACTAAGCAATCCGAGGTTTCGATCGGTTGAATGATCCAATCGAGCCTAAATTATAAAGTAAAGCTAGAAATATTAGTAAACCGATCCCGTAAGTTTGAATTTAAGAAAATAAGTAATTAAATAGGAGACTACAAAATTTTCAAATTTTAAGTATATAACTCGTTATTTATCGAAAATGCGTAAAAGGCATTCCGGTACTTAACAAATCGCTAGAGATAAATTATATGTATACTAAAAATTATAAAATAACCTAAATAATATTTAGGAATATTTATTTGTACTATATATGAATTTACATGTAAGTATAAATACACGTAATTTCTTAAAATACGCGAAATGTGCTAAAATAATACAAAATACTTAAAGAAAATTCATAATTAAATAAGGAAAAATAAAAAAAAATCATGAATAATCCAGAATTGGGTCGTGGCAGCTGGGAAAAATAAGAAAAAATTCGGCCAATTAGAATAAGCCAACATAAAAACCAAAAATCAAGGGATAAGGCAATTGCCTTGTCCCATTTAATGTACAATAAATCCTCTAAAGCCCTATAAATATCAGAAAAAATTCAAGAACTCATTTGGACAGTTAGAAATCAGAAAAAATTAGGGAGAGACGAAAATTAAGAGAAAAATTCGGTTTAGAAAAAAAATTAGAAAAACTGTACAATTAGGGCTTTCAAAATGAACCCACACCAGACGAAGAGTTGGGAGTGGACGGCCACCACCAACACACAGTGGTGGCAGCGCCCAGGCCGGACGACAAGGCCACGGCGGTCGACGATGGCCGGAGCCACCCAAATCGGTGAGTCCGATTTCTAGCCCGATTTTGTGTAATTTTGTAAAAATAGTAAATATTATTAGAAAATTATGAATTTTTTTATTCTGAGATATTTTTGTATGTAGTTTGTAGGAAAAATATTAGTTTGATGAAAACATGCCCCATAATATATGGTTCTTAAGAAATCATGCAAAACCAAGCATATTTCGGTTTAGAAATAAATGACCTTAGGAGTGTAGTTTGGAGCTCAATTTTTTTTCTGTAGGATGCTCATGTGATATAGAATAGTGCTATGAATCCATTTTTTTTTAAATTAATTTTTGAAATTTTTAAGTTGATTTTTAGGCCTAAAATGATGGAAAATTTGGGTAATTTGGAGTTAATTAAGTAATTAAATTATTAATTACTGACTTAGTGAATAAGTAGATGTTTAGGGATGTTGAAATATGATGGAGAATGATACTTGTAGCATTTAGGGTGTTATATGTAATCATTATGTTAATTATGTAGTAAATAAGTAATATGGAAAAATAGTACATTTTAAGTTAATTTTATAAATTAGGGTAATTAGGAGTAAAATCTGATTTAGGATGAATTTAGACATTTTGAAATGATAATTGATGTTTAGAAATGATAATTAGAGTGATATAAATATTAGAAGTGTAATATATACACAAAAGGTAATAATATATAATAGGTAATTATTGGAAATATAATAAATAGGAAATATTATAATAAAAATTGATATTGTGATAATAATAAAAATGTACAATAAATCTGATAGGAAATTTGAATTTATGTAATTATATAAAAAATGTAAAAAATTTTCACATTAGGAGTGAATTCGGTACACTAATAAGGATATAAGTGTACCGGGTGAAATAAAATACTGACTAGGGGTAATGATGGTATTTAGAAGATCGGGAAATAATGTGATTAATTTCACATTATGGGTTGAAACGAATTTCTAGGGTTAGAGTATAAAACACTACTTAGAAATCGAACTAGAACTTAATTTAGAAATCGAAGCGAAAATCGAAGCGAAAATCGAACCCGAACCTAACCCCAAACCTAAATAATTGTAAAAGACGTAAGACCTAGATAATTAAGCATATTAAATCCTAAACAAAACGTAACAATAAGTGTTATAGGATAAAATGAACCTATAATAGTTATATGAAAAGCTGAAACCACGTTTGTGTTTTAGGGATGATCGGCGATAGCCTGATCAAATCGGACCTCAAGTGAATGAGCGAGGAGTCGAGGTAAGTTGGGATTAATACGATATTGTATTTTGGAGGCTTAAGATTATTCTTGGTTGTGCTTGTTAGATGGTTGAATGTGTGCATGTGCTTGATTATGGGTGATGTTATGATTCTGTTTGTTATTTTGGCATATATTGTATGAATTGTATGAAAGGATTGATCACCCTAAACTGGACTTAATCAAATATTCGACCAGTAATCATAATCGGACATACATGGCAACCCGTTAGGGGAACTTAGGACTCTCCGGCCAAATACTGACCTCTTCGGAAGGGATAGCGCAGGATTGCAAAATGGTCCCTTCTTCATCCTCAGTCGAACTAAGTGACAGGAGAGGAGGTCGCGGCGAGGGTGAAGACAGTGGTTCGAAGGTAGTCACGGGAGGAGCAAGGTCTCCATTATACAAGCCTGGGTTTGGTCGTGAGCTGTTGCATTAACGGCAACTCCTCAACCCGGATTAGAGTGGGCGCAATTTCTCTAATCTTACGATGGCATTTGCTTGCACATGCATTGCACCTAATAAGTGATTGAAAACCTTGTTGTGTGTATGTTATAGTTTTAAGTCCTCTGTCCTAACTTACTGTGCTATGGTTGCTCACATCCCTATAGACATCGTACAGGTGCTGGCTAAGAAGCGGCCACAACTACTCTGAAGCTAGCAACTGCTAGATCTTGGGGAGTGAGGAAAAATATTGAAGAACGAACATATATTTTTAAGGTTTAAGCTTTTACTTTAGAACTTTTCATTTTTTTTAATAATGTAATAACTAGGAAATATATTTCGGAGAAACCTTGGAAATGATAATTGTAATCACTAAATTATAGTAAATATATATATTTCCTCACTTTCTTAGAGGAATGATTTATTTAAATTACAAACTGTTTACTTCAAAACGGGTTAGTCATTGACGCCTTGTGTAGATCAGGTCTAAGATAGCGGTTGTAAGGCCAACTTCTATCTTAGGGTGGTTTACACGGCGGGGCTGTTATGACTCTGCCGCTTCGGGGCGTGACAAGATCTATAAAGGTGTGAACAACTACAGCTTAGTAAGTTGAATTGGAGAATCATGAATATATACAAATACAAACAAGATTATCAAGCAATTATTTTCATGTAATACAACAAGTAAGTGTCATCACACAATATAGTCCGGTCCGTTATGAAATTAGATGAATTTCACCCGCTCTAATCTAAGTTAAAGAGTTTTCATGTTATGCAACAGCTCACAACCAAACCCAAGTTTACACAATAGAAGCATTGCTCCTCCTAAAACTATCCTTCGAACCAATATCCTCATCCTCACCGTGACCTCTTCTCTTGTCACTTAGTTTGGTTAAGGATGAGAAAAAGATCAATTGTAATCCAGCGCTATCTTTATCGAAGGTGTTGGTATTTTGTTGGAGAATCCTAATAATCCCCTAACGGGTTGCAATGTATGACAATTTAGGTCATCAAAGTCGAATAAAATTGAATTTCATTTAGGGTGTTCAAACAATTTCATACCAATACAGTTATAACACAAAATTAATCACATTACAAATTTTAGCACAATTTCAAGTGCATCAAACACATGCATAACCTACTTACATCGCAACCATACACAATTCTAAGTCTTCGAGTACCATAAAATAGTATTCTAATACAGTAAGTAATAACTCAACTAATTTGGAATTCTTAGTCACCCGATCACTTAATTGCAAGCCGGTTCGTCTTTAAGTATCCTATAATACAAATAAGTTTTTTTAGTACTTATACTTTAATGATTCATATTCTAAGTTATAATTTAACTCATTTCTCCACATATACTTATTATTTACTAATGATTCATTCTACCTTATTTCGGGGTTCAGTTTCTAGATTAGATTCTAGTATTGATTCTTGAATCTTAAATATGCTTGAAACCTAATGTGAAATTAATCACATTAAGCTCGAGTATTTTAATATCATATTAGGTATTAATTTAGTGTTCTAAACTGTTCGATATACGCTAATTCTAATTGGGGTACCGGATTTATTCTTGATGTGAAAAAATCTTACATTTTTATACAACTACCTAAAATTAAATTTTGTTTTAGATTTGTCATATACTTATTTTTATTATTATATTATCTAAATAAACCTAATTTTTTTATATTTATTAAATTTCCAATTCTACATATTCCTAATTTCTTACAATTACCACATAATTCATTCATTAATTACATTTAGCACTCTAAAAGCTAGAATTAGGTTTTCACATAAAAAATTAACATTCCTAATTATCTAATTACTATTTAAATCAGTAATTAATGGCTTAATCACCCAATTAACCCAAAATTACCCAATTTTTCTATCATTTTAGAGTTAAAAATTTACTTAAAAATTTCGAAAAATAAATTAAAAAATGGCTCCATAGCACTGTTCCATATCACTTAAGCATTCTATAGAAAAATTTTGAACTTCAAATTACACTCCTGAGCCTATTTATTTCTAATTATGCTTAATTTTGTTTAATTTCTTAAAAATCCTATATTTTCAGAAGTGATTAAAATTAATCACTATTTTTTCCTAAATCTACATACAATAAAACCTCAGAATAATAAATTTCATAATTTTCTGGACAAAATAAATAATTTTAAGAAATTATACAAAATCGGAGTAGATGAGAGACTCATCTGGTTCGATGACTTTTAGGGTTCCAACACTGGTCTAGGTGTGTTGGTTGGTTCAGACGGTGAGTCTAGATTAGGGTGGTGGTGGTGGCTTGATCATAGGTGGTGGTGGTGTATGGGTTTGGTTCACTAGCTCCTACTGTAGATATTTTCTTATTTTTTTATAATCTTAATTTTTCTCTTCCAATTTCGATGCTCTCTATTTTTTTTTTTTTACTTCTAACTGTCTAAAAGAGCTCTATAATTTTTTTCCCTATTTATAGAGCTTTGTAGCAATTATTGCGTATTAAATTGGATAAGACATTACCTAAATCCCTTAATTTTTGCCTTTTATGTTGCTTAATTTTGATTGGTTAATTTTCTTCTACACTTCCTGACTTGCCATGGCCAAATACACATCATTTCTTATTCTTTTGATTTTTTCTTAATTAATTAATAATTTTTTAGACTATTTAAGTAATTTCGCGTATTTTTATCTACACGTAAATACATGTGAGGTACATGTGAACATTCCTAATTATTATTTATGTCATTTTATAATTTTTAGTATACATATAATCTATCTCTAGTAATTCATTAGTTATTAGATTACACTTTTCGCCTTTTTGATAATTAATAGTTATTATACTTAAATTTTGAAAATTTTATAGTCTTATATTTTATTACTTATTTTGTTAAATTTAAGTTTATGGGATCATTTTTACTAATATTTCTATCCATAGTTTATAATTTAGGTTGATTGGATCCTTTAATCAATCGCCCTAAATTTTGTGTTCTAAGTTCAATCCTATGGTTATTTGGTTTAATTTTAGGCTTACAACTCTTTAAAATAATTTGAACTGAACTAAAACTAAATCGATTGACCATAAAACAATTTACTTCCTAAAAATCTATTTTCCTAAAATATTTAAATTTTTTTCTTTTTTAATTTTGTCATTTTTAAAATATTTATTATTTTTATTTTTTATTATATTTTTTATTTTGGAATTATGACCCTAAAAAAAAACTTAGAACTATAAGAGGAAAAAATTGGGTATCTACAAAAGCTATTGAAAGTTCCCGAATTTTTATGCTTTTTCTTAATTTTAGTATCTAAATTTTAAATTTGTTTATTTTAGTATCTAATTTTTCGAATGAAGCAAATTAGTATCTCCATTATAACAACCGTTATAAAAAATACTTATTTATTTCACTTGAAAAAGTTGAAGTATGAAAATAAAATAAAAAAATAAAATTTGAGCGCAGCTCAATCCGTTGCTTCTTTTCTTGCTTTTGAGCTGGAACCACTATAATAGATATAAAATGAAAGTTGATATATTTATATTATTATTCTACTTATTATAAATCTACTAATTTATCTCATTCAAAAGAATGTGGTACTAAAATGAATGAGCTTAAAGTTTTAGTATTAAAATAAAAAATATGAAAGTTTAGGTACTTATACTAGCTTTATACTTAAATTTATCATTTAGACATTATGAAACCATCAAATAGGGTTAATGCTAAAATCATTATAGTTTCATGGTATGAACATTAGTTTTTTAATGAGATGAATCAAGTTTGAATCCCCTCTCTTTTATTTGTAAGATATGATAGTTAGGCTAAAAAAAAAAAGAATAAGGCCGGTAATATTTAATCGAATGAGATATCATGGATTTAAATATTTGAACATTAATAGAAAATATGATGATAGATGAGATAGGAAAAATAGATACAATAACATATGCTTGTGATGTGACTATTGTAAGTAACACAATTATGAAACGAATTAGTTACTTGTGATTTATAATTAGTTTTATGTAACTTAATTTACATTAATGTGATTTTAATATGAAATGCATTATAAACGATATCTCAAACTATGGATTGCTAATGGTATTTGTTAATAGAGTCTTTTGGACATGAGCTCCTCAAACTCATCCTGACTTGAGAAAGTTCAAGGCTTATGACAAGCCATCTTTAACTCAAGCCTAGAACATGGTTTATACAGTTACAAGAGGCCTCCATAGCTAGATGATTTTGGATAAAGCTGAAGAATTAAGTTAACAATCGCCTCTTATATTTGTGAAATACGTTAGATATTACGGCTTTACTATCCTATATTTGTGGACATGGCTTTTACCCATTAACTTCACTACAACTGTAGGTTTTGCTTATTTATAAATACAGAGCGCATTTAAGTATTATACATTTAATATTTTGTTCACTTTAGCCTACACATACTTTTAAGTACTCATACTTTCCAAATACTTAATTAACTTAAGTATCGGAGTGACAATGCTAAATAACACCCTAACACCACTTTACTATGCTCTCTTTAGCAAGCTTACTCACTTGTGCGAAACTTAATCTCTCTCAAATCTATATAGGTAAATACTCTAAGATGACACTATTATTTATTAAATTAATGTGTAAGTTTAGGAAACAGTCAAGTGTTTACTATGTCATGGTTTTAGTAGGAGTTACATTTTTTTTTTTTTATAATTTGTTCTTTAGCTATCTAAAATTGGATGCAAATTAAAATGAAAAAAAAAATTAAATTTTTTTATTAATAGTAAAATAAATTTATTTATAAAGAAAGTAAGATTCTCACTATCCTTTAATTTTTTTACAATCCCATCCATATTTTTTATGGACAGGTCAATCTTTCGATCTTACCGTTAATTCAATATTTATTAGAATTAATTGTGTTTTCAATGATTCAGATATAATGAATATTAAATAAAAAATAAAAAAAAATTAAATTGATTTCATTAAAATAAAATACAAGGAGAAACCCTAAGATTTCTACTCATAAGTTGTGGCTCCTTATTTTCAACCATTTCAGGCCCCATTCGGCCCTCTCTTTCCGGGCTCAAGAAGCTCAAGCCCTGAGGCCCAAGAAACTTGCACTGAAATGGTGTTGCTTCACGTATTACCTTACACTATTACTATGGCTGGTTGTCTTTTCAAGTGATAAAAAGAAGGGGAGGAAGAGGTAAAAACAAAAAAAACGTACTCTTCTTCTTCTTCTTGTTCTCTTCTCCAACGTCCAGTGACCGTACCGGCGGTGGATCCAGCGGTTACTTCACTGGAAACACATCGCCATTGAGGTTCCACGTCTTCTTCCTCTTTTTCTTCTTTATTTTCATTGAATGGCGTCAAACTTTATTCAAACATCGAACAGAACAAGATAATGGCAAATCCACTGCTACGAGCACGTATATTAACTCAAAAAGCTATAATTTCAATACACGTTTCAAGAATCGTGGTCCGATTTTGTAATTAACTACAGAGAAGTGTAAAATGCGATCGAGTACCTGTAGGTTTTAGGACGCATATTGCTTTATTAAGTTAAAGATCGTCTGTTGCATCTTAATTAGGCGAAATAATAAGTTTAGGTTGAATTAAGAACGTGTGATATGTATTTTTTTTTCCTTGAACAGTAGAAGAAGCAAAATGTCTGTGCAAGAATATCTCGATAAGCACATGCTCTCTCGAAAAATAGAGGATGCTGTTAATGCCGCTGTTAGGGCTCGGACTGCCGATCCTGTTCTTTTCATCGTAAGCGCTCTTATTTATTCTTTTTCATTATTGGATTTACAAGAAAATTTCATGTAAGATTAAATGCACTTATATGTGTATATAATTTTTCCTATATGTGGCTGGAGTGAAGTATGTAGATAAATAGTTTATTGTTTATCTACTTTGAAAACGACAGGAACTCCAATTTACTGCCTATATTCTTTAATGTTATGGAATCTTGAAACTGGTAAATATGCTTTGATTGTTTTGTTCTCATCAACCATTTGCCCCACACAAATTTCCATATTCTAAAAGCAAAGGGGCACGAGGAGAAGGAAATTGGAATTCTTAATTCTCTACGCCATTTAGTGGTTATAAAGTTGTTTCTCTCTGCATAAAAATGTATGGCATATTCTGCCTGCGAGTGTTGAAGATTCTATAGATGTATAGTGAAGTGGTGGGTATAACTAGATTGATAAAAGTGGAATAACAATGTTCCTTTAATGATTATCCAATCATATATTTCTTTGACACTGCATTTTCATCAATTACAAGATATCTATGTTTTTTTTTTTTGTGGTAAGTACAAGATATCTATGTTGTGCATGGGGTATTATCAATTTTGGATGTGCAATTGGAAATAATAGGAGGAAAAGAGCTATATGCATTTTCTTTTTCAAATGTAGGATGGGACCTGCTGACATTGTTATGAAAATATTTTGATAGATATTACAAACTAGGGTTCAATAACAATAATGCAACTAGAATAGATCAGTTTAATTCACTTACAAGAATTGTAGCAGATATATTGCCAAGCAAATCACCATACAGGTACTCCACTAGCTAAACTTGCCGTAGAAGCAGAGGTCCTCCTCTTGCTACTCAAGTCTTCTACTTTAAGGTAATAACTAACAACTCCTCTAACTAACTTCTAATTTCCCCCACATTCTATTTATAGTGTCCATGTTAGCCACAATTATTAGACTGCCCTTCTGACATTTTCTAACTCTTACACACACTATTACACTTATACAACTACTGTAACCTTCACATAATACCAGCTACAACACATCACAACATACTACACTGAACACACACATTTTTATCAACTCCACTTCCAGGATTGTATCAATTGCCTCACCCCTGAAAAGGTCCTTGTCCTCAAGGACTAAGTCAGGAAACACAACAACCATCCCATACTAACAACATCAAAGGTAGTCACATGTGTATACGGGGCAGCATCTTGCTCTAACACTTCTAACAGCACTACGAAATCAGCAAGATGGAAGCTTGGTGACCCTAGGAACGCTAGCTTTGTGTCAACAAAAGTTAATGTTAAGTGCATCCCCTCTATTTGCAGAGTCATTTGCCACTTCTCTTTAATACAAACAAGCCCTAGAAAATCATCCACAATATCACCTCTAGTCTTCGAGTCACTGTCCAATGCAATAGCAACTTTCAACACATAACCTTCGAAAACTATGTAAGACTTTTCCTTGTCACTATGCTCAGCATTTACTATATGATATTGTTCAATAGAGTGTATAACTTCTGATTTGACTCCATCTTTTATAATAACAGAACCAGTGGAAGAATTGCAAGTGTCATTAGGATCTTTTTGGATAGCAACACAATAGCCAATATGTTGATATTTGACTTGAGCATTAAGTTGAACACTTGTCTTACAACTATGAAATCCATTACTCAAACAGTTTTCATTGGATAGGAAAATACTATGCTTGAATTCCTTCTCCACAATAAATGCCAGTTCCACTGCATTGGCCAAAGACATAGGTTTTAAGGTTTGAACTCTCAAACGAATATCTTCCATTAATCCTCCTAGAAAATATCCAAACATCTGCATGTTTGTTATATCTGATATCGAGAAATTAGAGTCTCAAAGGACTCCAAAAATTCCCTTACGGTTGAAGTTTGTCGCAAGGTTGAAATAGTCACAAATGAATTCTCAGCAGATAAACCAACATATCTAGGTAAGAATTCTTGCTTAAAAATGTCCCAATCAATCCTTGGCAATCTCCTCTCTAACATCTTAAACCAATACACAGTATGGCCTTTAAATCCCATTGTTGTGACCACCACCTTAAGATCTTCTCTCACTTATTGAACCTCAAAATATTGTTCTATCAGAGTAAGCCAATTTAACAGATCATCACCTTCAAATTTTGGAATTGGTGTGACGTTCAAAACCTTAGGTCAAGATTCCACATCCAAATCCACTAAAGGAACGTCTTCAATCATTTTACTCTTTGCCTTGATCCAATCCGAATTCCAGAAGTCAACTCCACTTTCTCTTTCAATCTCTCCTTCACATTGTGATTTCTATTGATGTTCTATAAAGTCGATTGAATTGAGGCTAAGGTTACCTCTATCCCAGTAATCATAGCCTTCATGGAATTGATATTAGCAGCCGATTTCTTTTCCACCACCATAATTCAATGTTGCAACTCATGAGTACTACCTTTCAATTCAACTTTTAACTGAATTGACATTTTGTTCAAGTGAACTTCAGTTTTCCTCCAAATTCTCAACCTTACATCTCATTCTAGTCATTTCTATTCCCTTATGATGATAAATTTCTCACAGAGAGTGCCAATTGACGCAAACTAGGGTTCAATAACAATAATGCAACTAGAATCGATCAATTTAGTTCACTTACAAGAATCGTAGCAAATGTCTTGTGAAGCAAATCAGCATCCTCCACAAGCCAGACTTGCAATAGAAGCAGAGGTCCTCCTCTTACTGCCCAAGTCTTCTACTTCCAGGCATTAACTAACAACTTTTCTAACTAACTTCTAATTCCCCCACATTCTATTTATAGTGTCCATGTTAGCTACAATTATTGGATTGCCCTTTTGACATTTTCTAACTCTTGCACACTCTATTACACTTATACAATTACTGTGACCTTCACATAATACTAGCTATACAACACAATATCACTCACGCACATTCACATAGCATACACACACTTATCACACTAGAACTACTACAACACAACACAACACATCTCAACACACTACATTCACACACATTTTTATCAACTCTACTTCTAGGATTGTATCAATATATCTCTAAAAAAGGAAATGAATATTAATTCTTATATTTTCTAATCATGTTACAATTTATGAGATTATTATTGATGTACCACTATCTTTTATTTAGGAAGGTATTATTGGAAAACTTGTACAAATAAGTGGTTCTACCATATCAATGAACAAACAAGAAAGATCATTATCATTTATTCCAAATTAGTTTTTGAAATAGTTGTAGTTTGAAAGATGATAAGGTTTTCTCTTAATGAATGTTGCACTCATAGCTTGGTTAATTGTGAAAATATGACTTGAGTATGGTGATCCTCAGTTTGAAACGTGATAGCATTTAAAAATTGTTTGAAAGGGGAGAAGTGTACAATTCTTGATTTAATAGAATGGAATAGATGGATCGTAATTCACATCGATGGGTATTTGTAATATTGAATAAAACCTTTGATATCTAGCTAACTAGTATGAAAAACATTCAACTAATGGCTTATTAATCGTCTAATACAATTTTTGGGTCATAACATTTTCTCACCCTTTTTAAGAAACCTTACACCTCAAGGTTCTAAGGAAAAAAAGATTAAACAAAAGAATTACTAACTAATGTGATTTAGTAATATCCACAAATCATTATGCCAATCTATCAAATATGTTTCATCCTTGGAGACAATGAGAATGATGATGCATCCTGGCTATTTTGGTAGGAATGTCTTGATTATTCATTATCATCCAAAGTTCATCACTTGCAAGGACTAACAAACCCATATTAACATCAATGGCAGGGTCGGGGTGTAAGTGTGATTTAAGGCTCTTGTCCCCAAATGCACTAGAAATTGCATGAGGATCATTGGCTTGATGGACATCCCTTTCTTGTCGAATTTGTTTAATATCCACTATGTTCCTATTAAATGTATTGTCAAGAGAAAATTTTGGAGCCTTTAGAATTTTACTGAGATCACTTATGTCCTCTTCATTGTTATTATCATCCTCAATATTAGAATCACTTCTCACATCATTTTCCATCTCTCCAGAATGCTCCAGATCACATCCTTGCTACTTTGAACTCAAAAACAGAATGAATCTTGGTAGACCTTCTAATGATAGAACCATTGATTTATGTTGGTATCAATGTCATTTTGCCGGTCCTTGTTAGTTTATCACTGGGGTTAACTTCTTGCTTGCCATAGAAGTTGTTATCACTTGTTTCTTGATTTTCTTGGGTAATAATGCAGGTGAATCATCCTCTAATTGAGAATTGCTAACATTTTCATCAATTTCCTCCATAGCTTTGAATTCTTCTTGTAATTTATCTTATAATTTATTGAGCAAATTCTTACGCATCTTTTTTACAATTTTCAAGAAATTGAAATGAAGTCTTCTGCTGTCATTTAACAAGTAATGATTCCACCTATTGATGGTTAAGAACTAATACTTCTATCTTGAGCAACATTTCTTCCAGTTGAGGTCTTGCAACATAAATGCTAGAACAATTGCAATTGTCCATGATTCAAATCTTGATGGTTCTTTTGAAATGGCTACACTTGAGAAGTAGTAACAAGTTCCAAGGGAAACTTTGGATATTGTGACCTCTCTCAATGAAAGCACCAATGTTGCGCTCATAACTTGGTTAAGTGTGAAAATATGAATTTGGCATGGTAATCCTATTTTCGGTACTAGGTAGTCTCTAGAACATGGTTAAAGGGAGAGGGAATTCTTGATTAATTTACTAGAATGGAACAGATGAATTACAGTTTACATTGATGACTATTTTTAGTTTTGAAGAAACCCACTGAATGAAAAAGACCCAGCTAATACCTATAATTGTTTAATGCAATTTCAAGTCATAACAATGAGCCTTTAAGCCCCTACTTCATTCATAGATTCTATGAAGAAAGGATAGAATATTGACAAGGCAAATTGATCGCAACTAACTATTGTTTTGTTTATTGTCTGACTAGATTCCTAACCCAGGGCTTTGTCAGAAATTTTGATGATATTCTTTCGTATGATGACAATCTTGAAATGTGGTAAACATTGAGTGGTGTAGAATTTAGTGGAAGCTGTTGGTCAAGTTGGTTGGATACAAATTTATCCAAAAAATAGTTGATGGATACAAGAGTAATGATATTTTGGTAATATTCTGATTATATCTTAGTTCATGATGCCAACATATTTAGTTTAACAGTATTGCACCTACTTATTTTCCATTGATGTTAGTCTGGTTCTTGGAATGAGTATATAAGTCAACAACCTTGTTAGGAACTAATCTCTTTTGATATTTTGCTGCTGTTGATGTCCTAGTCAAATCATATGAGAAAAGCAGTGCAGTCTGTGATAACCCGGATAAAAGCCAGACAAATCCTTGATAGTAGAGGCATTCCCACAGTTGAAGTTGATTTGTACACTAACAAAGGAATGTTTCGTGCAACAGTCCCTGCTGGTGAACCAACTGGAATGTAAGCCTCTCAGGGTTCTTCCCCCTCTTCACTTTGCTTCTTAAGTTTCTTTCTTGCTGATTAGTGGTAGTGTAGTATATTAACTTAAAACATTTAATCTGCGCATTAGAAATTAACAGTTACCTTGAAGGATTGATTGTTGTGAAAACTTCAAAAGGAGAAAAGATAACATATATGATTGGATGGAACTCATTTTTGTGTGATGTCAAGTGTGGCTGAGTTTTCTTCTATGTTGACAATCTTTAGGTATGAGGCTGTTGACTTGCGAGATGGAGATAAGGGAGTATATCTTGGAAACAGCGTGAAAAGAGCTGTTGAAAATATAAATGAGAAGATCGCAGAAGCATTAATTGGGATGGACCCGACTCTTCAATCTCAGGTTGATCAGGCCATGATAGATCTGGACAGAACAGAAAAGAAGGTAGCTGGATGTTATCAGTATCATGCTATAAGATAGTGGCTTTTGTAACCTAGTTTATATGTTGAAGTTCTATGATTTGACATTGTAGCTATTGCTGTAACTCAAAAGTTATGGTAATTTGTATACATGTAAGACCCCCTCAAGACTTTATTGTCCTAGTGGTCTTCTTGCATTCACGTTCATGGTGAGCTCAGCTCAATTGTTGGGAAGATAGCTCATGAATTTTCTTCTCATGTAGGAACGTGCTGAAAATTTCTCATACCTGAATGTACATTTACTTTGATGTGATTTTATCTGGTCTCTACTCCTTCATTTTGTCTCATCTTAGAAACTAAATTAGCTGTCTCCATTACAAGAGCACCTCTTCAAGAATATTGTTCTCCTGGTGGTTTCCACACAAACATCTTGTTAACAATTAACTATTTAAAGTAAGGACATTCTTAAGAGTGAAGCATTTATTGCGCCTTATGTCCTTCACGTACTTGGTGATAAATAATGTTCACTAGGTGAAATCATCACACAGGGTGAACTTGGAGCAAATGCAATCCTGGCTGTGTCAATTGCTGCTTGCAAAGCTGGGGCTGCTGAGAAGGAGGTCTGGCCATTTTGCTATCAGTTAACATGTTCATTCCACCTTAAGCTATATTCCCTTTTCTGTTCTGACTAAGCAAACTGACAGATTCCACTTTACAAACACATTGCTGATCTTGCTGGGAAAACTGATTTAACTCTTCCGGTGCCTGCCTTCACTGTCATAAGTGGTGGGAGACATGCAGGCAACAACCTTAGTATCCAGGTATGATGCAGAGGTGTCTAATAAATTTTTCTGCTGAGCCGTTTTATTTTGCTATTCTGCCACTTAACAGTCTTCATAATACCAAAAGCTTACTATGGGCAGAAATTGCTTTTAAGGTGTAGCCTGACCCTGATTTTTTGGACTTGTTTATGTCATGGTTTTGTCTTTTGGATTTTCTCTTTCCTCATTTTTATTTTCAGGAAATAATGATTGTACCGGTTGGAGCAAGCAGATTTGAGGAGGCATTGCAGATGGGCTCTGAAACATATCATCACTTAAAGGTGCACTTATCATGAGAAGTTAAGATGCTTGAATCTGGGAATTCAGTTGCCATTATTATAGGTCATTTATCTCATTTTTAGTATAGGCAAAAGCTCTTTATAGATGGCCATGGTTTTGCCTTAAATTATTTTGTGATATTTCCATTTAATTCTTTAAAATCGATTAGTTGCCATGTTAACTAGTAAGGCTTATGAAAAAAAACAAAAAGGGATTTGCAAGTTGAGCTACTATATAGGTTGATCTGTCCCTTTCTTGCAAGATGCCATTGTGAACCGTCTTGGGAAAGCATTTAGCAAGTAATAATCTCATGTCTCCCAGATTTAGTGGTTTGTTATTGAGCCATCAGCTTCTATCAATTGTTGATATGTTCCCATAAGCATGTATGACGTGCTACCTGGTTGTAGCCAATAATATTGCGATGAATTTGGTTCTTATTGGCTATGTGTATGCTCATTATTGGTGTTTGTTTTTTATTTCAAATAAAAGGACAGGCTGTTATTACAGAAAAACATGGTCCACATGGTTGTAATGTTGGTGAAGTTGGTGGTTTTGCTCCAAATATTTCCAGGTTACTAGATTTGGAAGCTTATCAAGCCACATCTCCTATATGTTTTATTGAGTGAAACTTGGAATATATTCTCATAGTTATTTTTATGTTATATGACTTCTACTGGCAGCTTAAGAGAAGGCCTGGATCTTGTTAAAGAAGCAATAAACAGAACAGGCTATAGTGAGAAAATAAAAATAGCACTTGATGCTGCTGCTACTGATTTCTGCATAGGTGAGAAATCGTTTCTTTACAAGCACCTCTAATCGGTCAGCATCTGCACTTGCCAGTGGTTGATATTCACCAAGTAAATTCTCATAGGCTATCCATGGCCCAAAAAAAATAAAATTCTCATAGATTATGTCATGCTTTTGGTTTCATGTATTAGACGTTTGTTGTTCTGTACCAAAACTAAAAATCAAGATTCTTCTTTTTTGTGTATTTTATGGAAAAAATATCAGATTGGCTCTAAAACCTTGGTTGTTTTAGATACCAAGTACTGAAGCTTTTGAAATATTGAATCGAGGCCTGAACCTTTTAAAAACTTGTAATGTTCATTTTGTGCTCGTCTTTCTTTATGTGACACATACATTTGCAAAATGGATCAGTTGTCGTGATTTTGAAAAGTAATGGCATACAATTGGATATTTGAAAAGGTTTGTCATTTGATTGTATAAAACCCAAAATGTTTAGGATCAATTTGGTACTTTTATCTTTATTTAATATTTTATGATTTATGTGGTTCACCCCTTCACTCACTAGACTACACCTTAGAAATTGATTTTTCTCCTTCCGCTGTTTGCAGGCACAAAATATGATTTGGACTTTAAATCTCCTAACAAGTCAGGGCAAAACTTCATATCGGGGGATGATATGGTTAACATGTACAAAGAGCTTTGCTGTGGTATGTCAGTCCTTAAAATATCATAACCAGAGAATCTTGCATGTTAATTCTTTGAGCATGGCAAAATTATAGTTTGATTTAACATTTTCCACCTTCTTTGGGTTTAGAATATCCCATCATCTCAATTGAGGACCCATTTGACAAGGAAGACTGGGAGCACATCAAACAATTTACTGGTCTAGGAATTTGCCAGGTTTGTTTCCTTATTCTATGTCATAATACTTGGGAATCTGCTAGTGGCACATTCTCCAAGATCAGCTTTTGGGCACTGAAAACAAAGAACTATCACGTGCCAAAAATTCAATGCAGTGAGGCATTCAGAGAGGTCTTGTGGAAATTCGTGAAATTTGCAATAATAATTATTATATAAAGTGCTCATTTATTGCCTGATATAAGATTCTCCATTTTAGTTTTGAGTAGCAAGATATCCTTTATTTCCATTGCTAATTTTGTCTTTGACATATACGAGATCTAAGATTGAGTATGTAGGTTGTAGGGGATGAACTGTTGATGTCGAATCCAAAACGTATTGAGAGGGCAATTCGGGAATCAGCTTGCAATGCTCTTCTTCTTAAAGTACAATTCCTAATCACACATTGATACAAATTCAGTTGGCTGATTCTGAGCTTTATCTTATATGCACTTACCCTAACCGTTTAATGTGGATATAGGTGAATCAGATTGGGACTGTGACCGAGGCCATTGAAGTAGTGAAGATGGCAAAAGATGCGCAGTGGAGAGTGTTAGTATCACACAGATGTGGCGATACAGAAGATTCTTTCATAGCTGATTTGACAGTTGGCCTCACCACTGGTCAGATAAAAGCAGGTGCTCCTTGCAGAGGAGAACGAATAGCAAAGTACAACCAGGTCCACTTTCTTATTCACTCAATTGGAGACTTCACTATTTTTGTCTGTTGTCAGAATTGAATTATGTGAAATTTATCTGCATGCTTATATTTAAGAGGTCTTTTAAGGACAGCCTTTGGCAGACTAATAGAGAAGACCCAATTTTCCGGTTTGCTTCTTTGAAATTGTTGAAGCTCCTATTTCATACCCTGACATCATTCATTATAATTACCTTGAAGGGCATGTCTGCAAATTTAAATCCAGAGATGTGCTTTTGGGGGTATCATTTGGAAGAACCTTCACCTTAGACCAAGTTTCTTATAATACCTAAACATTTGAAATTGTAGCTAGAAATGGTGGTTGTAACTCCAAGCTCATGCGGCTTATCTAGTCTGTGTTGCGATTTACAAGTGTTCGGAAGGGATATGTGAGGTTAATATATTGCAAAATTTCTTGCAGTTGCTTCGTGTTGAGGAAGAGCTTGGAGATAAAGCGGTTTATGCTGGTGAAGATTGGAGCCTATCCTGAAAAATTATCGACAACCTAAAGGTCTTAAATATCTTTGGTCATCCTCAATAACTGGGGCGTATGGATTAAGTGCTATTAGTGCATCTTTGGTTTCTTGTGCAAGGTAATCGCGTCTTTGTCAGCCAGCCAAAGTGTTCTGGTGGAGTTGCTGGGCTACATTTGTGATTTTTTTGCGAGTCTTCTGAATCTTTAGAGAAGATGTGACTGATTGGAGACCTTCAGAAAGGGAGCGGTTGGGCAAAGGTGTTCTTTTCTTTCTTTTTTGTTTTTTTTTTGGGGTGGGGATGGGGCGGTTAGAGGGCATAGGTGTTTAATTTGACAGTTTTGATCATTTATAATTAAACCAATGCTCATGGGACGCAGTGTTAAAAGGGTTTTCTCTCTCTCTCTCTCTCTTTCCCCTTCAGTGACTTTTGCTTGTTTTCTTAAAACTGCACAAACAAATTATGTTTGTCATTGCATAACGATTTTTTTTTTAAGATAACATTTGGGATTAAACTAGATAAAAATGTTTATTATATCATATTTAGTTTACATAGTATTGTAATATAAAATTTTGTACTCTCTTTTTTATATACACGGAAGATACTCGTTATATTTTAATATTTATATTCTTAATATTGTTGAATATATATTTCAATTATATTTTTATATTATTAAAAATATAATTTGAAGGGATTATTAAATTCATAAAATTAAACAAAGTATATATAACATTAAATAAAAGCTGTGGTTTTAAAAGATTAATTATTTATATTATAAAAAAATAATTTTTTGTAATATTTAATAAGAATAATATTAATTAACTTGATATTATAATATAAAAAGGTGTTTTTAAGATGTGGGATATTTTTGTTTTCATCTCATAATATAAATAGAATAAAATTTAGATTTTTCATTCGTTTTTTGTTTAATCACTAAATAAAGCTACAAACTAATTAATCAGCGGATAAAATCTTTTGATTTGTCTAGTCCAATACCGAAAAAATTGAATAATCAAACACTAGATGAATTTATACCCTAGTCGCATGTAGCATATTGCTAATGTCAAATTGAATTCTTTTATTGTGTTGAATCAACAAGTGGACGGCATGTTCGCCAAAGTGTCCAGGGTGCTTCCTTTTGTTATGAGAGGCGTACACATGTATGCTTTTCCAGCTTCGTTCATATTCCTGTCAAGACGGTACAGGACACTTGACACTTGACACTGATGTGCGGTACAGGACACTTGACACTAGAAGAATAATAGGGAATCCTGTACCCTAAGATAGCCTAGGCGCATCATTTTGCCAGATTGAATGAATGGGCTAAATTCATTAACCTAACCCCATGTTTATTTTTTCGGTAATAGAAGGGTCTTCCATATCCGCACACGGAACATTATGTTTTTATAAAAAAATTGGACCGAACTGTATGCACTCTTCCCCTCTAAAAGAAGAAAAGGGTTTTGCTGTCATAATTAAATCATATTTCAGAGAACAGCACACGGTGTCAAAAGTTCTAATTTTGCTAATCTGAGTAAAGATCAATCCAATCCACCTCTTGAGCTTTTGATCGAAAAATTTTAGAACATGTGCTTCAGATTTCATAATGGTCAACATTTGGGCTTTAAGATCCGCCCAAAAGGGCCAACAATTGAATTGCATCATGAGGTGAATAATGGAGGATCACAATACAACAACATATGATAATATTTACACTTTTTTGACTGCAAGCAGCAGCAACAATAACATAACAAAATTGATACCCACAGAGAAAATGTGGCTTTACACTTATCTTGCTTGCCTTCCCAATGGTGCTTATCTGGGATCTCTCTCCTTCAATAGAGAGTTAGCAACCATGAAGCAAGACCTACCTCCCGGCTAAAACTAGGGAAGAAAACTAATAACCCATTAAATAAACCCCACCTCAGACTGATTTAAATACATACCTCATCTGGACTTAACAACGTACATTTTGAAAGAATTAAGGGAATTGACCGATACGGTAAATCATGCCTCCTGAGGTAGCAGCAGGCCTGTAACTTCCGTTTGTTTTTATTTTCTCTAATCTTTTCTAGTTTTTAGAAAACCGTGTTCCACAATGCTTGTCCACCTTCTCCACACCGCCGGTGAACATCCTTGATTCTCTCTACAGATTTGCAAATACCACTGCAGCTCCAATCATAAGAAGCAACACAGATGTTGCCCACCTGCGCCTTCCACTCACAATCTGTAGAAGCAGTTGACATTTGCCAAAAACATTTAATTTATCTAACAAGGCTCTCATGGCATAATGACACGATTACTATTGTCCTGCTAAAGACATGGTTATCAACTCATCCCTTCCTCCCCTAGAAACTACAAGACATATGTTGTTCAAGAACGAAAACAAGGATTCACTTAACTGCTAGATATTCCTTATATAATATTAGCTTTTAAAGAGTTGTTTGCAACAAGGAACCAGTAATTTGCTTTAACGTGTTCAGCGAGTGACAATTGGACCAATCACCTCTGCTGACAGTTAAGAGTCGGTTATAAAGAAACTGATGCAGTGATGAATATACCTGGTGGTGTACCACAGCATAGTCTGCGATCATCGATATGCTCAACATTCAACCCAATGAACCAAGATCCCAGAGAGACATCTTCATTTGCGTATTTATGCAGAATGTGCCTACAAGAATGATTCACCATCAACATAATTTCATGGCACAGGCAAGCAAACTCAAAAAACCATGTCAAAAGCACGTCTCTGATTAATTCTACAAGAAAGGATGCCCAGAAATCCAATTTGTTGCTGATTTTTAAAACCCAAACACCCCACCCACCACCAACCCCCACCCCAAAAAAAAAAAAGAAGTAAGATCTTAGGGTGTGATAAAATAACAAAAAATTATAAGGGGAAGGATTCAAAATTGTAGTTGGTTGGTCTCTAATACCTTAGAATAGTAAATAACTAGTATGATAATGAAATAGGTTACATGGAATTAATCAAACATGACAAAAAAACATTGATAGATTCCCTCTAAGACGAGGAACTTACTGGTTAATAGATATGTAAGTAGCCAGATCTTTGGAAATGGCATATAACTGTCCTGTAGCATGACGGAAATACTTGTTTCCTGTGCCACCAAACTTCCAATGCTCAGGTTCATGGTATTTCACTCCCCTATCAAATTAAGAAAGTCAATAAGGGGTTATAAAATGAAATTTACGGCTTCATCTCAAAATAGTATGATTAACGTAATCCATTGCCTACTTTTGAGCGAGGACAGGACCAGACTTCATGCATCCAATATATACCCTAGGCTTTGACCGATGCCTGGCTAAAGTTGCTCCTAGTGTTGCTGCAAAAGGACAACAAAAAATGTCTGCATCAAAACTTATTAAAAACCAGGAATCTTGTACAATGTTCTCACAACCATTTAGTTAATCTAGTAAAAGACAACCATGTATGCACAAAAAGCCAATTATACTGTAAACAGCTAGAGCTAGAATACCATTTTAGTCGTAAGCATGCAAAAATGCGTTGTAAGTTTTCTAAAACACAACCTGGTGCTACATCATTAAAGGAGGAGGAGGAGGAGGAGGAGGGGGGGGGGGGGAACGAAAAACAAAAATCCAAATCCATTCTCTCTTTATGATCTAAACGGAGGAGGATCTATATCACTAATCTTACCTATATTTACATGGACATCATCATCCACTTTGACATAGAAGTCAGCATCCCACAAAGCCACAGCAGTTGTAAAGTATGTCTTTGTCTTGGCTGACAATTCAAGATAACCCTCAACATGCTCCTGCTTGCAATGTATTATAAAGGCATAATAAGTAATAACAATCCAGTATTTAGATGATAGAAGAAAGCTTTTTCTAATTGTATCCCAAAAACACACATGTCTGCAATTAACATAGTACCAGCCGTAAAAAGTCTCCATGCATATTTTCCTCAGCTTCAATAGCTCTATCAAGGATACCACCAGAGGTCGCACTGAAATTTGAATCTCAAGTTCAGTGAAAATCAGGTTTCCACAGTCAAATTCTCATGGCAGTACCTAAATCAGTGCAAATAGAAAATATGCAAACTGCTACATATACACATATTTACCGCTAGGTATTACTATTTACTAATTACCATTTAGAGGGATTTCAACCATGCCATCTCACAAGTTGATAGACACCTCTATCCAAGTGGTTGATGCCTATCCACCTATCTTCTGGCAATTTAAGTGTTGAAAGACAATTTGCTAAACATATCACTGTTCCGTGTTAGATACCTCAATTGATTTAAAACTAGGGACCATCTCATGTCTGTTATAGGTAAAGTATAATCTTTTGCAAGTAGGAGCAACAGATCCATGATTTTCTCCTTTCAAAATCATTATGATTTAACATTTTGCGTTACACATTAGATTATGCAATGATTTGAACATTGCAGACAGAAACCAATGGAAGATATTTTGAATCAGTGACAGTTTGCACAAATAAATAATTCAAAAACATTTCTTTGAGAAAAATATTGCTAGTAATTACCTATGGCCTATAACAAAGCGGATGATGATGCCTTTTTCCTCAAGCTTCTTTCTTTTATCACCTGATTTCAAAAGTCATAATTAGGATCAGAGGCCAGACTTCATGGAATCAAAGTGCTCCTGAAATTGAAAATTCAAGCAAACCTTGAGGCATCCAAGTTGCACGAACTGAATCTCTCCTTTTTCTGCTGCTAAAAGCAGTATTGATGCCAATAACCATCAAATATTTTCTCTTAACTAATCCGGTAGTGCCCACATCTTCAGATATAGGAGAACCATTAATTATAGATTCTTGGTTGGCCCTTGCAGTGGCTAATTCCATTTCCAGGTTTGATATTGTTTTTTCCAGACCTCTGCATTTTCATGCAGTGGTAAGTTAGAACCAAAAAATAAAAAAAAAAAACTTGCACCAAGTGTTCATCTTTGATGGAAATAATTGGATCAGATGGTTTGACAGAAATGTGATGGCTTTAACTAAAATCAGGTAATTTTTCTTGACTGAACAGTGCTCCATGAAAGTTTTATGACGAGAGAATTAGAGTGTAATTCTCCATGAAGGCAGAGAGAAGCTTACTGCAAATCATGGTGGGGCTTTAACAAATGCCCTTTAATGCCTGTTGAACGAGACTTTTCATCAATCTGACAAAACAAAGAACACTCTAAATAGCTAGAAACTTCAAAGACAGAACTGACAGATAGAACCACAGAAAAAAAGGAAGATTTCAGGCATTTCCTCTATGTCATGCCATGGGCAAGTATATGAAATACAGAAGATATTGACTTATATATTCGTACACACGCTGCCCTTATGCGTGAGTATTGTATAGATGAAACCAAGAAACTCACATTCTTTGAACCACAGTCCTCTGAAACTATCTTTAGCTTCTCTTCCATTGTAGCTCTCCTGGGCATATCTTTCACATCTGGTATTGTCGACATCCTACATTGCCAAAAAAGAAAAAGGTCCAACTGAAACTCCCAACACTTGAAAGTCATGTTTTCTTTTTTCCAATTGAAGAATTAAGCACTTTAAGTTCAATAAAGCTAGACAAACAGCCCATACACTTCTGGCTGAAGCTTCAAGGATGCATTGATTTCTTTTCTCACAACAGAAGCTACTCAATGACCGCAACGAGATTACCATAAGTAGGGTTGTACACTAGTTGATCTCTGGAAAATACCTTGAAAAGTCAAACCTAGAGCCCATTCAAACCCATGTCTGTTTAGCTCGAATTCTTCAAAAAGCTACTAGAGTAGTTCAACTTATACTCAAAAGCTACTAAAACATGTAGACCCCGATTTAAATCAATTTTATAATTTGAGCTCAACTTAAACCTACTTAGATAGCCCGAGTAATAATCAAGAAGCTACTCAAGTAGTTCATGCTAAAGTCAATAAGCTAATAGGGTAGCTCGAACAAGAATTGATAGATAAGCTACTCAAGAAGATCAACTTCAAACAAATATAAAGTTGAGCCCGAATAGTTTGCAAGCAACTAGTAGTGATGGTCAAAGGATAAAGGTAGGTACCGCAGGACAGGATCCATCCAACTATAAAATTTATGATGTTGTATCCAGTCTAGATTTATAATTAAGTCTATGTAACGCAATCCTCCTTTTCTTTTTCCTTTTTCTTTTAGGCCCTAGGAACTTTACGTGGTCATGGCAATACTAATTAATAACATCATTAAGTTGTATTACTCTACTAAATGGAAGAAAACCAATGATTACTCATCCGAACTCTTCTTATCAAACTCAGTGAAATCTCAACCACAAGATAAAGTAAAAAGAACAAACTAGCTTAAGGATCAATAATACATTAGAAAAAAATAAATAAAAAAATAAATAAATAATAACAATGGAATCAACCAACCCACATAACTAAATTTCAACATGAACCTTAAAATCCGAATTGGCAAAATTAACACTAAGATTTAAAAATCAATAGAAAAACATAATAAAAATGCTGATTTAAATCTAAAAATAGAAAGGAGGAGTGAATTACCTATCAGTGAAGAACATCCCAGCACAAAAACAAGCTATACAAAGCAAAAGGGTCAGTCTTTTAGACCCCAAACTCTTGTAATTATACTCTATTCCCCTACTCTTACTTGACATCATCCCTCTTCTTCTACTTCTTCTTCTCTTCCTTTGTTTTCTCCTCTAATTGAAGAGAAAAAAAAGAATAGAATGAAAATCGAAGCAAAACCCAGTTCAATTCAAGACTAAAGTCGTCGACGTTACTCGATTCAGATCCAAAGTGTTAACATTTTAATTATGGAAAGTGGGAGAGTGAGTAAGTGAGGAGTCGCTTGGTGGGTGTTGTGTTGTGTCAACGGAAGTAGTTGCATTTTGAGTGTCGGTGGTGTCACCTCCGGTTCAATTCAACTTGCAGGAGAAATTAAAAATTATTAAAAAATAAAAATTGAGGTGGGAGTTCGAAGTTTTAGTGGTTTAGAAGAACTTACTCTTTACCCATTTTTATCTTGCTTTTATCAAATGATGGAAAAATGGACGAGCTTGCACCGTACAAAAAAAAAAAAAAAATAATAATAATTTGAGTTGTGATTGAGAGATCCATATTGGAAAAAAAAAATTAAAAAATGATTATTATATGGATTTATGAAGCCATAAAGATACATTATATAATATAATGGAGCAAAATATAATATTAATATACGTTATTCGGTAGTTACTTATTTTTTACTATTTTGACATGCTTTCTTAGCACTTTTTCCTTTGAAAAATATGGAGAAAGCTGGAGAGTGGAATTCTTTATTTGTATAGCATGCTATTAGTTTCGATAAGCTTTTGCATTTTGTGATTTTAGTTATTGATATTGTGTGAAGATAAAAGTATAGGACTAACTTTTTCCTATTCAATATATCTTTTCTACATGTCGATTTGTACAAAGAATAATCAAATGTATCGCGAAAAGCTATTGTATAAACAAGATGAGTTGAAGGCGTTTTTTATGAAACATGAATTTTTTGCATTTTTTAAAACTTTATAAAAAATTAATAAGATTTCATTATTTGTTATCAAAACTTGATCTATAGGATTCTTAATCTTAACAGGGAAGGTTTTTATAAGATTGAAAGGCTTCTATAAATATGAATTTTTGCAAGGTTTAGATAGAATTAAAGTGATAATAAAATAAAATAAAAAATTAAGTAAGACGATCATTATCTTTATCGAGTAGAAATGATTTATATTACGAATTGCTTCGATTAAAGTACAGAACGATTGACATGTCCAGGTAGCTGATGATTATTTTTATTTTCATTACACATGGACATTGTGATGATTGGGCTAATCAAAGGCCCTCATCAATCGGCCTAAAATTCCGGCGCACTTTCTCGTGTTATTGATAAGTTCTCCTTATTGAGCTATATCACAATACAAATTGATAATTAAATATATTAATGTAATGTAGAATTTACATGGGTATGGGTATGTATAGTATATAAGTTAATTGTAAATATTTTTATTAATATATATTTTATTTATTGAATTAAGTTTGCCATCAATTTCTTTTTTATAATCGCAAATTTGATCTTCAATCTTGTAGGGTATTATTCTATATAATTTTAATCAAGTTTCACTGATCAAGTATTCTTTAACAACCCTCTTAGTTGCTTCTCTAATTATAATTTAGTAGTATAATAATTAATGTTTTAATGGAATAGATCGATTTGAGTCTCTTTTTCGTATGTATAATTGAGAAAAAAAAATCAAATATATCGATTATAAGATTAAGTAAATAAATATAACTAAAGACTCAAAATTTTTTTTCAACGACTTCAAAGTTATTTGTTAGTACACTCCAATTCCTCCTTAAAATAATAATTTTACGCGTATTGCATAATTTATGTGAGCTTAAAAGATATAATCCTTATTGATTCCATGCAGATAGCAAGTTTTATTTGTAGAAAACTTGTGACATGTAGAAAAATAAAATATTGCCAATATTGATAACATGTAATAATTAACGTTACATGCATAAAATCGAATTAACAGGGCTTTCCTTTACGGGAAAACAATTAAATAACAAGAGTGGACTTACCTAATTATAAAAGGTAATTCTTTAGAATAGACGGAAAAAATAGTTTGTTAAATCTCGAATGCCATAGATCTCTATCGATTTTAGGAAAAAAAAAATTATATAATTACAAGTTACATTAAAAAAAATAATCAAAATATCAATATTGTATTGCATTTTAAAAATACAATATTACTAATTGTAATGTAATATAGGTATTATACTAATATATATTTTGAAGATACAATATTAATATAAATAACTATATAATATTTTCAAGATACAACATAAGTTTAAAATTTTAGTAATTATTTTTGTATAATTTGTATTTTGGTTATTTTTTTTAATTTTGATTATAAATAAGTAATTTTTTGTTAAATCTCATAAAATCCGCGTGAGAAAATTTATAAGTTGTTTAGAGAAATAGCATAATTTTACTCTTTTCTTATCTTTTATTGTAAAGAACTTGTGCTCTCTTCCTCCCATGTTTCTTTTTACCTAAATTTATACCAGGGTCTCTTGTAAATTTTTATATGACTCTGTTTTTTTGGTCTACTCTCCTTATTTATATCTGTGAACTCCGAGTTCATTCATTGCTTCTTTTGCACCATCAACCACCCTTTTAAAGAGAAGAAAAACAAGGTTAAAATATGAAAACAAGAATATAGAAGCAAAATGTTCGTGAAAATGACTTAGACTTTAGGTCATGTTTGATTATTAGAATCGAACAAAATAAAAAGAATTAGATAATATAATGCAAAACAAGTATAGAATAATACGATCTTATTATATTATATTTTATGCATGCGATATTAAATATAGATTTTCGTGATTGAAAATTTGAAAAAATATATTAAAAATTAAATATTATGATTTGAGAATTTGATATGGGTTTGTTTCGAAATTTTAAGCATATATTTATCTTTGTATTATGTAAAATAAACTTTTATACTTTTATCCAATATTTTAGGTTTTTTTTTTTTATCCAATACCATAACTAGTTATGCAAACTCAATAGAGAATAAAATATTTCGTACAAGTTAATATTACTAAATTTCAATAATCAAATGATACCTTAGTATGTCTGAAATCAAAACCATTATAACGTAGAATGACAATCATTGGACTTGAATGCTAACTTTGTAATTATGAGGAACACACGTTCGACGTACATTTGTTTCAAAAGGTGACAACCCAATTTACAACGTAAGAACATTTGGAAACTCCAACATTCATATTATCTTGACTACAAGTTCTCTTTCTGGTTTAGTGTTACCTCCACGCTCACTCATCTCCACCACCACACACATAAAACCAAAAAAAAAAAAAAAAGAAGCTATAATATATAAAACTTTCATGATAAATAAATAAAATTTGAAACCCGGGGAAACAAACGTCATGATTTGTTGTTTCCTGGCTGTACCATGTACGTGTGTTTGGTACACGTAATTATAAACAAGGAAGATAGGGACAGGTGACACCAGTTCTTGGTTGCCGTGTGGACGTCTGTGGTTTTGTCATGGTTCCATCCGACATTGGGGTTTTCTCTTTTCTTTTTCTTTTTGTTTTTATTTATTCTCACTGATATTCCATCGATTTAATTTCGATTGGTTTAGTTTAATTTGAAGTAGGGTTTTCGCTCCTTTAAATAAATGAATTTATTAAAATTCAAAGTATCTTAAACTATATATCTTAGGTTTAGTATAAAGGAATGGTTTGAAATAAAATAAAATAAAAAAATATGATGGTAAATTCTTTTCCATATCTAAAAATATATATGAAATAAAATATGTATATAATATTAATTGTGAAAATATTATTAAATATTAAATATAATAATTAAATTAAAAATTAAATAATTAATTTAATTAACAATAATAAATATGAAGAAAATATGAATAAAACTTAAAATCACGATTTCGTTTCGATTTATTCACTTGTACTAAACACAATATTAATGTGCTAACTAGCTAAAAGACGTGCATGAGTTGGTTTTTATGGATATTCACACAAATATTTGTGACATGAAAATCTTGTAGCACAATATTACCCTTTAAATCTTTTTTTTTTCTTATACATTTGTCCCTTGAATTTATAGATTAGAGAGAGATTAACTAGTCCATTTCTAGTGTCCATGACACAATAAATTTTCAATTTTAGGTAAAACTTTTAGCTCTAAATAAGCATAAAACTGTGCAGCCTGCAAGGGGAAAGTGCAGGCTATAAAGGAAAAAAAATTAACTTCTTAATTGCTCTTGACTACATATTATAAATAAAGCACTTCACATCATATATTAATCTTGGTGAACTTTTATTTTCTAAAGGAAAAATAAACGTTACTCTTCCCGATAAATACATACACAAAATGGGAGAGATATATGTCTCTAATTTTTATTAAAAAAATAATTACATCAATATAAATTAGATAAAAAAGATTATCTAAATATCATATAAAATTAGTGTCTTATTTCCAACATGAGATATAACATTGATATTTAGATTATCTTTTTATATAGTTGGTGTCGTCCCAAAAATCTTTTTAGTATTGACTGAAGAGGAATTGGGCTTCGCATAAATAGTGAAGCCTGCAAAAGTGAACACAGTAAGAGAATGCTAAGGGTTACTTGGCAAAATAACTTCAATGCTTAAGCCAGTTACAAATATTTGGAGAGTATGAGAGTTTGAGAGCAATTAGCAAGCTTAAGTATACAAATATTAAGTAGTTTACTATTAAGTGATAGTCTTGTATTTATAGAGAAGCGACACTGAAAATTGGAGAGCTTTAAGTGGAAAGAGCCATTTTTGCAAGTTTTTGAGAGTAGGATCATGGTCTGCAATATGCCTCAAATATGTAGGAGGTGGTTGCTTGACTTGGTCTCCTAGTCTTATCTAGAGTCTTTTAGTCATTAGAGGCCTCATTTAGCTAATTAGATTGTATTCTAAGCTTGGGCCAAGGACAACTGGTTATAATCTGTAAGCTACATCAGGTTGGGATGGGTTTGAGAAGCTTATGTCTAAAAGGTCCTATGAACACTTGCCTCCCTATAATCTAGTTGCCATAATGAAGGTAAGGAGAGGGGGAAGATGGGTTTCTTAGGCGTGTAGTTGATCTGGTCAAGTGAAAGTCAAAGGTGAAGACGTTTGATCTGGTGTAGGGTCAATGTGAAGATGTTCAAGCTACATGGAGCCAAGGCGGGGAGGTCCGGGTTGATATAAGGCCGAGGTAGAGACATTTGAGTTGACTAATGCGGGGGCTAAGTAGGTGTGACATATCTAATCAAATTATAATAGAAATCAGTCCCCTAAACTGATCATATGTAGCCAAGCTCAGGACTTCAAGGACTTACACAAAGAATACTAGATTGAAACTATATCTAAGATAAGGATTCCTATTCCGAACCGATCCCCTGCCGGCCTGACTCACAAACCTTTATGTGTGCTAAACTTGCTCCTACTTAGTAACTATGCTATGATAGGACATTTGAGAAGACAGCTCCAAAACTATTCGAGCTGAGCTCCTAAGCCAATCACAAGCATCCGATCCTAACTTAAATTGACTATTATCATACCCCAAAACGGTAGAGTCATAATAGTCCCACTATACAAACCATTCTAAGATAAAAACCGGTCATATAGTTGTTATCTTAGACTTAATTTATACAAAGTGTCTACAACTAACTCGCTTTGAAGTAAACAGTTCATAAATTAAGTATATTTTTTACCTATGAACTTAAGAAAGATACATACTTATATTGAAATAACTTGAGTATCTTTACAAGATTTAGCAACTTAAACCTAATCTACTTAAGTAATTTGTAAATTAATACTAAAAGCTTTCAAAAATAATCTATACTTAAGAGTATATCCAATATTCAGTTTTTATCCTCACTCATCAGGATCCCGCAGTTGTTAACTTTAAGGTAAATGTAATCCGCTTCTTAGTTAGCATCTGCAATAAAGTCTATAGAGATGTGAGCAATCACAGCTCATTAAGTTAGGATGGAGACTTAAAACCATATAGCAAACACAAACAGGATTATCAATCAAATTATCAGGTGCAATGCATGCTCAAGTAAATGCCATCGCACGACGTTATCCGCCCTATCATGAAATTAGAGAAATTATACTCTCTTTAATCTAGGTTGAGGAGTTTTTGTTAATGTAACAGTTCACGACCAAACTTAAGATTGTGCGATGGAGACACTGCTCCTCCGACAATTACTTTCGAACCATTGACTTCACCTTTGCCACGACCTCCTTACTTGTCACTTAATTTGATTAAGGATGAATAAAAAATCAATTATGTTATCCAGTACTATCCCTTTCGAAGTGGCCAGTATTTGGCTAGAGAATCCTAATGTTCTCCTAATGACTTGCTATGCAAGTCTGATTTAGATTTATGAGTCAAATATTTGGTTAAGTTTATTTTAGGATGATCAATCATTTTATATAACTCACATAATACAAGTCAAAGTAACACATCAACATCATCTCATCAGCTCAAAACAAGCATATATGCATAATCAACTATTTAACAGGCACAGTCAAGTACAATTTCAAATATATGAGTACAACAAATTAGTACTCCGAAATACAGCAATGTATTAATCCCAACTTACTTGATATCCTTGGTTGCTCACTTAGCCGATCGCAGGTCGATTCGTCTTTATGTGTCTTATAATATATAATATAAATACATTTTCAGTATTTATATCTTAATGATATATATATGTATATTGCAGACACTTAATTTTTATCTTCTTTTATTTTTCAAATTAGGTTATTGGGTCCTACATTAGAAAAAATTCAAAAAAATAGAAAATTAAAGAAAACCTAAAAAAATGAAGAAATTTAAAAAAAAATAGGAATTCTATAAAAATACAAAACATAGGAAAATAGGAAAAAGTACAAAAAAAAAGAAATTTAGAAAAAAATACAAAAAATGGAAAAATTTAGGAAAATATATAAGAAATTTGAAAAGTTACAGAAAATTTAAATAATAAGGAATTTAGAATATAATAAATATTTTAGGTTGTTTAAATAGAATAGGATTTTAATTTAAATAAATTTGAATAAAAAACCGTTGAACCTGAGTTTAAATTTAAATTTAAATCTAGTCTGAGTTGACCTGGTCCATATGTGCTTAATTACACATATGAACAAGACATAGGCCAATGGCCTATTGGTTAAACACATGGATATCATATTAGCATTGAGCATAAGATCTTAGGTTCGAAGTTTGGCAAAGGTAAGGAGGCTTTTTTCTTATTTTTTGTTTTCAATTACATCAGAGACTACCACATATCAGTATCTAATTGTGCCACATGTTTTGATATGTGTCAGGATGGGATTGGACGACGTGTTGACGTGGTGCCACGTGTTTAGCCACATGGCATTCCACGTCAATCGCCATGTGTTACGTAATGACATGTGGCACATTGGGGTTGGCCGACACAGCTAACGTGGCGCCATGTTAGCCCATTTTTTCCCTCCCCTTCTTTCCTTTTCCCTTCATTTTCCTCTCTTTCCCTCGTTTTTTTGTAGATTTCTAGCACTTTCCTTTTCAGATATGCAACTTCAACATGATTTTTGAACCTTTTCTTATTGCAATTTCGCCAAATCAATAGTGAAATTACAAACTAGACATAGCCTGCTATGAATCGAGCCCTTTAACACATCTAAATATAGTCAAAGGAGCATTCAATTTGAGCTCTAAAAATCGGGAAAACGCAGTTTTTCTAGGCGTTCTTCATTAATTTGATCCGAGCTTTTCATGTTTTTTAGGAACAATTCGAGTATAAAAGGAGCTTCGGGGAGTTTATACAGACAAACACAAACAATTCACAAGCTGTAGAAAACTTACAAGCTCTCTCTCTCTCTCTCTTCTTCGACTACTCTTTCTCTCTTTACACCTACGGCACTCTCTCTTTCTTTGTTTTTTCTCCTTTAAGCCCCCAATTGGTTCACACTACCACCATAACTAGATTCCCTAGCCACCAGCAACTAAGCCCAACCCATTTTGATCGCCGTTGTAGCCATTAGCACCCTCCATTGCTGAGCCCTAACCATCGTACCCCCGATTATGGGCTTGAGCAGCTGAAGACAGCTACCATTTACCCCTGCATCACACTAGTGATCAAATGAAGACAGCTGCTATCTACCTTCGTGTCACGCGCGTAACCAGTTGAAGCCCATTGATCATGCCTGTGATCCCTTCCAGGCGACTACTTCAGCCGATTTAACCTGATCCATGATCGACCCATCCGACCCGCTCCAGGTCCGACCCACGTACCCACTATGTCTAAAGTCCAGTTTCCTTTTTTATTTATTATTTAGTTACTGTTGTTGTGTTATTTATTTATTTATTTTTATTTATTTATCATGAATGTAAATGTACTAATAAAGAAGAAAAAAAAAGGAAAAATAAAAATAAAAAAGAAAATGGAAGAAAGAAAAAAAAAAAGAAAAAGAAAAAGTAGTTTATTTGGTTATTTATTTTTAGTTTAATAAAAATAAAAATAAATAGAAATAATAAAAAATAAAATAAAACTAAAATAAGTAAGTTCATAAGTTAAAGAATAAAAATTGTTTTTGACACTTAGAAAAATCAAGTTTTCAAAAATAAAAGTAAAAATAAATTAACCTTTTATAAAATTAGGGTCCTTTTTCGATTTTCTAAAAATAAAAATTTCAATTCAAGACCTTCCTTTTAGAACTTTCCTTAAATAAACCAAATCGAACTAAAGACATAAATCCAATTGTTTTTCCAAAATTAAAATGTGTTCCACCTACTAAAGTTTTATAAAAAAAGGAACTGCATACGTTTGATCCCGAATAGCGGGTAAGTAGGCACCTACAGGGAGACAATAAAAAAAAAAAAACTAATTTCCCTTTTTCTTTAGTTTAGATCATTTTATTTATCTAATTAGAGTAACCAATAATCAAGTTTTGTCTTTCAAAATTAAAATGTGATTTTTAAGTTTAATTCTAATTTTAGAAAGTCTATGGTATCAGTAAAGGTTTAAAATTCCTAACTCCCGGATCTAGATTCTTTGGTCTTCAAAAACCATTTTGTAAAATTAGTTTTAATCGTTAGACTAGTGACTAAGTTATAACCAATTTACCCAATTGGTTATAACTTAACTATTTTTCTAGACTCTGGTCGGTAGCAACCCCAAAGTTGTTTTAAAAACAAAAAGGAATGATTTTTTTTAAATCTTAGTCGATGATCAGTATTAAATGGGTAGGGTTTAGTACTGATTGGTTTAAAAAAGGCTTATTTTATAAAAAGAATTGAGAGAGTGAAAACCAAGCTTGACAGCTTGACGACTACATTAGGGAAGTCAAAAGGGTTAATTATTCGGCTTTCCAAAATTAAAAATAAACTCTAAAAATCACCTTATTACAGTTTATGTACTTATTCATTCTTTGTTTGTATCATAACTGCACTAACGTCTTTGCAAGTTTAGTTTTATTTATTTTATTGTTTTGAAGGGGGGATTTATTTCTTGTAATTTAAATATATGATAGATACTGTTGAACCTGAGTCGTCTTAAGACTTTAGGACGGGGAGCCATTGTATAAGTTCTGAGCATAGTGGGGTAACTACCGTTCGTAACCGATTAGGCTACCTCACTTAAATTTCAATGTGACCAAGGAACCCTTTTGTAAGAAATGCGTAAGGTTACAGAGTTTAAGAACCTTTAGAATTCACCCTTCTTGCGTACATTCTTCAGGGTTTAGAAAATAGCTAATGAGGCAGCATTGTTATAAAATAGAAAAAGAAAAGATAAACTTAAAACTTTTTTCTTAGAGTTCACTCCCAGCTTTGGTTTATTTGTCTTGCATATCATACGCATAAGGATATGGGGGATCATTTGTTGCATCAAAGATGCATGGTAGATGCAGTCAAACCCAAGCCATCTTAGGACCTTAGAAGAGGGGCTATTGTGTAGACTCTGGGTGTTGTGATGTAACCACGGCTCGGGGTTGATTAAGCCACTTCACCTAAGTTTAATGTGATTAATGAAAGTGTTCTTTAACAAGCGAGATCATAAAGCTTAAGAACCTTTTCAAAACCTACCCTAATTGCATATAATCCCTCCCAAGCTTGAGTTAATACACTACCTTTAAGAAATTGCAACCTTACCGATCATTTGAGAGTTTTAATGCAATCAAGTTCTTGAAAATAACAGTAGGGTTGCAACTTGAGAGGGTGATGTATTAACCCAAACAATCCCAACACCTGCATGTTTCCATGTGCTTTCTTTTGTACATTAATGATTGATTGTTGTTCATGAAATATGTAGAACTAAAAATGGTGGGTAACCAACAAGAGAATAATCAAAGATTGCCGGTTGCCCTAGAAATCCATGAGTAGCTGCTATAAGCTGAATCTACTTATTGGAAGCAAAGGGCTATGCTTGCTGAGGCCTTTGACAGGGCCTTGTTAGCTTGAGTTGAAAAAAGCGAAAGGACTATAAATTAGGCTTTAAAAATGCTGGACAACATTAAAGCCCAATTGCAAGAGTTAGATTAGAAACTTTAGATGTAGTTGAAGGACTTTAAGTTTCATGTACTCCCATCTTTCCAAAATAATTTTTGTTTCTCTCTTTATTCATCCTCCATTCTTTTCTTCTCTGTAGACAATCCTTCAATAGAACTTTTCATTCTCCCTTACTTAAGGAAGTAAAATAAATAAATAAATAACAAAAAAAATAATAAAAAAATTCCACCATTTTTATTTGGTTTCTATAAAATAAAGTTTTATCTTTCTTTCTCTAAAAAAAATGAAAAGAAAAGTTGCCAATAGCTATAAATCATTATGGGCCTAAGGAGCCAACATAAGCTCATACCTTTGCCTCACTCAAGTAATCAACCCAAATACTTGGTTTTCAAACCACACAAGGTCCCTCAACCTATTAAGGAAACCAAATATGAGCCCTTTGGCCCATTGAAGCCAAACATGAGCCCTTTAGCCCATTCAAGCCAAATATAAGCCCTTTGATCCATTCAATCCTAAACACGAGCCCCTTGGCCTATTCAACAAACATGAGCCCTTTGGCCCACTCAAGTAGCCAACCTAAACACTTGGCTTTCAACCCACACCAGATCCTTCAATCTATTAAAAAAGCCAATACGAGCTCTTTCCCTCATCTAATCTAAACATAAGCTACTTAGCCAACACTAACTTAGGGCCCATTCAGGTAACCTACCCAAATACAGGCTACTTGGCTAGGCATTCATCTTAAATACAAACATTGGGCTCATCCAATTAGCCTACCCAAACACAAGCCACTAAGCTAAGTAGCCAATTCAAACATAAACCATGACCCATCAAGGTAGCCAATCTGAGCATAATCCTCAACCCTTAAAAATAACCAAGCTAGGCTAAAACCCTTAATCTGTTTAGAAAGCCAAGCTTAGTCATAAACTGAACCAAAACACAAAGTCAAATACTGGGGCATGATTTAAGAAACTAGGGGGCAAAACCTGATCCTAGGCAAATAAAAAAATAGACTCCTCCTTAAGAAACCGGTAACTCACCTTTTGAAAAGTTTAGGATGAGAACAAGCAGACTATATCCTATACACTAACCCTCCAAACACTTTGAGAGGTTAAGCAATACAAAGGTAATGATACTTTGGACTCATTTCTTAAAGGAGTTCCACTTTGAATGTGATAAGTAGATTAAGATGAAATTAGACATTTATTTCTCAAATCCCAAATACAATCATCTCTTGTTTATCCAGTGGGACCTACTTGAAGAATTTTTCAAATTGAAACCCTGGCAAGAACCAACCTACAATAGGGCAATTTAGAGGTTAGGGCCATTGATAAGGAGAAAGGGATTAAAATTGGTTTGTACTTGCTTCAATAACGTTAAATTCAAAAGCAAATTTCATTTCTGATAAGTTATGTTTTTTGAAATTGGGAAGAGCCACATCCTTTTTAAACATTTTGAGCTTTTACTTACCTTACCCAAGCCCATACAACAAAAATTAATGAATTTAGGACCCTAAATTGCTTAAGAGGTAAAAACTTGGCAATGGAGACTTGGGGCAAAAAAAAAAAAAAAAAAAAAACAGAAAGAACAACAAAAGAACAGTGGGACAAAGTAATGACAAAATAGAAACAGGAAAAGATAAGGAAAAGAGGTTAGGGTAGTCAAATCAAAAGTCAAAGCTTAAATAGCCCCAAAGATGCAAAGCCTTGAACCACAGTCTATGTTCAAAAACCCAAAATCTCTACATCCATTTTAAAGCCTCTCTCACACTTAGCCTTCCTACTCACAATACCACTCTTACACAAGTAAAATCTCTTTCGATCCTTAAAGACAATTTATCTTTAATAAATTTTTTTTTTTGAAAATGGGGCAAATGTATTTCTAATTATTTATGATCAATTCATATTGATAAATTGAAAAAGACTTAATGGATTGATCAAGGTGTATCACATGTAAAATGGACTATAATTTTGAGACTATAGTTAAGAGTATAATATGGGACGAGAGTTTATAAGGAAGTCCTCTTCAACTAAACTAGTCATGGATTACCTTTTAAAAATGTTTGAAATGACAAGGCCTCGCCAAACGGCTCAGCATCTAAGTTAGGGGGAACATAAGAGGCCCCATGTGATTATTAAGGAAGGGTTATTTACCTGTTAGCAAATAAAAAGAAAAGAAAAGAAAAAAAGGTAATAAAAATAATAATAAAAAGAAGAAGAAAAAGAAAAAGAGAGAGAAAGTATCTTTATTTCAAGTCCATGTCGGCTTAGGTGGACAAGTTTTCAATCCATTCTAAAAAATAAAAAAAGATAAAAAAAGGGGTTAAGAGTTCGAGTTTATCTCATTCTTCCCAAAATAAAATTATACCCAACGTCTTTTTCAACATAAATGGTTTTCACCAAAAGGGTATTTTTTTTTCTGTAAATAGTTCCCTAAAAAATTAGGTAGCTTTTTTGGATAAGTTTTTATCCTAACCAACTCTTGAATGGGCTATCCCATCTTCCATCCATTCAAATCTCTTCAGGGTCTTTAGCAATCTTATAGGGTGCCTTTGTTCCTTAGTTACCTTTAGCGTGCCCATAGGGCCCTTCAGTTCACCAAGTTCTTTTAATAAGCCCATAAAACACTTCTTTTTTGCAAAAATCTTGTAGTGAGCTCATAGGATGCTTAATTTATTTAGGCAAGCCCATTGGGCCTCTTTGTTCACGAAGTTTTTCTTAACAAGCCCATGGAGCATTCACTAAACTTCTCTTAAGTATGCTCATAGGGCCCTTCAGTCCACTGAGTTCTTTTAATAGGCTTATAGGGCACTTCTTTTTGCAAAGATTTTGTAGTGAATTTATAGGACGCTTAATTTCTTTAGGCATGCCCATTGGGCTCCTTTGTTCATGAAATTTCTCTTAGCGAGTCCGAATAGCACTTCTCTTCATCGTATCATCTGTCCAGCCCATAAGACATTCACCTTCCACATCCGAGTGATTAGCTAGTCTTTGATCTCTCTTCCGAATTCTTTAAGCAAGCCTATGAGGTGTTTCTATTTCAAGCAAGCCCATTAGGCCCCTCTGTTTACCAAATTTTTAAGTAGGTCCATAGGGTACTTCTCCTCGCCAATTTTCTCTCAAGCAAGCCCATAGGATATTTCCCCTCTGTTTACTAAGCTTTATAGGGCACTTCTCCTCATCGTTTCCTTTTAGCACAGCATTAACACCAGTTTAGGGTTGCTAGTCCCCGAGAGACATTCCCGCCTAGATTAGTGAACTTAATGAGGCATAACCTAGTTTTAGATTGATCCTACATTAGGGTTGATAATTCCCAAGAGACACTTTCATCTAAGTTAGTGAGCCTTGTAAGATACGACTAGGTTGTAGATCAATCCCGGTTTAAGGTTACTAATCCCTGAGAGACGCTCTCGCCTAGGTTAGCAGGCATAGTGAGGTACGACCAAGTTTTAGATCGATTCTAGTTTAGGGTTGCTAGTCCCCAAGAGACGCTCCCCTTTAGGTTAGTAAGCTTAGTGAGGTACGATTAGGTTTTAGATCAATCCCATTTTAGGGTTGCTAATCCTCGAAAGAAGCTCCCGCCTAGGCTAGTAAACCTAATGATGTACGACCAGGTTTTAGATTGATTGTAGTATAAGGTTGCTAGTCCCTAAGAGACGCTCTCGCTTAGGTTAGTAAGCCTAGTGAGATACGACCAAGTTTTAGATTGATTGTAGTATAAGGTTGCTAGTCCCTAAGAGACACTCCCACCTGGGTTAGTAAGTATAGAGAGGCACAACCAGGTTTCATTTCTTCATCTAAATCAATTTTAGGATAGCTATTTAGTCATCTTAAGGGCAAAAATAATGTCTGTTTTGTCTTGGTAGCAAAGTTTTTATTTAAACTTCACTACAAAGAGGGACACTTGTAGACATCTAATTTTTTCCCCTTTTATTTTTCAAATTAAGTTATTGGGTCCTAAATTAGAAAAAATTAAAAGAAAAAAGAAAATTAAAGAAAATTTTAAAAAATGAAGAAATTTTGGAAAAAGTAGGAATTTTAGAAAAACGCAAAAAAAAAAAAGAAATTTAGAAAAAAATACAAAAAAATGGAAAAATTTAGGAAAATATATAAGAAATTTGAAAAGTCATAAAAAATTAAAAAAATAAGGAATTTAGAATGTAACAAGTTTTTTAGGTTGTTTAAATATTATAGGATTTTAATTTAAATAAATTTGAGTATAGAACCGTTGAACTTGGGCTTAGATTTAAATCTAACCCAGACCAACCTAGTCTAATTGCATATATGGATAAGGTACATGTTAATAGCCTATTGGTTAAACACGTCAACATAGCATTAGCATTAAGCATGAGGTCTTGGGTTTGAAGCTTGGCAAAGACAAGGAAGCCTTTTTTTTTTTATATTTTTGTTTTCAATCACATTGGAAACTGCCACGTGTCAAGATTTAATTGCATCACATGTCCTAATATGCGGCAGGATAGGATTAGACGACATGTTGACATGGAGCTACATGTTAGCTACATGGTATGCCACGTTAGCCGCTACGTGTCACATAATAATATGTGGTACATCGAAGTTGGCCGATACGGCAGATGTAGCGCTACGTCAGCCTATTTCTTCCTTCCCCTTCTTTCCTTTTCCCTTCATTTTCCTCTCTTTCCCGCTTTTTTTTTCCATATTTCCAACACTTTCCTCTTTGGATAGCCAATTTCAACATAATTTTTAAACATTTTCTTGTTGCAATTTCGCCGAATCAATGGTGAAATTGCAAACTAGACATAGCCTACTATGGATTGAGTCTTTTAACATGTCTAAATACAGTTAAAGGAGCATTCAATTTGAGCTCCAAAAATAAAAAAAAAAGTTATTTTTCTAGGCTTTCTTCATTAGCCCGATCCAACCTTTCCATGTTTTCTGGCAACAATTTGAGTATAAAAGGAGCTTCAGGGAGTTCATACGGACAAGCACAAACAATTCACAAGCTGTAGAAAACTCATAAGCTCTCTCTGTCTCTTCCTTGACTACTTTTTCTCTCTCTACACCGACGACACTCTCTCCCTCTTCGTTTTTTCTCCCTCAAGCCCCCAATTAGTTCACACCACCACCATAACTAGATCCCTTAGCCACCAGTAACCAAGCCTTTCCCATTTCAACCCTCGCCGTGGTCACTAGCACCCTTCATTACCGAGCCCTAACTACCGTACCCTCGATCACGGCCGTAAGTAGCTGAAGACAGCTACCATCCACCCCTGTATTATGCTCGTGATCGGTTGAAGACAGTTGTCATCCATCCTTATTACGCCCGTGATCAATTGAAGCCCATCGATCACGCCCGTGACCTCTTCCAAGCGACTGCCTCAGCTAACCCAACTCGATTCGCGACCAACCCATCCAATCTGTTCTAGGTTTGACTCGTGTGCCCACTACATCCGAAGTCCCGTTTCCTTTTTTTATTTATTATTTAGTTGTTTTGTTGTGTTTTTTTAATTTATTTATCGTGAATGTAAACGTAATAATAAAGAATAAAAAAAAAGGAAAAAGAAAAAGGAAGAAAGAAAAAAGAAATGAAAAAGAAAAAGTAGTTTATTTGGTTATTTATTTTTAGTTTAATAAAAATAAAAATAAGTAGAATTAATAATAAATAAAATAAAACTCAAATAAGTAAGTTCATAAGTTACAGAATAAAATTGTTTTGGACAATTAGAAAATCAAGTTTTCAAAAATAAAAATAAATTAACCCTTTATAAAATTAGGACCCTTTTTAGATTTTCCAAAAATGAAATTTTCAATTTAAGACTTTCATTTTAGAACTTTCCTTAAATAAAACAAATTGAACTAAAGACGTAAATTTGACTGTTTTTCTAAAATTAAAATTTGTTTCACCTACTAAAGTTTTACAAAAAAAGAACTATGTACGTTCGATCCCGAATAATGAGTTTGTAGGCATTTATGTGGCGAAGATAAAAATTAAAAAAAAAAAAACTATTTTCCCCTTTTCTTTAGTTTAAATCATTTTATTTCTCTAATTAGAGTAACCGATAATCAAGTTTTCTCTTTTAAAATTAAAATGTGATTTTTAAGTTTAATTCTAATTTTGTAAAGTCAACGATACCTATAAAGATTTAAAATTCCTAACTCCCAAGTCCAAATTCTTTGGTTTAAAAAACCGTTTTATAAAATTAGTTTTAATCGTTAAACTAGTGGCTAAGTTATAATCAATCCATCCAATTGATTATAACTTAATTGTTTTTCCCGACTTCAGTTGAGTGGCAACTTTAAAGTTGTTTTCAAATTAAAAAGGAACAGTTTTCTTTAAAACCTAGTCGATAATCGGTATTTAATGAGTAAGGTTTAGTACTAATCGTTTTAAAGAAAGCTTATTTTATAAAAAAAATCAAGAGAGTGAAAAATCAGGCTCCACACACACACACACACACACACACACACACACACACACACATATATATATATATATATGTACACTATATGTTATGATTTAACTCAATTTTTTCCATATACATAGTAGTTATTATTAATTTATACTCGGTTAGCTTAAGGTTCGATTTCCAAATCCGATTACAACTTAGGTTTTCAAATCAATTCTAATCACGAATATTATACATAAAGCCTAAAAATGTGATTTGAACACAAATGTGAGACATTAGGCTCGAGTATCCTAATTATCATTTTTAATCCTAAATCGATATTCTATTATTCCCAGTATACTTAAACTCTTATTAATATATCGAATTTATTTTCAATATGAGAAAAATTTACATATTTTATATAACTACCTAAATTTAAGTTTCCTACCAAATTTATAATACATTTTTGTTATTATTATATTATCAATTTTTATTCTAATATTTTTTATCTGTTATATTTCTTATTTCACATATTATGTATTATTACTTATTATGTATATAATACATACATCCAATATCCTCATCACTTCAAATATCATCTCTCAACTTCAATCAACATCTTAAAATATATAAATTCATCCAAAATCAGATTTTGCACGTAATTGCCCTAATTTACAAAATTAACTTAAAATTTATCATTTTTACTTCTTACATAAATACTACATAATACCTTAATAATTACATTTAATATCCTAAATGCAAAAAAATCACACTTTATTATATTTCAACATCCTTAAATATATAATTATGTATTAAATCAGTAATTATCTATTTAATTACCTAATTACCAAAAAATTACTTATTTTGTGCATCATTTTAAGACCTAAAAATTATCTAAAAATTTCAAAAATTAAATTTTGGAAAAAGGGTTTCATAGCACTGTTTTAAATGCTTTAACTAGTCTATACAAAATTTTTTAGTTTAAAATTATACTCCTAAAGTCATTTATTTCTAAACTGAAACATGTTCGGTTTTGCATGGTTTCTTCAATACAGTATATTTCTAAACACAAAATTATTAAACTAAAAATTTTCCCTAAATTTGCATACTTAAAAATCTTAGAGTACCAAATTTCATAACTTTATGAAACTATTTGATATTTTTAACAAAATATGAAAAATTGGAAGGAAAATAGAACACATAAGAACTAGTGGCTCTAGTTATCGTCGGCTACCATGGCCTTATTGACTAGTCTGGGTACTTTCACCACCGTATGGTTGTGGTGGTTGTTCACTTCTAGGTGGTTGTCGGGTTGGGAATCTCAGCTAAGACCTTAATAGCACAAATTTTTGCTAATTTTTTTAAAACCTTAATTTTCTCTCAAATTTTTGACCCTTTTAATTTTTATACCCTTCTAATTGTCTAAATGATCTTCTGAAAATTTTTTTTCTATTTATAGAAGTGTTGGGGAATTATTCTACATTAATTTGATTAGACAATTGTCTTATCTTATCCTTTTCACTTTCTATTTGTTAAGTTTTGATTGGTTAATTTTATTTCTCACATTTCTAAATTGCCATGACCACTTTCTAGAGATTTTCATATTTTTCTTTAATTATTGAAGCATTTTTTTAATTAATTAACATTATTTTAGCATATTTCGCTTATTTTAAGTAATTACGCATATTTCTACTTATATGTAAATTCATATATAGTACAAATAAATATTTCTAAATATTATTTAAGTTATTTTATAATTTTTAGTGTACATATAATTTATCTCTAGCGATTCGATAGTTATCGAAATTCAATTTATGAATTTTCGATAAATAACGGGTAATTTACTTAAAATATGATATTATAATCTAATATAATTTTATTACCTATGTTCTTAATTTCAAACTTACTAGATGACTTCTACTAATAATCTTACTTCATCGTAAAATTTGGGTTAGATTAGGCAGTTTGTTCAATCGTTCTAAATTCTACGAACCAAACTCTAAGTAACTAATTGTGGGGCTTACAAATACTTTGTAGCAAGACTAACTAGGCCTAGACCTAATACATATTAGGTTAGCCCTTGATTGTAAACTCTCTTTTCTCTTTTCTCTTTTCTCTTTTTCGCCCAGTTTGTACCATATTTATGATATCTAGCCACCAAGTGACACGTGTCTTTTGACACAATATTCCAAAAGGATTTTTTTTTTATATCTCTTTGACCTTTTTTTTAGTATATATTACATAACCTAACTGTAATAATATCATTTTCTCTTTTTATATATGTAAAGTTACCATAATTGATGGATATATAAAACCCCATGATGTGTACGATTTTTTTTTAAAATAATTTTCAATAAAACACTTCGGCAAGTGAACCGGATTGTACACTGTAGTAAAAATAACTGGTGAAATTAAGTCGTTCTCAAGGATTGGAAACTAAATATTAAATTATTTCAATTCTTTTCTTAGCTAAGCGATTGAAACAGAATGATAAAACAAATTAAAATAAAAAGAACTAATTGACTATGACTACGAATGAACTAAAAATAAAGTACTAACGTCACAAAGAAAGAATTCATTAATAATAGCACAAGATCTCAACAAAGCCATCATAAATCAATACATATATATAAAATATGATAAAATTTATTAATTGGTTTTTAATTAGATTCACAAGATCTCACTTCTCTTTCGAGTTGAAATTATCCTAATTATAACAAAAACATCTCTTTTGAATAGTTTATCTATAATTTTCTATTATATAATAAATTTCCTCTCACAAAATTTACTACTTTAATTAGTATTAATATTCATGCATATTTCTATGTCATAAAATTTAATATTATTAATCGCATTACAAATGTGAGTCCTAGAACTAACTCAAGGTATATATTTCCATGTCAACAATTGAATTAATTCTATTATGATTTTATATAAACTATTCATTCTCTTTCGAGTTTTTCAAATTTTATTCATGAAAATACTGTTGGCCATACAATAGAATCACGAATCATGAAATCGAATAATTCAAAATCTAATTAATTAAATAATAACATATAATAAGGCCATGCATAAATTAAATCATCAAATCATATCAAAATCCCATTAAATCTAATTTATTTGACAGCAAAAATAAAAATCACACGAAAGAATTTAAAAAACAGAATAGATCTTAAAAGTAAAAAGGACTAGAAAATCCGATTATAATTCTTAAAGTACAGATTTAATTTTTGATCCGATCTTTCTTGAATCTTTAGTGTTCTTATTATAAACCTTAGAAATTTGTCTTCGTTCTCCAGCATGCGGCTATGGAAATTGAGATTATTTTTCCTTTTTCTTCCTAGCGCAACTATAGAATTCGGAAGGGATTTTCTCCGGCGTGCGCCTTCAGAATTGGACAAAAGACTTCCAAGATCTATTGTTTGGCTTCGAAAAAGAATTTTCTTTTCGTCCTCCTCTTGCGGCTCGGAAAGTTAAAGAAGATATATACCTCAAAGAATCCTCCCTCGTTTCGGAATAATGGATCTCTCCTTTTTTTTTTTTTTTTTTTTTCTTTTGCAGCTTCGGAAAGCTAAAATAAATTAATGATTATTGAGTTATCCCCCTTCAGCCACGGATATTGGATTTGTTTGCAACTCTAAATCTCCTCCAGCGTGCAGCGTTTGAAATCTCTTTTTCTGCATGTGGCATGAATATCTGGAAATTATATCCCTTGCTTTCGAAAATTGCGGCATATATATATATATATATATATATCCCAGCCTTTTGAAAAGATTCTCCCTGCTTTCACAATCGAAAAACTATAATAATATTAAAAATATCCCTTCAACCAATTTTGTGGACTTCAATTTAAACGTTGGAATTGGCCGAGCATAATTCACGTTTAAATACTTTTAGGCCTTTCTAGTTGCTTATGAACTATTGGACCTTTGAAGAGTTGGAACGTAGCTTCAGTGAATTAGGTACGTGGGCTTTGAATTCTAATTTGTATAGCGTGAAAACTTCCAATTGGTTGACTCTACAATTTCCATGGTGATGGGCTTTTTGAAAATTCTCATGGGGAATAAACATGGGTTTCAAGCATTCTAGGCTTCATCTCCTCGAATCGAAGGCTTTAGAAATTGTTCACGATCCACTTCTTTGTATAATATTATACTTGAATTAACTTATGTGTATATTTTCTAAATTTGTAAAATTTCCTATCAAAAGTATGAAAATATATACATTAATATAGTATAAAGTTTAGATAAAATATATAAAATTTACACTTATTAACTACCCCCAACTTTAAGATTTTCTTGTTCTCAAGCAAAATATCTGTCAATAAAAACAATTAAGTATAAATATTACACTAATTTCAATGTTACATTAAAACCAATCATAAATTGCACATAAATTCTATTCAATGATTAAGAGATATGACTCTCCTATTGATTTGCATTCAATTTAATCAAATTCAAGTTCTTGCAACTTTCAATTGCACACATTCACTCGATCATAATTTACATGTACTAGGAACACTAAAGTATTGGAGTTCAACTGTTAATCTATGTGAGACAAAGTTTTATCATATCATTTAAACAAAGATTTAGAAAGTTAAAATCAAGTATAACATCAACTAATTAAGAGAAGGTCACCTGTATGTACACTTAACTATAATGTATACACTCTCCTTTTGCATCTTGCTAAGCATCATAATTCAAAGTAAATACATATTACATCTACTTATCCCCTAATCATCCCCTTAGTATTGATTTTCATTGGATTTTTTTTTTTTTATTGTTGGGTTGGAGTAGTTTCATCGGTTAATAAGTCCTAAGCTAGATGACCTTAGGCTATTAGGCATTAAAACTTCTTTTCAAACCATCCACCTACTCTATTATTTATTTAAGCACTATTATTTTAATTGAGTCTATTGATAGTAGAATTTAAACCTTGCTCTTCTGATGGACTAAGGCGAATCCATACCAATTTCTCCTTATGTAGGTAGCGAGAAAGAACCTTACTTTTCTGAGGGACTAAGGCCGATTCTTCCCAACATATACAATTTATTTACCACTTTTTTTTTTACACGTCCAATTAAATTAATTTTTCAAGGGATTTTCAAGAAACAAATTTCATTTGTTTATTTACTATGAATTATAAGGCTTTAAAGACTTATAGGGGATGAATATACAGTAAAGTAAGCTTAAAATTACAAGTTTCTAACTCCTAATCAGTAACATTACCCTAATTCCAAGTCTCAAATCAAAGGTTAAATAACACTAACTAAACCTAACATAGATTTCACAATTCAACTCCAGTCAAGTGTTAAAAGTTCATAAGTGATCAAAATTAAGTGCAAAAATTGAAAAAAATTTAACTAAGAAGTTACTTTTTAATTAAAAATGCAAATTAATTTTAAGATGTATTTGTACAATGAAATGGTATTTCATATAACAATGTAGATTCAAATGCAAGATTAAAAATATAACAGTTAACTAGCATCAAGATATAACATTTCAATTCATCTCTATCACCTCAACTTTATAATAAAAATCTCACCCCCCAACTTTAGGACAACAATGTCCTCATTGTTAAACAAAATAAAAGCATAAAGAAAGGTAAGAAATGGGACTCCCCTAGGGTAATGAGTAGCTCACTGCTTAAATTTCCCTATCTATAGTAACATGATCTTGCCATCTACCATCAAATAAAATCTTATAGCCTTTTACACTTAATAGAGAGATCAAAGATACTAAAGAAAATGAAAATAAAAATAAATGCAAAATAAGCATGAAAAATAAAGAAATAATGGGCTGCCTCTTACCAAGCGCTTGTTTTAAAGTTTTCAACTAGCCTTTCTTTCTTTCTTAAGTTAGGTCACTTAGACCCATCGCTAGCTGCTGCTCACCAAAATTCTCTCCCTCATAATAATGTTTCAACAAGTGCCCATTGACTCGAAAAGAGGCCCTTGTATCGCTCTTAATCTCAACAACTCCATATGGGAAAACTTTGGTCACCTTAAATGGTCTTGACCACCTAGACCTCAATTTACCAAGAAACAACTTCAATCAAGAGTTATGTAATAATACCTTCTTTCTAATCCAAAACTCTTTATGGAGAATATTCCTATTATTCCTCCCTTTTGTCTTTACCTTATAGATCCTAACATTCTTAAATGCCTAATTTTGAAACTCCTCCAACTCATTGAGTTGGAGTAACCGGTGGTTAGCTGCAGTATCTCTATCAAAGTTCAAAAATTTTATATCCCAATAAGCCTTATGCTCCAACTTCACAGGGAGATGACATGCTTTGTTGAATACTATCTTATATGGGGACATGCCAATTAGATTTTTGTAAGCGGTCTAGTATGCTTAAAAAGCATCATCGAGCTTAAGCAACCGATCTTTGCATAATGTACTGGTTGTTTTCTCTAAAATCCACTTTAGCTCCCTATTAGAAAGCTCAACCTGGCCACTTATTTAAGGGTGATAAGGTATTGCTACGTTATGTTTCACTCAATATTTAGCAAGTAAATGATCAAATTGCTTGTTACAGAAGTGAGTCTCTCTATCACTAATGATAGCACGTGGTGCCTCAAACCTAGTAAAGATGTTCTTTTTCAATAACTTAAATATACCTTGGTGATCATTGGTTGGGAGAACAACAGCTTCAACGCATTTTGACACATAGTCAATCGTAACCAAGATGTAGTTATTCAAAAACGAAGTTGGGAATGGTCCCATGAAATCAATTCCCCACACATCAAACAATTTAATCACTAGGATTCCACTTTGCGGCATCTCATGTCTTCTGGAAATATTTCCAAATCGTTGACACTAAGCACAAGCTAATACAAACGCCCTACAATCCTTAAATAGGGTAGGCCAATACAATCTACACTGTAAAACCTTAGCTGCAGTCCTTTCAGCACTAACACGACCACTAGCCTCTCTAGAATGGCAATGGTAAAGAATGTCAACATACTCGCATTCAGGAACACATCACCTAATTACTTGGTCTGCACAACTCTTGAAAAGGTACAACTCATCCCAAAAGTAATATTGGATATCAGACAAAAATTTCTTCTTCTGGTGATAAGAAATTCCATAGGGTAATATGCCACTAACCAAGTAATTGACAATGTCGGCATACATAGGTAGATTTGTTAAAGACACTATGTACAGTGGCTCATCAGGGAACACTTCATTGATGGGTAGCTCATCTTTCTCATTCACAATCCTCGAAAGATGGTTAGCTACTAAATTTTTAGTACCTTCTTATCTCAAATCTCGAGATCGAACTTTTGTAATAGCAAAATCCACCTAATTAATCTTGGCTTTGCATTTGCCTTTGCCAGTAAATACTTCAATGTTGAGTGGTTAGTATACACAATCACCTTAGACCCTATAAGATAGGATCTAAATTTATTACAAGCAAATACTACTATAAGAAGCTCCTTCTTCGTAGTGGCATAATTTCGTTATGCATCATTGAGCATCTAACTAGCGTAGTATATCGCTTGGAACATTCTGTCCCTCGTTTGACCTAACACAGCACTTGTTGCTACATCACTAGCATCGCACATGAGCTCAAAAGGAAACTCCCAGTCAAGTACCATAATTACTGGTACGATAGTCAATTTTTCCTTTAACAGCTTAAATGCTTGAAGGCACTCCTTATTAAATACAAATGAAGTCTCCTTTTCCAACAGATCACATAGAGACTTTGTGATCTTTGAGAAATTACAAATGAACCTTTGCTAGAACCCTGTATGTCTTAGGAAACTTCGTACCCCTTTCACATTCATTGGTGGAGGCAACTTTGCAATCACCTCAACTTTTGCTTTGTCTACCTCAACCCCTCTATGAGAAACTTATGTCCTAGTACAATCCCTTCTTGCACCATAAAGTGACACTTCTCCCAATTAAGGGTTAAGTGAGTGTCTCTGCATCTTTGAGGAACAGATGACAAATTCTCTAAACATTGTTCAAATGAAGAGCCAAATATAGAGAAGTCATCCATGAAAACCTTAATGTATTTCTCAATCATGTCTGAGAAGATCGCTAGCATATACCTTTGAAAGGTGGTCGGTGCATTACATAAACTAAAAGGCATACACCTAAATGCAAAGGTTCCATATGGATAAGTGAAGGTGGTCTTCTCCAGATCCTTAGGGGCAATATGTATCTGGTTATATTCGGAATAACCATCTAAAAAACAATAGTACGCATGCCTTGCTAGCTTCTCAAGCATTTGGTCAATGAAGGGTCAGGGAAAATGATCCTTGTGGGTTACATTTTCAACTTTTGATAATTGATGCAAAACCTCCATCGTGTCACGGTCTGGGTAGGTAACAACTCATTCCTCTCATTCTTTACAATAGTCATACCTCCCTTCTTTGGTACCATTTGTACTGGACTCACCCACTTACTATTCGAGATCAAGTAAATAATCCCGACATCAAGGAGTTTCGAAACCTCCTTGTTCACCACTTCCTTTAAGGTGGGATTAAGTTGGTGTTGTGGTTGAACCAATGACTTACATTTGACTTCTAAGAGAATCCAATGCATGCAAACAGATGGATGGATCCCCTGGATGTTAGCAATGGCCCATCTAATAGCCTTCTTGTGTTCTTTGAGGACTTCTATCACCCTATCTTCCTTTTCTAGTGATAACTCTTTTGAAATAATAACAGGGAGTATCTCTTTCTCACCTATAAACACATACTTCAAGTAAGCAGGAAGTTGCTTTAACTCGAGTTTCAGAGGCTCTTCTATGGATGGAACCAATTTTGTCGTACTAGTTCTTAACTCTTCAAACCTTGATGGCCCTGACTAAACCTTCGCCACTTGCTTTACCCATGCATCACTCTTACTCTCCTCATCTGCATCTTCTTCATCACTACTCCAATCCTCTAATAGAACCAGACACTCATAACCATTTTGTCCAATCTCCTCCTCTTTCATCTTTTGTACTAACTAGTAGACTACATCAATGGTGTAGTAGGAACTATTATCATTCAGGTGTTTCATCACTTTGAACACATTAAAGGTCACCTGCTCATCCATTACTCGAAGTGTCAACTTGCCCTCTTCAACATCAATCAAAGCATTGCTAGTAGTTAAGAATGGCCTTCCTAATATCAATGGAAGTTCCCTATCTCTCTCCATCTCTAAGACAATAAAGTCTGAAAGGAAGATAAATTTATCTACCTTAACGAGCACATCTTCTACAATCCCCTTAAGGTACTTAAAACTCCTATTGGCTAGCTATAGTGATACTGTCATCTATTTGCATTCTCTTAACCCTAATTTCTTAAAGATGGATAGGGGCATGAGATTAATGCTGGTATTAAGGTCACAAAGGACCTTATCAAAATAAGAGTTCCCTATAATGCAAGGAATCGTAAAGCTACCAGGATCTTTGAGCTTAGGAGGCAGCTTATTTTGTAGGATAGCTATACACTCCTTAATCAATATCATAATCTCATGGTTAACCAGTTTCCTCTTTTTCGAGAGGATCTCCTTCATGAACTTTGCATAAGAGGGCATTTGCTTGAGTGCATCCATAAATAGGATGTCGATATGCAACTTTTTGAAAACATCCAAAAGTTTGGAAAACTGGTGGTCGAGCTTTTGTTGCTTCAACCTCCTTGAAAAAGGAATAGAGGAACATAAGGCTTCGCATTAACCTTTTTTTGCTCTGATCTTGCCTCATCCTCCTTTCTTTTCCCATTTCTAGTAAATGGCTCCTTGTTCTTCTCAACATGCAGTGGGTCTTTCTTTGTAACCTCCTCCAACTCTCTTCCATTCTTGAGAGTTATGGCATTCACCTCTTTTGGGTTCTTTTCGGTACTGCTAAACAACGAACCCTGAGGGCGGTTACTAAGCATCTCTAAGATCTGACCCATTTGCACCTCTAAATTATGAATAGTTGCATCTTAGTTTTGAAATTTCATGTCAGCCTTTTAGATAAAACTAGTCATGAGCTCCTCCATACTCGGCTTCTTCTCCTTTAGTGGTTGAGAGGGCTATGAAAAGCCAAGCGGTGCTCTATAAGCATTTTGATTCTCTTGTTAGGCGAAGTTTGGATGATTCCTCCAATTGGAGTTGTAGGTGTTCGAGTATGGATTATGATTCCCTTTATTGAAATTGCTAACAAAGTTAGCTTGTTCAGAGCTCATACTTGCAAATGGGGTGAGGGGAATACTCTTTGATAGCCCATTGTGTTGTGAGCGCCTCCACAAAGGGTACACACCACTGGTGGATTGTAACTAGAGCTTGTAACAGTAAGAAGCTTACTTATCTGGCGCATCTGAGTAGTGAGAGTTGCTACTTGTGTCGACAACTATAACACTTCACTCACTTCATGTACTCTAGCAACTCTCCTAGGCATTGCCCATTCTGTATACTAGCTTTATGTATTTGATGCCATCTCCTCAATAAGCTACTAAGCATCTTTTGTTCTCTTACTCATTAAAGCTCCTCTAGAGGTTGCATCAATCATTGTACGAAGTTGGGCTCCCAAACCATTATAGAATGTCTGTACCTGAAGCCATATAGAGAGCCCATGATGAAGACACCTCCTTAAAATCTCCTTATACCTTTCCCATGCCTCGTATAAGGATTCGCCTTCATATTGCATGAAGGATGTGATTTCACTTTTGAGTTTGGAAGTATAGGCAAGACGGAAAAACCAAGTGAGAAATTTTTTAGCCAATTAAACCCAAGCGGTAACCAAGCTAAAGGAGAGGGAATTAAGCCAACTCTTTGCCTTATCCCTTAATGAAAACGTAAATAACTGAAGGCGAATGGCATCTGTTAATACACCGTTACTTTTATTTGAAGAAAATTCTGGATATGTTTATTGGGATCCTCATGCAGAGATCCTCCAAATTGGTTGGCTTACACCATTTGTATCAGCACAAGCTTGAGTTCAAAGTTGTTAGCTTGAGTTCAAAGTTGTTAGCTTGAGTATACCAGGTGTTGCTCCTTGAACAATGGGAACAAAATATTCTCAAAGGGCTCGATTATTTTCTTCATTTTAATTTCCATTTTTATTATTTTCCGCTATGGTCTTTATTAGCTATTAATTTAAGTGTACATATTGTAAATCCCAAAACTAAGCAATCTGAGGTTTCGATCGGTTGAACGACCCGATCGAACCTAAATTATAAAGTAAAGCTAGAAATATTAGTAAATCGATTCCGTAAGTTTAAATTTAAGAAAATAAGTAATAAAATAGGAGATTGCAAAATTTTCAAATTTTAAGTATATAACTTGTTATTTATCGAAAATGTATAAAATACATTCCAATAATTAACGAATCGCTAGAGATAAATTATATGTATACTAAAAATCATAAAATAACCTAAATAATATTTAGGAATATTTATTTGCATTATATATGAATTTACATGTATGTAGAAATACGCGTAATTACTTAAAATACGCGTAATGTGCCAAAATAATACTAAATAATTACAGAAAATTCATAATTAATTAAGGAAAAATAAATAAAAATCAGAAAAAATAAGGAATGATTCAGAATTGGGTCGTGGCAGCTGGGAAAAAATAGAAAAAAATCGGCCAATTAAATTAAAACAACACAAAAGCCAAAAATTAAGGCATAAGGCAACTGCCATATCCAATTTAATGCACAATAAATTCCCTAAACGTCTATAAATAGGAAAAAAATTCAGAGAACTCCTTTGGACAGTTAGGGATTTGAGAAAAATAGAGAGACTAAAAAATTGAGAGAAAACCAAGGAAAAAAAAGAAAAGGAAAACTATGCAGTTAGGGCCACAAAGGAGAACCCAAACCCAACGGGCAGCTGGGAGTGGACGGCTACCACCACCACACGGTGGTGGCAACGCCCAGGTGGGCCGATACACCCATGGCCACCGACGGTGGCCGGAGCCACCCAAATCGGTGAGTTTGATTTCCAGCCCAATTTTGTGTAATTTTTTAAAAATAGTAAATATTATTATAAAATTATGAAATTTGTTTTTATGGAATATTTTTGTATTTATTTTTTATGAAAAATATTATTTTGATGAAAATATGTCTCGTGATATAGGGTCCTTAAGAAACCGTGCAAAACCGAGCATGTGTCGGTTTAGAAATAAATGACCTTAGAAGTGTAGTTTCGAGCCCAAAAATTTTTGTGTAGATTAGTTAGATGATATAGAACAGTGCTATGAAGTCCGTTTTCAAAAATTAATTTTCTAAATTTTTAGATAATTTTTAGGCCCTAAAATGAGGCATAAAATGGGTAATTTAGGGTTAATTAAGTAATTAAATAATTAATTACTGATTTAGTGAATAATTATATGTTTTAGAATGTTGAAATCTGATGGAGTATGATACTTGTAGTATTTAGGGTATTAGATGTAATTATTAGATTAATTATGTAGTAAATGATTAATAAGGAAAAATAGTTAGCTTTAAGTTAATTTTGTAAATTAGGGAAATTAGGAGTAAAATCTGATTTAGGATGAATTTAGATGTTTTGAAATGATAATTGATGTTTAGGGATGGTAATTAAAGTGATACAAATATTAGAAATGCATTATGTACATAATAGGCAATAATGCATAATATGTAATTTTTGAAAATATAATAAATAGAAAATATTAGGATAAAAATTGATATTATATAAATAATAAGGATATATAATAAATCTGATAAGAAACTTGAATTTATGTAATTATATGAAAAATATAAAAATTTCTCACATTAGGAGTAAATTCGGTACACTAATAAGGATATAAGTGTACCGGATGAAATAAAATACTGACTAGGGGTAATAATGATATTTAGGAGATCGGGAAGTAATGTGATTAATTTCACATTATGAGTTGAAACAAATTTCTAATGTTGGAATATAAAACATTACTTAGAAGTCGAACTAGAACCTAATTTAGAAATCGATGTGGAAACCGAACCCGAACCTAACCCCAAACCTAGAATAATTATAAAAGACTTAAAACCTAGATAATTAGGCATATTAAACCCTAAACAAAACCTAACAATAAGCGTTATAGGATAAAATGAATCTATAATCATTATATGAAAACTGAAATCACGTTTGTGTTATAGGGATGATTGGCGATGGCTTGAGCAAGTCGAACCTCGAGTGAGCGAGCAAGGAGTCAAGGTAAGTTGGGATTAATATGATGCTGTATTTTGGAAGCTTAAGATTATGCTTGGTGGTGCTTGTTAGATAGTTGGATGTGTGCATGTGCTTGATTATGGGTGATGCTATGATTCTGTTTGTTGCTCTAGCATGTATTGTACGATTTGCATGAAATGATTGATCACCCTAAATTGGACTTAATCAAATATATGACTAGTAATCATAATCGGACATGCATGGCAACCCGTTAGGGGAACTTAGGACTCTCCGGCCAAATACCGACCCCTTCGAAAGGGATAGCGCAGGATTGCAAAATGGTCCCTTCTTTATCCTCAGTCGAACTAAGTGACAGGAGAGGAGGTCGCGGCGAGGGTGAAGACAGTGGTTCGAAGGTAGTCGTGGGAGGAGCAAGGTCTCCATTACACAAGCCTGGGTTTGGTCGTGAGCTGTTGCATTAACAGCAACTCCTTAACCCGGATTAGAGCGGACGCAATTTCTCTATTCTCACGACGGGCCGGACAACGTCATGCGATAGCATTTGCTTGCACATGCATTGCACCTAATAAGTGATTGAAAACCTTGTTGTGTGTATGGTATAGTTTTAAGTCCTCCATCCTAACTTACTGAGATGTGGTTGCTCACATCCCTATAGACGTCGTGCAGGTGTTGGTTAAGAAGCGGCAACTACTCTGAAGCTAGCAACTGCTGAATCCTGGGGAGTGAGGAAAAATATTGAAGAATCAACACATATGTTATTACTTTTCATTTCTGAATAATGTAATAACTAAATTATACTGATTATATATAACTTTTCTCACTTTTTAGGTAAATGAATTATTTAAATTACAAACTGTTTACTTCAAAGCGGGTTAGTCGTGGATGCCTTATGTAGATTAAGTCTAAGATAGCGGTTGTAAGGCCAACTTCTATTTTAGGATGGTTTACATGGCGGGGCTGTTACAACTCTGCCGCTTCGGGGCGTGACACATATTCTCGTCTAAGCCTATGAAAAGTACGTTCGATCTCGTAGTCAAAGATCAATAATTCTAAGTTCACACTTCTAGTCTTATGCATAAACATATGGGGAAAATGTTTTTTTATTTTTTTTTTAGTAAACTAAGACAAAATGTAAAGGAACTAAAAATCTATTCTAGCTGCAAACACTCTAATATAGTATTATGATGAAATATTATAAACTATGATGTGATAATGAAAGATGACCTAAAAAAAAAAAAAATCTGCTTCAAGGTTCAATATAAACTGAATAAAACGAAGTCACTAAAAATTTATTGGAAGAGATATTAAAGCAAAGAGAAGTGATACGAATATGCCTACTCTTTAACGTAAAAACATAACGACGAATGCAAAATACATCGATGCATGATAACTAAGTGGTCAATCACGCTAATGGAAAACTGATCTATCCTAATCAATTGTACTACCGAAAACAATAAAATAAAAGGAACCTGGTGAAAAATTCAAAGCTCCGAATTCCATCACACTTGCTTTGGAGCCTGATTACTCCAATGTGATAGTGATTGTAGAAATATTTTCGTCGAAGCTCCTCGCCGTGATATCGCAACAAGTGACTGGTATTGGAATGGAAGCTCGGCAACGTGAACGGGAAAGGATGGAGACCAAATATTCCTCCTTGCAAATTTCTCCGTAGCTGCTCGTCGTCACTACCCCGATAAGTCCAAATCGCACCTATATTGAAAAATTATTGTCCTGAACGATGAAAAGCTAATGAAAAAAAAAAAGAAAGAAAGAAAAAGAAATCTATCCTAATGCTAATGACGAGACCCGAGAGTGCTAACGTAAAGATCCTATAATTTAATCCAACTAAATCTAATAACTATCTATTAAAACCAAAAAAAAAAAAGGAAAAAAATACCCGGTCTAAAAATAGAATTGAAAATCTAATATTAATTTAGCGCAGTCCCCGACAATAGTACCAAAAACTTGATATGTACAATTTCTTTTAAAAATAATTTTTCAATGAAACATTTCGACAAATGAACATACACTGTATTAAAAATAACTGGTGAAATCAGGACGTTCTCAGGAACGAGAAACTAAATATTAAATTATTTCAATTCTTTTTTTAGCTAAGCGATGGAAATGGAATGATAAAACGAATTAAAATAAAAAGAACTTATTGACTATGACTACGAATGAACTAAAAATAAAATACTAACACACAAAGAAAGAATTTACTAATAATAGCATGGGATCTCAACAAAGCCATCATCTAACAAATCAACACATATCCATAAAATATGATAAAATTAATTAATTTATATTTAATTGGATTCATAAGAGCTCACTTCCTTTTTGAGTTAATGTTACCTTAATTATAGAAAAAAATCTCTTTTGAGTAGTTTATCTATAATTTTATGTTATGTAGTAAATTTCCTCTCACAAAATTTACTATTCTAATTAATATCAAGATTTATGCATATTTCTATGTCATAAAATTTAACAATAATTGTATTATGAACTTGAATCCTAAAACTAACTTAAAGTACATGTTTCCATGTTATCAATTGAACTAATGCTATTCCGATTTTATATAAACTATTCATTCCTTTTCGAGTTTTTCAAGTTTTATTCATGAAAACATTGTTGGTTATACAATAGAATTACAAATTATGAATCATGAAATCGAATAATTAAAAATTCAATTAATTAAATAATAACATATAATAAAGTCATGCATCAATTAAATCATCAAGTTATATCAAAATCCCATTAAATCTAATTTATTTCATAACTAAAATAAAGATCACACAAAAGAATTCAAAAAAACATAATAGATCTTAAAAGTAAAAAGGATTAGAAAACTCAATTATAATTCTTGAAGTACGGATCTGATTTTTTATTCTTGTAGAGAATAAACATGAGTTTTAGGCATTCTAGGCTTCATCTCCTCGAATCAAAGGCTTTGAAAATTGTTCACGATCCACTTCTTCGTATAATACTATACTTGAATTAACTTGTGTATATATTTTCCAAATCTGTAAAATTTTCTATCAAAAGTATAAAAATATATACATTAATGTAGTATAAAGTTGAGATAAAATATATAAAATTTACACTTATCACCCCACTTAATTGTACACGGGAATCAATAATCAATACCAAAAATAAATCAAGTTTCCTTTGAGTAACCTTAGTGTTTTCCCTATCTTTCAACTTTTATATATTCTCTTTAGTAAGGAGTAGTGATAAGTGATCCTTCAGTTTGGACTGATGAGTTATAGTTGGAGGATAGTTAGAGGATAGTAAGTTAAGTAGGATCAATTAGTACGTCATATCCAATTAATAGCTGTTACGCCCTGAAATCGTAGAGTCATAACAGTCCCGTCGTATAAATTAACCTATAATAGAAACTGACCTTACAGTATCTATCATAGATACGATTTACATAAGGCATTGATGACTTCTCGTCTTAAAGTAAACAGTTCATTTAAGAATTTAACTAAAATTTACAGTAATGATTAAAACTTTAAGTCAATATATATAATTGCATGTACATTACTATAGAAATCCTAAATGATTCTACATCATATCATAACAGCTAGCTAGTTTACATATCATAAATCAGTTCTTCATCTTAAAGATTCTAATAAAACCTTAAACAGAAACTTGATCATAGACTAGTTGATTCTTACTCCCTAAAGCTTCAAAAGAGAAGTAACCTCTAGATAGTTGTAATGTGGTATAATTAATTAGAAGTTAGGATCTGCAAAAGAATCTATGCAGGTTTGAGTAACTACAGCTCAGTAAGTTGAATTGGAAACTCATGAATGTATACAAGCACAATCAAGGTTATCGGCAATTATTTTCATGAAATGCAACAAACAAGTGTCATCACATAACGTAGTCCAGTCCGTTGTGAAATCAGAGTAATTTCACCTGCTCTAATCTGGGTTAGGGAGTTTTCATGTTATGTAATAACTCACAACCAAACCTAGGTTTGTGCAATGGAGACACTGTTTTTTCTAAGACTATCCTTCAAACCAACGCCCTCATCCTTAGTTCGACTAAGTTCTATCAATTAGTTCAACTAAGGATGAGGAAAAGACCAATTTGCTATCTAGCGTTATATTTTTTTAATGTATTGGTGTTTGGTTGGAGAGTCCTAAAGATCCCTTACGGGGTTATAATGCATGTCTTTTTAGGGTTTTTAAGTCAATTAGGATTATATTCAGTTTAGGATGACTATACAAGTCTACACCACTCCAATCACAGCAGTCATAAAACATAACACATATTTCAACACAAAATCATATACAGAAGCACATGCATAAGACTACTTACAATTGCAATCATACACAAATCTAAGTCTCCCGATATTCTAAAATATTACTCCAAAATACAATGAAGCATTAAATCCAACTTACTTGGAATTTTGAGCCACTCAACCACTTGTTGCAGGTTGATTCGTTTCCGTGTATCCTATAATATAAATACGCTCTTTTTAGTACTTATACTTAGATGATACATATTCTAAGTTAGAATTTAACTAATTCTCCCGATATACCTATCATTTACTAATGATTCATCTTACGTTAGTTTGGGCTTCGGTTTTCGAATCTGATTTCAATTCAGGTTCTAATTTGATTTCATCTACGAGTAATTCTAAAATGTGTTCCGAACCCCAATATGAAATTAATCACATTAAGCTCAAGTATCCTAATATCATACTAGGTCTTAATTCAGTATTCTAATTCAGTATTCTAATTCATTCGATACACTCTAATCCTAATTATTGTATTAGATTTACTTCTGATATGAGAAAATTTTACAATTTTTTTATAATTACCTAAAATTAATTTTTGTACTAGATTTAATATATACTGACATTATTATTATATTATCTAATTTAACCTATTATTTTATATTTATTAAAATTCCAATTTCACATATTACTAAATTACTCACATTTATTACATAATTCCTATATTAATTACAATTAACGCTCCAAATGTTAGGATCATGTTTCCACATCAGAGATTAACATACTTAAGCATCTAATTACCTTCTAAATCAGTAATTAATCCAAAATTGCTTATTTTCTCATCATTTTAGGGCTAAAAAATTACTTAAAAATTTTGAAAATTAATTCTAAAAAAATGGCTACATAATACTATTCTATATCACTTAAGTATTCTACAGAAAAAATTTAAGCTCTTAACTACACTCTTAAGCTTCTTTATTTCTAATTTTAAACATGTTTAGTTTTGTTTAATTTCTTAAGAACCTTATATTTATAGACATCATTAAACTTAATCACTATTTTTTCCTAAATCGACATACAATAAAACATTATAATAATAAATTTCATAATTTTCTGAGCAAAATTAATAATTTTAATAAATTTTGCAAAATCGGATGAGATTCGTAACTTACATGGTTTTTAAGCTTTTAGCTACCAACACCGGTTCAGAGTGTGTCGACCAGTCCAAGCGGTCAGTTTGAAGTGGGGTAGTGGAGGTGGTTCAGTCTCAAGTGGTGGTTACTCGTGGGTTTGGCCTACAGTTTTGAGTAAAATTTTTCTAAAACCCTAATTTCTCTCAAATTTTTGGTTCCCTCATTTTTTTCCAACACCCAACAAATCAAATGAGCTTAGAGAATTTTCTTGCTATTTATAAATTTGTAAAAGAATTTTAGGGTATTAATTAGACAAGATTTTTAGCTTATCCTCTTCCATTTTTGCTTTTTAAGTGTTTGATTTTGATTGGTCCAATTTTTTTCTTACTTCCCTCAATTGCTACGACTTGATCTAAAGCATTCCCCAATACCTTGATTTCTTTTTTTTTTTTATTTTTTTATAATTTTCTTTAATTATTTAGCAACTTTTTAGCTAATTTCCGGCAATTTAGATACTTATGCATAATTTTACCTATACGTAAATATATGTGAGGTACAAGTAAATTCTCTTAAATGTTATTTAGGTTATTTTATGATTTTTAGTATACATATAATTTATCTCTAATGATTTAGTACTTATCGGAATGCATTTTACGTATTTTCAATAAATAATGAATAATGTACTTAAAATTTAAGAATTTTATATTCTCTTATTTTATTACTTATTTTCTTAAATTTAAACTTATAAGGTTATTTTTACTAATATTTTTAGTTTTAATTTATAATTTAGGCATGATTGAATCATTTAATCGATCACCCTAAATTTTGTATAGTAAGTTCGATCATACGGTTACTTGGCTTATATTTAGGGTTTACAGTAGCTGCCCAGACTTTGCTAGCTTTTTTTTCTTTTTTTTTTTTGGTTTTGCCTCGTTGTGGTATTTTTTGTGTGTTCATCTCTGGAGATGCATTAACTTCGTTAGTATTAGAGTACGGTTTTAAGAGGGATTATGTGAAGTTGCAGTGAAATTTTTTGTTCGTTTTGCTGTTAGTAGCTGCTATGTTCCTTTCGTAATTACTGTAGTGATGCATCTTCAAGGTTGGACACACGAAAAGGCACCACAATAAAGTAAACTAAGAAATTAAAATAGAAGGGGGGTGGTTTAGCAAAGTCCGAGCAGTTATCGAATGGATATGACACACCACTTAATCTTACTTGGCCAATAATCCACCAGATAGGACGCACTGGTCTGAACTGAAGGGTCACCTGCTATTACTCATTACTAAAGGGAATAGATAAGAATTGAATAATAACGAGAATAATAAGGCTGCTCGAGTGAACAATTTTAGTATCAATTGGATGATTTTTCGCATACAAGAAAGTGGGGGTTTATATATCCGTTCACTAATGTTACCTTACATGTACAAAAATACAAAAGGATATTCTACAACTAGCTTACATAAGACAAACTAAAAAGAGTAAAAGAGCAAATAATATTCAGTGTTAAAAGAAAGAATCATTCTGGAATACTGTGTTAGAAGATACGTGTTGCTTGGTATCTGGATGGGAGAAATATGGTACAAGGTAGGCGAAAATAGAGTAACGCTTGTGGTCAAGGGCCGCCTCGATATGGACCAAGTCGAGGACCAATTAGTTCTTCTGAAAAGAAGTCAGTTTGATTTAAGGTCAAATGCTTGTGGTCGGATCGGGAGCTTGCCTTAGCTACTCTTAGGCTGTCTCCTAGGATAAATTATTGCTGTTGAATAGGGGTAGATTTGACGCATGTAAGGATCTGATAGTTAGGTCGATATGAGATCAGCTCGGGATAGGAATCCCCATTTTGGCTGTGGCCTAAAGCTAGTATCCTTTAAGTAAGTTCTTAGAGTCCTAGAGCTTGGCTGTACATGATCAGTTGGAAGGGTTGATTCTTATCATGCAGTGTGTTCTATTAAGTACGTTTGGAGTTATGAGCTATGTAGTGAAGATTTGTGTGTTGATAAGTGTGATTTCATTATTACTCTGTTCTTTACTACGAAAGTAGAGCAAGTTCATTTTCTATTATGTCTAAGTGATAATTGGGTATTAAAATTATTGGTATGTTAATCGAAGTTTTGGGTAGTATGATAACATTGTTTTCCCATGTATTATGTTGTTAATCTGTTTGAAAGTATTATACAATGTCAAACTCCAATGGTTAAGGTGTTATTGGAGACCAAAGTAGTAGTGCTTAACCCGGTTGTGGTCATAACGATAGTAACATCCTAAGGTCGGTTGATGACAAACTTGAAGGACTCACTAACCTTATCAAGAGTCTAGCCACAACAATACAAGTTAATAGGCAATAACCTTAAGGTATGTTGCCGCACAACCTACCTAAAAATATTTAAGAGAGAGGTTATGGCCAAGGTGGTCGAGCCAATCGCCCAACTCGGCCCCCTCGAGTTGGAGGAGCTGCAAACCGAGTTACTAGGTGAAGACTAGAGTTAGAGGAGATTAAGGAAGATGATGAGGAGATTGATGCTGAAGAGTATGGAGAGGAAGAAGAAGAAGTTGATTATTACTAAGCACAAGAACGAAGACGCTGAGCCCCTCGAGGACTAAATAATGTCGAGGTCCAAATCTCACCTTTTTGTGAAAGTAGAGATGCAATGAATACATGGAGTGGGAAGAGAAGGTTGAGAAGGTGTTTAACTGTTATGGTTATACAGACGCATTTAAGGTCTGACTTGTTGCACTTGAGTTCTCTGGGTATGCTACTATGTAGCGGAAAAATTTAAATGCAACCAAGGTAAAGGATGGAAGACAAGGAGTAAGGACCTGAGATGAGATGAAAAGGTTGTTAAAGGATAAATTTGTACTCAAGATCTACTTACAAGATACATTTATAAAGTTGCAAGAATTTCACCAAGGAGGTCGATCTATTGATGACTATGTAAGAGAGATCCAAATGCTTATGATGCGAGTTGATGTGGAAGAATCAGAAGCTCATACAGTATCAAGATTTATTTCTGGACTTAGATTTAAGATTTGCAATATTGTAGAAGTGCAGAGGTTTTATACCTTGGAAAAGGCAATTAAAATAGCATAAAAGGTCGAAAAGCAGAGGAGAAGTGCTCCAAGCCAACTTAGGCCAACATTCTCCCAAGCACCTATTCCGTGCTAACCTATTACAATAGAGCCAAGGAAGCCATACTGAGTTAAGGAAAGGAATAACTGAGCTGATGATAGCTGAGTAAGCTAATAGGGCTGAGTCAAGCTAAGGCTAGATTGACCTTAAGGATGTATGAAAGAGGGTAGACTTCTAAACAAAAGACCAGTGAGGTGAAGTGCTTTAAATGCTTAGGCTTTAAATACATGGCTGCCGAATGTTTGAACTAACATGTCATGATGCTCCGAGGAAATAAAGTAGATAGTATTGACGAGAGGGAACCTAAAAACGAAAAGGATGTTGGAAAACTTGAAGCCGAATAAGAAAAGGAGACTTATCCCTATGCCAACTAGGGAGAAGTGATGACCCTAGTCTTGAAATGAGTACTGAGTTCCCTGTCGAACTTCGAAGAAGTTTAAAAGGAAAATTTATTCCATACAAAGTGCACCATCAAGGGACAATTGTGTACCATTATAATGGATAGAGGAAGCTATATTAATGTAGTTGTACAATCTTTTGTGTAGAGGTTAGTTTTGCCAACCTCAAAGTATCCTCAACCTTATAAGCTACATTAGTTTCATGATAAGGGTGTTTGCATGTGACTAAACAAGTAGCCATATTATTCACTGTTAGGAGTATGTATAGGGATGAAGTAGTATGCAAAGTCATCCCTATGAGAGTTTCACATCTGTTACTTGGATGACCTTAGTTGTTTGACCGATGTGTCACTCACAACGAATATAAGAACACCTATGCCTTTGTCAAATATGAAAGAAAGCCTATGTTACAACCCATGCCAATAAGAAGAAAGCCTTAGCGATAAGCTAAAGAGAGCTCTGAGCTGTTGAAAAAGTTAATGAGCTTATGTTTCCATTGATTAGAAGATTGCTAGAGATGAGAGATCTTAAGGATGTTCCAGATGAAATCCAAAGGTTGATCAATAAGTTTACCAACCTGTTTCTTAAGGATCTACCTAAAAGATTACCCTCAGTGCAAGGCATAGAACATTACATTGACCTGTAGCCAAGCATTGCCCTACTGAACTGACCTACATGCAGAATGAATCCTAAGTAAGCTGCCAAGTTGAAAAGATAGGTAGACGAGCTCATAGAGCGAGGATATGTGAGGGAGAGCATAAGCCCTTATACTGTGCTAGCTCTATTCATCCTTAAGAAAGATGGTTTATAGCGCATGTGTATTGATAGCCGAGTAATTAATCAAATCGTTGTCAAATACAGGTACCCAATACTAAGGCTCGGTGACATGTTGGATGAGCTCCATAGTGCCAAAATATTTTCAAAGACTGATTTATGAAGTGGTTGCCACCAAATTCGTATGAGATCAGGTGATGAGTAGAATACTGCCTTCAAGACTAGGTATGGACTTGACCAATGGCTATACTAATGCACCGAGCACATTCATAAGGTTAATGAACCATGTAATGTGCCCTATGATTGGAAGATGAATGGTTATGTACTTTGATGACATATTGGTATGTAATGCCAACCTAAACAACCATGTTCAATATCTTTAAAAAGTATTTGACATTTTGTGGACCAATAAGTTATATGGAAATTTAAAGAAATGTACATTCTGTTAAGATGAAATGGTTTTTCTTGGGTTTGTAGTGTCAGGAGAAGGAATCCGAGCAAATGAGGAGAAGATCTGAGCTGTCTTAGAATGGCCAACGCCGGAAAATGCCACCGAAGTTCAAAGTTTTCATAGCCTAAGTTCTTTCTATAAGTGATTTATCAAAAACTTCAGTACCATAGCCACCCCCTTAATTGAGCTAATAAAGAAGAGTGATGTATTCGGGTGGAACTACCAAGCTGAACAAAACTTCAGGGAAATAAAAGAGAAACTCTCCTTTGCCCCTGTCTTATTACTATTAGATTTTAATAAGCCATTTGAATTGAAATGTGATGCATCAGGAACTGGAATTGGCATTGTCCTGATGCAGGAGCGATGACCTATCGCCTATACAGTGAGAAGCTTAATGGTGCTACCTTGAACTATTTTGTGTATGATAAAAAGTTATACTCTCTTTTTCGAGTCTTTACTGTATGGAAACACTATTTGTTATCATGACAGTTTATTATTTACACAGACCATAAGTCTTTGAAGCATCTTAAGAGTCAAAATAAACTCTCAAAGAGACAAACTAAGTGGTTGGAGTTTATGAAAGGATTTTCATATGCGATCTGGCACAAGAAGAAAAGCGTGAATGTGTTCGTCGACACTTTGTTATGACGACAAACCTTGTTGACCACTTTGCATATAAAATTTCTAGGATTTTTACTTATCATCGAGTAATAGGTTGATGACCCTCATTTCAGTCCCGTTGTTGAGCAGTACCAAGAAGGAGTAGTTGTTGGTGGATATTATCTCAAGGATGACTATCTGTTAAAGGACTGAAGGCTGTGTATACCAAACTGTTCTATGCGTAAACTATTAGTCAAAGAAGCTCATAGTGGTAGATTATTTAGTCACTTCAGAGAGACCAAGCCAGCTAATTTGTTGAAGGAAAACTTTTACTAGCTTGTTTAGCTAAGGATGTATATAAGCTAATTGGAAGTTATCAAGTGTATAAGCGACATAAAGGAGAGAGGGAACCCCACGGAGAATACATGCCCTTGCCGACGCCAATCTTACCTTGGGCTAACTTCAGTATGGACTTTGTCCTAGGGTTACCCCGGACATCCAAAGGGAAAGATTCTATATTTTTTGTAGTTGACTGCTTCAATAAAATGGCATACTTTATCTTGTACAATTAAACTAACGATACTTTATACATTATTGATATGTTTTTGCAAAAAGTTGTTCAACTACATAGAGTGTAGAAGACTATTGTTTCAGATCGTGACACAAAATTTTTGAGCTATTTTTGAAAGACTCTTTGGAGAAGACTTGGAACTAAACTTGTGTTCAGCTCCAATAGCTACCTTCAGACTAATGGCCAGACTAAAGTGATGAACAATGTTAAGAAACTTATTCAAAGCTGTCATGAGAAAGAACTTAAGGGATTGGAATCTGTGTCTATTAATTGTGGAATTTGTACATAATCAAACTATTTATAGTACCATTAGAAAGACCCTATTCGAGGTCATCTATGGCCTCAATCCTACTATTCCTTTGGATATGATTGGCAACTTTGCAGCTGCTAAAGAGAGCCAATCTGGAGTTGATCGAGCTGAAGAATTGCAAGAATTACACCAGTCTGTAACTAAGAAGATCGTCGAATTCAATTAAAGACAATAAGAGATTGGTAATTGAAGTTACTAAACTATTTCTTTCTAGCTTGGAGACTTAGTATGGATTCACCTCAGCCGATAGCGATTCCTACACTTGTGATAGAATTAGCTATCCCCTTGAGCTGATGGTCATTTCAAGGTCCTGAAGAAAACTAACTACAACGCCTACTAGATCGAGTTACATGATGACTACAGTGTTTCCTCCAACTTCAATGTATCTGACTCGATTTTGCACCAACTAAAAGAAGGCCCCACAAATGCCCAAGAAGGACAACTAGAGACCACTTTAAATTTGAAGAAAAATCTTTTTGACCCCCCAGCAAATGATAAAAATCAGCCCTTTAGACCTATCACACATAGCTGAGCTAGAAGACTTCAAGGACTAGCATAAAGAATACTAGCTCGAAGCCATATCTGAGATGGGGATTCCTATTCTGAACTAATCTCCTATCGACCTAATTGTCAAACCTTCATATATGCCAGACCTACTTTTGCCCAACAACTATGCTATGATAGGACATCCAAGAAGGCAGCTTCAAGACTATTCGAGCTGAGCTCCTAAGCTAACCACAAGCATTCGACCCTAACTTAAGTTAACTACTCTACAACAAGACTAACTAGGCTTCAACCTAATCTTGATCATGTCGGCCGCTAACTGCAAACTCTCTTTTCTCTTTTTTGCCCACTTTATACCATATTTCTAACATCTAACCATCAAACGATAAGTGTTTTTTGGCACAATATTCTAAAAGGTTTTTTTACTTTCTGTACTAAATATTCTTTATCTCTTTTACCCTTTTTAGTATGTATTACGTAACCTAATTATAAGAATACCCTTTTATCTTTTTATACATGTAAAGTAACTTTAGTAAATGGGCATATAAACGCCCACTTAATTGTACATAAGGAATCAATCATCAATATCAGAACTTATTCAAGTTTCCTTTAAGTAACCTTAATGTTCTCCCTATCTTTCAACTCTTATTGATCCCTTTTAGCAAGAAGTAGTAGTGAGTGACTCTTCAGTTTGAACTGGTAAGTCATATTTGGCAGATTGTAGGCCGAGTAGGATCGACTAATGCATCATATTTAGTTGATAGCTGCATGTACTTTACTAGCTTTTTCTTTTGTTTTTCTTTTGTAGTTCGCCTTGTTGTGGTATTTCTTCATATGTCCGACCCTAGAGACACATCATTTTTGCCACAGCTACGGCCTCAGCCTTAACCTACTTAGTGAAGTAGTCAATGGCAACTATGATGAAGTATCGTCCTTTCGAAGCCTTGGGGTAAGCACTGAGGATGTCAATGCCCTATTAGCCATATGACTGCGAACTAGTCAAAGGCTAGAGACTGGTGCTGGGTACATGACCGATGGGGTACGCTTCTAGCATTGGGGGCACTTTTGGGCTATAGCTTTGGCATATTGTCTCATGGTAAGCCGGTAGTATCTAAAGTATAGCAGCTGAATGTAAAGGGCTTGGGATTGAATATGGTTGTTGCGTACTTTGGTGTGCAACTCTTTCATGATGCGTAGGCCTTCACTTTCTTAGAAGCATTTGAGTAGGAAGAGGTTGACCCCCTTGCGATATAGGACGCCATCGACCAACGTATAATTAGTAGTGTAATATTGCAGCTTCTTTGCCTTTCTCTTATCTTCCAGGAGTGTGCCTTACTCTAAATAACTTAAAAAGGGGTTCCATCTAACTTCACTCTGATGTTGTTATTGTCAGTTTCAAGACTTCTATCGTGCCTAGAGTTATGCCCTTTTTTGGCAAGTACTTTATGAAAATCTTCTTATCCTTCACTTCAGGCTTCTGTATCCTAGTAAAGGTAAGTTCGGATAGCCAGTCTGTTATTGAATTTTCGAGTCAAGGGATCTTCGTGATGGTCCATAAAGGGAATTCAGCTATAAGGCTCTTCACCTTCTCCATGTACCTTGTCATGGTATAATCTCTAGCCTTGTATTCCTTTCGAACTTGCTAGATGACTAGCACAAAGTCCAAGAAAACTTGCAATTGTCAGCATTGATCTCTTTGGCGAATTTGAGACTGGCTATCAGGGCCTTGTATTTGGATTTGTTGTCATTAGTGTTGAACCCAAACTTGAGGGCATAGCATATTGTGATCTTTGTATGGGCTAGTTAAAATAAGACCCCACCTTCACCCCTCGAGGTGGATGATCCATCAACATAGAGAGTCTACACCGACTTGTCGTTGCTCAGTAGTGCTTCCTCTTCTCCTGTATATTTGATTACGAAGTCGGCCAACACTTATGCCTTGTAGGCCATTCATAGCTAATATTGGTTCTATACGAATTTAACTTCATCATGTTCTTCACCATCCATCCAGACATGTTCGGCTTCTGTAGTGTAGTGCGTAACAGCTAGTTTGTGAGCACAATGATTTAATGTGCCTGGAAATTTGGCCTTAGCCGGCATACTGGGATGACGATAGCTAAGGTGAACTTCTTTGCCCAGGTGTACTTGACCTTAGGTTTGTAGAATATGTGGCTAACATAGTATACAGGCTTGTGCTCTCTCCACTCTACTTTAACCATTTCAAAGGAGAGTATCCAGTTGCTTATGGCGAGGTACAGAAACAGGTCCTTCCTTAGGATAAGCTTGGAGAAGATAAGAGGATGTGCAAAGAAGCTTTGTAGCTGTTGAAAGGCTACTGTGTACTCCAGATTCCATTTAAAACCCTTAGGATTTTTTTTTTTGGATTTTGAAAAGCTTAGCACATTTATCCACACTCTTCAAGACAAACCTGCTCAACTACCATGTTGGTGAGCTTCTACACGTCTTAGACCGAGGTAGGGGGCTTTATATCCTTGATGGCACGCAGCTACCATACGCCACTTCTTGGACTTCTTCTTGACTAGCACTACATTTGCTAACTAAGTTGGATACTTTTCCTCCCTCAAGAAGTTGGCTTCAATTGCTTTTGTACTTCTTCCTTGATCACAGCTTGCCTGTTTGGGGCAAAGTGTCTCTTTTTCTGCTTGATAGACTATGTAATAGGGTCGATATTAAGGCTATGAGTTGCCAGGTTAAGAGAGATCCCGAGCATGTTTGGTGCCTGTAAGCTCCACAACTAGCTACTCGGGATTCCGATGAAGTCTAAATTATAAAGTAAAATTAGAAATATTAGTAACAATGATCCTGTAAGTTTAAATTTAGGAAAATAAGTAATAAAATAAAAGAATATAAATTTTCCAAATTTTAAGTATATTACTCGTTATTTATCGGAAATGCGTCAAATGCATTTCGATAACTAACGAATCGCTGGAGATAAATTATATGTATATTAAAAATTATAGAATGATCTAAATAATATTTATGAATATTTATTTGTATTATATATGAATTTACATATAGGTAGAAATAAGTGTTATTACTTAAAATACAATAAATGTGCTAAAATAATACTAAATAATTCAAGAAAATTCATAATTAATTGAGAAAAAATTTATAAAAAATCTGAAAAAAATAAGGAATAATCTCAATTTGGGTCGTGGCAGCTAGGAAAAGAAGAAAAAAATTCAACCAATTAAATTAGAACAACAAAAAAGGCAAATTGGAAGAAGATAAGGCAATTGTCTAATTAAATTAATATACAATAATTTCCCAAGACCTCTATAAATATCCCTAATTTTTTATAATTTCATTTTGGATGTTTAGAATTGTGGAAAATTAGAAAGAAGCGAAATTAAGAGAAAATTTGGGTTTTACAAAAAAATTACAAAAAAAAACTGTGCAGTTGAGGCTTTTAAGAAAAATCCAGACCCGACGAGCAACTGGGAGTGAATGGCCACCACTACCACACAGTGGTGGCAACGCCCAGATGGGCCAACACACCCATGGCCACTAGTTTTGGTGAGTTTCGATTTCTACTTGATTTTTTTTTAAATTGTTAAAAATATCAAAATTAGTTGTAAAAATATGAAACTTGTTATTTTGGAATATTTTTATATTTAGTTTTTAGGAAAAACATTATTTTGATGAAAATATGTCCCATGATATATGATCTTTAAGAAATTGAACAAAACCAAACATGTTTAGAATTAGAAATAAATAGGCTTAGGAGTATAGTTTTTGACTTAAAATTTTTGTGTAAACTACTTAGGTGATATAAAATAATGTCACAAAGCCCTTTTTCAAAAATAAAATTTCAAAAATTTTAAATAATTTTTAGGCCTTAAAATGATGCATAAAATGAGTAATTTTGGGTTAATTAGATAATTAAATAGATAATTAATTATTTAGTATATAAATATATGTTTTTGGACATTAAAATCTGATGAAGTATGATACTTGTAGTATTTAAGGAGTTAGATGTAATTATTAAGGTAATTATGTAGTAAATAAGTAATAGGGAAAATAGTAAATTTTAAGTTAATTTTGTAAATTAGGGTAATTAGGTATAAAATTTGATTTGGGATGAATTTAGACATTTTGAAATGTTAATTGATGTTGGGAGATGGTAATTAGAGTGATAGAAATATTAGATATGTATTATGTACATAATATGCAATTATTGGAAATATAATAAATAGAAGACATTAAAATAAAAATTGATATTATATAAATAATAGGAATATATAATAAATCTGATAGAAAACTTACATTTAGGTAATTATATGAAAAATATAAAAAATTCTCCAATCATGAGTAATTATGGTATTTAGTATACTTGAAAATAATGTGATTAATTTTACATTATAGATTGAAACATGTTTCTAGGATTCGTATATAAAATTGTATTTAGAAATTGAACTAGAACCTAATTTAGAAATCAATGTAGAAGTTGAACCAAAACTTAGCCCTAAATTGAGAATAATTGTAAAAGATTTGAGAACTTAGATAATTGAACATATTAAACCCTCAACCAAAGATAATAATAAGTGTTATAGGATAAAATTAACCTATAACAATTATATGAAAACTGAGACAACGTTAGTATTATAGGAATCATTGGCATTATAAGGATCATTGGCGATGGACTTAACGAGTCCCACCTCAAGTGAGCGAGCGGGGAGTTAAGGTAAGTTGAGACTAATATGTTATTGTATTTAATACGTTGCTGTATTTTGGAGGCTGTCATGCTCCGAACAAGGACAGTCATAACAGTCCCACCGTGTAAACTAATCTAAGATAGAAGCTAACCTCACAGTTGCTATCGTAGACGCAGTTTACACAAGGCGCACAATTCAACCAGCTTGAAACGTCTGTTCTGACACCTGTTAATATCCAAACCTGTGGTAGAGCTTTTACAAAATACTTGTTCTATACAACCTGCTGTTTAGTATTACAACAGTATTTAAACAAACATTTCACGTCCAAGGGTAAAATTTACAATTAGAGTTTATTCAAAACCACAGGTTTTGCGTTCTATATACAATAAATTAGAAAACTAGTGGGCTCCCAGGGAATTCCCATTTAGTTTTCCTCAAAACTTAAAGACAAAGCCAAAAGCTTGGGTTCAGTTAAATTCCTCGATCCTCACTTTCCCATACAGCAGCACACTAACCTGGGAACGGTGGTACCTGAACATCTTGCCTTCACTCAACACCTGCAAAAGATTCTATGGGATGTGAGCACAACTAACTCAGTAAGTGGGACGGAGCCAAAAGAGTACTGTACAATCACGAATAAGGTTAATAATCATGATGAAATGCAATGCAATCACTCAAATGAAAACATCGCACAGTGTTATCCGGTCCACTGTGAGGTTAGAGAAATTTCACCCGCTCCAACCCGGATTGAGGAGTTTCATCGCGACTCGAGTCAGACCAAACCCGGGCTTGTGCAATGGAGAACACTCCCCTCCCATGACCGCTTTTGAACCACGGCCCCCAACCTTGCCGCGACCTCCTCGCCTGTCACTTAGTTTGACTAAGGATGGGGAAATGACCATTTCAGTTATCCTCATCAAAGGAAATCGGTGTTTGGCCTAACGCTCTTAATCATTTCCCCTAACCGGTGATTATGCATGTCCAATTACATTTTAGTCAAATAACTGTTAGTGTTAATCAGGGGTGACCAACAAGTTCACACAATACAGAATCCATGCAAATATGTAGAACAGCACACCAAGGAGTTAAACTCCTGTCACAACCGAATATCATTCACACACACAACATGCGCATAATCATCTAATTACAAACACAACCAGATGTACTCTTGGGTCCCCGGATACTTTAAATAATGCCCAAACAACGGTGAAGTTACAATCCCAACTTACTTGTTTAGATGTTCGCTATTGCTGAATTGAATTGTCAACCGTCTTTGGAAGGTCCTAATTACACAAAAGGTCCAAATTTAGTTTTCATAATAATTACGAAAACATTAGGGTTTAATCTAAAATGGTTATATATATATATATATTATTTTCATAATATACAGTCATGTTATTACTATATATTGAATTAAATTATTAATTATTAATACTGTACATCATATATACTATTACGTATTATATATCGTTTTATCGTATCGAAACGTACTTTTTATTTATTAATTCACATTTTGATTCCAGTAAGGTTACCGAAATGTGTATATTCTTAAATATGATATAGTTATAGGTTAGATCACTTAAGGTTATCCGATTTCAACAAAACTAGTGTCATTAAGCTCGTATAGACCTAACGACACGTTTTACGAGTCCTGTTTCTAAAGATGGATTTTAACAGGTAGTTTGAATTTTTAATGCAATTATACATAATTATATAAAAACGGTCGTATTATGCGTAATTTACAGATTTAACTTATATTTTATCCAATTTGTCCTTATATTGTAACAATATAAGTATTATTCAGTTCTAATACACCTAAAGTGTATCTTGATTAGAAAATATTAATAATTATAATAAAAATTTCCATTTATCCCATCTGATCAGCAATCCTTTATATAGCTTTTGGTTAATTCGTTTTAGCCTATTAATATTACAAATACACCCCAACTTATAATTTAAGCTATTTTACTTAATAAATTCGTAATAAATAGTTCGGGTTACCAAATAATTCCCCGAAAATTTCTATAGGATTCTAAAAATATAGGAAATTCAGTTATCACTTGGTTTTAAGTTTCCGACCTATTGCCTATATTTTCACATTGACGATTTTACCCCTAGTCGCAAAGTTTGGGCTCAATTGGATAAGTTACCCTAAAAGCCCTAAATCTGAGCTCGGTTGTCCTAAACTCAATTTTGGGAGCTTACAGAGGCTTAAGATTATATTCGGTTATACTTATTAGATAATTGGTTATGTGCATGTGGTTGATTATGAGTGATGTTATGATTTTGTTGTTGCTCTAGCTTGTATTGTATGAAATTATTGATCATTCTAAACTGGACTTAACAAATATATAACTTGTAACCATAAATCAGACCTGCATAGCAACCCATTAGTGGAAACTTAGGATTTTCCGGCTAAATACCGATCCCTTCAAAAGAGATAACGTTAGATAGCATAATTGGTCCCTTCTTCATCCTTAGTCTAACTAAGTGATAGGTGAGGAGGTTGCAACAAGGGTGAAGTCAATGGTTCGAAGGTAGTCGTGGGAGGAGTGGTGTCTCATTGCACAAGCCTAGGTTTGGTTGTAAGTTGCTTCATTAATAGTAACTCCTCAACCCGAATTAGAATGGACACAATTTCTCTAATCTCACGACAGGCCGAACAACGTCATGTGATGGCATTTGCTTAAACATGCTTTGCACCTAATAATTTGGTTAATAACCTTGTTTGTGTTTGTAGTATAGTCTTTATAGTCATGGTTGCAGGTGCTAGCACGGAAGCGGCTTATATTTACCCTAAAGCTAACAATCGTTGGATCCTGGGGCATAAGGAAAAATATTTGAACAACAATTATATCTTTAAGGTCTTAGCTTTTATTTATAATCTTTCATTTTCAATTAATGTATTAATTATAAAATATAGGACAACAAAACCCTACAAATATTAATTGTAATATTTGAAATCTAGTGTATTTACATATTTTCGTACTTTCTGAAGTAAATAACTTATTTAATTTATGAATTGTTTACTTCAAAGCGAGTTTGTCGTGGTCGCCTTGTGTAAATCAAGTTTGAGATAGCGATTGTAAGGTCTGTTTTTATCTTAGAATGGTTTATACGGCTGGACTGTTATGACTTTACCGTTTCGAGGTGTGACAATGTCGATTAGGCAAACCCGTCTGAGTTGGCCTATAAGAGGGCAACTATCTTGTCCTTCAGCTTGGAAGGAATCTTAATCTCAACCCTGGTAGTCTAGTCGAGAGAGGGGTTAATCTGCACTTCTTCAGTTTTTTGGCTAACTTGCCTCTCTCAACCGACTTCTCCTATAAGTCGATCTCCAAAGTGAAGATTCCATCGGTGTTAGCAGCCCTGACATAAAGCTTTTAGGAAAGCTTCTAGTTACATCTGCATATTCCCACCCCTATCGAGGTTGGGAATTTAGCCTTTAAACGGAGAGAGGATGTGATGACCTAAAACACGTTCAAACTTAGTCTTTCCAAGAGAGCGTTATAAGGAGATAGGTAGTCAATCATGATGAACTCCACTGGTTTTTGTGCAACATTATCGTCATCACCAAGCTCCATGTCGAGGGTAATGATTCCCTTGACTAGGATAGTACTCCCATTGAAGCTTATGAGATTATGGTGGTATAGCTTCATCTTGACGAGCAACTTCTTCCTCATTCTTTTATATGTGTGAAGGAAGAGGATGTTGTAAGCCCCACAACTAAGCAATCTAAGGTTTCGATCGGTTGAAAAACCCGATCGAGCCTAAATTATCAAAGTAAAGCTAGAAATATTAATAAACTAATCTAGTAAGTTTGAATTTAAGAAAATAAGTAATAAAATAGGAAACTACAAAATTTTCAATTTAAGTATATAACGCGTCATTTATCGAAAATGCGTAAAATGCATTTCGATAATTGACGAATCGATAGAGATAAATTATATGTATACTAAAAATCATAAAATGACCTAAATAATATTTATGAATACTTATTTGTACTATATATGAATTTACATGTATGTAGAAATACGCGTAATTACTTAAAATACGCGTGATGTGCTAAAATTATACTAAATAATTAAAGAAAATTCATAATTAATTAAGGAAAAATAAAGAAAAGTAATGAAAAATCAAGAATAATCCAAATAAGGTCGTGGCATGTCAGGATGTGCAAAAGAAAAATCAACCAATAAAAATTAGACAACATAAAAGCCAAAAATCAAGGATAATGGGCAAAGTTTTGTCAAATTAATGCATAATAATTACAAAAATCGTTTATAAATAGCAAGAAAAATTCAGAAGCTCATTTGGATAGATACAAATTAGAGAAAATTAGAGAGAGGCAAAAATTGAGAGAAAAATTCGGTTTAGAAAAAAATTAGAAAAAACTGTGCAATTAGGGCTTTCAAAGGGAACCCACACCAGACGAGCAGCTGGGAGTGGACGGCCACCACCAACACACGGTGGTGGCAGTGCCCAGGCCGGCCGACAAGGCCACGGCGGCCGGCGGTGGCCGGAGCCACCCAGACTAGTGAGTCCGATTTCCAGCCCGATTCTTGTGTAATTTTGTAAAAATAGTAAATAGTTTTATAAAATTATGAAACTTGTTATTATGAGGTTTTATTATATGTAGATTTAGGGAAAAATAGTGATTTAGTTTAATCAAGTCTGAAAATATAGGGTCCTTAAGAAATTGTACAAAACCGAGCATGATTAGAATGGAAAATAAATAGGCTTAGGAGTGTAGTTTGGAGCTCAATTTTTTTTCTGTAGGATGCTCATGTGATATAGAATAGTGCTATGAAGCCATTTTTTAAAAATTAATTTTCAAAATTTTTAAGTTAATTTTTAGCCCTAAAATGATGGAAAAATTAGGTAATTTGGGGTTAATTAGGTAATTAAGATATTAATTACTGATTTAGATAGTAATTATATGTTTAGGGATGTTAATCTCTGATGTGGAACCCTAATCCTAACCTTTGGAGTATTAAGTATGGTTAATTTAGGAAATTAGGTAATTAAGGTAAGAAATTAGTAATATGTGAAATTGTAAATTAATAAATCTAAAAAATTAAGGTTATTTAGATAATATTATGGTAAAAATCAGAATAATATTACAGCTGAATTAAGATTGAATTTTAGGTAATTATATAAAAAAGTAAGATTTTCTCACATCGTGGATAAATCCGATATCCTGATTAGGATTAGTGTGTATCGAATAGCTTAGAATACTAAATTAAGACCCAATAGGATATTTGAATACTTGAGCTTAATGTGATTACTATCACATTAGGATTCGAGCATGTTTAGGACTTAGAAATCGAACTAAAACCTAATTTAGAAATTTATACAGAAACCAAACCTGAACCTAACCCCAAACCTAGAATAATTATAAAAGACTCAAGACCTAGATAATTACGTATATTAAACCTTAAATAAAACATAACAATAAGTGTTATAGGAGAAAATGAACCTATGATCATTATATGAAAACTGAAACCACGTTTGTGTTATAGGGATGATCGGCGATGGCCTGAGCAAGTCGGACCTCGAGTGAGTGAGCGAGGAGTCGAGGTAAGTTGGAATTAATACAATGCTGTATTTTAGGAGGCTTGAGATTATGCTTGGTTGTGCTTGTTAGATGATTGGATGTGTGCATGTGCTTGATTATGGGTGATGCTATGATTCTGTTTGTTGCTCTAACATGCATTGTATGATTTGCATGAAATGATTGATCACCCTAAACTGGACTTGATCAAATATATGACCAGTAATCATAATCAGACATGCATGACAACTCGTTAGGGGAACTTAAGACTCTCCGGCCAAATACCGACCCCTTCGAAAGGGATAGCGCAGGATTGCAAAATAGTCCCTTCTTTATCTTCATTCGAACTAAGTGACAGGAGAGGAGGTCGCGGCAAGGGTGAAGACAGTGGTTCGAAGGTAGTCGCGGGAGGAGCGAGGTCTCCATTACACAAGCTTAGGTTTGGTCGTGAGCTGTTGCATTAATGGAAACTCCTTAACCCGGATTAGAGCGGGCGCAATTTCTCTAATCTCACGACGGGCCGGACAACGTCGTGCGATGGCATTTGCTTGCACATGCATTGCACCTAATAAGTGATTAAAAACCTTGTTGTGTGTATGGTATAGTTTTAAGTCCTCTGTCCTAACTTACTGAGCTATGGTTGCTCACATCCCTATAGACGTCGTGTAGGTGCTGGCTAAGAAGCGGCAACAACTACTCTGAAGCTAGCGACCGCTGGATCCTGGGAAGTAAGGAAAAACATTGAAGAATCAACACATATGTTATTATGTTTCATTTTTGAATAATGTAACAACTGAATTATAGTGATTATATATAACTTTTCTTACTTTCTTAGGTAAATGAATTATTTAAATTACAACCTGTTTACTTCAAAGCGGGTTAGTCGTGGACGCCTTGTATAGATAGGGTCTAAGATAGCGGTTGTAAGGCTAACTTCTATCTTAGGATGGTTTACACGGCGAGGCTGTTACGAATTTGCCGCTTCGGGGCGTGACGGTTCTAAATTGGTAGCAGAGCGTAGTTTTACTGAATTCGCTTTGAAATAAACAATTAAAAGAATTAGATATTTTAGGAATACATTGAGAGTGGGTAGAAATAAAGGGATATTAAAGTATCGCATTACAACTTATAAGATAATTAGTGACTATATTACTACATTGAGATAGGCATTAATCGAATTTAACTTTAGTGATGGGATCGAATAGAGAAATTGGTGATTAGTTGAGGTGATTCAAGAGGAATAAAGGATAACCCCTGATTTAATCCAAAATTGAGATATAGAGAACAATATTATAATTGGTTACTTAAGATATGTTAATATTATGGACGAAATTACTGAGGATTAATGGAGTTGTATGGAAATTGATGAGAAGTGATGAGACTTATAGACAATAACAGAGATCAATATGAGTTTTAGCACAATAGGGATCATATGAAAGATTGTAACTCAGGCGACGTTAGTAAGATATGTGTAGTAACGATAGAAGAGAGATACCTCATTCTGCAAATAGGACTAGTACTGCAATTAGCACATCCTATATCTTTAGATGATTAATGATATGAGGCAAGTGCACCTATCAGTTTTAATATAGCGGATGTGAGTCCGAGTCGATCCCTCAGAGATTTTGAGTACTAATATTAACTTTAGCTTTATTATCTAACCGAAAAATTGTGATAAATTGAATGAATTAAAAATACTGAAACTAACAACTAAACTACTTTTGAGACTTAATTACGCAAATTAGGAAGCAATAAACTACGAACGACTTCAAGTATGCAATTCAAGGGTTACATGAAACCCTAGGTTCCATAATCCTAAATACTCTAATTCTAAGCTATCATAACGAATCTAAAAACGAGTTTCATCAAAAACGTAAAATAAAGCATAAAAACCCCTCTTGATTTGATGAACAATCTCTTTAATCTTGAAATCGATGTCGTTCTTGCTTCTTGATTAATGTTCTTTTCCAATCTCCTCTCGTCTCTTGTGTCTCTTGTTTCTGTAATGTCTCTCTTCTCTTTTGAAACCCTAAGGTATCCTTTTATATGTGTATTACAAAGATTCTGTTTTCATCACCAGACACGGCCTGGGATATGGTCGTGTCCCCAAGTCGTGTAACTTTTTGCACTTAGGCAAATTTTCTACACAACTTCAAAACTCCATAACTTCTTCGTTTGAACTCGGAATTGAGTGAAACTTGATTCCTTTTCTTCGTTTTCAAGCCTAGAACGCGTTTAAACCCTGAAATCAACATTTTACTCAATTAAGTATCAATTTCTTTGAAGAAAACAAAAAATATAAGGGAAATACTATAAAATCACCATATGAAATATGTTTAAAATCAGAGTTATCAAATTTCCCCACACTTAAGCATTTGCTTGTCCTCAAGCAAATAAATCAAAACAAAACTTTCGGGATAAGAAACACTTAATCAAAATTTATCACTATTTAGGAAACCTGTGAACGAATACACTTGACCCGAAGAAAGGTAAGAAAATCATTCTCAACTAATTTGCAATAATAAAGTCAACCAATTTTATTTGACCATATTTAAATGCTCCAACAATACTTAATACTAGAGTTCACTAGTTAATTTATGAAAATCAAAGTTTACTTCGAATCATTTAACCAAGGATTCTTAAACTAAAAATTAGATTTAACATCTCGCCAACCGAGAAAGAGTCATAAAAATTTTATCTATTTGACTAAAGTGTATACAATTCTCTTTTCCATCTCACTAAGTACCATAATCTAGAATAAACACATTTTACATCCACTCATCCTCTGATCATCCCCCTAATTCATGTTTTTGTTGAGAGGTCTTTTGAATTTACTTTATTTAAGCACAATTGTGTTGGTAGCCGGAAAGAATCTCGCTCTTCTGACGGACCAAGACCGATCCATACCAACTTATTTCTTATATTGATAGTGGGAAAGAACCTTGCTCTCCTGACGGATCAAGGCCGATCCATGTCAATTTTTTTTTTCATTTGAATTGGCATTGGGGCTCAATCTCGCTCTTCTGATGGACCAAGACGAATCCTTACCAATTTTTCTATTCATACACTTATTATTACTTTTGACCTCCAATCATTGTGATTTTTCAAGGGTTTCTCAAAAGAAGAATTTCATTTGTTTGTTTACTAAAAATTATAGGACTCTTAAAAATTTCTAAGAGAAAAATATACACACAAGTAAATTTAAAAATAACCATGACTAACTCTCAACTAGTGATGTTGCTCCAATCTCAAATCCTAAAATCCTAAGCTAAATAACTCGTAACTTTGCCTTCCACAAATTTGACTAATCAATTCTAGTAAAGTATAATAAGATCAATAACAATCAAGATGAAACGGTTAATTTGGCTTAATACCAGTTAATCACCTATTGTAAGTTAACTTAAAAATTAATTGGGTCAAATGTGAATAATTGGTCTCCTAAACAGTAATAAATTCATATACGTCCCTTCCCCATACTTAATAATGTACATTGTCCCCAATGTACGATTAAGAAATCATAACAGTACGAAAAAGCAGCATAGGGAAAAAGAAAACATATGTACTGAAAAGAAAACTAATACTTCCCTGCCAGTCGAACAGAAGCGCAAAATGAAGAAGCATCATCATTATATAGCAGAGTTCACAAGCCTTGAACAATAAAAGTCAACACAAAAAATGAAGAACTAAGATTCATTTGCCTTATTAGACGATGCCTCAGCCATCGTAGCATCATCATCGTCATTACTGGCCTCGACATCCTCATCACATTTGCCAGCCTAATCATAAGGAAAAGAGAGCAAAATTAAGTAGGAAACTTACTTGGATCACAATGTGGAATGTAAGAATTGTGGAGAGAAGAGGGAGAATGAGAGAGATATGTTTCATTGTGAGTGTGTGAGAGGATGTGTTTAATTTAAATAAAACTGACCGTGTGCAAAAATCGTGTGAGTTTGGGTCGACACGGGCTAGGATACGACCGTGTCCCTCACCCGTGTAACATTCTGCGTGTGTCGTGTGGAGTCTGGTCGGACACGGGCTGGGGACACGACCGTGTCCTATGCCCGTGTAACATTCTGTTCCCGTGCATGAAAACTGGACGGACACAGGCTGGGACATGACCTGTCCCACGCCCGTGTAACTCTCTGTACACAAGTGGAAAATTTTAGGCGCACACGGGCTGGGGCCACGACCGTGTAACTCTCTGTACACGGTTGGAAAATTCTAGGCGCACACGGGTTGGGGACACGACCGTGTCCCACGCCCGTGTAACTTTCTGTGCGTGGGCAGTTGTGAATGTCTGGATGGACATGGGCTAGGATACGACCGTGTCCTTCGCCCGTGTTAAATTTTTTTGTTTTTTTTTTAGTAAAAATAAAGATAAAGGAAACTTAAAGAAATAAAAGTAATGAAACTAGAAAAATAAGAAAAAGAAAACTAAAGAGAAGAATAAAAATGAAATTAAAAGGGAAAAGCCTATAACTAAAATTGAAACAAATAAAAGAAGCAAGGCAAAGTTAGATAAAAGAAAAATAAAATGAAATAAACTTAAAGAACTAAAGTGTAAGCAAAGTTAGACATGGGTTGCCTCCCAAGAAGCGCTATAGTTAACGTCGACAGCTCGACGGGATACGTCTTCTCATAATAGTTCTTCATCCAAGCGGAAATAGAACTCCTCCTGTATCTTGCTTTCAAACTCTCCATATAAGTGTAGATTTACCCTTCGGCCATCGACCTTGCCAATTCCATTTCATTGATGCATAACTTCCATAGTTTCTCTCCTTATCATGCCACTTATCAAATTCATGTAGCCTAAACTTCTTTGTTTTGTTTGCTTTTAGCTTAAACGCGGTTGTCATTGGGGGTTTTGAACTTTTCACCGCAAAGACATGTTCCAAATGATTTCTTGACAGTTTTGGTTCCAAAATTGATGGCTTCTCTTTGAAAGATTTTAACGTACGATCCTTTGGCTTGTGGAGTGGATCAATTCCCTTCTTGTCCACAATGGATTCATGAACTTCTATTTGAGCTGCCACTTCTGTACGATTGGGGTTAATCACCAAATTTTCATCTCCCTTTTGCAAGCAATAGCTTGAGGAATCTTTGGCAAGAGTTTCCTGCATACATGTAAATGTAATGACATTAGTGGCATTAACATTGTAACTTATGTCCTCTGAGTCAAGAAATTTGTTCGTTGCCTCTGGAGTTTTAAAAACTATTTCATCATCCCCGACCTGTAATATCAACTTATGCTCACGAACATCAAAAACAGCCTTAGCAGTGGCTAGGAAAGGTCGACCTAAAATGATTGATACCTCAATATCTTCATCTATATCAAGTATAACAAAATCCATGGGAAAGATGAATTTGTCTACTTGCACTAAAACATCCTCTATGATGCCTCTAGGGTATGTGATAGACCTATCGGCTAATTGAAGACTCATGCCCGTTAATTTAGGTTCTCCTAACCCTAGCTTTTTGAACACTTTATATGGCATCAAATTTATACTAGCTCCTAAGTCTGCCAAAGCATTATCTACCAACAAATTGCCAAGCATACAAGGAATAGTGAAACTCCCTGGATCTTTTAATTTTTGTGGCAGCCTTTTCTGGAGAAGTGCTGAGCATTCCTCGTTCAATGTGACTGTTGTAAGCTCCTCCAACTTCCTCTTGTTCATTAGAAGATCTTTTAGAAATTTCGCATACTTTGGCATCTGCAAGATGATATCAACAAGAGGTAAGTTAATGTGTAATTGTTTGAAAACATCAAGCAATTTACCGAATTCCTTATTATGATCAGTGTAACTTTGCTTAAGGCGCTATGGGTAAGGGATGGGAGGCTTGTACTCCTTCACTTTTGGTGATTCCATATTTTCTTTCGATTTTAGTGGCTTTACATCTTCCTTACGGTTGACTTCCACTTCTTTCTCAACTACTTCCCCACCATCCTTTTTCTCCACTTGCAGTTTTCTACCACTTCTCAAGGTCATTGCATTAACATGTTCCTTAGGATTGACCTCAGTATTCCCTGGGAGTGTCCTTTGTTGTCTTTCAGAGATCATTTTTGCAAGTTAACCAATTTGGTTCTCAAGGTTGCGATTGGAAGCCTCTTGATTCCTCAACGGGGATTCAATATTGGATAAACGAGCCTCATTGCCTTGAATATATTTTGTGAGAAGTTCTTCTACACTAAGCTTCTTTTCTTGAGGGACAGGAGGTGGGAATGGTCCTTGAAACCCAGGTGGGCCAAAGTTAATCTTCTGCTGGCCTTGGTTTTGATTTCCCCATGAGAAATTGGGGTGATTCCTCTATCCTGGATTGTAAGTGTTGCTGTAGGGGTTATTTTGTTGCTTGGGTGGATTTCCTAGATAATCAACCTGTTCCAATTGTTCTTGTGCTCCATACCCCTGCATATTAAAATCACTTACATCTGATTGCACTTGTTGAGGGCCAACTGAGAGTGCATCAATCTTCTTACTCAATAAGTCTACCTTGGCTGCCAAAGAAATGGTCAAGTCCACCTCATAAACTCCCATGGCCTTTTGTTTGGCTCTAGTGCTTTCCCACTGATAATTGTTCATCGCTATTCCTTCAATCAGGTTTTGTGCTTGCTCAGGTGTCTTTGTGTTCAAAGTACCTCCTGCGGATGCATCAATCATCTGTCTCGTAGATAAATTAAGACCATTATAGAAGGTCTGAATCTGCATCCATAATGGAAGGCCATGATGTGGGCACCTCCTGAGCAAGTCCTTAAACTGCTCCCAAGTGTCATATAACGTCTCCGCTTCCAATTAAGCAAAACAAAAAATATCATTCCGAAGTTTAGTGGTCTTTGCAGGTGGGAAATACTTCTCCAAAAATTTCTCTACCAATTAATTCCAAGTTGTGATTGAATTTCGTGGTAGAGAGTTCAACCACTGTTTTGCTCTACCCCTCAAGGAGAAAGGGAATAGCCGCAGTCGGATGGCATCATCCGTGGCTCTGTTGATTTTAAAAGTATCACAAATCTCTAGAATGCTAGAGATGTGGGCATTGGGATCTTCATCTTGGAGACCGTCAAACTGAACATATTGTTGTACCATTTGTATGATGTTAAGTGCAATTTGGAAGTTGTTAGCCGCGACGGTTGGCCTTGCGATGCTAGAGTCAGCTCCAATAAGTGTAGGCCTTGAATAATCGTACATGGTCCGATTTGCTTCATTCCTGTTGTTCGCTATGTGTGGTGGATCTTCCTGATCGATAAATTGAGTGTTGGTCTCTTCACCTTCTTCCTTGATTTCAACGATTGACTCGTCGTCAATGGTCGCCACACTTTGTCTAGGTCGTGATTTCAAATTTTGAAGGGCAGTTCTTTCAATTTCATGATCAAGTTCTACCAAAGCTTCCGAGTTACTTCGAGTCATGTACTGCAAGGGTAAGAAATATAGAATCAATTACAGCTCTAGCTAATGAAAATAAATAATGAAAACAAAAGAAAAAAAATGGTTAAAATAATAAAGCAACTAGTGTTCTTAATATCGAAAATCCTCGGTAACGGCGCCAAAAACTTGATATGAGGCAAGTGCACCTATCAGTTTTAATATAGCGGATGTGAGTCCGAGTCAATCCCTCAGAGATTTTGTGTACTAATATTAACTTTAGCTTTATTATCTAACCGAAAAATTGTGATAAATTGAATGAATTAAAAATACTGAAACTAACAACTAAACTACTTTTGAGACTTAATTACGGAAATTAAGAAGCAATAAACTACGAATGACTTCAAGTATGCAATAATGTATTTAGGAATTATTTTCCCTAGTGTTTAACATATAACCTTTTTAAAATATATTCAATTTAAGGGTTACATGAAACCCTAGGTTCCATAATCCTAAATACTCTAATTCTAAGCTATCATAACGAATCTAAAAACGAGTTTCATCAAAAACGTAAAATAAAGCATAAAAACCTCTCTTGATTTGATGAACAATCTCTCTAATCTTGAAATCGATGTCGTTCTCGCTTCTTGATTAATGTTCTTCTCCAATATCCTCTCGTCTCTTGTTTCTGTAATGTCTCTCTTCTCTTTTGAAACCCTAAGATATCCTTTTATATGTGTATTACAAAGATTCTGTTTTCGTCACCAAACACGGCCTGGGACATGGCCGTGTCCCCAGGTCGTGTAACTTTCTGCACTTAGGCAAATTTTCTACATAACTTCTTCGTTTGAACTCGGAATTGAGTGAAACTTGATTCCTTTTCTTCGTTTTCGAGCCTAGAACGCGTTTAAACCCTGAAATCAACATTTTACTCAATTAAGTATCAATTTCTTTAAGGAAAACAAAAAATGTAAGGGAAATACTATAAAATCACTATATGAAATATGTTTAAAATCAGAGTTATCAATTAACCCAAAAAAAAAAAATTATTGAATGGCTTTCACATTCTCTTGGATTAGTTGGAGTAAGTTAAGATCATATACAATATGAGAAGATAATATATGAGATGATGATTGATAATAGTATTGAGGAGTTTAGTAACGATAAGGTATTAGGATGATTACTTTTTTTTATTTTCCTATTGCAGTATAATGTCCTGAATCATCAAATGGAAATGATACTCAATGAATGAGAAGATAAATGTGGTGGAAATTAGAATGATGAATATAATATATTAGTGGGTTATATTTTGTCAAGTATGAGGATTGATCATATGATTAGTTATTCATATAAGTTAAGATCCTATTGATCTTTAATAGATATAGTTGTACTCATTGATGGATGTGCATCCTTTGGATATATACATATGCTATAATGTATTATACACTTGTGAGTAAGAATGTAAACGGGGATTGGATGCATCTTAGGTGGTCGATTATGGAAGTGTTTTGTATATTTAAGAATTGGTGGTTTATTGAAGTGATCTAAATTGAAGGAAGAAGAATCTTTGAGTTAATATTGATTATTAGGATATGTTAATATTGTGGAGGAAATTCCTAAGAAGTTGTTGATGAATTTGTGTTGTAATCGGTAAGATGCGATGAAATGCTGAGACTCATGAACAATAATGGAAATCAATATGAGTTTTGGAATAGGAGAGATATAGTGATATGTATTGAAAATTAAGGTGAATCCAAAACTTATAGGATTTATGAGATGATCTCAGCTTGATGCTTAGTATAAATATAAAGTAGTATAATTTGAAGTGAAATAAAGCATGCTATAAAAGCGGATTCTAAGAAGACAAAACATTGAGAGAGAAAAGTTAGAAACTGATTCAGAAATGAATCAGAACCTATACTAGAGGTATAATCAACACTTAATTCAGGAGTAAACCTTATATAAAATGAAAATGCAGTGTAGGAGATGACAGATGGTGACAACATTAAAGAGTCTGATGATGATATAGTATATGAAGTGATCATTATTTCTGATTTTCTTATGGAAGTATAAAGTATTAAATCAGCAAGTGGAAATAATATTAATTAGAAGACAAATGTAGTGGAATTCTTTTGAATGAATGGCTGTTATAAGTAATTTGAATTATGGATATGGTATGATAGCTGATTATGTTTTTCGGAAAATTATAATTGACTCTACGTTAGTTATTCATATATGTGGATGTCCTAACGATCTCTTAATGGATGTAATTGTGTTTCTTGATGAAAGAGTATTCTATTGGACATGTGCAAATGCAATGATGATTGACATATTTATAACTAGGAGTGTGAAAAGATCAAATGTATTTTAGTAGTCGATCTTGGAAGTCCTCTATATGTGTAAGAACGGTAGAAGGAATAGTGCTATAAGGCTACAATCAGATTAAGAATTCTTAGGCCTTTAGTGAATCATGAATTGGAGAATTCTAGTTTGGAGTGATAATTAAGTGTGAGTGAAGCCAAATAAATATGAAATTGATAATGAGATCTTTATGTAGTGCGGAGACAGGTGGAGTCATATCATTATATGGTATTTATAATTGGTTATAGGAGATGAATAGTTATTAAATGGTACATGAGAAATGAAGTAAGATTGTCAAGTAAACTATAAACAAATATGTATCTAGGCACCCTCAAATAGTAGTAGGATGAGTAATAAGTGACAGTAGAGATGGAATTAAAGTAACAAGTTGGAGATGATTAGGATTTTTAATCAATAGTTACTTAGTTATTCCGAAGATCAATCTAGAAAGGCATAACTCTCTAGAAAATAAATTTTATGAGATAATTATCTATTAGTAAACTAGTTATGATAAGGAATATTGATTATGGATAGTATTCAAGGATCAAAGCTCAAAGGGATTAGAAGATAAGTAGTGATTTCATTGAAAGACTTTTCCTTGATCGTAGTTGAATAATAATAAATATGAACAAAAGGATTGGTTGATGAGTATCCTAACCATAGAATATACAAATGGATGAAATACAAGTATAATGATGATCTTAAGGTATTCATTCCCTACAAGTTTGAAACTAGTGAATGGAAAAGGATTTAAGGTAATTGGGATTATCGTTACCTATTGGTTTAGAATTTATAGTGGAGGAAGGATATTAATCCATAGAATCGTAAGATATAGTGGAAACGAAATTTAAAAGGAAAGTTACTAATGGTAGATTATGAGAAGTTTGTGGATATCTATAAAGAAGAGATTGAAAAAAAAAATATCAATAAGTATTGAATCTACTAGTAACATATAAGGGTTCAAATGTATTTCTGAAGATTATTTTGTGGATATTTGAATTTTATGATTAAGTTAATTAAGAATCAAACTTATGATCGAACTTTGTATTGGACATTGTAAAGGAGACTTTAAGAGTTAGAGGAGTGACTGTTAAATTCTAGAATAATATTAGATTGGAATGATATCAAGATAAGATCAGTGCATAAATTGTAGTCACAGAATTGGGAGAAACAAATGCATGCCAACTAATTATGAAAACGCTTGTCGAGATATCTGTCAATAGTATTTTGATATACAAAGTATCTGTGGATAGCATTATTGATGTTGAGTGATCATAAGTAGAATATTGAAATAGAAGACATGTGATTTTCGGAGGAGAGAATACGTTTTCATTAAGCTCGTTATATTTGGAGAAGAGATTTTGGTGGATATTAGAAATGGTGAATTGGTGATTAGAGAAAAAAATCTATTGAAGTAATCCAGTATACGAAGAAGCTATGAAACTACAATGTACTTCATATTAACAATTGCAATAGGGTTTCCAAACAATTTCACACCAATTTAATCAATCACAAAATCACTCACATTACAAATTCAGCACGAATTCAGATACATCAAACACATGCGTAAACTACTTACAATCACAACCATATACAAGCCTAAGTCTCTGAGTACTATAAAACTAGTACTCTATTACAATAAATAATAACCCAACTTACTTGGAATTTCTCAATCGCCCGATCACTTAGTTGCAAGTTGATTCGTCTCTAGGTGTCCTATAAAACAAAGAGGTCTTTTTAGTACTTATATTTTACGGATTCATATTCTAAGTTATAATTTAACTCTGTTTTCCATGTATACTTATTATATACTAATAATTCTTTCTACTCTATTTCGAGGTTCAAACCCTAAATTTGATTCTAGTTTTGATTCCTAAGTCCTAAATATGATTGAATCCTAATGTGAACTTAATCACATTAAGCTCGAGTAGTTAAATATCCTATTGGGTCTTAATGTAATATTCTAAATTATTCAGTACACGTTATTCCTAATTGGGGTATCGGATTTATCCCCAATATGAGAAAATTTTATATTTTTATATAATTACCTAAAATTCAATCATAATTCAGATTTAGTATTATTCTGATTTTTATTCTAATATTATTTAAATAACCCTAATTTTTTTAGATTTATTAATTTTCAATTCTACACATTACTAATTTCTTACAATAACTATCTAATTTCCTAAATTAACTATACTTAATACTCCAAAGGCTAGGATTAGGGTTCCACATCAAAGATTAACATTCCTAAACATGTAATTACTATAAAAATCAGTAATTAGTATCTTAATCACCTAATTAACCCAAAATTACCCAATTTTTTCATCATTTTAGGGCTAAAAAATAACTTAAAAGTTTTGAAAATTAATTTTAAAAAAATGGCTTCATAGAACTGTTTTATATCACATAAGCATTCTATAGAAAAAAATTGAGTTCCATACTACACTCTTAAGTCTATTTATTTCTCATTCTAATCATGTTTAGTTTTAATCAATTTGTTAAGAATCCTATATTTTCAGATGTAATTAAACTAAATCACTATTTTTCCCTAAATCTACATACAATAAAACCTCAGAATAACAAGTTTCATAATTTTCTGGGCAAAATAACTAATTTTACAAAATTATTCAAAATCGGGGCAATTAAGGGACTCACCGGCTCGATGCTTTTTGGCCGTCCAAATCCGGTCTAAGTGCATCGGCCGACTTAGACGGTAGGGCTGGAGTGGTGTGGTAGTGGTGGCTTAGTCCCAGGTGGTGGTGAGTTATGGGTTTGGCTCACTAATCGAATCTGCATGGTTTCCTTTTCTTTCTTTCTTTTTTTTCTCTGGATTTTCTTTCGAATTTTTTAAGTTTCCTATTTTTCTCTAATGCTCAACTGTTCAAAGGAGCTCTCTAAAATTTTTCCCTATTTATAGACATTTTGGGTAATTAATATGCATTAATTAAACATGACATTGTCCCATTTCCTTGATTTTTGGCTTTTGTGTTGCTTAATTCTAATTGGTTAATTTTTCTTTTTTTTTTCTTTAGATTCTGACCTGCCATTATCATAATTGCATAAATTCACACTCTTCTGATTTTTTTTTATTTTTCTTAATTAATTTAATAATTTTCTTTAATTATTTACTAAGTTTTTTGCCAATTTAAGCAATTTCGCGTATTTTTATCTACACGTAAATATATGTGGGATACATGTGAACATTCATAATTATTATTTAGGTCATTCTATGATTTTTAGTATACATATAATCTATCTCTAGTAATTTATTAGGTATTAACTTATACTTTCGCCTTTTCGATAATTAACAATCATTATACTTAAAATTTACAAATTTTGTAGTCTCCTATTTTATTTTCTTAAATTCAAGTTTACGGGATCATTTTTACTAATATTTCTCTCCATAGTTTATAATTCGGGTTTGATCGGATCCTTTAACCGATCACTCTAAACCTTGTGCTCTAAATTTAATGCTATAGTCTCTTACCTTAACTTTAGGGCTTACCGTCGCCATGGAATTGGCAGTATTTATCTAAAGTCCGATAACTGAGGTTACCTTTCATCTTAGGGGATCTCTATAATAAGTTCATATATTTCACCTTAGAGTAAATCTTGGCTAGGGTCTTCGACTTGGTCTTTGCAAGCGATTGAAAGAACTCTCCTGAAGGTCGGATGCCAAGTTAAGCGGCATATACAACAACTCCCTTGTCCAGTTGAGGGATCTTGACCATGGCATTGTTAAATTGGACCAGAAATTTGTATAAGGTTTTGCCTTCGCTCTGCCTAATTAGATAAAAGAACGATGTATCCTTGGATTGGGTATAGACACATCATTTTTGTCATTTTATTGAGCCAGGTTAAAGAAAAATAAAGAAAAAATTTAAAAATTGAAATTGAAAAAAATAATAAAAATAAAGTATCAAGTCATATCGAGTTCAGTTGAGTCAAATCGTATCGAGTTCGATCGAGTCAAATTGTATTGAGTTAAGTTGAGTCAAGTCGAATCGTTTGAGATTGAATCAGATAATGTTGAGCGATTAATTTAATAAATTCTAAATTATTAAAAGATCAAGCTTTATTGAAATATTTTTAGTTCAATTTGATATAAAGTAGATTTTTTTTTTTATCTAACTTATATTGGACTAAAATGGACTTAAGATTTATTAAATGGATTATTGGGTTAAATCAAGTTGGACTAAGTAGGGCTCGAAAAAATAGAAAGCTCGGATTAAAATAGGGTTTCTATAAAGTAGATTGAACCTTCAAAGAATCTAAAACGTATTTTTCGTATCTAAGATTCGTTATTGTATTTAACGTATTCAATTGTGGGTATTATAAATAGGAATTCAGCAATGAACTTAAGGACTTTTTTCACAATCCCCAATACACAACACATTCACCACATAATTACTCTATACTACCGCATTCACTCTCTTACATTCACAATCAGATTTACGACCCTAACCAGCATACGCCTTGTTTACATTAGCTCCATTGACCACTCACAATCTCATACACATCTTCACCTAACGACAGCACATACTGTAGGATGATTAGCTTACTGTCCCTCAATCACTTATAGTTCCACACATGTGCATAGTCTAAATAGCAAACTCAATTTCACTTTACTGCATGCCAACGTCAAATCACACACCATGCGTAAGCTAATTTGACTTGTATCTCCTAGTCTAGTAGATGGGTTTTGTCCTTTTGTTTATTTTATTTTCTTTTGGCTTAGTTCTTCGTAGTTCTTTCATTAAATTGTTAATGGTCCATACTAATTTTTTTTTTCTTTTTCTTACAAGTCCTTATATTAATTCTCATAGAATAATATTTTATACATAATTTACATATTCATCAAGAATCACCTTTTTAACATATTGCATTTTTTACAAAAATTACATCATTAAAGTTATCATATTTTTAGAAAAATCACATATTTTAGAAAAATTGCATTTTTTAGATACAATAGCATATTTTGTATTTTTAGGATAAAATTTGCATATTTTATATCTAGGTCCAACGTCTTAGAAGGTTAGAATAGGATTGTATAGTTTACATTAAATTTGCATTTTTTTAATTAAGCATGTTAGGAATTTTTAATGAAACTGAATTTCATTACCTAGTTAGTTTTTTATAAAATAAAAAAAATTAATTAGCGCCTTTTCTATATTTAAAATTTTTTTCTATGATTTAGGCATAGGTTTCTTTTGTTAAATATCTTTTCTATAATTATAAGTCTTTTCTTTAATTCTGACACATTTTCTATTGTTAGGCATTTTATCCATAGTATAGGTATCTTTTCTATAGTTTAGGCTTCTTTTTTTACGATTAGGCATATTATTGATAGTAATTATATATATTTTTTTTCATAAAATGGCTTGTTTTCTATGATAATTGCATATTATCATGATTTCATAAAAGTTGCATTATTTATTTATTTTTCTCATTTAGATGCTTTAGGATTTTTTTTTAAGTTTTCTCATATAGCAGTTTTTACAAAAAAAAAAAAAAACTAACTTGGTGTCTTTTTAAAAATTAAGTTTTTAGTTTTTTTTTTTTAATTTTAATTAGGAATAAAAATTAGGTTTTTTTAAAGATTTTTCTTAATAAAAAATAAATTGGTTAAAAAATGTAAACTCGACTCAATTTTTAAATGAAAAATAATCAACCCACTAAATCTTTTCTAAAAAATCTACGTTGATTTGATTTAGACTAATGGGTACGTAAGCACCTTCGGGACAATCGTATAAAAAATAATTTTTTTCTCCTTTTTCTTGAAAATTTCGTAATAAAAAAGTAATAAAAAATTCATTTTAATTATGTGTTACATATTTGTATATATCTTAGTATTTTCCAGAAAAATTATAAAAATAAAAGGCTATTATTTTTTTTTATTTTACACAGTGACCTAGTTATAATAGGTTAGCTCTTAAACTTAGTTTTTTTGATTATTTTTCTAAAAATTATTTTCTTATAAAATATGCGGATCAGTAGCCTAAAAACCTTAATTTCATTTTTACCTATTTAATTTAGTTTGTGACTCCAAATTTTTTTTTAAATATTTTTTTTGAGTAATTTATATTAACCGAGCTATGTTTAATGTGAATTAAATTGAGGAAAACAAAATAAGGCTTGACATTAGGACTTGTTTGCCTTGAAGTAGAGGCTAATCTTCCACACCAGCTTGTCAAAGGAGCTGATGGAGTTGTTAAGCAAGTGATTAAACTATGTTCGAACTACTTTCCTTAGATTGCTTGGGAAAACTTTGCACGTTATGGCATTCCCATGACCATGAAGATTCATGAGGGTGTGAAAGTAGAGGAGATGATTAATACAATCACCTGTGCTATCGTATTGGTTTAAGGTCGAAAGCTTGCTATTAAGGGGCAAGACTTCGTCTTAAACACCCCTGTGAAGGGGGGTTTTGTTGCTGGTGACCAGTTCGGTGTTGCCTGCTGCCTTGCTCTTCTACTACTCGGGGAGCCTCCTTATGATTGTGTAGAGCTCATCGAAGTAGGCATTGTCAGCTGGATGAGCTCAACATACTGCATAGTGCACCGGTACTCCTTAAGAGTTAGCCACTTGCTCATTTCTTATTAGACTTGGTCATGGGTGATCGTAGATTGGGTTGGCTGCGATTACATCGGAGTATTAGGTTGTTGATCCTTGCCATTCAGTTATTGCAAAGGGTGGTTGTTCTACCCAATGTGGGCATTAGAAGTTTCAAGAGGGCGAGTCTGTGTGTTGAGCCCTATTTCGGTTTTCCTTAATTTAAACCATATTAAACCCGACTCGTTTAATATAAGTTACTCGACATAAGATTAAGAAAAAAAAACATTTTTCTTTGAAAAAATATTTTAAAAAATAATTTGAAGTTGCCAACCAATTAAACTAGTAAAAAGTGAAATTAGGATTTTTAAGTAGAAAAAGTTAATTTTACCACTAGCCTACAGATATTTAAAAAATAATAATTTTAGAAAATTAGCCAGAAAAACCTAAGCTCGGGGGCTAACTTATTAATACTAAGTCACAATGTAAAAAAAAAATTAATGGGTTTTATTTTTATATTTTTCTAAAAATATTAAGATATATACAAGTATGTAAAATATAACTAAAATGAAATTTTATTACGAATTTTTCAAGAAAAAGGAAAAAATATTTTTATTTTTTATACAGTTGTCTCAAAGGTGCTTATGTACCAACTAGTCAGGATTAAACCAACGTAGTTCTTTTTTTTTTTATAAAATATTTAGTAGATTTATCATTTTTAATATGAAAATTAAGCAAGGTTTATGTTTTCTAACCAATTTATTTTTATTAAGAAAACCTAAAAAAAATCTAATTTTGAGAATCTATTTTAAAAAAAAACTACCTAGCTAACTAAATCCTTTTGAAAATCCTAGTTAAGATTTTTTATTTTTTATTTAATAAAAATTAACTACATGTACAAAAAAATCTTTCCTAAATCCTACATATAAGATATGCTAAGATACGTATATTTTTTAAATCCTATATACAAGATACGTTAAGATATGTATCTTCTCCAAAGATACAGATCTCGAAGAAAAGATACGCGGCTTTTCCTAAAAGATTTAATTTTACTAAAAATGTAACTTAACTAACTTATAAAGAAAAAAACAATGACCAATATCTAAATTATGGTAAATGTTATGTCAATCAAATATATATATATATATAAAACCTACACTAAAGAAAACAAATTAGTAAAAAAATTAAATAATAAAAAATAATTAAAAACGAAATAATTAAAGAAAATAATTATTTTTTTACCTAAATGAGTCGAATCACAGGGGATTGGCGTGTTCGTGTTGATTGCTGTGATCATCTAGACTACATTCGCGTGCCTGGTATACGTACTGGTCGTACATGTAAGCGGCGTCATGTTGCTCATGCATAGCAATGAATCGCATGTGATCACGAAGTGGCTCGTGTGTGTGGCAGTGCACATGTATCATGTTAAGTGCAGTTGTATTGGTGTGTAGTGGCGTGATAGTCGTATAATCGTATGTGGATGGTTGTATGCATGTATGTGATAGCTGAATGATCGGTGTGTTGTAGTCAAGGGGTGTGTATGTATCAAGATGTGCCTGTCTTCGTATGTGATTTCATGTTGGTGAGTTTGGTGCTAGGCGATATTGTGTGCTCGAGTGTTGTGAGGTCAATGTGTGTGAGTTGACTTTAGTGTTCGTGTATGGGATGTGATTTGGTGTGGCAATGGGGGTGTGGCGTCAACGTGTGTGCAATAGACTGGAGGTTGCTATATGTTTGTGTTGTGACGACGTAGAGTGATGTGTTGTGTATTGGCGAGTGGGCAGCGTGTCAAGGGGGTGTCGACTTTCGTATGGGTGCTCGGTGAAGTAATGTCAAGTGGAGTGAGGCTAGTGAGTGGGGCGTGGATTATGTTTGGTGAACGGGGGAAGTATAGTGGAGATTAAGTGTTGGGTTTTTTGCCACACTTAGATGTGGAATTGTGTGTTTTGTGATTGTAGGGGGGAGTGTAATCCTAAAAAACGTTTTAATTTTACCGTCGAATTCCTATTTATAATACCACACAACTAAATTTTTCGTATCTTTTAGTTATAGATCTAATCTCAACAAATTCTAGATACGTAAGATACGATAATTTCTAATCTAGACACAGAAGATACGATGTGAATGATACGATCATACCTAACTTTGATTTATTGAAGATTCATCGAAGATTCTAGAAACCCTATATTAATTTGGGCTTTCTATTTTCGTGCTCGACTGAATCTAATTTGATTTAACCCAATAACCCATTTAACAAATTCTAAGTCTATTTTATCATAATATAAGGTAGATAAATATCCATCTTATATTGTGTCACGCCCCGAAGCGGTAGAGTCGTAACAGCCCCCGCCGTGTAAACCGCCCTAAGATAGAAGTTGGCCTTACAACCGCTATCTTATACCTGATCTACACAAGGCGTCCACGACTAACCCGCTTTGAAGTAGACAATTTGTAAGAAAGTGAGAAAAGTTATATATAGTCACTATAATTCAGTTATTACATTAATCAGAAATAAAAAGTAAAACATGTTTTGATTCTTCAATGTTTTTCCTCACTCCCCAGGATCCAGCAGTTGCTAGCTTCAGAGTAGTTGTTGCCGCTTCTTAGCCAGCACCTGCACGATGTCTATAGGGATGTGAGCAACCACAGCTCAGTAAGTTAGGACGGAGGACTTAAAACTATACCATACACACAACAAGGTTTTCAATCACTTATTAGGTGCAATGCATGTGTAAGCAAATGCCATCGCACGACGTTGTCCGGCCCGTCGTGAGATTAGAGAAATTACGCCCGCTCTAATCCGGGTTGAGGAGTTGCCGTTAATGCAACAGCTCACGACCAAACCCAGGCTTATGTAATGGAGACCTTGCTCCTCCCGCGACTACCTTCGAACCACTGCCTTCACCCTCGCCGCGACCTCCTCTCCTGTCACTTAGTTCGACTGAGGATGAAGAAGGGACCTTTTTGCAATCCTGCGCTATTCCTTCCGAAGGGGTCGGTATTTGGTCGGAGAGTCCTAAGTTCCCCTAATAGGTTGCCATGCATGTTCGATTATAATTACCGATCGTATATTTGATTAAGTCCAATTCAGGGTGATCAATCATTACATACAATTCATACAATATGTGCCAGAGCAACAAACATAATTATAGCATCACCCATAATCAAGCACATGCACACATTCTCTATCTAACAAGCACAACCAAGTATAATCTTAAGCCTCCAAAATACAGCATCGTATTAATCCCAACTTACCTCGACTCCTCGCTCACTCACTCGAGGTCCGATTTGCTCAGGCCATCGCCGATCATCCCTATAACACGAACGTGGTTTCAGTATTTCATATAATATTATAAGTTCATCTTATCCTATAATGCTTATTGTTAGGTTTTGTTTAAGGTTTAATATGCCTAATTATCTAGGTATTAAGTCTTTTATAATTATTTTAGGTTTGGGTTTAGGTTCGGGTTCCGCATCGATTTCTAAATTAGATTCTAGTTCGATTTCTAGGTACTGTTTTGTACCCGGACGCTAGAAATTTGTTTCAACTCATAATGTGAAACTAACCACATTATTTCCAGATACCCTAAATACGATTGCTACCCCTAGTCATCATTTTATTCCATCCGGTACACTTAAACCCGTATTAGTGTACCGAATTTACTCATGTTGTGAGAAATTTTTACATTTTTCATGTAATTACCTAAAATTGAATTTTGTTTCGGATTTGTTATGTTCTGATTTTCATTATTTTATTATCTAATTAAACCTAATTTTTCCATATTTATTAATTTTTTATTCTACATATTCCTAATTTTCTACATTTACCACATAACACCTTCATTACTTATACTTAATACTACATACACTAGGATCAGGTTTCCACATCAGATATTAACATCCCTAAACATCTAATTACTATCTAAATCAGTAATTAATATCCTAATCACCTAATTAACTCCCAATTACTCAAATTTTCCATCATTTTAGGGCTAAAAATTAACTTAAAAATTTCAAAAATTAAATTTAAAAAAATGGCTTCATAGCACTGTTCTATATCACATGAGCATCCTACAAAAAAAAATTGAGCTTCAAACTACACTTCTAAGGTCATTTATTTCTAAACCGAAATGTGCTCGGTTTTGCATGATTTCTTAAGGACCATATATTACGGGGTATGTTTTCATCAAAATAATATTTTTCCTACAAACTAAATACAAAAATATCTCAGAATAACAAAATTAATAATTTTATAATTATATTTACTATTTTTACAAAATTTCACAAGAATCGGGCTGGAATTTGGACTCACCGGTTTTGGTGGCTCCGGCCATCGCGGGCCGCCGTGGCATTGTCGGCCGGCCTGGGCGCTGCCACCACCGTGTGGTGGTGGTGGCCGTCCACTCCCAGCTTTTCGTATGGTGTAGGTTCCTTTTAAAACCCTTAACTGCACAGTTTTTCTTATTTTTTTTATTTTCTGGATTTTCTCTCGAATTTTTGGCTCTCCCTAATTTTCTCACTTTCCAAACTGTCCAAATGAGCTCTGTAAATTTTTTCCCTATTTATAGACATTTGCTGTAATTAATATGCATTAATTTGACAAGACTTTGTCCAAATTCCTTAATTTTTGGCTTTTGTGTTGTTCAATTTTTATTGGCTAATTTTTATTTTGCAGCTTTGGACCTGCCACGACCTTATCTTGATTCATCTTATTATCTTCTGATTTTTTCTTATTTTTCCATAATTATTTTATATTTTTCTTTAATTATTTGCTTAGTTTTCGGCCAATTTTAGTAATTACGCGTATTTTTATCTACACGTAAATACATGTAGGGTTCACGTGAACATTCCTAAATATTATTTTGGTCATTCTAAAATTTTTAGTATACATATAATCTATCTCTAATAATTTATTGGTTATTATATTACACTTTTTGCCTTTTCGGTAATTAGCAGTTATTATGCTTAAAATTTGAAAATTTTATAGTCTCCTATTTTGCTATTTATTTTCTTAAATTTAAGTTTACGGGGTCATTTTTACTAATATTTCTCTCAATAGTTTATAATTTGGGTATGATCGGATCCTTTAGCCGATCGCCCTAAACCTTGGGTTCTAAATTCAATCCTACGGTTACTTGGCTGAACTTTGGAGCTTACATATTGGACTGGACAAAAAAGTATTTTAACGAAGCCCAATCCTCTAACAACTTAAAATTTACAAACTTGAACGTATACCATTATCCTATTCAACCCCAAACGACTTATCTTTAACTCAACTCGATTTGATACAACTTGACTCAATACGTAATATGACTTAACTCGATACTTTATTTTTATTATTTTTTCAATTTTCTTTTATTTATTTATTTATTATTTGCAAAACCTGACCCAATAAAAATATTAATATAAAAATGGTAAAAATCAGATGTTTACACTCTACGTTATGCCTTTTGGCTTCTTTGAGGCAAGTGTAAACCAACCGATTTTAGGTTACATAATCCTCCGCTAAGCGCTTTTCCAGCGTATCCCTTAAAAGGGGCTAGTTCTTAGTGGGTTAGTTATTTACTAACTGGTGATTGTCAAGGTTACTAGTGCGAGACATGGTGGTCATGGGTAGTGTTTGGGGGAGAATGTCTAACATGTTTAGGGGAGAATCAAGATCAGAATTCCCATAGATGGCACCAAATGTCGTCTCAAAGATCTTGCCAAAATTGATTGAAGAGGAATTAAGCTTCATACAGGTGGTGAAGCCTACGAAAGAGAACACAATAAGGGAATGTTGGGGGATTGTTTGGCATGACCACTCAAATGCTTAAGTCAGTTACGGATATTTAGAGAGTATGAGAGCAATTAGCAAGCTTAAGTGTACAAAGTATCAAATAGTTTATCATTGAGCGATGGTTTTTCACTTATAGGCGAGTGGTGCCAATAGTTAGAGAGTAGTTAATAAGTAGAGCTATTTCCACAAGTTTTAGAAAGTGGGATCATGGTTTCCAACATGTCTCAAATATGTAGGAGGTTGTTTCTTGACTTGATCTCTTAACCTCATCCGGAGTTTTCGAACCATTAGAGGCCTCCTTTAACTAATTAGGTTGTATTCTCGACTTGGGTCGAGGACTGTCAATCATAGGTTGTCAGCAATATTAGGTCGGGATAGACCTAAAGTGCCTATGTCTAAAATGCCATATCAAAAGTTGGTATATATAATATTTATCTATTGAATCAATAAATTAGAAAGCTTCTCTACTCAAAACATATGAAAAGTTTAACTTACTTCTCGCATCAATTATCAACCTATGGTGACTTCTCCTTATTTATTTATTTATCTTTTTACACAAAAATAGCTATGAGCTAGCTATAATGGTATCTAATTGTTCAAAATTAAACTTAGATCAAGTTGAAATGTGATTGCAAGAATGTGCATTTCATTTATAGTTTTTATATTAGTTTTAAATGTTTAGGTATGTTATCTAAGCCTAGCTTAACTTCATATACTAAGTTGCTCAATTTTCTTCATTTTATTAAGTAATAAGTGGTTCGAGTTTAATTTTTACCAATAGTCCAAATAATTTGAGGTCATCAAATAAACGGGTAAACCCCGAAACTTAGACATGTATGACATATCCATAGCTTCAAATAAATCTTGAAAGATAGTATAGGTAGCTCATTATCACTTTTTTAACATATTTAAGTTAAAGTAGAGAACATGACATATAGAAAGGGAAAATTTATTAAGGTGAAGAATATTAGTATATTAAAGTTAACCTTTCAACTATTTTTGAGATAAGAGGTAAACTTTTAAAGAAAATTATTAGTGAAAGATTGATTTTTAACAACATAACACTAAAACTAGTTGCTTATAGATTATACATGACACTAAACTTGTTATAACTAGTTTGGGTATTTTAGTAATGAAATGAATATATAAACTTGATAAAGAGACTGCCAAAGCCTTATAGTTTAATTGGCGTGAACACCGTTCTTTCTTAAGGATAAAACATGTTCGAATACCTCCTCTCTTCATTGTATATTATGTAGTTGGCCAAAAAATAAAAAATAAAAAGGGGAGGATTTGAATCATTTAAATTTACTTGTCCTTAATTTCATAAATCAATGTTTGAGATTCTTTTAGATTTTTGGAATACCTCGTAATATCATTATTTCTTTTAGTATCAACCATTAATTATGCATGAAAAATTACAGAAAAATAAATTCAAAAAAATAGAACAAATTAAATAGAGAAGATCCATTTTGGAATAAATAGCTTAATAGAGAATCTTCTTAAATTAGTATAGATGACAAGATTACTATATACACTTAAAAATATATCTATATTACTAAAATTCCAAGGGTTTTATATAACTATTATTTTTAAAAATTACCTATTTAACCTTAATGTAATATTATTCAATACAATATCAATATTAAAATAATTTTTTAAAATTATAAATGTTTTATACCATGAATAAATTTGTCAACTTTTTTTTCCCACTTATTATTTTCTCTCCGCCGCTACTTTTTGACTCAATTTTTTTCTCCCTCTCTCTCTTTCACTTTTTCCCTCCATTTATTCTTCCACTTCTACATACAAAATAACTATATTTTTTTTTTGTCTCTCTTCGAATAACACTTTTCTACATTCACATTTCCATTTTCCACTGCATTCTCTCTTCAACATTCCGCACTTTCTTATATATATTTACATATCTCCTTAAAGTGATGGCTTTTTATTTTCTCAATATCCTTTTCCTCTCTTCTTCTTATGTAGAAAATATAAATTTATTAAATACATATTACTGCTAACTTTTTTTTTCATAATTTTACTTCTTACTCTTTTGTATAATTAATTATTAAATATCATGAATTAAAATTTTATACATTTGATATTTTTAAATTTATGCATATTTTACGGGTGTAGCATCCGTTACTTAAAATATAACTGACTATCTCAAATGGAAAGATAATAAAGGACGAAGGTGAGAGCGTAAATAATAAAAAATGAAATTACCTATTTCGCTTCTACTAATAGAACCCAAGGCTAACCAAAGCGGACAGGGCATGGCTTTTTTTTATTATTTTAATTTTATTTATTTTTAAAACAGGGCTTTGCGGACTCGTTCAAAAAAAAAAAAAAAAAACAATCCATACGATAATATTATGACACATATAATATATAAATAAACCGGGAGAGCATGTGAGCATGTGCAGCCAGCGTGATTCCACGATTTACAAGGATGACCATAAAATATTTTAACAAAAAAGATCTTTTTTTTTTCTTTCCAAATAATATATTACATAGAAATGCTTTATTAGTATTAATATACTATATAAATAGATAAATAGTACATAAATATTAATAAAATTTTAATATGTGAAAATATATTTAATATTTTTTCAAAAAGTATGAAGAATAAATATCATTAGTACTTATATGTTACACTTATGATTCCTACGATACACCATAATATCATTGAATATTTTTTCCACAATTAATAAGAAAGGATGATTTAAACTTATTAGATTTTATACTAATTGAACTATAAGATCTTAAAAAAAAAAAAAAAAAAGAGCTCCCATAAAAAAGCATAATAGTAATAATAGCGGTATTTGTTAAGAATCAGAGAAGTGAAGATGTTTATAATCTTTTGTCATTTTTTTGTTTGATGAATTTTATTCTCTTATCATTCCCTATTCATTTAACAAAATAAAATGCTTCTCCATTTAAAAAGTGCTTCAAGAGTAATTGTTAATAATGTTCCACATGTGGGATGACTTCCGAAAGTTTGAGTCAATTAGGAACTCTGCAACTGTGGCATCGACCATGCTAGCTCCATTATTTAGAAGTAATTAATTGATCGAGTAAATTGCAGTTATACTCCCTAAAATAAACAACAATACATGGATCTTAGAGTTTTTAAAACATTATTAGCTGTGGTGTGAGAGAATCGAGTAGAGTGGTGTTAAAAAAAAAAAAAAAGTTGTATAAGTGGTTTGGAATTTTATTAAAAAAAAAAAAAAATAGAACAATGACAATAGTAATACATGAAAAGTGTATAATTGGTTTGCTGAATAAGATTTGTTGTTATCCCAACATATTGGAATTCTTGGAAGAAGTACGTGAAAATATTTGATGTTTTCACTATCTGCTGGAGAAGGTTTAGTATTATTTGAAAAGGATTAATTTTTAAGTCTTAGCTTTTTCTTGTGTGTGTAATTACTGGCGAGCATTACTAATGTCGATTTATTAAATACAAAAAATATTATTATATAATAATGGCATCTGGAGTTGCTTTATAAAATATTTTAAATGGTAATGAATTTTGATTGAAGTACCATCTTTAAAGTAATAAATAAATAAATATTTTACTATAAAATAATTATATAACTAAATACATACGGTACATTTTTATTGTAAAAAAATATACATAACACTTGTTATCATAAATTTAAAAAAAAAAGGAAAGATTATGCATGTAATTTGTTTTTTGATTTTATACACACTAATAAAGCAGGATCGTAGCTGAGTCATTCAAACTATCACTTTTCTTTTTTCTTTTTAATCATTACAACTTGAACCATCACAGTTGTATTAATTTTCCTTTTTCTTCTAACTTTTCAAAATAATGACAAATGTCATCCTCGCACTAAAATTAGATAAGATGCAAATCAATATCCCAATTATAGAGAAAAAAAAAATCAAATTGGAATAATCTCCATTTTCTTCCATCTAGGGATTTAAGATTATGCCATATACATTATTAAAAATTAAAGATCTAGATTAACTCTCTCCTTTCAACAGCCCTCCCTCCCGTCCCTGCATTTTATTGATTCATTCGGTTATTTAATAAATATTAAACAAACATATTTCCTCATAAAGATTTAATATCTCAAATTCTCAATATACAGAACTTATGCCAAACCCATCTCAAGAAACATACCACTTGCCTCAAAAGGATGAAATCTTTGACAACCCAAATAATAATTAAAATGACCCAAATCCTTGAAACTTGTTGTGTGTATACCTTCTAAAAAGCTGGGGCAAATCCTTATGCTAAGAAGCAATATACAGAAATTTAAAGCTAGAGCCATATCAAGAAACATCCCATTTTCTCCAAAGAAACGAAATCTTTAAAAACCCAAATGAGACAAATTCTCATACTAAAAAGCAAAATAAAGAATTTTAAACCAGATAAAGATGAAGAAACATTTTTTTTTTCTTTAACCCCCGAAATGATGAAAAATTTGACAACTCAAATGATAATAAAAAGTGGAAGAGGTAGTAGAAAACAATGTACCGTAAAAGTGGAAGAGGAAGGAGATGATTAGAATTAGGGTGTAAAATGCAAAAGTGGAAGAGGATGGAGATGATTAGAATTAGGGTGTAAAATGAAAGGAGTTAATATGGACCATTACTTTTTAATAATTCATATGCAGTAATTTTAAATACTTAAATGGAAGAAAATTGAAGAAGATTAAATGGAGAGATCCAAATCCAAAAAAATTCTATTATTGTCTTTTTCTTGTACATATATAGTATCACTCTATCAATGTCAAATAGTTATTGACTTTATCTTGAATCCAATATCCCATGATATAAATTCACATTCCTTCATGGTCCATAACCTTCTCCATCTATTAGATTTATTATCGCTATTATAGAGTAAAAGAAATCCCTTTTTGTTTTTCCCCTGAAATTTTGGACCTCTTCTATTTTCTTAAATTCGAAAGGATATGGGGTAAGTTTTGTGATTCATTAAATATAAAGTGTCTTCACAGTAGCATTAGCTGAGCGTCGGCAAGGCACGCACTCTGACATTTCTAAAAGAGCATATCAATTAATTTAATTATAAATAAAAGAGAAGTTATATTATTTGCTGAGTGTGATTCAGGAAATTACATGGATACATGTTTTAGTTCTTAACAGCTACCATATAGACAAGGACTAGTTAACTTTTCCTTCTTTTATTTTTCTCCTTTTTATAAACTATCTAATATATTATTTAACTTTATAATTAATTACTTCTTTTAATATAGAAATCTACAATAGGGATGCATCCTTTGCTAATAGTTTCTCTAAAGCAATGGATGATTGTGTCCATGTTGAGCACGGAGAATGTGTCCTTTAAATGTTGTTACGCTCGGATGATTAATACAACATCCACTGATAATTTATTATAACAGCAAATACATTGAAATTGTGATAAAATTTATTTTAATGAGGCTTTCGAAAAATTAGTATATATTCAATAGTTGTATAGGTTTTTACTAAGGTAGGGTAGACTCTGCATTAGTTAGAGGATAAAAACTACATTTAAAAAATAAAAGTATGGATACTACATTTAAAAAATAAAAGTATAGATATTACCATCTGTAAATTTGTATTAGTAAAATAAAGAGATTTAAGCTTTAGAACAGTTTGATGTAAATCTGCAAAACAGATTATAATAAAGGATGCTAGAATACCATCCAATATAACTATTCCGATACTTAAATTAAATAGAATGGATGGAAAAGGCATTGATGAGCAAGAATACTAAGAGAATTTAAGAGTTTTAAGAGTGTCGAAGTAGTTTATCCCTAGTGGAGTTTCTCTCTATTTATAAGGAAGAGCTGGAGTAAAAATATAGGAGCATGCCTTCACATTGAAGTGTTTGTTAAGCATGGAGAGTAGATGTTATGCAACAATCGTATCCCATAAATCTAGGGACTATACTCGACCCAAGGTGAGATTGGGAGTAGAGTAGTGCTTAATCCTTAGCTTGTTGAGTCAGTATACTTGGTTAGATATGGAGTTGTATAGATCGATAAAAAAGAAAACACTTTAGCCATAAATGTAAACGCTAAGATAGTATTTGGTTATATGGGTTAGATTGGATTGAACTGGATTGGACAAAGAGAATTAGACGGTACAAGTTTATTGTATTATGTTTAGTTTGTATAATACTAAATATAAAATTTATATTAAAAAATTAATTATTTATATTATAAAATAAATAATTTTTACAATATTTATTAACTTAATTTTATAACATAGAGAAATATTTTTGCAAACGCAAATTTTTTTTTTTGTTCAGATAATATCATTTTTGGATCATGTTGCATATATAACAAAATTTAGGTATTTTGTTTAGTTATCGACCTAATTTTTGTCTAGTTATTAAGTAAATTTACAAACCATATATGAAACAATTTTTTTTTTTTAGTCTAATATTACGAAAATTGTATAACCAAATAATTACACATCTAAAATCTCTTATCAATATATATAATTTGGTTGTAAGAATTGAATATGACAAGTATAAAGAGGATTTGATGGGTACAAGTTTATTGTATCATATTTAGTTTGTATATACTAGACACAATTTATATTAAAAAGTTAATTATTTATATTATAAAATAAATAATTTTTTATAATATTTAATGAAAATAATATTTATTAACATAATATTATACTATAGAGGGGTATTTTTGAAAACGTAAAATATATTATTTTTTATCTAATAAATTTTATTTTTGGATCATGTTATATATAGAATAAAATTTAAACATTTTGTTTAGTTATCGACTTAATTTTTATTTAATTACTAAATAAATTTACAAACTACATATAAAATAAATTTTTTATCTAATTCAAAACCATAAAAATTATACGGGCAAACAATCATACATCTAAAATCTCTAATCAAGATATATGATTTTAAAAGTGAGGTCAAAATGGTCGGCAACGGAGTGTAATTCAGTTGCTATATTTTCACCATTTTAAAGATCGAACATGCTGTATTCAACTCATAAGCGTTTTTAAGTGCTCCATCTGTTTGGACATTTTCCTTTTGACGGTGGGTAACAAGACATCCTCTTAAAAGCGTGGAAGGTACACCGGACCAATCGCGAGCTAAAAGCAAGTTGAAAGAGACATCTACAAGCATAATTGCATGGTAATCATCGACCTCGTGAATCACGACTTATGTGATGAAATTACATGCCGCTGGATACTTAAATCAGTCAAATCTATTCATAAATTAGGGAAATAAGTGATTATACCATAAATGTTGATCAAAACAACATACTTCTTTTTAAGTCTAATATTCATCATAAAATTTATTTAAAATTTGATATATATCTTTATATATAAAAAAAGAAATCCCTGATATATATCTTTAAAATACTAGTAATTTCCGAAGTAGTCGGAGGAAGGACAAGATGTAGTGTATCACATATCCCATGAGATCATGTGAAATCGAAAACCTTAAAAACGTGTTCCGAGTCCTAGGTCCTTGATGCTAGGAATCTTTAAAACGTGCTCCTAGACCTACGTCCTATATCTCTCGTTGTCATAATAATATCTCTGTTTGATTTGAAAGCCAAGTTCTATAAATAAAAACACTCACACTCCCCTACGATCACGGTACAGATATAGAAACTCTCATTACCGTACCCATGGATAAAGCTTTTTCACTTCTCCAATCAAATGGCCACCCAATGCTCCATTCCAATCCTAGAATTAAGCCGACACGTTCATCTTTCTCTAGGAATTCAATCTCGGTCAGAGCTTGTAGCTCCAAGAAGAATCACGAGCCTTGTTATTATCAAGAGTCCATTAATGGCCATATCAAGGCCTATCTCAACGAAGCCATCCCCATAAGGCCTCCGCTATCGGTTTTCGAGCCATTGCACCACTTGACGTGCACAGCACCGTGGAGCAACGCCCCTGCTTTATGTATTGCAGCTTGTGAATTGGTAGGTGGCAGCCAAGACAGCACGGTTGTTGCTGCCGCAGCTGCCATCCATCTTGTCCATGCATCTTCTTTCATTCACGAGCAACTTCAGTTGAAAGATGGGCCCACTAATCAATATCCTTTTGAGCCTAATATTAAGCTTCTTACAGGAGATGGTATGATACCTTTTGGGCTCGAGTTATTAGCCAATTCGGATGATCCGGCCCAAAATAATTCGGAGAGTATCTTACGCGTGATTATCGAGATCACACGTGCGATAGGCTCATATGGTATGATCCAAGGGAAATACCATGAGATTATTTTGGACAATAAGATTGGTCTTAATGAAAATCGGATCGATTATGTGTGTCAGAAGAAGGAAGGTGCATTACACGCGTGTGCTGCCGCGTGTGGAGCTATATTAGGAGGTGGGAATGAGGATGAAATAGAGAAGGTAAGAAAGTATGGGCATCTTGTGGGGACGTTGCAAGGAATTATGAATACGAGTACTCTTAGAAGCGAGAAGCATTATTTGGCATTTGTGGAGGACATGAGGAAAATGGCTCTTAAGGAATTGAAAGACTTCTCAACAACAAAGGTTGAGCTAATTAGCAGCTTCCTTTATGCCGATAGTTATTGTGTTTAGACAGCCTTTCCTTTTTTTCTTTGTAAGAAAATAAATATAATTGTTAGATTTTGCCCATGTTTCGGTTTTAAGTATTGATTTTTGACTTTATTATGTAAATACTCTTTAACTTTTTCAAATAAATAGATAGAATTATTATGTTAGTACTATTAAGTGTTTTTTTATAGGTTTATTGGTATGGTTATTCTAAATAGTAAAAATAACATATTTTGACTTTTAGCTTTTAGTGTATTTTATCCAATTAATAAATCCATAACTATATTATCAAGTTTATTGTAATCAAGTGATATCACTATTGATCTTTTATTAGAATAAATTAGGATTTAAATCATCCTCTCTTTAAAATTGTGTAACTTAGTTAACAAAAAAATAAATAAATAACTACATTGCATCTATGATTAAACATATCAAATTCAATTAACTATAATATTATTGGCCAAAAAGAAAAAGTTAACTATAATACTAGTTGCAATTAAAATAAAATAAAAGTAAATAAAATATCAACGAATTTGGATCGTAATTGAGATCACGAGTTGGTCGGTCCACACGTTACGATCCAAGTAAAGATACCATGACATGGGATTCACCATACGACACATGTGCTGCTGCTTGTGCGGCTATAAATATCAAACTGTCACTGTCATGTATCAGAACGTCAAAATCTGCATATCAATGATGATATATAGATACAAAATTTGTTGTCTACATTACCATGAGTGTCATAATTGCTTATCGTACAAACCAATCAGATGTTCTTTCTTCACTATTATTCCGACCTCTAACAAAAGCACCAAACCTCGGAGTTAAGATCTTTTCAATGGCAAATCAACAATAGAAAGCCATACTGAAAACTGAAAGCTAAAGAACACGATGACCCATTGTCATTCTAACTTTAAGATAAAGGAATACATTTTTACTATATTACCCCACGAGCAACTACGATTTGAAGAATGTTTCTGGTGTGAACTATATCCTTATGGGTTAATGAATTATAGTGTAGAAGACAATTTTCTTTATTATTTTTAACCATAATTTTTCTACCGTCCTATTTTTTTTTTCTTTTTTTAATGAGATTGATACTATTATTTATCTCACCATTAATTTTGATTACCTTTAAATATGAATTGTGAATTTAATTATTAGAATTTAAAAATATAAAAATAAATAGTGAGATGATTAATAGAACCAATTTCTTTAAAATAAATGATGAGGCAATAAAATCACCCTTCTTAAACTTTGGTAAGATAGAATAAATAGTTTCGAAATGTAGGAGTAGAGGAGAGATATATACAGTGAAATTTAGCGGACAAGAACACCAGTTGTGATTAAAAAAATAAAGAATTGACAAATACCTGACCGTTGGTTTTTAATTTTATGTAAATTACACTTATGGGATAGTTAGCAACCTTTTAGTAGTCCATTGTATTACTAAATAATTTAAAATAACAATATAATAAAAACATATTTAAAAAATACATAAATAAAGTATAAAAAAAAAAAAAAAAACAAAATTGAATAAAATCAAGGTTGGTTGAGTTTCTGCCAGAATGATAACAGCATCAATCTGCATGATGCATAAAGCTAGCTGGTCACTACTGCGATAGTCTGCGGACGTCGATGCAGCAGCCTTCAAAGCTTCTTCAAACAACGACTGCGGTGGTTGGGGTTGTAGTAGCATCGGTCGAGGTCTCCCAAAACGAGAGAAACGAGATGGTGGAGAAGAAACTTCTACAAGACGGTAGATGGTACCGAAAAAAAGAATTTAATAATACCACGCTAACATCTCGGCTATTCTAAACTTCTCCGATCAATTGGCCACCGAATGCTTCATTCCAGTACTAGGTTTAAGCCGACATGCTCCTCTTTCTCTGGAAGTTAATTTTGGTAAGAGCTTATAGGTCTAAGAATCATGAGTCTTGTTATTATCTAGAGTCCATTAATGGCCATATTAAGGTCAATAGATCTAGAAAGGATTAGATAGAACTGATACATTACGTGAATTCATGAATAAGATATATTAACAAAATTTTAATACGTGAATATATAATTGATATTTTTAAAAAGATACGTTGTTTTATTTTTAAATATTTAAATATTATTGATATTTACGTACAATTTATCAATCGGCATAACATATTAATACTACTAAATATTTTTTCTATAATGTAAGTTATATGGCCCCACAACTATTACCTGGTGTAGGCAAACTTCAATTGGAACCTAGCTTGACCGAGATAGATATGCGATCTATACTTTAGTTAACAACCTATTACATTTGAAAACGAAAAGAATACTCTAAGGGAGAGATAGAGACGCCGGACATCGAATTTGATTAGAGAAGGAGTAATCGACGAATTGACAATAGTTATGTCCTTCAGGTTTTCCAAAGTGAAGTGAAGATGGAAGGCGGATAAGGAAGATGAATCGCGAAACGCGAAAGCTCTTTCGATGATGTCGGAGAGTTGGGCCTTCTGATCAGCTGAAAATATTCCGGTAGTAAGAAGAGGATCGGTGAAGTTGAACGTCGGCGTACGAGTCCGTATGTGCTTCCATCTTCTTGATAGCACACTGGTTCTTATGGTGTCTTTCAATGGAAGTAATGATAGGATATGAAGCAGAAGATCTTCGGCTAAATCATCCAACTCCTGGCGTCTGTGAGTATTCAACTTTTTAGTTTCCATGTTGTTTCTCCTATTATTAACTCTATCAAAACACACAGAAACAAGAACACAGTTTAGATTTCATATTGTTAGGAAAAAAAGGAAAAAAAAACCTCGATTATGATTTCATAATTAAGACGCTAATGTAAGAGATTACTGATATAAACCATGAGAAGTATCTTCATCATATCGAGTCCTCCCCGAAAACTACATTCATTTCTTGAATTTATTTTAAAAGAACTAAAAAAACAAAATATATATATATATATAATTGCAACAAATATATATATTTTCTAGTTATACAGTTTTTAAAAGAAAAAACACAAATTTCTCGGAATGTCTCAAAAAAAGAAAAAAATGGAATCAGCAAAAACATTCTATTTTTAAAAAAAAAATTCAAAAAAAACTTAATTATTTTATTTAGATTAAGAGAAATATCAAAACTGTAGCATATTAGGTTTATTTTATTAATGGATCAAGTCAAAAAAAAAATTTTTCAAACTACATGGGACTGGAACGTAATTATTAATTGTTTTTGTTACGATTTTGATTAGTTGGGCCGATATAGTTAGTTGTAGTCAAGTAGAGGTTTCATTGTATATAAACAGTCATAGAAGCTTTGTAACATGAGAACAATAATTCATTCAACTTTCTTTCTCTAACTAGTTTTCTTCTTAATCAAGCTTACTCTCTGTTCTTTCCTTTCCCTGTTACTAAACATCAAATCTATACTTATAGTGGTATCAGAGTGCTTATAGTCAAATGAAATGGCTAATTCGTCATCAGAAGATGTCAATTCTCCATTCTATATTCATCATTCAAATTCGCAATCATTAGTTGTAATAACTCCAGTCTTGAATGGTGTTAATTACAATACGTAGAGTCGCTCGTTTCTATTGGCGTTGTCCATTCGGAATAAAAAAGGTTTTATTGATGGAACGATAGATGAGCCAGAAAAAACAGAAAATTTGTATGCAGCATGTAGTAAGTGTGACAATCTCATAGTAACTTGGTTGCTCGGGTCCATTTCACCATCAATAGCTTCAACAGTTCTTTATATGCGTACAACAAAAGCTGTATGAGACAAATTGAAGGTACGTTTTTCCCAGTCCAATGATACACGAATCTGTCAATTGTATCATATGTTGAGTAGCACGGTTCAAAGTTCTTATAGTGTTGATGAATATTTCACTGAGCTAAACATAATTTGGGAAGAATTGAGACATTTTAAGCCCTTGCCATATTGCTTGTGTGGATCGTGTGAGTAGAAGTGTTATGATAAATTTATTGATATGGCACAAAAGGATTATGTGTTTAAGTTTTTCAATGGTCTTAATGAGGAATTTTCTGCTCTACGTTCTCAAACTCTGGTTATAAAACCTTTTCCCACTTTCAATGAAGCCTATAATTTAGTTGCTAGAGATGAGTTTCAATAAGCCAACAGGTCAAAGGATTTTTCGATACATGATTCTTTTGCTATTGTAATTACTAGTAATAACAACCCAAGAAATATAAATGAGATTATTTAAAACTATTGTCGAAAGAGAGGCTACTTAAAGGATAAGTGTAACAAGCTAATTAGTTTCCTGCTGCATTTCAAAAGACAGTTTTCATGAGTTTGAACCATGTTATTTTTAGTGATAATGGTGTTAGTTCAACAAAAACTGGTCAAAATTTTTGGGTAACTGATAATATGAGCAATTCTGCAAGTGCTGGTAGTATTGTAATAGTAGGTGAAGCAAGAGGATTGAATATTTCAAAGGAACAATTATTGCATCTACTAAAGTTGTTGAAAGTGTCAGATGTGGGCAACTACTCTACTGTTGCATAAGTGATTTCATTGTCATGTGCAATGATTGATGCACAAGATGGTGCTTATGGTAGTTTTTCATCAATGAGTCATATGGCAAGTATTTTGGATTGTATCTCTTGTACTTCTCAAGATAATATAATTACATGGATTTTAGATCCTCGAGCAACTGATCACATGATCAATTCTATCCATTTGTTTTCTAGCTATACTAAGATTACTGCCAAGTATGTGTTTTTACCTAATAGGCAGCAACTTCTGGCAACGCATATTGGTATAGTTGTGTTTTCTTCAGATTTGGTTCTGACCAGTGTTCTGTTTCTTCCATCTTTTAAACATAATTTGGTTTCTCTTGCTAAGCTTACTCTGGATAATAACTACATTGTTCATTTCATGAGGACTATTGCTTTGATTCAGGATTATTCCAGTTAGAGGGTGATTAGTCAAGCTAAGCTTAAGAACGGGTTGTATTTGATCCAGCAGGACATTGTTTCTTCTCAGTCTAATAGTAGTTCTTCTTTACTTACTGTTTTTCTTTCAAAGGTTTTGTCACGATTGTTTAATAATTTTGATACTTAGCATTATCGGTTTAGTCATCAATCTGATGCAAGAATGCGGCAATTAAGACAGATAGATCAGAATGTTAATAGCAAACATTTTGAGTGTATGGTTTGTCCATTAGCTAAATAGATAAGAAGTGTTTTTCCTACTCATGTTCAAAATACTAAAGCAGTTTTTGAATTGGTACACTTGGATGTTTGGGGGCCTTATACTTCTTCTTTTATTGATGGTTGTAGACACTTAATTTTTGCTCCTTCATAGTCTTAATTTTTATTTTTTACAAAAAGGGTCCTAATTAAAAAAGATAAAAAAAAATTAATAAAAATTAACAAATAATGAAAATACAAAAAAAAAAGAAAAGAAAAAATCATAAAAATTTCGTAGATTTTTAGGAAGTAATTTATGTTAGGAATAATTAGTTTTAGTGTTAGTTTTAGTTTTAGTATAATTAAAAATTTTAGTTTAGAGAATCAAATAGTTTAAATATAATTTAATTGTAATGAATATCAAGACACGGTCCAACGGCTTAATAGATAAGTAGCGGAGTGTTTGGGATGAATTTAGTTTGAGGTCTTAAGTTCGAGTTTTAGTAAGCACCTATATCTTTATTTTTCTACAGGAGAAAAAATTTGCTACTCCAATGTCCACGAACATCGCTCGGCCACACACAATAATTCGTGATCAGTTCCACCGCTCCTCAATTTGCCCAACAACAGCCCGACGCTTAACCAGTAGGACCACGATTACAGCAACCTTCATCAACCACACATCCCAACCACCATCGCACCAAGACCTGTTCACTCTCTCACACGAACACCTGGTCCTTCTCTTATTCTCTCGAGTACTTGACCACCGTAGCAACAACAGCCATTGTTGATCACACACTTACCTAATGTCAACACCGCTCATCCAACGTTGAACACCGCAGAATCACCAAACGCTCCTGCCGTTCATCCACCATCAACTCGCTAAGCTAATGATCAACACAGACGGTTGCGGCAGCCACTGTCTTCTTCATCCACAATCACTGCCGCACGCTCTAATTTGCAGTCCACAGCAAATTCCTGAAGTTACAAGACTGACCAATGAAGCCTGACAGTAGCCGCACGACTCCATAACAGCAGCAGCCAAGCCTCACTGCACAATCCCAACTCGATACGGCAGATACGCCCGCAACAGCCCCCTCCATCGATTCCCTTTTCCTCCCTATCCTCACCGAACGCGATAAACAGTGGCCACACGTAATCAGGTTTTGTTCAAATTTTTCTAATTTATTGTATTGTATTATTATTTTATTAGGATTTTAGTTTAACATGATGCATGTATACATATGTGTATATTAGTATAAGGTATTTTTAGCATTAGTGTTCTTTGTGATATACATATTAGGTGCATTATATTAATTAAAAAAAACGTTTATTTAATAAGTAGATATTGCATATTAGACAAGGGATTGTTAAGACTAACTATTATATATATTGTTATTTATTAGTTAACATAATATATAATCTATGAACATGTTAGTTTTGGAGTTTTAGTATTAGTATAAATGTGTTATATAGGAATTGATAAGATTAGTTTTGCAGGGTTTCCTCACATAGAAAACTATTTTATCCTTTTTTTTTTTTACTTAGGTATATTTTTAGGATTTTCTCACTTAGAAATTTATTTTGGAAATAAAAAAATAATAAAAATCCCGTTTTACAAAAAAATAGGGCTTTTAGAGAGTTTTCATAAAATAGAATAAAAGACTTAGTGAATTAGGACCCTTTTAGAGTTTTCTTTGAAAAACTAAATTGATAATAACGTAAACTCGGTCAATTTTCAAAATTAAAAGCAATCAACACACTAAAGATTTTTTAAAATAACTACGATTGTCTGATCCCGGCTAGCGGGTACGTAGGCACCTTCGGGGCAACGATAAAATATGTAGAAATTTAGGTTCTTTTTTCTTTGGATTTTATTTATTTATCTATTTTTTAAAAATATTATAATTAGAAAAATAATCCTAATTTCGGTAAATAGTAGTAGTACCCGTTAAGGGTTTAATAGGTTAGTCCCCGAACTTGGAACCCTCTGATTCTTCATTTAAAATTGAAATCAAAGACCGGTAGCCAAATCTTAATTAATCCATCCAATTAGTTACGGTTTCTTTTCTTTTCCCGACTTTGATCGGGTGACGACTCCAAAAATAATTTTCAATAAAAAACCGGAATTTCTCAATTTCTTTAGTCGAGATTAATATTAAATGGGTTAAGGTTTAGTATTAATCAGGAAATGAGAAATCAATTTTTAAATAAAAAACCGAAAAATCAGGCTCGACAATGGTTTTAAGTATTTTCTTACAGTAGTAGATGATTTCTCTAGAGTAACTTAGGTATACTTGATGCGGCATAAACATGAAGTATCTTTTACCGTTTCGTCCTTTTGCCAAATGGTTGTTACTCAGTTTAATACTTGTGTTAAGATTGTTCGTAGTGACAATGCAAAGTAATTTTCTTTAACTAAGTTTTACTCCTCAAATGGCATTATCCATCAAAAGTCTTGTATTGAGACTCCACAACAAAATGGAGTTATCAAACGCAAGCATCAGCATTTGCTTTCAACAGATCGAGTCTTATAATTTTAGGCTTCACTTCCATTACACTTTTGGGGGGACGTTGTTTTAACAGCTGCACATATTATCAACTGATTGCCTATTGATATCCTTGGTGGGCTAACTCCGTTTCAAGTGATGTTTGACCAAGTTCCAATGTTTGTGCATTTTAGAGTGTTTGGGTTATTGTGTTTTGCCTCTACTATTAAATAAGGTAGGACTAAATTTAAACCTAAATCACATCTATGTATCTTTCTTAGCTATCCAATAGGAGTCAAAGGGTACAAGTTATATGATATGGTAATAAGAAAGGCTATAATTTCTAAAGATGTTTAGTTTGTTGAGCATGTGTTTCCTTTTCAGTTGATGACTCGTACAGGTCAGGACATGTCTCATTGTGCTATTCCATTGCCATCAGCAGATAACTTAACTTATGTAGATCATGTTCTTTCTTTGTTTCTTACTGGTTTTAGCAATGATAATGTTAGTTCGATTTCTGTTAATCCTAATCCTAGTCTTACTACAAAATCCGATGTAGCTTAGGCGGAGTTCCAAGACATACAAATTACCAGTTTATCTCAAGGATTGTCATCATAGTTTATTAACTGCGATAGCATCTGAGAGTTCTAGTTCTACTACACATCCTTTACAATAGGTGTTGTCTTATAACTCTCTTTCTCCTAATTTTCGAGCTTTTGCTATGAAACTTTCACAACATTATGAGCCAACTAGTTATGCTTAAGCTAAGCAACTTGAACCATGGTGTAAGGCAATGGATGAAAAGTTGGAAGCTTTAGTAGCCAATAATACTTGGACAATTATTTCATTACCACCTGAAAAACATACAGTTGGGTGCAAGTGGGTTGATAAACTCAAAACTAAAGCTGATGGTTCTATTGATAAGTATAAAGCACGCTTAATAGCTAAAGGATATAGTCAAAAGGAAGAGTTTGATTATACTGAAACTTTTAGTCCAGTAATCAAACATGTTACAGTTTGGATGTTCTTTTGTTTGGCTACTATTTATAATTGGCATGTACACCAAATAGACGTACATAATGCCTTTTTAAATGGAGATCTTAATGATGAAGTGTTTATGGAAGTTTCGCTTGGTTTGAATGTTCCTACATCTTTTCTTCCTCATGAGAGGCTTGTATGCAAGTTGAACAAATCTCTTTATGGATTAAAACAAACTTCTAGACAATGGAATGCTAATTAACCGAATCACTTTTGGCTTATGGTTTTCAACAATCTTGTTGTGATTATTCGTTGTTCATAAAGAATTCTGGTGATGATATGGTGGTTGTACTTATGTATGCAAATAATATAGCAGTGGCTAGTAAGAATCTTAATCTCATTAATCAATTTAAGTCTTTTATGCATACACAATTCAAGGTAAAAGATTTAGGGGCTCTCGAGTACTTCATTGGGCTTAAGCTTTCACGTTCATAGCAAGGACTTACGCTTTCTTAAAGAAAATGCACTCTTGACCTATCGAATGAGACAAGTTTTCTTGGTGCAAAGCCTCTTTCTACACTCATTGTTGCTAATCATAGGCTGTCTTGAAATGATGATTATGATTTAGTTGATGCTTCCTCCTATCGAAAAGTTGTTGGGAAACTGCTTTACTTGTGTAGAACACAGCCATACATCACATATTATGTTCATATTCTTAGTCAGTTTATGGACAGGCCGCAGCATGTACATTGAGTTGCACTTGGACGAGTTTTGAGGTACCTGAAAAGGACTGTCGGCCAAGGGATTTTGTTTTCCGTCAATAATGATTTCATGCTTTGAGCTTATAGTGATAGTGATGGGGGAGGTTGTCCTGATTCACGTCCTTCCACCACCAGATTTGGTGTCTTTTTAGGTTATTCTCTACTCAATTGGAAATAAAAGAAATAGCCTACTATTGCAAAGAGTTTTGCAAAGTTTGAGTACCGTACTCTTGCTGCAATAACGTGTGAAGTGATTTGGCTAATTGTCTTGTGGAAGGAGTTCCACATTAATTGTGTTTTGCCTATGCCGCTTTATTGTGATAATCAGTCCAAGTTACATATTGCAAAGAATCCTGTGTTTCATGAGCAAACTAAGCACTTAGAAATGGATCTTCATTTTGTAAGGGATAAAGTTGTTGAAGAAGTTATTCTTTCCATTCATATTTCCACAAAACAACAACTTACTAATGTGTTTACTAAAGATTTAGTACAGATCAATTTCGAATATTATTATCCAAGATGGGAGTACTAAATATTTGCTCTCCATCTTGAGGGGGGTGTTAAAGATATATCAATTTTGTTATTTATCAGTTTTGGTAGTTACATTATACAGTTAGTTGTTGTTGTTTTTGTTATGGTTCTGATTAGTTGGGCTAGTATAGTTAGTTGTAGTTAGGTAGAGGTTTCATTGTATATAAACAGTCATAGAAGCTTTGTAATGTGAGAACAATAATTAATTCAACTTCCTTTCTCTAACCAGTTTTCTTCTTTGTCAACCTTACTCTCTATTTTTTGCTTTCCCTATTACTAAACACTAAATCTATACTTATCATTCCATTAAACAATTAATGTTTATACTTGTTAAATTACAATAATCTTTGGCTTTAAAGAATCAAATTAATGTAAACGTGTATACCAGAAAAAGAAGACAATCCAAGAGCTTTTACACCAGAAATATGATCGAAGGAGAGAGAGAGAGAGAGAGAGAGAGCATGATATTTAGAGCCTGTTTGTACTTACATTTTGAGTGGGGAGAAGCTCTTATAATACAATGATTGCGATCATGAGAAATGATGTTATGAAAGTAGTGTGAAGTATGTACACTTAGATCAATGTAAAGATTAGTTTCGAATCGGAATCGATTTAAAAGGCTTTTGAATTGGTTTGATTTGAACAGGGAAAGGTTTGAACTGGTCGACAAACCATCAATTTGATGGGCCCTTGAATCAATAGGGCTGACCCATAGATTGAACAGGTGGCTTAATTGTCGGTTAAGGTTCACTCAAATTTCAATTTAAAAAAAAAAAACGAAACAAAATAAACAGCATCATGCCCATGTGATCAAAATCAATTAATTCGCAATGGAAAAAAATTCGATTGAAAATAAAAGTGAATCATTCATGCGTCACTATATATTCAAGTAATGTATTATAATTATTTGAGAAAAAAATAGAAATACGTAGATAGATGAAAAATTATTAATAATAATTGACGAAAATACAAAAAAAAATAAATTTAAAAACAAAAAGGGCATGAATCAACTCTTGAACCATTAGTTCACATGAACTAGTTTGAGCATGTAGCTTTAAGGGTTGAGCCCAATTCAACTAATAAGTGGTCCATGAACCGACGGTTCCAAATCGATTCGACCTGGTGCACATTTCTATGTATACTTTGACCTATTTGATTCATGGACTTAAAACTATGTTGAGAAAAGTGCTTAACAAGACTTTACTTAATAAATGTTTAATTAGGTTTCCGAAGTCTTATGAACTCTTCTAACTTGCCAATTTTAGAAGTTGACTAATACTATAGAGATTTGGCCTCTCAATGTTCCAACAAAATTGATTCCTATCTAAGATTTATCCTAATATATAGAGATTTATCCTCTTGATAATAAGATGTAACTTGTGTAGTAAATATTTTCTTCTTAATAGATAGTGCGATTGACTAGGAAGGTTAAAGATTACATATTGGTCTTCCAGATTTTTAAATTTATGAAGATTCTGTTTTAACCCAAAAAAAAAAAAAAAAACAAAAAGAAGAAGATTATACATAGACATAAAGGTATATTATTAGTCCAAGATAATAGTAAAGGATTAAGATGGTTTGAGTTGTAATAGCAATTAAGAAGTCAAAGCAATGTCATATTCAACTTTATTAAAATATATTGAATAAGCACCGTCAAAGGAGGAAAAAAGAAAAAAAAAAAAACAAAGGATATTGAATATAATCTTTAAGGGTTGCAGCAGTCCAATTTGGTTTTATTTTTCCTTTGAACCAGACAAGTACCATGAATCAGTTATCTTTTAAGGAATCTTTTCAAACCATAAACTTTAATTTGATTTGATCCTATTCACAAATGAAGTTAATATTTACGAAATTAAGGAATTTCGAGTGCATATTGACAAATTCATCAAGCTAGTATATGATGTAAAATATGGGGCAAGATATAAAAATGACCTAATAATCTATTATCATAAAAAAAAATTTGGGAAAACTATTGACATAAAAATTTAATATGCCTATACTTCAATATGAAAACAGAAATTTCTTTAAATGCCATGTTCACAGCAAAAGAATTTATTATTCGCAAATAAAATATTAATTAGTTCTTCAAAACACTTTGGTACGAATATATATATATATATTTCATTTAGTTCAATTTAACTATCCAATTTATTTCTAAATTTTTATTTATTTTAGTTTAGAAACTTTTCAAGAATTTTAGAAAATGAAAATCACTTCTTCTTTTTTTTTTCAGTTAGTCAAGTTTTTTTCTCAGTTAGTCAAGTTTTTTTCTCATTCCTAATTATCCCGACCTATATTATTAGTCAAATCAGCATCGACTCCCTTTTTCACCAATAATAGTACACGTAGTATGGAGGAATAGATAACAAATGGAATTGTGATTTGAGCTTTGGCTCTCTTTCTTGTTTTCCAATATGATAACAAACCTAGAATCGTGGGATATGGAGCATTGCACCTATAACTTAGATTTCGATTCCATGGCTGGAAGGAAAGGAATTGCGATTTATTGTACCTTAGTAAATCAAAAGGAATATATTGCGATTGATGACTTGGAAGCCTCTAACACGTGGCTTAAAATTAGTCTTGTCGTTACTCGCATTATTCACACACGCTATTATCATTATCAAGAAGTTATTATTATTACTCTAGACATATACATATTTAATTTTGCTATTTACTCATTTTATTTTTTATTATAGTGTTTACTTATTTGTCATTTCAATACTATTATATATATATTTCTATTAAGCCACCCATTATTATCCATATCCGCATAATAATATAATCATTATTTACTATCATCAATTCACTTACCGTTATTAATTATTACATTTTATTTAACCAATAATTATTAATTCACCCCACATTATATATCTATCTATTATTATTGAGCTACTAACTTTTTATCCGTCTTGCCACCCTCATAAAAATTAAATATATTAGTTAAATTATCACCCAATCCTTAATACTATATAGCTTAATCCAACAATTAATACCTTTCCAATCAAAAATTCTTTCCATAATTTACATACTTAAAAATTCACAAAAGCATTCACCTACGATCAATATAGTATTACTATTGTCTTCTATTATTATTATTAAGATACTAACAATTCATTCGTCTCTATAACCTATAAAAATTAAATATATTAGTTAAATTACCACTAAGTCCTAACTACCATCTAGCTTATCTAACAATTAATATTATTTCAACTAATTTGTAAAGGTTATTAGTGTATATTATTTTTTAAAATAACAGCTCGTTCACTTAACTGAATTGAATGAGAAATGAATGTAATTGGAATTCTTAAGAAATAAAATAGGAATTCTTACAACATGTAATAAGGGTGTAATATCTATTACTTCATTTAGTTGGATTAATAAACAATTTAAGAATAGACACGTAATAGAATTTTAATGACTAAATTATTCTTAATTCATTTTCTTTCTCAAGTATTTTTAAAGTAATAAGTAGTGGTGGTGAAAATCGACTGCAAGGGCGAAGGCAGTGGTAATGGTCAACAGCAGTTGATGGTAGTAGCGGTAGCGGTAGATAGTAGCGGTAGCGGTAGCGGTAGATAGTAGCGGTAGCGGTAGCGGTAGATAGTAGCGGTAGCGGTAGCGATGGCAATAGCAATAGCAATAGCAATAACGGTAGCGGTGGTTGATGGTGGTGGCTATGGCTAGGGTAGTGGCTTGAAGGGGGAGTGAGGGTAGTTGCGGTGGTAGTGACAACAGTAGTAGTGGTGATGGCAGCAGTGATCAGAGGAGGTGGTGGTAGCAGCAGCAACAGTGGTGGGTGGCGATGGTGACGGCGACGGCGACAGCGACGGCGACGATACTGCGATAATGAGTGATGATGGTGGTAATAGTGTTGGTGGCAATGATGGTGGTGACGGTAAGTGGTGGTGGTTAGTAATAGTCGTGATGGTAATTGTGGTGGTGGTAGTTGCGGCGGCGAGGGTGGTGGTGGTGGTAATTATAGTAGTGATCGATAGTGGCCGGTAGTGACGATGATAATGGTAGTGGTAGTCATTATTAAATTGAATGGAGCTATTTTTGAAAAAAATGTAAAATTTTATGAGGAATTGTGATTTTTTGATTGAATTAAAGAATCCTTATTACTTGATTTTATATAACAGAGATTCCTAAAAAATTGCGATTTGAAAATAAAGAACTAAGTGAACGTTGTAATAAAAAATAAAGGGAGAATTGAATTCTAATTCCCTTCAAGTGAACGAAGTATAATAGTTCCTTTTCACAATCCATAAGCGTTTTACCTACAATTGATTCTCATAATAACTCTCTAAAGTCTTTCCATAATTTAAATACAAAAAAAAATTAATAAAAGCATTTATCCCATCATCAATGTAATATTAATATGATCTATCTTCTATTATTAAGGTGTTAATTATTACTTATCTCCATATTGATTTATTATTTTTACTCTGTTGTTAAAAAATGTTGATATTTTTGTATCCATTATATATCTCATCAATTTATTCGCTAGAAAGTAATTAAAAGAATTTTTTTTTGCCGTTTAGTGTTTAACATACTACTAACCATATATTTTTTTAGTTTTGGACTTTTGTAGTAATTTTTGTTCCATTGTAGAGATTCTTTTTTTTTTCCTTTTATAATTTCGTTAGCACATTGCTTAAGAATTTAGGATATACAAACAATTTTACAATTTCTAAATTAATCCAAATTTATAAAAGTAATTCAAATCTAATTCAATTATCTGTCTCTCTCTTGCAATCCTCATCTATTTTTCCCTTCTCTCCTAACAAAATATGTCATAGTAAAAAGGGGGTAAATGTACCTTTTTTATTGTTTATAAATTTTTAATAAGTTGAGAAAATTATACATACTATACTCTCAATTCAATTTTTTCCCTAACGTATAAAGTGCAAATGAATTAAATAAATATGGTAAAAAATAATGGGCTAAAATTGTATAAAACTTCTTCTATGGATAAGTATAACAACTTCTTTATTTTATGGAATGGAAAAGTAATACTTTAGAAATGACCACCATTAGAAATAAGTTAAGCATTTCTATTACAATGTTACTTCATGTAAATTTTTAATTGTAATTCTTGAAGGACCAAAAATATATATATATTGTAAGGAATATTGTTTCCATTGTTTAGTTTACCTCATTAATTACAGTATTAAGTTTGTAATATAAGTAAAAATACCTATTTGCCCCCTATTTGATTTAAGATTATAACTAAATTTATAACACCCTAGAACTCGAAAGTACTACAACCCGCCATACATCCTTATCATTTAAGAATACGTTACCAACTACACTCTCTATAATCACTTCAACAACTTTTTATCAAGTATAAAACAACAATTAGATACAATAATTCAAGTGATTTACAAGTGAGTTACTTTGGCCCCAAATAAACTAAATAGCTAGATATTGATCTTTTACAACATATACAACTAACCACCTATTTTTCCTAACCGATGATAGCAATTTCCATACTTGTCACAAATAGTAACGCGTTAAATCAACCTATAGTTGTAAAAATAGAAGAGTGAGCTAAAGTCTAATACGAGTATACAAACACACATGGATGTCAAACCCAAAACATTATGTAACTGTAATAGAATATAAGCAAACAATAGTTTGACTGTCTTTAATTTAGGCCAGCAAATAACACATAGGTATTCATGACCTTACTATATATTGATCATTCTCTACATACATAGGTGGATATAAATATACATTTTCCTTTAAATCATTTACGCCTAAAGTTTAGAGTCTATAGACCAAAGGACTAGAAACCTAATATTTTAATTGCATCATTCCATGTGAAAGTTTACTAGGAAAATCTCATACATAATCAGCAGTTGCTCTTCTAGGAAACTACCACTATGGGTTCACAGAGTAAGCAGGTTAAGCACATCTAGCAAACCATTCTTTTAGGCTGAATATAGATTAGTTTGATTACATTCTAGGTCCTAATAAGCACAACCATACAAACAAATATTGCGTACTTAGAATCACTCTGCAACAGCTAATAGAACTCCAAATTCACAATCCTAAATCAAAAGCTTATACCTCAACAAGGAATCTAACAACCATCACGAATCTATTTGAAAAACAAGTATACATGTTAACTTTCAAACACTCGATAACTAAGTTATATCTAAAAGTTACTTATGAATCTATAAATTATTCAATCAAAGGATCCAAAAGAAAATAATTGAATCCAAACATAAATCAATACTAGAAATAAAAGATAATATAGATACATAATACAATAAAGCAAAAAGTTGATATATTTATATAATATTATTAAATCACTTTAAACCATAAAGTACGGTATTTATATATATAAATATAAAATAGACACATGATGAGTGTGTTAAAATATATAATTTTACTAATCAATATAGAAATAAAAGAATACATATTTAATCGAATAATATTATAGTTCATAAAAATATATAGAGAATGACATATTAAAAATCGAAATCCAAAACAGACATATTTTATAAATAATATAGTATACTATATAGTTATAATAACTATCATAATAGAAATACTTAAATCTTAATGCCATTAATATTAATAATGATGTACAACCATAGTAAAGTAGTATTGTCGTAAACTAAATTAACACTCGAAACTTTCGTATAAAATACAAGACGAATATAACTCTATATTCAGCCAGAAAATAGTGACCCAATATCCAATATAATAGGAAACAGAAATTCGATTTCATAAATAGACATATACACATAATATGATAGAGTAAAAAGTTGACTCATTACTTAATTATTCATATAGTAAGAATATCACGTATAAAAGGAAAATATAAGATAAACATATAATTATGATGTTAAAGTATAAGCTTAGGGGCTAAAATAATAAAAGGATATGTATATTAGTAAATAATACTTAAGTTCGTAAAGATACGTAAAAATAAACAGAAGCGGAAACGGACGTGCTAACAATTACTATTATATACTTCATAATAATAAACATAATAGGAGTAATGTAATAATAATGTTATCAATAATACTTTTAAGGTATAACATAAAAGAATGAAGTCATCACAAACCAATCTAATAAATAAAGTAATATGTATATGATATAAGTATTAACATAACTCCATATCTAGCATAAATTAGTAATCTAATTGCACAAATAGAAGAAAATAGCAACCCGACTTCATAACTACACATATATACTATATTTCAGTATGCGGGACAATTTATAATAATAACTTTTATATAAAATGATAATACGATATACAAGGCACTTCAATTTATGTAAGAAATCTATTCATTCGAAGGATAATTACTTTTACATTAATCTAAGAAAACAAAAATAAAGATAATGTAGTACATATACGATATCGGAAAAAAAATGACACTAAGTCAACTCATAGAACAAAACATCGAAATGGGAATATCAGTTGAACACTGAATCATCATCAAAATCGAACCTATCATCTTTAAGTTCTTGCCTGTAGATGTTTAGGCTTTACACATAATAAGCTTGCAAAATAATATGCTGTGAAGGGAAGTCGAGGTATTGTCTGGCATGGCTACTCCAATGCTTAATTTAGCAATGGAGTTTTTCTGAGAGTATGAAATAACTTGAGATAGTATGTAGGCTTGATGTGCAAAGTTTAGAGAGATTTATTGTTAGATAGTAATTCGATATTTATAATGGAGCGGAGCAGAGCAGAGCCGACAGTTGGAGATCAGTTGGTGGGAAAGATCTTCTCTCATAAGTATGGGAGAGTAGGGTCGTGGGTCTAACATGTCCCACTTATTCTGGACGTAACTGTTTCATACTAGTTAATCTTTATTTTGTGTGTTTTAACCGTTGCAGAGCTTACTGGGCTTAATTGATACAGGCCTAGGGCTTAAGTCCATAGAAGTAAGCCCTAGGTCACAAGACACGTCGAATACGATCGGGCTTGAGAGGCTAATGTCTAAAGTATCCTGTCAACACTTGCCCCATCTTAGTCTCATTGCCAAGGTGAAGGCAAAGGTAAGGAGAAGAGATATATAGGCTACTTAGGCATAACCAATGTAACTCAAAGGAGTTTGACCTATTACTATGGGGCCGATGTGGTGGATGCATAGGTCCAAACTAGAAGCTGGCCGACGTAGGGGTTTCCAAAGCAGTAGATAACTAAGCCAAAAGTATCAAAGGCGAGATAAATAGGAGTGGTCAGCAATTGTTCCAAAGTGAAGTGCAAAAGATCCGAGCGAAGCTTAGGTTAGGATATCAAAACAGGACAACCTTACAACTCATTGGGCAAGCGTTTCAAGGCTTTAAACTGGCCTATTCGAACAATGCTCAATAAGGACCGAGTAGACACAACTGCACCATGTCTTTATCAGGCCGACCTAGTGGAAGTTGGATGGACCTTGAAGAAACTTCTTATCAAAGGAACATTTTCAAAATGTGATTTTTGCTCGCCTATATTCTGTGCATTAAATGCAACATGATAGGTGTCATGTTATAGCAGAGTAGTGTGCAACTACATGCCTTTTTCCTTTTAAAGGTGACCGTCCGATCAAAACGCTTTCTACGTACTGTTATGCAACATTCCAAGAGATTCATGCTTATATGGATCCCTATAACTGTCTGTACGGCTTCCCAAACGGTTTGCCTATAAATAGGAGGATCACAAAGAGAGACCACTTTTCTACAATTTTCTCGTTCTGTTGTTACAAATTTTGCATTCGCTTTCAAACTTTTAGACTCTCTTCAAAGGTTTCTCAAGGTCTTTCTTCCTTCTTCGAATATTGCAGCCATATCGACTAATAGAGGCAACATAGATTTGTATTCATCAATATATACTTCTAGTTTCAATTCTATGAGGAATGACCCCCCTCAGATGTAGGAGGACGAGGTCTCGTCGTTAGCACAACTTAATGAACCTACGAGGATGGCCATAGAGGCACTGGATAAGGCTAAGATCATCAATGCCATCCTTAAGGATATATATTCGTACGCTCCCCTACCTCCACCTGAAGGATTTGTTCGATGCTCCTAAGACAGGTAAGGAACCTAATGATCGAGTGAGCAAGAGTAAACAATCTGCCCCCAATTGGATTATGAATAAGTTCATTATCAAGGCGATCCTTGGGTAGCAGATAAGGTTGTTGCGCAGGGATGAATGGGTGGCCCTACTATTAAAGAGGTGTTTTGTAGTGTTTAAGAAGTGCCTGGAGATTAGGTAATGCCTCCCTCCAAGTTGCTTCAAGAAAGATTTTTTCAACTACCACTGGTACAGCCCGTCGCAAGTCCCTCCCAATGGTTGGAGGGTGTTAAAGGCTTTCCAGACACTCTGCGAGTACCTGGTGGTAAGGGCTACTCTTAAGCTCTTTAGTCACTTCTACATGTGGAAGAGCGTTGGGGGATGGCCTTACCTCTAGCCATGCCGAAGCAAGAAACTGTTCTATAGCCTTATAGATTCGGTGAAGGATTAGCAGGATGAATACGTGGTAGCTAAGCTGCCTGAGGAGGCAGACTTCTAGACACAGTGGACCGTAATGGTCCAAACTAGGGGTGAGAAGGGCCTTAGTCCCAGTAACACCAAGGCAACCTAAGAGATCCTAGCCTTTATAGCGCTGAAACATGGCCAGGAGGTTAATATTACGGAGACAGTGAAGAGGTATTTCCGATACCCAATCTCCAAGTTCTTCCCTAGCATGAAGAAAGCTGTGGTAGAGAAATGCACCGAAGGTACAGGTATTTCTGGTATTCCAATCAAGTTGTGCTAGTGTTGAGGTGCTTTGCTTGGCGCCTATAAGATAGGAGGGCTTCCTTAGTCGTACCAGTCATGGCAGTGTTTTATAATTGGTATTTGTAGTTACTTTTAGTTTATTCTTGTTTTCCTTTTCTAACTTTTGATTGAATTTCTTATAAGCAAAAATTTGCCCCTAAGCATGCCTCGTCCCTTTGTGGATGAGATGATGAGCTGACACCAAGTGAAAATTAAGGCAGACATGCCGAAGGACAAGGCAATAAGGCTAAAGCCGGGGCTTGAAGAGACCAATAAGGCATGGTCAAGATCAGTTCCTCAGGGGATTCCCTTCGGCATCCAAAACGAGCCCATGGGTATAAAGCTATTGGGTGTAGCTCTTCCTATTCCTGCCTTTGTCCATTTTACTGAGCCCATCATTGTAGGTGGTGAAGGTATCGAAGTAGAGGGGCCCGATGTTCGGATGCTTTCCCCTCCGCTGGCAAAGGAAAAGGAGATGGTTGAAGGGGCTGCCCTTCCTCAAGTTATTGGCTACAAGAGGAAGGCTCCCGAGACGGTCGGGGAGTTAGAGCCTGGAGCCAAGAAGCAGAAGCCTTTGGCCAGGGTGCCTTTAAGCCAAGGGTGGTGGAATGAATGGCCTATAGCTTATCCCTACTACAGCGTTGACGATATGGGAGACAAATTTTTTTAAGTTCTCAACAATTTTAGGTTGATAGGGGTAAGGTCAGACTCATTCCAAGAAGTGTTGTATACTTTTCAGGACAAAGAGCTCTTGAAGGGAATCCTTGAGGTAGAAATGAAAAGGGTCCGGAGGAAGCTCCTTAGGCCGAAATGGGAGGTCTGCACCAATGATTCGACACTACGACATTAGATGCTCAGCTACCAGGTTTCAATGAGGTCTTATACCCCCGGTGACTAGGTTATCCTTGAAGGGCTTTCCCAGGAAGATGGGGACGACCCCATACAAATAGCCGGCCACTTAAGTACGCTGATGCGGTAGATAAGTTTTTGCTGCTCTTATGTTGGTGTGCTTTATCTATTATTACATTAACAATGTACCTCATTTTCAATTTGTAGTACTATGGTTAGGTGTTGCTTCAACTGAACAAGTTCGATGCCGCCCAAAAAGAGGTAAAGGGCTTTCGGGAGGCGTTGCGTTAGCACAAAAAGTACTTGCAGGATACAAAGACTTTTAGTAATAGATACTTTAGAAAATTCTCCAAGGGTAATAAGTGCTTGCATCCACTTTTGCCCTAGTAGCTTAGCAGGAGGTCACCCTCGAAGCTATCCCTCAAGACAATCTATCTATGGGTGATCCTCCAGCTACCCCTAGTTCACATCCCTCAAGCCCCACTCCGAAGCATGCCGACTCAAGTAGCTCTTTAGACAGATCAAGGCCCTGGACTTTTCTAAGTTACAGGAGTTAGCGGATTTGAAGAGATAACATATTTATCTCTTTGTGTTTTTTTTTTTTAAATTATATAAGTTAAGCCGAGATGATGGCCTTCATTCTATAATCTAACAATCAATGAACAGATGAGTTTGACACATCATCTTTATATGCCTATTTTTCCTTTAAATGTGCTTGTATAGAAATTCCTCTATGTTAAGGGAGCTTACCTTTGGCGAGATTAATCTCAGGGGATCTAGTTGGTGATGTTCTAACCTACCTGGTTAAGGGGATTTGCTCTGTACAAGGAATGCTTCCCCTTACTAAGGTTTTCCGAAGGGGTTCAAGTCAGTGGCATTTCGACCTGCCCGAAGACAAGGAGTTCCTCTATGCAAGGTATGATATCCCATAAATTAGCAATCAAGACGTGAATATTTAAGTATTAGGATAAAGACATATCCTTATACCATTATGATCGATAATTGATCTAGGGTATTCGAGAATATAAATCGAGTAAGCTAGAAATTTACAAGAACTACGATAACCCTAATTGAGGAATCCTTGTACACTTGGAAATAAAAAAATATAATAAATTATCAAGAATATAATTGAAGTAGTGAGAATTTACTCTATATAAAACCTTAAAATTGAGTTTAGGGTAATCATACCTAAATTTAAGGCTTTCGAAAAAAGTTATCCAATTGAACCTAAACTTTATGATTAAAATAGAAAAGTTAGTTGAAGTAATTCGATGAAGTTAGATTTTAAAAATAATTACTAAAATCTCGATTTTGTCTCTAAAAATATGATTACTTAATAGTGTAAAAATGATCGAAATCCCTAAAATCGAGCTCGAAATGCAACAAGGACTGAAAGATAAGTTAATTAAGTAATAAAAGAAAATAATATAGCATAATATACTATATACACATATTTTTATGAGTATATCTGGTATAAATAATAATTATACTCGTAAATTAACCATAAATTACTTAATTATATATATTGTGTTGAATTCATAAAAATAGTTAAGAAATTTATCTTAAAAAAAAAGAGATATGTTAGAAACATAATTATACGAGTATAGTTATATGCTATGTGTGATATATATACATGTATATTAAGAAATATACTAAATACTAATGTAACTTATATAGAATATTAATAAATTCACTAAAAATCAACCTAAACTTATCTAAATTTTAACCAACCAACCTGAAACTTGCTGGGAAAAAAAAAACGTGGCATCCTCCTTTCAGTTGCCTAAGTTGAATCATAATAAAGATGGCTAAGAAGATGATACCACTAGCTACACAAATCAATAAGATAATTATGGAATTAAATGGAATAAAAAGGAAAAAAATTTTCTTGACCGTCATTACACTCTGTAAATATCAAATGACTCTAGACATATCAAGTTTAGCACTTTCGAATTTAGATCAGTAAAAGAAAAAAAAATTAAAAAACCATCGGAAAAATAAAGTTGGAACCGTAAGGGGCTAATTCCCAACTAAAAAGTGAATTTGCTATGGAACTCAACTAGCCACCACTAGTCCATCCATCGATCAGTCTGGTCGACAACCCCTCTCTAGCCAATGATGACCTGAGCTTTGATGAACTCAGGTTCCGAGTTTCTATCTTGTTTTTCTTTATTTTCAAAAAATTAATAAATTAATTAGGAAAAATATGAAAAAATTAATTCCTCCATTCTTTTAGATGCACTTTCATTTCGTAAATTTATTTTTACAAAATTAGGAATATTTAATGTACTTGCTTCACAATTGTACTATTCACCCGAAATTTGAAATTCAAAATAAATACATCAAATGATATAGTTTCTAACCCAAAATTTTTGTGTAGGATACATATGACATATAGGTAATTGCTATGTAGCACAATTTTTTATTTGATTGTTTTTAATATTTATTATATTTTTCAGCGTAAAAATAACTAGAAATTAGGGTGAAAATGTGAAATAAGTAGGATTTATGAAATTAAATGGTGAAATTGACCTATATTGATTTCTAGTAAAGTATAATGATGTTATGATAGGTTAAGAATAATTTTTTACAAAAAGAATCATATTTAGGTAATTTAATATAATTTAGGGGTAAAATTGTAATTTCGAATATATAGGTGGTAAATTGATAACATGAAACTAAGTGATGACTAAATTCCTTATATTTTTAGGAATCTATAGAAATTTTTGGAGAATTATTTGGTGACCCGAGCTATTTATATGAATTTACGTAGTAAAACAGTTTCAATTATGAATCGGGACTCATTTTTAGTAATGATAAATTAAAATGTGATAAATAATTAAATAAAAACTATCTATTTGTGTACTAGTCATATTTGATAAAATTATTATTTTTTAAATATATTTAAAGATATTTTAATTATTGGGATATGTTACATGTATAATAAAGTAAGATAATATCCATATTATAGAGTTATGTTAATAAATTACGTAAAATATAGTCAATTATATAAAATATATCTAATATATTAATATTTATTTAGATACGTATAACTATGTTGGAAATTCGAACTATCCCTTTAAAGTCATGTCTAAAAATAGAACTCATAATATGTGTCGTTAGGTCTATAAGTAAGCCCCTAAAATTATGTTTACGATAACTGGGTCTAGATTTAGAACTTTTAGGGAAAGTTATCTAATTGAGTCCAAACTTTACAACTAAGAAAAAAATGTTAGACGAGGTGATACTATGAAGTTAGATTTTGGAAATAATAACCCAAAACCCCAATTTTTCCTATAAAAATAGGATTATTTAATATAGTATTGAAATGCGATGAGAACTTAGAGATAAGTTAATGAGTCTTCAAAATGAGATAATATAGTATAATCTATTATATAAATGTACTTGTATTTTTATGAGTATATCAGGTATAAATAATAATTATACTTGTAAATTAACCCTAAATTACTTAATTATATATATTATGTGTTAAATTCATAAAGATAACTACAAAACACATTCTAGAAATAAACGAGATGTTGTAAACATAATTATAAAAATATAGTTATATACTACACGTGATATATACGTAGAATATATATACTCGTATATTAATAAAATCACCAAATATTAACATATATGTATATAATAATGTTATTTAATTAAAATATCCATAAGAACTAATCAATTTGGTCGAATCATGCGTGGAAAATTGCTGAGGATGTTTGGAATTACTGTAGCAAGCTGTGGAGACTGATCAATGCTAAATTAATAGCAAATTGCACCCAAATGAGACATCTCTTCCTAAGCTATTATAACAAAATAAGGATAAAAAAAATTTGAACAAAATGCTTGTATATATAGGGTCACTGATGTAAGCCCCATAACTAATCACTCAGGGTTTCGATCGGCTGAAAGATCCAATCAAGCCTAAATTATAAGTAAAGCCAGAAATATTAATAAATATGATTTCGTAAGTTCGAATTTAAGAAAATAAGCAATAAAATAAAAGAATATAAAAATTTCAAATTTTAAGTATATAACTCGTTATTTATCGAAAATGCATAAAATGCATTCCGATAATTAACGAATCGTTAAAAATAAATTATATGTATAATAAAAATCATAGAATGACCTAAATAATATTTAGGAATATTTGTTTGTACTATATATGAATTTACATGTAGGTAGAAATATGCGTAATTACTTAAAATACGCGAAATATACTAAAATAATACTAAATAATTAAAGAAAATTAATTAAGGAAAAAAATAATAAATAAGGAATAATCCAAAATTAGGTCGTGGCATTTGGGAAAAATAAGAAAAAAAATTATCCAATTAAATTAGAACAACACAAAAGTCAAATTAGAAGAAGATAAGGCAATTGTCTAATCAAATTAATGCATAATAATTTCCTTAAAACTCTATAAATACTCCAAATTTTTCAGAAGCTCATTTTGAATGTTAGGAAGTTTATAAAATTAGAGAGAGGCGAAATTGAGAGAAAATTAGGATTTTACAAAAATTTAGCAAAAATTTGTGTAGTTGGGGCTTCTAAGGAGAACCCAGACTCGACGAGTAGTTAGAAGTGGACAACCACAACCACCACACGGTGGTGGCAATGCCCAGGTAGGCTGACATACCCATGGCCATCGACAGTGGCCAGAGCCACCCAAATCGGTACGTTCGATTTCCAATAGATTTTGTATAATTTTGTAAAAATAATAAATATTCTTAGAAAATTATGAATTTTGTTATTCTGAAATATTTTTGTATTTATTTTTTATGAAAAATATTATTTTGATGAAAATATTTCCTGTGATATATGGTCCTTAAGAAATCATACAAAATCGAGTATGTTTCGATTTATAAATAAATGACCTTAGGAGTGTAGTTTTGACCTCAAAATTTTTTTGTAGACTGCTTAGATGATATAGAATGGCGCTATGAAGCCTGTTTTCAAAAATTAATTTTCAAAATTTTTAGATAATTTATAGGCCTTAAAATGAGGCATAAATTGGGTAATTTATGATTAATTAAGTAATTAAATGGTTAATTATTGATTTAGTGAATAATTATATGTTTGAGGATGTTAAAATCTAATGAAATATGATACTTGTAGCATTTAAGGTGTTAGATATAATTATTAGGCTAATTATGTAATAAATAAGTAATAGGGAAAAATAATACATTTTAAGTTAATTTGGTAATTTAGGGTAATTAGGTGTAAAATCAGATTTGAGATGAATTTAGACATTTTGAAATGATAATGGATGTTGGGAGATGGTAATTAGAGTGATAAAAAAAATTAGATGTGCATATGTATATAACAAGTAATAGTATATAATAACAATTATTAGAAATATAATAAATAGAAGATATTAAAATAAAAATTGATATTATATAAATGATAAGGATATATAACAAATCTGATAGAAATCTTGAATTTATATAATTATGTGAAAAATGTAAAAATTTAAGTATACTATTAAGGAGTAAATTCGGTATACTATTAAGGATTTAAGTATACTGGATATAATAAAATACCGACTAGGAGTAGTTATGGTATTTAGGATATTTGGAAGTAAGGTAATTAATTTCACATTATGAGTTAAAATAAGTTTCTAGAGTTCGGGTATAAAACAGTACTTAAAAATTGAACTAGAATCAAATTTAGAAATTGATATGAAAACTGAACCCGAACCTGGCCCCAAATTTAGAATAATTGTAAAAGATTTGAGAACTTAGATAATTGGACATATTAAATCCTAAACAAAAGATAACAATAAGCGTCATAGGACAAAACCAACCTATAATAGTTATATGAAAAATTGAAACCACGTTTGTGTTATAGGGATGATCGACGATGGCCTGAGCAAATCGGACCTCGAGTGAGCGAGCGAGGAGTCTAGGTAAGTTGGGATTAATACATTGTTGTATTTTGGAGGCTTGAGATTATGCTTGGTTATACTTGTTAGTGATGTTATGATTCTATTTGTTGTTCTGACTTGTATTGTATGATTTGTATGAAATGATTGATCACCCTAAACTGAACCTAATCAAATATACGACCTGTAATCGTAATTAGACTTGCATGGCAACCCATTAGGGGAAACCTAGGATTCTCCAGCCAAATATTAATCCCTTCGAAAGGAATAGCGCAGGATTGCATAATAGTCCCTTCTTCATCCTTAGTCGAACTAAGTAACAGGAGAGGAGGTCGTGACGAGGTTGAAGCCAATAGTTCAAAGGTAATTGCGGGAAGAGCGACGTTTCCATTGCACAAGCTTGGGTTTAGTCGCGAGCTGTTGCATTAACGGCAACTCCTCAACTCGAATTAAAGCGGGCGCAATTTCTTTAATCTCACGATGGGCTAGACAATGTCGTGTGATGGCATTTGGTTGAACATACATTGCACCTAATAAGTTGATTGATAACCTTGTTATTTTATTGCATAGTTTTAAGTCATCTATCCTAACTTACTAAGCTATGGTTGCTCACATCCCTATAGACATCGTGTAGGTACTGGCTAAGAAGTGGCATACAACTACTCTGAAGCTAGCAACAGTTGGATCCTGGAGAGTGAGGAAAAACATTTGAAGAACAAAAATATAATTTTAAGGTCTAAGCTTTTATTTTAGAATTTTTCATTTTTCATTTTTGAATAATGTAATAACTAGGAAATGTATTACGATGAAATATTATAAACATTAATTGTAATAACTTAATTTCAGTGTATATATATATATATATTCTCACTTTCTTAGGTAAATGATTTATTTAAATTACAAATTGTTTACTTCAAAGCGGGTTAGTCGTGGAAGCCTTATGTAGATTAAGTTTAAGATAGCGGTTGTAAGGCCAACTTCTATCTTAGAATGGTTTACAGGGCGGGGCTGTTACAATTTTGCTGCTTCGGGGCGTGATAACTGATATCATATTAAACACTTTAGTAACCAAGTTACTCAAGGAAAAAATTATACTAAAATAGAAAGAAAAATAGAGCATACATCGAGTTAGGCTAGTTTCTAGGGCTCCTAATGTTCTGTTGTTGAGCCACTTCACCACTAAGAAGTACCCCCACCATCTAGAGCTTCTAACAACCACCTAACTGCCACTAACCATTGTAGCATCCAAGAATATGAAGGTTAATTCTTTACCTTATTTTTTAATAATTTGTATAAAATACCAAAACCACCTAAAAAATTATGAAAAAATTTGTAGTTAGGTTAGTTCGAATATGATTTCATATGATATTTTTATTTTTGAAAAATTTGTAATATTTAGTATACTTGTTTAAGAAAACTACTATTCATCAAAAATTTGAATTGCAAAATAAATATACTAAATGATGTTGTTTTAAGCTTAAATTTTTTGTGTAGGATGTGTATGATATATAAATAATTGCTATGTAGCTGAAATTTTGATTTGAATATTTATTACATTTATTTGGCCTAAAAATAGCTTGAAAATAGGCTAAAATTGTGAAATAAATAGGAAATTATGAAATTAAATGATGAAATGAACATGTACTAATCCCTAGTGAATAATAACAATGTTGGGTCACATTGAAATTAATTTGGTGTAAAAATGATCATAATTAAGTAATTTAGGATAATTCAAGGGTAAAATTATAAATATGAATATGTAGGTGATGGATCAAAAACTTGAAACCAAGTAATAGCTAAGTTCTCCATATTTTTTAGAGTCTAGAAATCTTTGGGAAATTATTTGGTGACCCTGACTATTTATTATGAATTTACGTAGTAAAATAGCTTAAATTACAAATCAGGGCATATTTTTAGTAATAATAGGTTAAAATGAAATAAATAGTTAAATAAAAACTATGTACGGGTGTATCGGTCAAATTAGATAGAAAAAAGTGTATTTTTAATATATTTAATGATATTTTACTGTCTGAGATATGTTATATGTGTATTAAGGTTAGACAATACATATATTATAGTATTATATTGACAGATCAGGTAAAATACAGTTTAATAACATAATTTACATATAATATGATAATATTTATATAGATATGTATAACTGTATTAAAAGCTTAAACTACTCGTTAAAAGTCATCTTTAGAAATATGATCTGTGACACGTATAATTAGGTTTGTATGAACCCAACGACAATAATTTTATTAAAATTGAGCAATCTTAGATAATATAACCTATAACTCTATAACATTCTAAAATATGTGTATTACGGTAACCCCACCGAAATCAAAATATGATTTAATAAATTAAAAGTATGTTTTAATGCAATTGAAACAATATATAATTCGTAATATTATAAATTACGTATACTATCGATAATTAATAACTTAACTCGATATATATGTAATAATAAAACTATACATTATTGTGATAATATATTTTTATATATATAATTGTTTTAGATAAAACCCTATTATTTTTATAATTATTACAAAAACTGAATTTGGGTTTTATGTATATATAGGATCTCCTAATGATCAGACTGTTGACAGCTCGAGTTTTCCTTAGTGAACGTCTAAACAAGTAAGTTGAGATATGTAGATTCACCACTTGTTGGGATTTGTAACTTCACCGCTTGTTGGGATACTGTATTAAAGTATTCAGAGACTCAAGAGTGTTTTTTGTTGTGTTTGTAATTAGTTGTTTGTGTACATGTCGTGTGTGTGTATAATTCTTAGTTATGACAGGAGTTAAACTCCTCAGTGTGTTGTCATGCATGTTCACATTATCTCTAAATTATATGAACTTGTTTAGTGACCTTTGATTAACACTAACATTTATTCGACTAAAACAAAACTGGATATGCATAACACCCAGTAGGAGGAATGATTAAGAGTGTCGGGCTAAATACTGACTTCTTTTGATGAAGATAATTAAAATGGTCATTTTCTTTCTTAGTCGAACTAAGTGACAGGCGAGGAGGTCGCGTCAAAGGTGGGGGCTGTGGTTTGATGGCGGTTATGGGAGGAGGGTATTCTCCAGTGCACAAGCCCGGGTTTGATCTAATTTGAGTCGTGATAAAACTCCTCAATCTAGATTGGAGCGGATGTAATTTCTCTAACCTCACAATAGACCAGATAACATTATGCGATGTTTCATTTGATTGATTGCATTACATTTCATCATAATTAATAACCTTGCTTATGATTGTCTGGCATTCTTTTGACTCCGTCTCACTTACTGAGTTACTTATTTTTACATCCCAATAAACTCTTTTGCAGGCACTAAGTGAGGACCAAGATGTTCCAATACCGCTACCCCCAAGTTAGTACGCTATCGACCGGGAAAGTAACCAACTGAACCTGAGCTTTTGTCTTTTCTTTCGAATTTTGAGGAAACTAACTAAGAATTTCTTAGGACACCCACTAATTTCCTAACTTGTTATGTATAGTCTGCAAAACCTATGACTTTTTGATAAACTCTAATGGTACACTTTAACTTTGGAAGTGAAACGTATATATAAATATTGTTGTGTTATGAGACAATAGGTTGTATAGAATAGATATTTTGTAAAGCTCTACCACAAGTTTAGTTATTCACAGGTTTCAAAATGGATGTTTCAAGTTAGTTGAGTTGTGTACGTCTTGTATAAATTATATCTACAACAGTAGCTATGAGGTCAGTTTCTATTTTAGGTTGGTTTACACGATGGGACTATTATGACTCCTCCTGTTTGGGGCATGACACTAAATAAGCCTAACGACACTATTTTTACTAAAATTGGATAATCTTAGGTAATATAACTTATATCTCCATAATATCACGAGAATTTACCTATCACAATAACCTTACCATAATTAAAATATGATTTAACCAATTAAAAGTACGTTTCAATTAGTCAAAACGATATATTATACGTAATACTCTTGACCTATATAATAAAACTATATATTATTATTATAATATACTTTAGATAAGACCTTAATATTTTTGTAACTATTACAAAAACTGAATTTAAGTTTTGTATATATAGGGTCTTCTAGTGATCAGACCATTGATAATACAAGTTTTTCGCAGTGAGCGTCAAAACAAGTAAGTAGAATCAATGCTTTACAGCATTTTGGGATACTGTTTCAAAATATCTGGGGACTTTGGTATATATTGGCTTATGATTATAGTTAGTTGTTTTGTGCGTATGTAGCTTTATGATTGGGTTTCAATTTGCTCTTATGAGAGTTGAGCTTCATGATATGATTGTTCTATAAATATTATTATACCTAAATTGTTTGAGCTTGGTTGATCACAAAAAATAAATAAATAAACTAACTCAAACTCAACTTAACATCTAACTTGATGTGCATTGCAACCCACTAGGGGTAATTGCTAGGATTCTCGGGCCAAATATAGACTCCCTTCAATAAGGATAGCTGAAATAGTCTTTTCCCCACCTTTAGTTGAACTAAGTGATAAGAGAGTGGGTTGCAACAAGGTTGAGGAGTGTAGTTCAAAGGTGGTCACAAGAGGAGGGCATTCTCTATTGTATAAGCCTCGATTTGGTCTCAATTCGCGAAGTGCGCGACGTCAATCTCCTCAACTTGGATTAGAGTGGGTGCAATTTCTCTAATCTTACAATAGACCAGATAACTTCATATGATAGCATTTGCTTATACATGCATTACATCTAATTAACTTATTGAAAACCCTGCTTGTGATGTGCTAAATGCATACTTCTGTCTCTGCTCCATTTATGAGCAAGTTATCGCTCATTTCCCTACAGTTTATTTTATAGGTTTCAAATGGATTACAAGTATTTACCTAACACCAGAATACTAATAAACTGGGATCGAGAGTGAGATGCAACAAGAAATGACTGGTTATTGCCTTTAATATTAACTTTTTATTTTTTAAGAAAAAACTACACAAAACTCCGCAAAGGGCTTGGTAGTTTTCAATATTTTGGTCTGTATGTGAAATAATAGATACCTGTAGGATTTATTATCACTTTTTTGTAAGGTCAAATTACAAAATTTATTTTTAATAAATTATTTCAAATGATTACTCTATAAGTTTATATCAAACATGTATCATATTGGACACTTCAAAGGGGTAGAGTTGAGTACTCCTAATGTGAATTAGATCTAAGATAGTAGTTGTAAGGACAGTTTCTATCTTAGGATAGTTTACATGGCAGGACCATTATGGCTTCACTTGTTTGGGGCGTGACAGTTTTGAAGTGATATCAGAGCATTATTCTTAAGAATTCACTCTAAGATGTAATTCTTAAGAATATGTTTTGAAGCATCATAAATAAAAAGAGTTAGACACGTTAGGAAATATTAAGAGTAAGTAGTAAAAGAGGATTTAAATTATAGGTGAATGAATATATAACAATGATATTTATATACTTACAGTAAAGTTAGGGTTATAATAAATAATATTGACTTTGGAACTAATTAACTTTTACTTAACTGGTTTTGATGACCCTAATCTCTCGATCGACCTTAAGTAAAGTAGTAAGGAATTGCTTATAAGATATAGAATACTATCCTTCAAGGTTATTATTATACATAAACAACTAGGTAAAATTGGAATAATATAGAAAAGCTGTGACAAACATAACTCAGAAATCAAAATTTTCCATGCTCATTTTTGCATTTCCCAAAAGAGTTCTTTAGACCAATCAACTAATTACCGCATCACTTATTTCTTATAAGTACTAAGATATACTATTAGGATTTAATAAATTAGAACTTGGTACGTAATAGATTGAAGGAATTATAAGTAAGAAAGTTTGAAGAGTTGAATAGTTGCTAAGAGGAGGGACCTTAAGAAAAACTTTAGTGCTAATTTAGAATGTAATGAACTATTGAATAGGATAGTGACTAAGTTTGGAGATGAACAGTTAGTAGAATTTAGAGAAGTGAATTAGACAAAACCTATTCACAAGAGGTATTATAGTAATTAATTCATAATATAAAGTAGAAAATTGAAAGATAAACTTAAGAGATTGAATAATGGAAGATGATAAAGTTACTCTCAAAGTCAAAATTCAAGAGCATAAAATAATAGACAGGATACAATATAGGGGATGATAGGAATCAACCCCCTAGACCGATCATAAGAAGCCAAGCTCAAGGACTTCAAGGGTTCGTACGGATAATATTAAGCCATAGCAGGACGGGGACTCCTATCCCGATCTAACCTTTAATGGACCTATTTGTCAAATCCTTACATGTATCTAGCATGATCCTGCCTAGCTACGAAGTCTTGACCCAAGAGGTAACCTAGGAAAGGTTAGCTAAGTCGAGCTCTCCAACTGACCACTAGTGCCTGAATCTAATTCAGCTGACTTCCTAACCAGACCGATTGATCCCAACTTGATCCAGATCAGGTCGACCCCTGATTGTAATGCATTCTTGCTTTCGCCTACGCTATATCATATCCTTGATGTCCAACCACCAAGAGACATGTGTCTTCTGACACAATGTTCTAGAATGATTTTTTATTTTCCATATTGAATATTCTTTGTCTCTTTTACCCATTTTAGTATGTCTTATGTAACTTAGTGTAGAATACCCTTTAATCTTTTCATACATGTAAAACAACCCTAATGAACAGGTATATAAACCCACACTTTCTTCTATGCGACCATTATTCAGTTTTCAATACAAAATTATTCACCTTGAGCAATCTTAGTGTTCTCGTTATCATTCGACTCTTATATATTCCCTTTAGTAAGGAATAGTGGCAAGTGACCTTTTAGTTCAGACCGATGTGTCATATCTAGTGGATTGTTGGCCAAGTAGGATCAAATGGTGTGTCATATCCATTCGGTAACTGCTTGAACTTTGCTAGCCTTTTCTTTTTTTTCTTTCTAGTTCGCTTCGTCGTGGTGCCTCTCCGTGTATCTAACCCTTGGAGATACATCAGCTTTATTAGTATCAGAGTACGATTTTGTGAAGGAGTATGTAAAATTGCAATGAAGTTATGGCCCGCCTTACTATTAGTGGCTGCTGTATTCCTTTTATAGTAACTATAGTGTACTTAGGTATTTGTAAGTATGGTTTCATTAATACTATGTTCTTACTCTATTTTTCATTATGAAAACAGAGCAAGTTTGTCTCTATTCTATTTGAGTAACTCTGGGTACTATAGTTGTTAATAATTTGTTAATCTGTTCGAAAAGTATTATATTATGTCAAAATCAAGTATTCAAGGTATCATTGGTGACCAGAGTAGTGGTGCTTAGCTTGGTTTTGGTCCTAATGGTAGTAACACCCTAGGGTCCGTTGATGACAAACTTGATAGACTCACAAACCTTGTTGAGAGTCTAATAATCGCAATGCAAGTTAACAGGCAACAACCCCAAGGTGTATAGCAACAAACCCAAGGTGTATAGCAACAAACCCAAGGTATATAGCAACAAACCCAAGGTATATAGCAACAACCCGAAGGTGTACAGCAACAAAACCCCCGGCACCCCTGAGAGACACTATGGTCGAGTCAATCAAACCAATCACCCAATTTGACCTCTTCGAGTTGGAGGAGCTACTAGACGAAGATTAGAGTTAGAAGAGATTGTGGAGGATGACGAAGAGCTAGATGTTGAAGGGTTTGGTGAAGAAGAAGAAATTGATTATTGCCGAGCACAGGGACGAGGACATCAAGTCCCTTGATGGCTCGATAATGTCAAGGTGAAAATCTTGCCTTTCGGTGGAAGTAGAGATACAGATGAATACTTAGAGTGGGAAGAGAAGATCAAGAAAGTATTTGAATGTTATGGTTATGAGGATGTGATCAAGGTTTAACTTGTTGCATTGGAGTTTACTAGTTATTCACCATATGGTGGAAGAATCTAAATGCAACGAAGGTAAGAGACAAATGACGAGGTATTAAAACTTGGGATGAAATGAAAAGGTTGTTAAGAGGCAGATTTGTACCCAAGACTTATCTACAAGATACATTTGCAAAGTTACAGGAGTTATGCCAAGAAAGCTGATCTGTTGATGACTATGTAAGGGAGTTTCAAATGTTAATAATCTAAGCCGACTTGAAAGAGCCAGAGGCTGTATGGTATCGAGCTTCATTTTTAGGCTCAAGTATGAGATTCAGAATATCGTAGAAGTACAAAGATTTTATAATTTGGAAGAGGCCATCAAGATAGCATAGAGAGTCGAAAAGCAGCGGACAAATGTTCTAAGTCGACCTGGGCCAACATTCTCCTAAGCTTCGGTACCACGCCGACCTATTTAAGCCGAGCCTAGAAGATCGTACTTGACTGAGGAAAAGAATGACCAACGTAACAATAGCCAGGCAAGTCAGCACAACTGAGTAGGACAGCCAGGCCAAGCTAGGGTTAGGCCGCCTTCAAGAATGTATGAGAAAGGATAAACTTTTGGACGGAAGTCTAGCGAAGTGAAATACTTTAAATGCTTAGGCTTCGGACACATGGTTAATAAGTGTCCAAACCGATGTATCATGATGCTCCGAGAAGATGTAGTAGATAGCACCAACAAGAGTAAGCCTGAAGGGGAAAAAGATGTTCGAAAGGCAGAAGCTGAAGAGGAAGGGGAGACTTATGTCTATGTTGACTAGAGAGAAGTGATGACCCTAGTATTGAGACTAGTCTTGAGTTCCTTACTGAATCCTTCAAACCTTAAGGAAGACTAGAGGGAGAATTTGTTTCATACCAAGTGTACCATTAAAGGCCAATTATACACAATCATAGTGGATGGAGGATGTTACACTAATGTGGTTACGTAATCATTTATGCAGAGGTACCTTATAAGCTATATTGGCTTCATGATAAGAGTACTTTGCACGTGATTGAACAAGTGACCATGCCGTTCAGTATTGGAAATGTATATAGGGACAAAGTAGTGTGCAATATCGTCCCCATAGGAGCTTCACATCTGTCGCTTGGACAACCTTAGTTCTGTGATTGACGTGTTATCAAGGACGGGACCTATGCCTTTGTTAAGGATGGAAGGAGGATAGTGTTGCAACCCCTAACCCTATCCTAAGTAAATGAAACCCATAACCAGCTCACCTAAGCTAATAAGAAGAAAGCCCTGGTGATGAGCCATAGAGAGCTTCGATCTACTGAGAAATCCGATGAATCGATGTTCCTGTTGGTTAGGAGATTAATGGAGATAAGGGAGTTACAAAATGTTCCAAAAGAGATCCAAAGCTTACTAAATGAGTATTTTGACTTGTTTCCAGAATAATTGCCTAAAGGACTCTCACCAGTCCGAGGTATAGAGTACTGTATTGATCTAAAACCAGGTGCTGCCTTGCCAAACTGACCTGCGTACAGGATGAACCTTAAGTAAGCTGCCAAACTGAAAAGGCAAGTGGACGAACTCATTGAGTAAGGGTATGTAAAGGAGAACATGAGCCCTTGTACTATACCAGCTTTGCTCATTCTGAAGAAGGATGGTCCATGGCACATATGCATCGACATCTGAGCAATCAATCGAATTACTGTCAAGTACAGATACCCAATATCAAGGCTTGATGACCTATTAGATGAGCTTTATGGTGTAAAGATATTCTCAAAGATAGATTTACGGAATGGTTACCACCAAATTCACATAAGGTCGGGTGATGAATGGAAGATTTCCTTTAAGACTAAGCATAGGCTTTACGAATGATTGGTTATGCCATTCAAACTTACTAATGTGCAAAGCACATTCATAAGGTTAATGAACCATGTGATGTGCTCTTTTCTTGGAAGATGTGTGGTCGTATACTTTTATGATATATTGGTGTATAGTGCCGACTTGAGCAACCATGTTCAACATCTTTGCAAAGTATTTGGCATTCTACGAGCTAAGAAGTTGTATAGGAATGTAAGGAAATGTATGTTCTACCGAAAAAGGAGATGTCCCTAGGTTTTATAATATCAGGGGAAGGATTCCGAGCAGATGAGGAGAAGATCTGAGCTGTTCTGGATTAGCTAACGCCGAAGAATGTCACTAAAGTCCGAAGTTTCCATGGCCTAGCTTCTTTCCATGGGCGATTTATTAAGGACTTCAGCACAATAACCACCCCATTGGCCGAGCTGATAAGGAAGAATGAAAGGTTCAGGTAGAACAATTGAGCTGAGCGAAGCTTTAGGTAGATCAAGAAGAAGCTCACTTCGATACTTGTCCTTTCACTACCAGATTTTGACAAGCCCTTCAAATTGGAGTGCGACGCATCAGAAGTTGGAATTAACATTTTCATGATGTAAGAACAATGGCCCATCGCTTACCACAGTAAGAAATTAAGTAGCCCAACCCTGAACTATTCTGTGTACGAGAAGGAGATGTACTCCATTTTCTGAGCCCTTATTGTTTGGCAACAATATTTGTTGCCGCAAGAGTTTGTTATTTATACAAACCATGAGTCTATATAACATTCGAGGAGTTAGAATAAGCTTTCAAAAAGGAAAGCCAAGTGGTTGGAGTTCACGGGGAGTTTCTCATACGTCATCTAGTACAAGAAGGGAAGTATAAATGTGGTCGTCAATGCTCTATCATGACGACAAACCTTGCTGACCACTTTACAGACAAAATTATTGGGATTCTCACTAATTACTTAGCAGTATGCTCATGATTCTCATTTCAACCCTATTATAGAATAGTGCAAGAATAGAACTACTGTCAAGAGATATTATCTTAAGGATAGCTATCTACTCAAGAACCGCAGGCTATGTATTCCAAACTACTCTACATGTAAACTATTGGTTTAGGAAGCTCATAGTAGTGGACTTTTAGGCCACTTTGAGGAAGTTAAGATAGCCAATATATTGAAAGAGAATTTTTATTAGCTGGGTCTAGCCAAGGATGTTTATAAGGTAGTTGATCGTTGTGAAGCATGTAAGCGTGCTAAGGGGAAGAGAGAGCCCCATGGAGAGTACGTGCCTCTACTAACGCCTACCTTACCATGGGTTGACCTTAACATAGACTTTATCTTAGGGTTGTCTCGAACATCCAAAGGGAAAGATTCTATTTTCGTTGTAATGGATTGTTTTAGCAAGATGGTGCACTTCATTTCATGCCATTAAACTAATGATTCTTTATATATTACTAATTTGTTTTTGCAGGAGGTTGTTCGACTATGTGGAGTACTGAAGACTATTGTCTCAGATTGAGACATGAAATTTTTGAGCTATTTTTAAAAGACTCTTTGGAGGAGACTTGGGACTAAACTAGTGCTCAACTCTAATAGCTACCCTCAGACTGATAGCCAAACTAAAGTGGTGAACAGGACGCCAGATAATCTGCTCAGAGCTATTGTAGAGAAGAACTTAAGGGATTAGGATCTGTGCTTACCAATCGTGGAGTTTACATATAACAGAACTGTCCACAGCACTACAAGGAAGACCCCATTCGAAGTCATCTATGGCCTTAACCTAACCATTCCCCTAAACATGATTAGTACCCCAACAGCTACTAAAGAGAGTCAATCCAAAGTTGATCGAGCTCGAGAATTACATGAACTTCGCCAGTTTGTAACAAAGAAGATTGCCAAATTCAATCAGAAACAACAAGAGATTGGTAGCCGAGGCCGCCAAACTATTTCTTTCCAACCAGGAGACTTAGTTGGATTCACTTTAGTCGAGAGAGATTCCTATACTTAAGACAAAGCAAATTATCACCTCGAGCTAACGACCTATTCAAGGTCTTAAAGAAGATCAACCGTATTACCTACGAGATCGAGTTACCTGATCACTATGGTGTCTCCTCTACCTTTAATATATCCGATTTGATTCCCCATCAACCAATAGAAGAAAACCCTACGAGTACCCTAGAAGGACAAGTAGAAACCACTTAAGATTTGAAAACAAATCTTTTTAACCCCCAAGCAGATGATAGGAATCAACCCCCTAGGCCGATCACAAGAAGCCGAGCTCGAGGACTTTAAGGACTTATACGGAAAATACTGACTCTAAGCCATAGCCGAGACGGGTCTCCTATCCCGATTCGACTTCCTATCGACCTGTATGTCAGATCTTCATTTGTGTCCAACATGCTCTTGCCCTGCTGCGAAGTCTTAACCCGAAAGGTAACCTAAAAAAGGCTAGTCAAGCCACACTCTCCAACCGACCACTGGTGCATGAATTCAATTCAGTTGACTTCCTAACTAGACCGATTGACTTTTGACCTGATCAAGATCAAGTTAACCCCTAACTGTAACGCATTCCTGCTTCTGCTTATGTTGTATCATATCCCCGATATCCAACCACCAAGCGACATTTGCCTTCTGACATAATGTTTTAGAATGATTCTTTCTTTTTCGTACTGAATATTCTTTGTCTCTTTTACCCCTTTTAGTATGCCTCATGTAACCTAGTATAGAATACCCTTTTGTCTTTTCATACGTGTAAAGCAACCCTAGTGAACAGGATTATAAACCCCAACTTTCTTGTACATGAAGATCATCCAACTTTCAATACAAAATTATTTACTCGAGTAACCTTAGTGTGCTCGTTATTATTCAACTCTTATTTATTCCCTTTAGTAACAAGTAATGACAAGTGACCCTTCAATTCGGACCGGTGTGTCATATCTAGCGGATTATTGGCCAAATAGGATCGGGTGGTATGTCATATCCATTCGGTAGCTGCTCGGACTTTACTAACTTTTTCTATGTTCTTTTTTATTCGCTCCGTTATGGTTCCTCTCCTTATGTCCAACTCCGGATATGCATCAATTACATTTTGAAGTAAGTAGATATTACTGATAAAGGTTCATGCATATGGTAGTCATTATGTACAGGTTAGTTAGAATTAATTCATAAGAATGGTTGATGCAATATTAGGTAATAACATGAAACTTGAATAGGAGACTCCATTCTCATTATCTATAGAACTAATGAAGCAAGAAAACTTGATTCATAACTTAGTAATAGTTTATAACTTTGCGTTAACCAAGCAAATCGCCTCCTTAAAAGACATTAGGGTTAACCCTATAATGCTCTAGCAGTGAAGAAAGCTATACTACGAGAGTGATGTCGAAGGTAATCTTAAGAATAGTAACCTTATCATGTTAATTGAAAAGTAAAATTTTAAAGTGACTTAAAATTATTCTGCTAGCACTATAGGTTATTAAAGATTAAACCCCCAGTATGGTATAAACTGTCTAATATCATAACAAGTACCCAACACAAAAATACTAGCTAGTCACCCTAAAGATATGTTGATAACCTCAACAAATAGAACCGATGGGTACTTCAAACGAGTCTTATCACATACTTTACATTTAACATGTCACGCCCCCGAAACGGCAGAGTCGTAACGGCCCCGCCGTGTAAACCACCCTAAGATAGAAGTTGGCCTTACAACCGCTATCTTAGACCTGATCTACACAAGGCGTCAACGACTAATCCGCTTTGAAGTAAACAGTTTGTAATTTCAATAAATCATTCATCTAAGAAAGTGAGGAAATATATATATATTCACTATAATTTAGTGATTACAATTATCGTTTGCAATGTTTCTCCGAAATATATTTCCTAGTTATTACATTATTAAAAAAAAACGAGAAGTTCTAAAGTAAAAGCTTAAACCTTAAAAATATATGTTCGTTCTTCAATATTTTTCCTCACTCCCCAGGATCCAGCAGTTGCTAGCTTCAGAGTAGTTGTGGCCGCTTCTTAGCCAGCACCTGCACGATGTCTATAGGGATGTGAGCAACCATAGCTCAGTAAGTTAGGACTGAGGACTTAAAACTATACCATACACACAGCAAGGTTTTCAATCACTTATTAGATGCAATACATGTGCAAGCAAATGCCATCGCACGACGTTGTCCGGCCCGTCGTGAGATTAGAGAAATTGCGCCCGCTCTAATTCGGGTTAAGGAGTTGCCGTTAATGCAACAGCTCATGACCAAAGCCAGGCTTGTGTATTGGAGACCTTGCTCCTCCTGCGACTACCTTCGAACCACTGTCTTCACCCTCGCCGCGACCTCCTCTCCTGTTACTTAGTTCGACTGAGGATGAAAAAGGAACCATTTTGCAATCCTGCGCTATCCCCTCCGAAGGGGTCAGTATTTGGCCGGAGAGTCCTAAGTTCCCCTAACGGGTTGCCATGCATGTCCAATTATGATTACTGGTCAGATATTTGATTAAGTCCAGTTGAGGGTGATCAATCCTTTCATACAAATCATACAATATGTGCCAGAGCAACAAATATGATCATAGCATCACCCATAATCAAACACATGCACACATTCAACTATCTAACAAGCACAACCAAGCATAATCTTAAGCCTCCAAAATACAGCATCGTATTAATCCCAACTTATCTCGACTCCTCGCTCATTCACTTAAGGTCCGATTTGATCAGGCCATCACCGATCATCCCTATAACACAAACGTGGTTTCAGCTTTTCATATAACTATTATAGGTTAATTTTTTCATATAACTATTATAGGTTCATTTTATCCTATAACACTTATTGTTACGTTTTGTTTAGGGTTTAATATGTCTAATTATCTAGGTCTTACGTCTTTTACAGTTATTTAGGTTTGGGGTTAGGTTCGGGTTCGGTTTTCGCATCGATTTCTAAATTAGGTTCTAGTTCGATTTCTAAGTAGTGTTTTATATTCTAACCCTAGAAATTCGTTTCAACCCATAATGTGAAATTAATCACATTATTTCCCAATCTCCTAAATACCATAATTACCCCTAGTCAGTATTTTATTTCACCCGGTACACTTATATCCTTATTAGTGTACCGAATTCACTCCTAATGTGAGAAATTTTTACATTTTTCATATAATTACATAAATTCAAATTTCCTATCAGATTTATTGTACATTTTTATTATTATCACAATATCAATTTTTATTATAATATTTCCTATTTATTATATTTCCAATAATTACCTATTATGTATTATTACCTTTTATGTATATATTACACTTCTAATATTTATATCACTCTAATTATCATCTGTAAACATCAATTATCATTTCAAAATGTCTAAATTCATCCTAAATCAGATTTTACTCCTAATTACCCAAATTTACAAAATTAACTTAAAATGTACTATTTTTCCATATTACTTATTTACTACATAATTAACCTAATAATTACATCTAACACCCTAAATGCTACAAGTATCATTCTCCATCAGATTTCAACATTCCTAAACATCTACTTATTCACTAAGTCAGTAATTAATAATTTAATTACTTAATTAACCTCAAATTACCCAATTTTTCCATCATTTTAGGGCTAAAAATTAACTTAAAAATTTTGAAAATTAATTTTAAAAAAATGGCTTCATAGCACTATTCTATATCACATGAGCATCATACAGAAAAAAAATTGAGCTCCAAACTACACTCCTAAGGTCATTCATTTCTAAACCGAAATGTGTTCGGTTTTGCATGATTTCTTAAGGACCATATATTACGGGGCATGTTTTCATTAAATTAATATTTTTCCTACAAACTACATACAAAAATATCCCAGAATAACAAAATTCATAATTTTATAATAATATTTAATATTTTTAAAAAATTACATTAAATCGGGCTGGAAATCCGACTCACCGATCTGGGTGGCTCCGGCCACCACCGGCCACCGTGGCCTTGTCGTCCGGCCTGGGCACTGCCACCACCGTGTGGTGGTGGTGGCCGTTGTCACGCCCCGAACAAGAAGAGTCATAACAGTCCCGCTGTGTAAACTAATCTAAGATAGAAGCTGACCTCACAGCTGCTATCGTAGACACAGTTTACACAAGGCGTACAACTCAACCAGCTTGAAACGTTTGTTCTGTCATCTATTAATATCCAAACCTGTGGTAGAGCTTATACAAAATACTTGTTCTATACAATCTGCTGTTTAGTACCACAACAGTAATTATACAAACATTTCACATCCAAGGTAAAGTTTACAATTAGAGTTTATTAAAAACCATAGGTTTACGATTTATATACAATAAATTAGAAAACTAGTGGGCTCCCAGGGAATTCCCATTTAGTTTTCTTCAAAACTTAAAGACAAGACAAAAGCTCAGGTTCAGTTAAATTCCTCGATCCTCACTTTCCCACACAGCAGCACACTAACCTGAGAACGGTGGTACCTGAACATCTTTGCCTTCACTCAGCACCTGCAAAAGAGTCTGTAGGGGTGTGAGCACAACTAGCTCAGTAAGTGGGGCGGAGTCCGAAGAGTACTTTACAGCCACAAATAAGGTTAATAATTATGATGAAATGCAATGCAATCACTCAAATGAAAACATCGCATAGTGTTAACCGGTCCATTGTGAGGTTAGAGAAATTTCATCCGCTCCAACCCGGATTGAGGAGTTTCAACGCGACTCAAGTCAGACCAAACCCGGGCTTGTGCAATGGGGAACACCCCCCTCCCATGACCGCCTTCAAACCACGGCCCCCAACCTTGCCGCGACCTCCTCGCCTATCACTTAGTTCGACTAAGGGTGGGGAAAGGACCATTTCAGCTATCCTCATCGAAGGAAGTCGGTATTTGGCCTAACACTCTTATTCGTTTCCCCTAACGGGTGATTATGCATGACCAATTACACTTTAGTCGAGTAACCGTTAGTGTTAATCAGGGGGTGATCAACAAGTTCACACAATACAGAATCCATGCAAGTATGCAGAACAGCACACTAAGGAGTTGAACTCCTGTCACAACAGAGTATCATTCACACACATAACATGCGCATAATCATCTAACTGCAAACACAACCAGAAGTACTCTTGGGTCTTCGGATACTTTTAAATAGTATCCAAACAGCGGCGAAGCTACCATCCCAACTTACTTGTTTAGATGTTCGCTCTTACTGACTTGAATTGTCAACCGTCTTTGGAAGGTCCTAATTACATAAAAGGTCCAAATTTAGTTTTCGTAATAATTACGAAAACATTAGGGTTTAATCTATAATGGTTATATATATATTATTTTTATAATATACAATCATGTTATTACTATATATTGAATTAAATTATTAATAATTATAATAAAAATTTCTATTAATCCCATCTGATCAGCAATCCTTTATATAGCTTTTGGTTAATTCATTTTAGCCTATTAATATTACAATTATACCCCAACTTGTAATTTAAGCTATTTTATTTGATAAATCGTAATAAATAGTTCGGGTTACCAAATAATTCCCCGAAAATTTCTATGGATTTCTAAAAATATAGGGAATTCAGTTATCACTTGGTTTCAAGTTTCCGATCTATTGCCTATATTTTCATATTGACGATTTTACCCCTAAATTTGATAAATTATCCAATTATAATTCTTTTAACATCCAATTAATTTTAATCTGACTCATTACTATTACTATTCATAATAGATCAGTACATGTCCATTTCATCAATTAATTTCATAATTTCCTATTAAATTTATAATTTCATTCTATTTTTGAACTAATTTCAGGCCTAAAAATTCAATAAATATTTAAATTATTCAAATCAAAATTCGGGCTACATAGCAATTACCTATATATCATATACATCCTACACAAAAATTTTCAGCTAGAAACAACATCATATAGTATATTTATTTCATAAATATATATATTCGGATGAACGGTAGATTTCTTAATAAAGTATATTAAATATTACGAATTTTGAAAAAATAAAAATATCACATGAAAGCATGTCTAAAATAACCTAAGTGTAATTTTTTCATAATTTTATGAGCGGATTTACTATTTTTTAAGAATTATTGAAAAACAGAGCAAGAATTTGACCTTGTTGTTCTTGGGTGCTCCGGTGGCCGTGGGGTGGTGGGTGGTTATCGGACGGCTGGCGTGGTGGGTGGACCGTGTGGGGTTGGTTGGGTTTCACAGCAGATCTAGTCTAGATTAGGGTTCTACACTTTCACGCAATTTCCCCTGTTTTTTGTAAATTTCTTTTTATTTTCTACAATTTTTTCTAATTTTTTCCCTCTACTGTTTTTGGTTCCAAATTGCTAAACATTATCATTCTGCTGCTAGGATAATTTTTATGGAGCTCTTTCACCGCCTATGATTTTTCTTTATTTATTTTTTTTTTTTTGCTTTCACTTTTATTTAAGCATGAGGTGTCTAAATGTTAAAAGTTTACTTTTGAATCAGCACCTCACTTTTCTTTTTGTCCTACCACGCCTCCTTCCAACAATCTCATTGTTATTTAATTAATTTTTCTTTTTCTTTTATTAAATAATGACTTAAATATAGATATTATATGTTAGAATTAATTATTTAATTAATATACAAGTTTATACCCTTTGTAAATAACATGTGAAATATATAACTTTACTCATATAATTAAGTTTCTAGCATATCTTTTATTTTTAGGATACATTCTAAAGTCAATTTCATGAATTTAACACAATAAATATATAATTACTCCATTTTAAGTTAATTTACGAGTATAATTATTATTTGTACCGGGTATACTAAAAAATTACTTGTATTTTTTTATAGGAAATTATCCTACATTATCTCATTTATAGCTCAATTAACTTATCTCTAAGTTCTCATTGTAATCTAAGTTCAATTTTAGGAGTTCTAAACATTTTAGGGCTTTAGTAAATATTCCAATTTCTAAGGGCAAAATTGGGATTTCGGGTCATTATTACAAAAATCTAACTTCACTGTAATATCTCGACTAACCTTTTCATTCTAGTCACAAAGTTTGGGCTCAATTGGATAAGTTACTCTAAAAACCCTAAATCTGAGCTCAGTTGTCCTAAACTCAATTTTGGGAGCTTACAGCCATCCACTCCCAGCTTCTCGTCTGGTGTGGGTTCTCTTTGAAAGCCCTAATTGCACAGTTTTTCTAATTTTTTTTCTAAACAGAATTTTTCTCTCAATTTTCGTTTCTCCCTAATTTTTTCTGATTTCTAACTGTCCAAATGAGTTCCTAAATTTTTCCTACTATTTATAGGGCTTTAGAGGATTTATTGTGCATTAAATGGGACAAGACAATTGCTTTATCCCTTGATTTTTGGCTTTTATGTTGGCTTATTCTAATTGGCCGAATTTTTTCTTATTTTTTTCCAGCTGCCACGACCCAATTCTGGATCATTCATGATTTTTCCTTATTTAATTATGAATTTTCTTTAAGTATTTTGTATTATTTTAGCACATTTCGCGTATTTTAAGAAATTATGTGTATTTATACTTACATGTAAATTCATATATAGCACAAATAAATATTCTTAAATATTATTTAGGTTATTTTATAATTTTTAGTATGCATATAATTTATCTCTAGCGATTCGTTAAGTACCGGAATGCCTTTTACGCATTTTCGATAAATAACGAGTTATATACTTAAAATTTGAAAATTTTGTAGTCTCCTATTTTATTACTTATTTTCTTAAATTCAAACTTACGGGATCGGTTTACTAATATTTCTAGCTTTACTTTATAATTTAGGCTCGATTGGATCATTCAACCTATCAAAACCTCGGATTGCTTAGTTGTAGGGCTTACATAACATAAGAAATTAATCTAAAAACAAGAGAATTTAGGGAGAAGCTTCAAATTCTAGTCAATAATCTCTACTAGAAGAGGAAAATTGATATATGTAAACCAAGATATAACTAAAATACTAAGAAAATATACTCTTTATATATGCAATGGCGATGGGTAATCAAGAAGAGAATGGCAAATCTATGATTATCAAGCCTCTTTCTTGTTGAGTCTCTTGTTCTCATCAAAGTGCTTTACCTTTGGTCATGTTTAGTCAAGTAATGAGTTCATATCGATACCAATGTGAATCTCTTGATTGAGAGTTATATCAATTCCTATTAAGTTGAGTCAAGTCATAAAGATTCAAAATTTTAACCATTTCATTTGACTTTGAGGTGGAAAAAAAAGTCTTGATTTGCCAAGCTCAATCTTGTTAACATTTGTACTGCGCTATATGAAAGAATGAATTAATAACTACAACAATAACTTAGTCATTATAATATAGAAGATACGAATGGAAGAAAGAGGAATATGCTTAGGACACATGATGGATCTGTGTTGTTATTGATCTTAACTACGACCCAAATAAATAAATAAATTTATGATATGAAGGATACAATAGAAGACAAATCAATGAGAGACCACTTAAATAAATGAAATGGAAGGTTACAAGATTAGAAAAGTATAATGCGAATGAAAGAACTCAATGATGGTCTTAGCAACAATTTAGCACCAAATGTGAGATACAAGGGATTGAGGAAAAGAAAATAAAAGGATAGATAGGAGATAAATAGGAAGCTTAAATAAAGGAAGGTTAGACAAATAGAATAGAGGCACTTCAGAGAAATGAAGTTCTTGGAAAGAAATGCCATCCCTTTGGTTCTCTTAAGTGATAAAATAGCAATCCTTACAAACTATAAATATAAGATTGATAACAAATTTATGAATCTATATAATTTTTTCCATGAAAAGATTTGATATGCATTAGTTTTAAGGACAAAACTATTTAAAGGGGGTAGAATGTTGATGCGAACCGTGACCAAAAACAAATAAAGTCGGTCGTTGAATGGGTTTAAGCTTGCAGAAAGCTCGAAATGAAAGTGGTGGGGAATGTATGGAATGATAATTACGAATGAGAAAGTAAGCAAAGCCTACGAACAGCTCTAAAGGATATGACGTACCAATAGAACTTCCGAGGACTCACGGTATAATTTGATATGACTTACGAATCAATCTGGTAAGGTTACTTGCCACTTAGCCTTGCTTAAGAGTTAGGATAAGAGTAATGCCGAAAATAAAAGTGTTTGTGTAAGGAAGAAAATACAAGTGTATTAATAGTAATCTATCTTTACAGCTATAAGTATAGGGGTCCCAATAATACCCTTTTTGTATTAATGGTTGTAAGCAAATTCGACTACTTGCAAGCAGGCATCCCAATCAACAAAGTTCTTTTCCACTAAGGCTCGGAGTAGTGATCCCAAAGTACGATTAACCACCTTTGTTTAGTCGTCAGTTTGGAGGTAATAAGAAGTACTGAATAGTAGTTTGGTCCCCATCCAATGCTACAAGGTCCTCTAGATGTGGACCAAGAACTTTGGATCCCTATCGGAGACTACATTTCTCGGCACACCATGTAACCGCATAATCTCCTGTAAGAAAAGAGAAGCAAGAGCCAAACTGTCATTAGTTTTTTAGTAGGGCACAAAGTGTGTCATTTTGTTGAAATGATCCATGACGACCATTATAGAATCATTGCCTTGGATAGTTCGTAGTAATTCGAGAATAAAGTCCATGCTTAATTCAGTCCATAGCTTTGTCGAGACAGGTAAAGGTATTACTTTCCCTTGTTTGGCTAGACTCTTAGCCCTCTTGCACACGGCATAGCTATCGATAACTCAATGTACATCTTTCCTCATCCTCGATTAGAAGAAACGGCCATTCAACAGTTTATAGGTCCTTCTTTCTCCAAAATGTTTAGAGAGTACTCCACCGTAGGCTTCCCCAATCAATAGTTCCAGTAGTAAATAGGTCGATACACACAATTTTCCTCCTCAAAATAATTAACCATCCTTCACATGATACTCATCCATTGTCCTTCCATTAGCGCACCACATGATTATGGGTCCAAAGTATGGATCCTCAGAATACTACTCTTTGATACTTACAAACCCAAACAACTTGGCCTACAGTTTGGTTAAAAGCGCATGTCTCCTTGAGGGAGTATCTGCAACTACATTGCTCTTTCCCTACTTGTATTTAATCACAAAATTGAATCCTTTAAGGAATTCAACCTATAATGCCTGCCACTTCGATAACTTCGTTTAACTTCGAAGGTACCTTAGTGATTCATGGTTAGTATATATGACAAATTCTTTCGGTAGTAAATAATACTGCCATATTTGCAATGCTCAGATCAATGCCAAGAGCTCCTTGTCATATATGGAGTAATTAACTATGGTCCTCTAAGCTTTTTATTATGGAAGGCAATTAGTTAGCCTTCTTACATTAGGACAGTACCTATTCTAATGCCTGATGCGTCACATTCCAACTCGAATATTTTCTCGAAGTCGGTAGAACCAATACTGGGGTGGAGGTTAATCTTTCTTTTACCTCGACAAAGCTTTTCTCCTCCTTTTCTTCCCATCAAAAGTCGGTGTTCTTCCTTATGAGCTCAATAAGAGGCGTAGCAAGGGTGCTGAAATTCTTGATAAATCGTCTATAGAATAAAGCCAGTCCATGAAAACTTCTTACATCAACACAAGTAGTAGGAGTCAGCCACTCTACAATTGCTTGGATCTTTTCGTTATCTACTCGTAAGCCTCCTCTACTAACTACATAGCCCAAGAAAACTACTTCCTTCTGGTAAAAGCAACACTTTTTAAGATTGTCGAATAGTCTCTTGACATAAAGGATATCCAATACTTCTCAAAGATGTTTGTGTCGTCAAAATACACCACAACACACTATCTCAGATGTCTTAACACATGGTTCATTAATCGTACAAAAGTTCTTGGGGCATTCAATAGGCTGAATGGCATGACCATCCACTCATGGAGTCCATGCCGAATTTTAAAAGCAGGCTTCCATTCGTCTCTCGACCTCATGTAGATTTAATAGTAACCAAACTTTAGGTCAATCTTATTGAAGACCTTGGCTCTACTCAACTTATCCAACATGTCTTTCAACCTCAAGATCAGATACCTGTATTTGATCGTGATTTTGTTTACGGCTTAGCTATCAACACGCATCCGCCATGTTCCATCCTTTTTTAGCACCAAAAGCGTCGGTACGGCGTAAGGGTTAAGACTTTCTTGGACATATCCTCTCTCTAGTAACTCATTGACTTGATATTATAGCTTAGAAGCCTGTTTGAGATTCATTCGATAAGCTGGCTTATTAGGCAGTATAGAGCTAAGTACTAAGTCAATGTAGTGCTCGATTCCTCAAGTTAGGGGCAACCACTCAGGTAACTGTTTTGGAAACAGGCTGACATACTCATCAAGCATCTCTTTAATTTCCTGGGGTAGTTCACCCTTCTCCTTCATTTTTAGTAGGTGCCTGACCAACATAAGAATTTGCTCGTCAGCATTGATGGCCTCTTGGAGTTCGGCTCTACTCATCACCGGAGCCTTCTTTAATCGGTGAGCAAGTTTTGTCTGCAATTTGTTAACTTCTTTCGACGACATTGGGTTTAGTGTGATCTACCGGTCATCCTTTTCGAATATGTATGTGTTCTTATAGCCGTCATGGATAACTCTTCTATTAAACAACTATGATTTACCTAGTAACACGTGGGAAGCATACATAGGCAATACGTCGCAAAGAATCTGGTTTAAGTAATTCCTTATAGTGATCGGTAGTAATATTTGCCTAATGACACTTAATGCTCCTTTCTCACTTAACTAGTACAATTTGTACGGCCTCAGATGTGCAACAGTTGGCAACTTCAATTTTGAAATAAGACCGGCTAATGCCACATTGGTGCAACTTTTACTATCCACAATGAGGACACACACATAATTATTCACTTTATAGGTGATATGAAACAAATTCTCTCTTTGCTCTTCCTCTCGTGAGGATTTTATGTTCATTATGCATCGAAAAACCATGATCAACTGGTTTAATTCCTCGATAAACACATCTTCTTAAATCAGTTCTTTCTTAGCAGGGATCTCTTCCTCCTCGGGTTCCTCATCTATATTACTGCGAATCGTGACCAAGACTAGATAAGGTCGGTTGTTGGATGTGTCCAAGTTTGCCAAAAGCTTGAAAAAGGGTTAATGGAGAAAGGTACGAAAGAGTAACAAAGATGAATGAAACAGTAAGCAAAACCTATGAACAGTTCTAGAGGATATGACGTACCAATGAAACTTCCAAGGACTCATGGCACAATTCAATATGACACAGGAATTGGTCTAGTGAAGTTATTCACCACTTAACCCGTAAGTTAGGGCAACTTACTTAAAAGGGAAAAGACAATAAGGACATTTCCTAAAGAAACAATATACATAATAGAAAAGAGTAAAAATGAATATACAAGGAAATCAATCATTGATGCTATAGATTCTCTATACAATATTGTACACGTGGTGATGCTGCATTGGCAAGGTTATTAGGGGATGCAGACAAAAAGTACGAACAGGTGGACTTGTCCAAGTAGGAATGGCTTAGTCAATCTCGATTCTCTGTCTCTCGACCTCTTAGTAAGGATGATGTTGAATGATTGGTCGGCTAGACATTAGAGTAGTCATCAACTTGCATAACATAGAATAAAGGGGCAATCATTTGGCATGGCATTAAAGGTGACTTGGCACATAAGTACTTAGCTTCGGTAGTAGTTGGTTGGAATTCGTCATGCTAACCTCTTTAGTCCTCAGGCTCGGCTGCAAGTCAGAGGTCCGGTAGCTTGATTCCTATCACTCCCTCTAGGTTGTTTTGGATTTGAGATCAAATCTGAATAGTGTTAGCTCAATTCTCCATTAAGGTAATATGGATTGAGGTTGGCAATGTTGAAGGCGTCAGAAACCTCATAATCCTCAGGCAATTCCAACCTGTAAGCATTATCACTGATTTTCCGGCAGATTCTAAAAGGCCCTTTACTCTTGTAGATAATTTGTTCTTCCTCTTGTTCTAGAACTACTCCTTGCTGAGGTGTAGCCATACCAAGTCTCCCGGCCGAAATTGTTTAGTCGACTTACCCTTGGTCCTTTCTTGCATTCTTCTAGCAGCTTGGTCGATAAGCCGAGTAACCTTGTCATAGTTGTACTGAAGAGATTGTGCTCTAGTCAAGGCGTTAGGGTCCTCTTGCATGCGTGTTGGTACAGGGGCATGGTTAAAAGGCAACTCGAGATTGAATCCATAGACCACCTTGAAGGGAGTCTACTTAGTGGTACCATGTATGGTCCGGTTATAGGCAAATTCGACTACTCACAGGCAAATGTCCTAATTAGCCAAGTTCTTGCTTATTGTAGCTTGGCTACTTCAGTCCACCATACACAATTCATGGCCACAAATTTCTAAGTTGACACACGATATGACGCAACTTTGTTCTTGCAAACATACACAACTCTACGATTGACTCAAGTAAACCAACAACCCTATTCGCAAGAAATAAATCAATACACACCATACAGATAGTACCCACACAAAAGTTTTAAGAAATCCCAAAACAAAATGCCTTCACCAATTCACACTCGAAGTGTTCAATGAAAATACGACAATGAAATTTCCATCACAAGTTGCTACACTTAGTAGTATTAGCACTTCAAAATTTCTAATTCACAGTTGCAAATTGCTATTGTGTTGTCAACCACTCCATAAGACACACATCACACACACCGGTAATGACAACTGTAATGTTGGAAAATACAACTAAACAAAACGCACTAATCTCTTCCATTCGCTACGTAAAGCTACTATAGCCATACGAACACACTAGTCCTACTACTATACTTATACCAATAGAAAAGATTGTCTCTACTCAAGCTTGTTGAAGCCACTTGATATTTCTTAATACCTATTTATTTCTCGCTTACTCATAGTAAGAACACGCGATAACAAAAAACCACTCTGAACACCAACAATTTGTTCCCTTATTAAACTCTCTAGCTAAGAAATCCTAGTGATATGACACAAATTAGTAAATTGAATCTTCCTATCATCGAACCTCCGCTTTAATATCAAGATAATATGAATTGGGCCAAGAAAAAACAATGTCAGTCGTAATGGTAAGTCCATGAGCTATCTATACATAGCTATCTAATCCTGTCAAAGGAACGAAAATAGAATGTGTTTAGTAAAGGTTTTAGCAAATCCATGAGTTATCTAGTGACTCATTAGATATGACTCACCAATCTGAGTGATATGGTTGCCCGCTATAATCCTTGCTAAAGGGATTGATAGGAGCTAGTAAGAGAGAGAGAGTTTTCTAATTAGAAAAGACTCAAAAGGGTTTCTACGATTAACCACCTCTGTTTGATCATCAATTTGGGGGTAACATGAGGTACTGAAAAGTAATTTGGTTCCCAACCGATGCCACAAGGTCCTCCAGAAATGGCTCAAGAACTTCGAGTCTTTGTTAGAGACTACACTCCTCGACACACCGTGTGTCTATATAATCTCCTGTAAGAAAAGAGAAGCAATAGTTAGAGTGTCGTTAGTTTTGGTGCAGGGTACAAAGTGTACCATTTTACTAAATCGATTTATGACAACCATTACAAAATCTTTGCCCTGGACAGTTCGCGGTAGTCCAAGAACAAAGTCCATACTTAATTCAGTCCATGGCCTCATCGGAACAGGTAAGGCCATTGCTTTTCCTTATTCAGCTCGATACTTAACCTTTTTGCATACTACATAGCTTTCCACAACTTAGTGCACATCTCTTCGTACTTTCGACCAAAAGAATCGACCATTCAATAGTTCACAGGTCCTCCTTTCTCCAAAGTCTCAGAAAAGCCCTTCGTTATGGGCTTCCCGATTAATAATTCCCATAGGGAACAAGTCGATACGCATAGTCTCCCTCCTCAAAACAAATAGCCATCCTTCACATAATACTCTTCCACTGTCCTCCCTTTTATGCATTGTGAAATTATTGGTTGAAAGTATGGATCCCCAGAGTATTGTTCTTTGATACTCACAAAACCAAACAACCTGGATTGTAGTTCTGATAACAATGCATGCTTCCTTAAAAGAGCATCTGCAACTATGTTTCTCTTTCCTTGCTTGTACTTTATCACAAAATTGAACCCTTTAAGGAATTTAACCCACTTCGCCTGTCGCTTCGATAACTTGGTCTGATTTCGAAGGTACCTCAGCGATTCATGGTCGGTATATATGAAAAATTCGCTCAGCATTAAGTAATGTTACCATACTTGCATTGCTTGGATCAGTGCCAAAAGTTCCTTGTCATATACGGAGTAGTTCAGCTATGGTCCTCGAAGCTTTTCATTGTGGAAGGCAATTAGTTGACCTTCCTGCATTAGGACAGCGCCTATTCCATTGCATTCCAGTTAAAAAAATTTGTCAAAGTCAAGTAATACTAACACCGTGGCGGAGGTCAACCTTTCTTTTATATCAATAAAGCTCCTCTCCTTCCTTTCTCCCTGCTGGAAGTCAGTGTTCTTCTTTATTAGCTTAATAAGTGGTGTGGCGATGAAGCTAAAGTTCCTGATAAACCTTCTATAAAATGAAGTCAATCCATGGAAACTTCTTATGTCGGCATAAATAGTAGGATTCGACCACTCGAAAATTGCCTTGATCTTCTCGTCATCGACTCGCAAGCCTCCTCTACTAAATACATACCCTAAGAATACTTCTTCCTCTTGGCAGAAGCAACATTTCTTTAAGTTGCGTAATAGTCTTTCAATACGAAGGATATCCAAGACTACTCTAAGATGTTCAATGTGACTTGGTATGTCAGCATTATAAACCAAAATGTCGTCAAAGTACACCACAACACACTTTCCGATGAGATGTCTCAATACATGGTTTATAAGTCTCATGGAAGTGCTTAGGGCATTAGATAAGCTGAAGGGCATGACCATCCACTCGTAAAGTCCATGTCAAGTCTTGAACGTGGTCTTCCACTCATCTACTGACCTCATGAGGATTTAATGATAGCCAAACTTGAGATCAATCTTGTTGAAAATCTTGCCTCCACTCAGTTCCTCTAACATATCTTCTAGCTTCGGGATCGAATACCTGTATTTAATCATGATTTTGTTCACGGCTTGGTTGTTAACACGCATTCGCTAGGTTCCATCCTTATTCGATACCAGAAGTGCAAGCATGGTACAAGGGCTAAGACTTTCTCTTACATAACCTTTCTCCAGCAACTCATTGACTTGACATTGGAGTTCAGAAGCCTGCTCGGGATTTATTTGATAAGCTGGCTTATTCAGTAGTACAACGTCGGGTACTAAGTTAACATAATACTCTATGCCTCGAGTTGAGGGCAGCCCTTCAAGTAATTGTTATGAGAACAAGTCAGCATAGTCGTCTAGCAACCCCTTGATTTCCTGGGGAAGCTTACCCCGCTTCGTCATTTCCAATAGTCATCTGACCAACAATAAGGTCAGCTCGTCAACATTAATGGCTTTTCGGAGTTCGGCTCTACTCATCACCAGAGCTTTCTTCAATCCATGAGCAAGTTTTGTTTATAGCTTGTGAAGTTCTCTCGATAGCATTAGATTCAGCGTAATCTTCTGATCATCCTTTTACAACATATACATGTTCTTGTAGCCGTCGTGTATAACTCTCCTATTAAATAACCACGACCTACCCAGCAATACGTGGGAAGCGCATATAGGCAGTACGTCATAGAGGATCCGGTCAGAGTAATTCCCTATAGTAATCGGCAGTAGTATTTGCTCAGTGACATGTAATGCTCCTTTCTCACTCAACCAGTGCAACTTGCACAGCCTAGTATGTGCAACAATTGACAGCTTCAGTTTTGAAACAAGATCGGCTGATATCACATTGGTGCAACTTCTACTATCTACAATGAGAGCACACATTCGATTATTCACCTTGTAGGTGGTATGAAACAAGTTCTCTCTCTGCTCCTCCTTTCGTGATGGTTCTACGTTCATAGTATGCCGGACAACCATAAGTAACTAGTTTAATTCCTCGGGAAACACATCCTCTTTAATTAATTCTTTCTCGGTAGGAACCTCCTCCTCTTCCTCGGGTTCCTCATCCATACTCTCTACTTCTACTTTCAGGATGTCTCCTTTAATGACCATCGTCCTTTGGTTCGGGCACTGAGCAGCCATATATCTAAACCCTTAACACTCGAAACACTTGATTTGGCTAGTCTTCCTGCCAAACCCTTGCCCCTTCTCATACGTTTGGGTTAGCATTACATCTTTAGGTCGACCTTTCTGCTCAGCTCTAACATCAACTCTTCTACTTGGTTTGATACTAAACTGAGCTTAGTGACTTGCTTGTCCTGGTCGGCTAGTTGGTATTCTGGTCATTACTTAGCTCCTTCTTTGCCTCTCTACTCACTGGGCAATTTTAACAACTTCATCCATTATATCAAATCTTTGGAGCTTCACAATGTCTCGAATGTCTCCTCTCAATCCAGTAATAAACCTTGAGACTGTTCGGGTTGGTGATTCCTCCACTTCTCATCTTATCATAGGCATTTGGAATTTGAACATACTCATCAACAGCTCGACCTCTTTGTCTCAGCTCCTAAAGCGGAGTGAAAATATCTTAGAGATACGTTTCCAGCATGAATCTATTTTTGAGCATTCTCTTCATCTTGAGCTAGGTGTTAATCTCTTGATACCTCTCTTTTCTTCTCATGGCTTGAAAATTCTTCTACTACATGGCAGCATATCGGGAGAATTCAACAGCAGCAGTCCTCACTTTCTCATAATCCTCATATTAATAGTAATCAAATATACGCTTCACCTTCTCTTCCCAATCCGGATACTCGTCAGTATTCCTAGACCCATTGAAACTTGGAATCTAAAGCTTTACATGGTCAGATGCTCTAGGGACTCGTACATGCTCCTCTTCAAAATACTCTTCTTCCTCCTCATTAAGCTCTCTCAGGTCTATCCTTCGCTTTACTCGTTCGCTAACTCCTTCACCTCAAACTAGTCAAGCTGGGTTTTAACCTCTAATAGGTTAAGCAACTTGTGAAGTGTTTTATGCAGCCCTAGTGGGTTAGCAAGACAGGGCATGAATAACTTGGGTCAGATCTACCAAAAGGTTAGCTACCTCATCAAGTCTCTCGTCAATGCTTCTGGGAGTTCCCTAAGATTGTCGTCTATGGTGGACAACTCCACTGTCATCACCGGCACTAACATTCATATTTAGGTTTGTCATTTTTTTTTCATGGATTTAAAATTCAAACAAACACTTCAAAAAGTGAACAGCTAATAACACAACAGTCAAATGAATATAGTAACTGACTCTATTCCACACATGTAAAATAGAGCACAACAAAACTTCTATAAGAACTAACTATAATTCACATAAAATCTCCGCTCTAATAACAAGATGTTGTGAACCATGACCAAGAACAGACAAGGTTAGTCGCTGGATGGGTCTAAGCTTGTTGAAAGCTCAAAAAAGGATTAATATGGAAAGGTACGAAAGAGTGACAAAGACGAATGAAATATTAAGCAAAACCTATGAACAGTTTCAAAGGATATGATGTACCAATGAAACTTCTAAGGAATCACAGCACAATTTGATATAACGTGCAAATTGGTCCAGTGAGGTTACTCGCCACCTAACCTTACTTAAAGGAAAGGATAAAAGTGATGCCGAGAGTAAACAAGCAGTGTTTACGCAAGGAAGCAAAGAAGAAAGTACTTAAGTGTATTAAAGGTAATTTGCTCCATTACAGCTATAAGTACAGGGGTATTTATACCGGTTAGTTAAAGTAACTTATCTAAAAGGGAAAAGATAATAAGGACATTTCCTAAAAAAGCAATGTACATGATAAAAGAGGGTAAAAATGAATATATAAGGAAATCGATCATTGGTGCTACAAATTCTCCATACAATAATGTACACGTGACGATATTGCATTAGTAAGGTTGTTAGTGGATGTGGATAAAAAGTTCGAACAAGTGGGCTTGTTTCAGTAGGAAAAGCCTAGTTAGTCCGGATTCTCTATCTCTTGGCCTCTTGGCAAGGATGATGCCGAGTGATTGGTCAGGTCAGCATTAGAGTAGTCATCAACTCGACATAATACAAAATAAAGGGGTGGTCATTCAACACGGCATTAAAGGTGACTTAGCAAGTAAGTATTCGGCCTCGGTGGAGGTTGGTTAGAACATAAGGATTCATCGTGCTAGCCCCTCTAGTATTTGGGCTCGACTGCAGGTCAGAAGTCCCGTAACTTGATTCCCATCATATACCGTCTACCTTTAGCTTTGAGGTGTCTCCCTTAATAACCATTCTCCATTGGTTCAGGCACTGAGCAGCCATGTGTTCAAACCCTTGGCACTTGAAGCACTAATCAACCCTTACACCTTTTCATAAGTTTGGGTTAGCACTTTACCATCTGGTCAGCCTTTCTGATCAATTCGAACATCTATCTTTCGACTCAACTCGGTACTCAATTGTGCTTGGTAACTTTCTTGTCCAGGTTGGCTAGTCGACATCCTCATCAGTACTCGACTCCTTCTTTGCCTTTCTACTCGTTAAGCTATTCTAATAGCCTCATCCATTATGGTAAATCGTTGGAGTTCCACAATGTCTCGAATATCACCTCTCAATCCAGTGATGAATCTTGAAATTGTTCGAGTCGATGATTTCCCCACTTCGTAACGAATTATAAGCATTTGAAATTCTTGCATATATTCGTTAATAATCCGATCTCCTTGTCTCAACTTTTGAAGCCAAGTGAAAGTATCTTGGAGATAAGTTTCCGGTACGAACTTGTTTCTGAGTACTCTCTTCATCTTAGGCCAAGTATGAATCTCTCAGTAACCCTCTTGTCTTTTCATGGCCTGAAAATTCTTCCACTACGTGGCAGCATACCCAAAGAACTTAATAGCAGCAGCTCTCACTTTCTCATAATGCTTATATTGATAATAATAAAAACCATGCTCTACCTTCTCTTCCTACTCCAAATACTAATCAGCATTCCTAGATCCATTGAAACTCGGAATCCGAAGCTTCACATGGTCAAATGCTCTAGGGATTCGTACGCGCTCTTTTTCAAAATACTCCTCTTCTTCCTCACCTCCTATGTCTGTCAAATCAATCCTTCTTCTTGCTTGTCCACCTACTCATCCACCTCAAACTGGTCAAGCTGGGTTTCGACCTCTAGCAAGTTGGGTTGCTTGTAGGGTGTATTGCGCGACCTCAGTCGGTTGGCAAGACAATGCATATACAGCTTAGGTCAAATCCATCAAGAGGTTAGCCATTTCATAAAGTTTCTTGTCAGTGCTCCTGGGTGTTCCTTGAGACTGTTGTCCATGGTGGACAACTTCACTATTGTCATCCCCCATACCAACATTTACACTTAAGTCTGTTATTTTCTCTACAGATTCAAATTTCAAACAAACACTTTAGGAAATTAATAGCTAGCAAACACAGTAGCTAAGATGAACACAGTGACTTGCTCCGCTTCACACATGTAAAACAAAATATAATAGAACTTCTAAAAGAATCGACTACAACTCATACGAAACCTTCGCTCTAATACTAAGATAATGCGAACCGTAACCAAGAACAGATAAGGTTGGTCGTCGAATGGGTCCAAGCTTGTAGAAAGCTCGAAATGGAAGTGGTGGCAAACGTATGGAATGATAATTACGAATGAGGAAGTAAGCAAAACCTACGAACAAGTCCAAAGGATATGACGTACCAATAGAACTTTTGAGGACTCACGGCACAATTCGATATGATGCACGAATCGATTTGGTAGGGTTATTCGCCATTTAGCCTTGTTCAAAGGTTAGGATAAGAGTGATGCTGAAAGTAAATAAAGTGTTTACGCAAGGAAGAAAACACAAAAGTATATCAATGGTAATATATTTTTATAACTATAAGTACAAGGGTATTTATACCCATAAGTTAGTGCAACTTGCCCAAAATGGAAAAGACAAAAAGGACATTTCCTAAGGAAGTAATGTATAAAATACCAAAAAGTAAAAATGAATATACAAGGAAGGCAATCATTGGTGCAACGGATTCTATACATGATACTGTATACGTGATGATGTTGTATTAGTAATGTTGTTGGAAGATGTGGACAAAAAGTATCGACAGCTTGCTTATCCGAGTAAGGGTGGCTTGGTCAGACCAAACTCTTTCTCTCAGTATCTCGGCAAAAGTGTGACCAAGTGATTAGCCCAATGTACATGAGAATGAAGATGAGCTGTTGTCTCGACCTTCAGCTTCTTGGTACATAACATGTGAGAAATGGGCAGTAATTCGGCTCGGCAGGCATAATGGGTTTGCAAGGAGATACTTATCCTCTGCATGAGTCGACTGGAATGAAAGGATTCATCTTGCCAATCCCTCTAGTCTTTGGGTTCGGCTGTAGGTTAGTGGCCCAGTAGCTTGATTCCTATATAATGTGATTTCCTATAAATCAACAATCAAGACGTGAACATCTGAGTATTAGGACAAAGCCTTGTCCTTGTATGATTAAGATCGATAATTAATCTAAGGTTAGAAACTTACGAGAAACATAATAACCCTATTTGAGGAATCCCCATACACTTAGAAGTCAAAAGTATAATAAAATATAATCAAGATACTGAGAATTTGCTTCGTACGAAACCCTAAAATCGAGTTTAGGGCAATTGTGCCTAAATTTAAAGCTGTCGAGAAAAATTATCCAATTGAACCTAAACTTTATGATTAAGATAGAAAAGTTAGTTGAAGTAATTTGGTGAAGTTAGATTTCGAAAATAATTACCCAAAATCCCAATTTTGCCCCTATAATTATAATTACTTAATGTAGTGTAAAAATGATTAAAACCCCTAAAACTAAGCTCTAAATGCAACAAGGACTTAAAGATAAGTTAATTAAGCAATAAAAAAATAATATAACATAATATACTATATGGATATATACATATTTTTATAAGTATACTCGGTATAAATAATAATTATACCTGTAAATTAACCCCAAATTTCTTAATTATATATATTGTATTAAATTAAAAAAAATAGTTAAGAAATATATCTTAAAAATAAGAGATATGTTAGAAACATAATTATACAAGTATAGTTATCTGCTATGCGTAATATATATACACGTATATTAAGAAATATACTAAATACTAATATAACTTATATAAAATATTAATAAATTCACTAAAAATCAACCTAAACTTATCCAAATTTTAACCAATTGACCTAAAACTTGTTGGAAAAAAAAAAAAAAAAACGTAGCATCCACCTTTCAGTTGCCTAAGTTGAGTCACAATCAAGATGGTTAGGAAGATGACACCACCAACTACACAAATCAATAAGATAATTATGGAATTAAATGGAAAAAAAAAGAAAAAAAAAATTCTTGACTGTCATTGCACTTTATAAATATTAGATGACTCTAGATATACCAGGTTTACCACTTTAGAATTTAGATTAGTAAAAGAAAAAAATTTTAAAAAATCGTAGGAAAGATAGAGCTAGAACCATGATAGGCTAGTTCCCAACTAAAAAGGGAATCTGCTATGGAACCTGACTGGCCACCACTAGTCTACCCATCGATCAGTCCAACCGATAATCCCTTTTTGACCAACAGTAGCTAGAGCTCTGATGAACTCAGGTTCCGAGTTTTTACCTTATTTTTCTCTATTTTGGAAAAATTATTAAATTAATTAGGAAAAATTAATTCCTAAGTTATTTTAGATGTACTTTCATTTCGTAAATTTATTTTTTCAAAATTAGAAATAGTTAATGTACTTTCTTCACAAATGTATTATCCACCCGAAATTTGAAATTCAAAATAAATACACTAAATAATGTAGTTTTCAACCTCAAATTTTTGTGTAGGATACATATGATATATAGGTAATTTCTATCTAGCCCGATTTTTTTATTTGAGTATCTTTAATATTTATTGTATTTTTTTCCTAAAAATAGCTAGAAATTAGGGTGAAAATCTGAAATAAGTAAGATTTATGAAATTAAATGATAAAATTGACCTAACTGATTTCTAGTGAAGTATACTAATGTTAGGATAGGTTAAGAAAAAATTTGTAGAAAAAGAATCACATTTGGGTAATTAAATGTAATTTAGGAGTGAAATTGTAATTTTGAATATATAGGCGGTAAATCGATAATAAAAAACTAAGTGATGACTGAATTCCTCATATTTTTAGGAGTCTATAGAAATTTTTTGAGAATTATTTGATGACCCGAGCTATTTATTATAAATTTACATAGTAAAATAGTTTCAATTACGAATCGGGACTCATTTTTAGTAATAATAAGCTAAAATGTAATGAATAATTAAATAACAACTATCTATATGTATACTAGTCATATTTGATAAAAGTATATATTTTTAATATATTCAACTATATATTGATGATTGGGATATGTTGCATGTATATTAGGGTTTGATAATATACATATTATAGAGTTATGTTGACAAATTACATAAAATATAGTTAATTATATAAAATAAATCCAATATGTTAATATTTATTTAGATACGTATAATTGTGTTAGAAATTCGAACTATTTATTAAAAGTCATCTCGCAACAAGCATGCTATGTAAATTAACCTATGATAGTAACTGATCTCATAATCCCTATCATATATTAAATTTACACGAGGTATTGACGACTTCTTACTTTAAAGTAAATAGTTCAATTAAGATTTAAACTAAAATTTACACAAAAAGTTAGAACTATCATTTATATATATATATATATAATTACATTCATATTATTGTAGAATTCCTAGGAGATTTTATATATTACAATAATTTGCTAAATTGCATATCATACATCAGTTCATATACCTAAAGTACTATTAAGACATTAAAAAGACTTGATCACATAACCATTTGATCTTCACTCCCCATGGCTTTAAAAAAGAATTGACCTCAAGATAGTTGTCATGCGGTACATTAATCAGAAGTCAAAACCAACAAAAGAATCTATATGGATATGAGCAACTACAGCTCAGCAAGTTAAATTGAAGACTTATGAATGTATACAAGCATAATCGAAGTTATCAAGAAATTATTTACATGAAATACAACAAGCAAGTGTCATTACACAACGTAGTTTGGTCTGTTATGAAATTAAAGTAATTTCACCTGCTCCAATCCGGGTTAAAGAGTTTTCGTTAATGCAATAGCTTACAACAAAACCCAAGTTTGTGCAATGGAGACACCACTCCTCCCAAGATTATCCTTCAAACCAATGCCCTTATCCTTACCACGATCTCTTCTCTTGTCACTTAGTTCGGCTAAAGATAAGGAAAAGACCCTTATGCTTTTCAGCGCTATATTTTTCAAAAGTGTTAATGTTTGGTTGGAGAATCCTCATGATCCCTTAAAAGGTTGCAATGTATGTCAAATTAGGGTATTTAGGTTAATTATGGTTAGGTACAATTTAGGGTGATTAAACAATTTCACACCAGTCCATACACATCAATCATTAAACACAACATAAGATTCAACACAAAATCAAAAACTCAAGCACATTTGTACATAATTATTTACAACCACAATCAAATACAAACTTAAGTCTCCGACTACTTTAAAATAGTACTCCAAAATATGACGAAGTATTAAACCCAACTTACTTAAAATCTTTGGTCGCTCACTTAACCAATTGTAGGTCAACTTGTCTCTGTGTGTCATATAATATAAATATGCTCTTTAGTATTTATATCTTGAAGACATATGTATATTTTAGGTTATGATTTAACTTAATTCTTCTTATATACATATTATTTACTATCGATTCATTATAAGTTAATTCTAGGTTCGGTTTTAGAATCTGGTTCCGGTTCAGGTTTTAAATCGGTTCCAACTATAAGTAAATCCTAAAATACGTTACAAATCGTAAAATACATTCCAAATCCTAATGTAAAATTAATCATATCAGGCTCGAGCATCTTAAATATCACGCTTAATCTTAAATCAATATTTTAACCCATTTGGTACACTCCAATCCTCATTAATGTACTCAATATACTCCCAATGTAAGAAAATTTTACATTTTTCGTATAATTATCTAAAATTAAGTTTTATACTAGATTTAATACATATTATTATTATTATTATTATTATTATTATTATTATTATTATTATTATTATTATTATTATTATTATATTATCCAATTTAACTCAATATTTTATATTTACCATAATTCCAACTTCACATATTCTTATAATTACATATATGTACTACATAATTCCCATAATAATTACATTTAATATTCCAAGTGCCATGATTATGTTACCATATTAAAGTTTAACGTCCCTAAACATCTAATTACACACTAGATAAGTAATTAGTCATTTAATTACTTAATTAGTCCAAATTACTCATTTTATTCATCATTTTAGGGCTTAAAAATTTGAAAATTTAGTTTTAAAAAAATGGCATCATAGCATTATTCTATATCACTTAGGTAGTTTATAGAAAAAAATTGAGCTCAAAACTACGCTCTTAAGCCTATTTATTTCTAATTTAAAACATGTTTGGTTTTGTATGATTTTTTAAGCACCCTATATTTACAGATATAATTAATCTTAATCAATATTTTTTCCTAAATCTACATATAATAAAACGTCAGAATAATAAAATTTATAATGTTCTATATAAAATTAATAATTTTAATAATTTATACAAAATCGGTTGGAAATTTAGACTCAGTTGTCTCTTAGTCTTCCAGCCACCAACAACAGTCTAAGGTGTATTGGCTGCTCCAGGTGGTTAGTTTAGAGTGTGGTGGTGGTTTGGTTTCAGCTGGTGATGGTTAGTAGGTTTGGCCTAATTGTTTATACTGCATATAATTTTTGCAATTTTTTATAAAACCCTAATTTTCTCTCAATTTCGGAGCTCTCCAATTTTCTAAGGTTTCAAACTGACCAAATAGGCTTCTGTAAAAATTTGGCTATTTATAGAGCTCTTGAGAATTTTTTGTGCATTAATTAAATTAGATATTTGTTTTATCTTTTCCAATTTGCCTTTTCAAGGGCATGAATTTAATTGGTTAATTTTTTTTTCTTTCTTCTCCTAGTTGCACAACCCAAATTTGGATCATTCCCCAATCCTTTGATTTTTTTTTTCTAATTTTTCCTTAAATTTTTTATAATTTTCTTTAATTATTTGGCAATTTTCAAGCATTTTAGGTAATTTCACGTATTGTTACATATGCATAAATACATATGGAATACAAGTAAATACTCCTAAATATTAATTATGTTATTATATGATTTTTAGTGTGTATATAATTTATCTTTAGCAATTCGTTTATTATCGGAATTCAATTTACGTATTTTCGATAAATAACTAGTAATATACTTAAAATTTGATATTTAAATATTCGATTATTTTATTACTTATTTTCTTAAATTCAAACTTACAGGATCATTTTTACTAATATTTATAGCTTTGTTTTATAATTTAAGCTTGATCGGATCTTTTAGTCGATCGCCCTAAGTTTTACGTACTAAGTCCAGTCTTACAGTTATTAGGCTTACACCTGCTCTAAATAATTTTAGATAGGATCCATCAAGCTTTGCTATGTTGCTGCTGTAGTTAGTTCCAAAACTTTAGTTGAACCTGGAGTTATACTTTTTTCAAGTAAGTACTCTATAAAGGTTTTACAATCCTTCACCTCGGGCTTCCTTATCTCGGTGGAGGCGAGCTTGAATAGCCAATTGGTCATAGAATTTTCTAGTCAGGGGATCTTCTTCCTGGTATCCCATGAGGGGAATTATGCTAAGAGGCTCTTTACTTTTTCAAGGTACCCAGCCCTAGTGTCATCCCTAGCTTTGTATTCATCTCGGACTTGTTGGACAACAAGCATGGAGTCTGAGAAGATCTACAAATATTCGACACCTATCTCCTTAGCTGCTTAAGACCAGCGATGAGTGTCTTATATTCAAATTCGCTGTTGCTGGAATTAAATCTAAACTTGAGGGCATAATAGATGGTGACCTTATGTGGACTAGTGAGAATAAGGCTTGCTCCCCCACTACTTGAGGTAGATGATCCATCGATGTAGAGAGTCCACATCGGTTTATCATCGCCTAATGGTGCTTCCTCTTCTCTTGTATATTTCACCACGAAATCGGCCAGCACCTATGCCTTATAGGCCGTTCGTGGCTGATGCTAAATTCCGTACGCGCTTAATTCCATCACATACTTCATCACCCATCTAGACATGTCAGGTTTCTACAACATGGTGCACAATGTTTGATTCGTGAGTACAATTACCTGGTGCCCTGGAAGTAAGGTCTCAGTCGTTTGGCTATGATAATGACGGCTAAGGCGAATTTTTCTACCCAGATATACCTGACCTTAAGCCCATGCAGTATATGGTTGACATAATACATTAGCTTGTGTTATCTTCCATTTGCTTTGACTAGTATAGAGGGGAGTACCCAATTGCTTATAGCTGGGTATAAGAACAGGTCTTCTCCAAGCCTATCCAAGGGAGGGACCTGTTCTGGAGAGGACCGATGGATGAGCAAGGAAGTTCTGGAGCTACTAAAAGGCCATGGCATACTCGGGAGTACATTCAAAACCCTCGAGATTTTTTAAGATTTTAAAGAACTCAATATATCTGTCAACATTCTTTGAGATAAATTTGCTTAAGGTAGCCACCATACTGGTGATCTTTTGTGTATCTCGGACTGAAGTTAAAGGCTTCATTCCCTTAATGGTTGTGATCTTCTTAGGGTTGGCCTTAATACCTCTCTGTATTACTTGAAAGCTGAGGAACTTGTTAGATCCAACGTCGAAGATACACTTCTGTGGGTTCAACTTCATATCATTCATGCACATTTGGTTAAAGGCTTCATGGAGATCCTTGAAGTAATCGACCAATATCTAGCTCTTGACAATCATGTCATCGACATACACTTCCATGTTGTACTCGATTTGCGGCTTAAATAACTTAGTTACCATTCGCTAGTATGTGGCCCTAGTGTTTTTTAGTCCGAACGGTATCACAGTGTAGCAATATATGCTATAATCGGTGACAAAGGAGGTATGGACTTCATCTTTTGGGTCCATTTTGATTTAGTTGTACCTCGAGAAGGCATCCATAAAACTCAGTAGGGCGTGTCCTAATGTAGAATCGATGAGTTGATTGATCCTAAGGAAGGGAAAACAACCTTTAAGGCAGGCTTTATTGAGGTTGGTGTAATTGACGCACATTTGTTACTTCCCGTTCTTCTTCTTTACTAATACCACATTCGTTAATCATGTTAAGTACTTTTCCTCTCTCACAAAGTCGGCTTTAAGTAGCTTCTGCACTTTCTCTTCGACTGTAGCCTAACTTTTTGGAGCAAAATGCCTCTTTTTTTACTTAGCAGGCTGCGATGTGTTGTTGATATTGAGGCTGTAGGTCGCTAGGTCAAGAGAAATTTTAGGTATGTTCGATGGCGACAGGTGAACCTATCCGAATTTGCCTATAAGAGGGCGATGATTTCGTCCTTCACCTCAATTGGAGTCTCCATTCTAACTTTGGTGGTCTAGTTGGGTGAGGTTCCGATCTGGATGTCTTCAGTTTTCTCTCCGAGCTCACCCATCTTAGCCATCCTCTCATGCAAGCTTGTTTATAGGGTGAAAATGCCATCTCCTTTGGCCGCCTTAATGTATAGCTCTCGCGAGAGCTTTTGATCACATCTGTATACTCCCACCCTAATTGGGGTCGAGAATTCAGCATTCAAATAAAGAGGAGATGTGATCTCCTAAAATGCATTTAGGCTTTGTCTTCCCAAGAGCGCATTATAGGGGGAGAGGCAATCAATCACAACAAACTCTATAGGTTGTTGTGCCACGTGGTTGTCATCGCTAGTTTCGTATCCAACGTGATGATACCTTTAGCTTAAATCATCCTTCCATTGAAGCCAATTAGATTATAATTATACGGCTTCATTTTTACTAGTAGCTTCATCCTTATCCTCTCGTATGTATGAAGAAAGAGTATGTTAGTGGAGCTACCAGTATCCACCGTATTTTCAAGACCTTAAATTTTGAGATCCTTGCCTCTATCACCAGAGCGTTTTAATGAGGTGTATCAACCCCTTTAAGGTCTTCGTTGGAGAAGGAGATGGAGGTGTCCAGCTTCTATCTCTTCTCCCTTACAACCAGCACCTCTAATGGGGCATTAACCAAGTTGTTAGTGCTTGGTTGACTCCTGAGGTGTGGCCCCCTATAGTTATGTTTTTGATACCATTAGGGGCGCGATCATTGTAGTGATCATTATTTTGTTCGGCGTAAGCATGCTTCGTCCATTGCCTCCGAGGTACCCATCTCCATCATCATTAGAACGGTCATCATTCTTCCTATGGGCTACATATTTATTGAATAAACCGTGCTGAATGGCATATTTGAGGGCATTCTTCAACTGGAAACACTCTTTGGTTGTGTGGCCATGGTCTTCATGGAACTAATAGTATTTATTAGAGTTCTAACAACTAAGGTTCCTTCACATTTTTTATAACAGTTGGAGCAAATTTCGGTACGTCACTTTGGAATAGCCTTTAGCAATGGGTTTATTTAAGGGTGTGTATTGGGTGTAGATGGGAGGAGGGAGCAAGTTGTACTCTACTCGGCGCTTCTTCTTCCTAGAGCTCTCCCCCTCCAGTCTACTTAGCATCCTATTACCAAAGCGATTCTTCATGAACAATTTTTTCTTGTCCTACTTTCCGCTTAACCTTTCTCGATCAGCGTTGCACCTGGCGCAAATGTTGTCTTCCTAGTAAATGGACTTTTGGGCTTTGTTCCAGAAGTTGGCCAGGGTCTTTAACAGGGTCTTTGCAAGTAATCGGAAGAAATCTCCACAAGGTCGGATGCCAAGCTGAGCGGCAACTCCCTCATCCAGTTGAAGGATCTTGACCATGGCATTGTTAAATTTGACCATGGCATTGTTAAATCAAGCTACGTAATCACATAGGGATTCGCCTTTACCCTGCTTCACTAGGTACAAGGATTATGTGTCCTTGGATGGAGGCTTGCTAACCCTAAAATGGAGATTGAATCTCCACACTAGCTCATCAAAGGAGCTGATAGAATTGTCAATAAGTTGGTTGAACCAGGTTTGAGCTGCCTTCCTCAGTGTACCTGGGAAGGCTTTCCATATTATAACATCTCCATGACTATAGAGGTTCATGAGGGTACGGAAGTAGAAAAGATGGTCATCAAGATAGCCCATACCATCGTACAGGTCTAGGGACGGAAATTAGCAATACTTTATCCTGGATGCTCCTGGTGAAGGGTGTCTTATTGCCAGCGACCAGTTTAGCATCGCTAGCAACCTTGCTTACCTGTTGCTTGGAGGGTCGCCTTACCATGGTACAGAGTTTATTTAGGTCAGCCTTATCTGCCAGGTAAGCTCATCGTACAGCCGAGTGAGTCTACACTCCTTGTAAGTTGGCTTCTTATTCATTGCCAGCTACAGTTAGGTTGCGAGTGGCCGTAGACCTTACTAGTTGCTGATCTTTGCCACTCTGCTACTGTCATTGGATGTTGTTTTGCCTCGTGCTGGCTTCCAAAGCTTCAAGGGGTAAGTTTGTGTGGGGTGTTGCTTCACTTCTTCTAGGCAAGCATAGAGTAGCCTGTTCTCCACAACATATTCTTCAGCAAATTGTTCCATATACTCCTCCAACATAGCCCTTAAGAGGAGATGATTGCCCCTAAATTGGTTGTTTACCAAATGTTGGCTCCCTACTTGTCACGTTGAGACATAATGTTGAAGGAACTATTTGTAGGGTACATATTTAATGTGTTTGACGTTTTAAGTGTAGGAATTCAAGTTCTTATAGATAGTACCAAATGTCGTCTCTGAGTTCTTGCATATAAATGTATGGGCTTTGCACATAATGGACCTGCAAAACAATATACTCTGAGAGGATATTGGGGTGTTGTTTAGCGTAACTACTCTGATACTTAAGTTAGCAATAGGGTTTTTCTGAGAGTAGGAAATAACTTAAGATAGTATGTAGGCTTAATGTGCAAAGTCTAAAAAGATTTATCGTTAGGTAATGACTCGGTATTTATAGTAGAGCAGAGTCGATAATTGGAGATCGGTTGGTGGGAGAGATCTTCTACCGAGCAGGGTCATGGGTTCTATGTGGCTGTTTTACACTAGTTGATCATTATCTTGTGCGTTATAATAGTTGCAGAACTTACTGAGCTTGATCAATACAGGCCTAGGACTTAGGGCCACCAAGGTGAGCCCTAAGCTACGAGACGCGTCGAATGTAGTTAGGCTTGAAGGGTCCATGTCTAAAATGCCCTCTCAATAGAATTTATCATATACAAAAATAAATATAGAAATTACCTTTTGTTTAAATAAATATCCAAATAATTAACGAATGAAAATTTATCGAAATGGCTTGATACGTATGGAATTGGATTGCGAAAGTCTATTCGCAAACTCGTTAGCGAGAGAGATATTAGATAGTATGGAATTGGAGTAATCCGGTGCATTCAAATTTTAGATAGGCGACAAGAGACAAAGAGGGAATTAAAGGTGAGGGTGGGGAATGGGGTCCAGTTGTCAAGGAAAGGGAAGAGAAGAATCGGAGTGGGGTGAGATGGGATCGAGGAAATTGAAGGGAAGTGAGTCCGGCTTGTGTTAGGGATGGTGAGAAAAAAAAATGAATAAGAGAGGGAGAATGGATGGGAGCGTAAGAGGAAAGAGATTGGAGGGACGAGAGAAGAATTAAGAGATAGAGAGAGAATTGATGAAAGGGAGAGTGAAGTAGAAATTAGGAATTACGGCGGGAAGAGAACAAGGAAATAAATAGGGTAGGGTTTAGAATAGTGTTTAGATTATTCTAGAATTTGGGTTAGGTTTATTAAAAACAGGGAAATAAATAATTGGTTAAAAAAAAAATAAATTGTGTTCATAAAAATAAATTATGTATTAAAATATTGTAACATAAATAGGTAATATTGATAAAATATTTATACTTTATACATAAAATAAAAGTTATAAAAAAATATTATCGGAACTTTAAATAAAATATTTATTATATAGGATACGCTTTAAACTAAGTTTAGATCTAGTTGAAGATAAATAAATTGAAAAAAAATTTTCTATTAAAATGTGGTTTCTAGCAACACGATTTAACAAAATTTTACCACTTAAATAAATTGCTAACATGATCGGGGCATTTCAAAATTACTTAATTAAAATATCGGATCACATGATTTGAATTTTTCTTAATTAAAATATCAATCACACAATTTGAATTTGTTATTTTCTCTATAGTAAAATAAAAATTTCCATATTTTTTTAGGCAATAACTACCCCCAATAAAGTAAGAGTAAAAGTATCCTTAAAAATTAAAATTCTCTATGTATTTTTTAAATAAATAATTAAGATAATAAAAAATTGAGAGGGAATAATTATCTTTTACCATTTAAATAGGTCGTGAAAGTTTAACTATATTTTTATTTTTATACCTTACATTTAATATATAATTAGTTTTTAAAATGTTATCATAAAGTTTTATTCCCCCAAATGTTATATTTAATACTCTATCATTTCTTACAGCAAATATTATAATACTCTTTTGTCTCATCTTTAACCTTATCATGAATTCTTCGATAAATTTATATATTTATTATCAAAATTAATAAATATTAGATAAATAAAAATTAAATAAAACACATTTTTAAAATATAATTATTATGTTATATTTTAAAGATGTGATAAATAATTATTTATATTAATATCATATTTTTAAAATGTAACATTTATAGAATACTCATTTTGCATCTTAAAGATACGTATTAATGCATTTATATTTATATGGTTCAAATAATAATATTGTATCTTTAACATACCATATGTGTATAGTATTTTATTGATTTCTCTTGTATAATTTATAATTATATATATACACATTGTTTTAAAGAGGATAAACATGTATTGTACCTTGAATTCTTACCATTATTGTATATAAAAATATTTTTGCATGAAGAAGGGATTCGAATCATATTTTGCTTTAATGAAAGATTAGTAATTCGGCCTTAAAATGGGATATTTCGACCAACCAAACCCGTCTTTTTCCACCCGTCCAGATCCAAGTCACTGTCCCCATCATCCATACGATGGCCAGTAAACCCATCCTAGCAAAAGCCCTATTCCTTCTTTTTACATCTTCTTCAATTCAATCCCAACACATTACCAAGCTTCGGCTCTGTTTATTTCTTTACCGACGAAGCCCAACTCATCTCTGTTCGCCGATCGCCGTAGGGTATTTTTGTTTCTGGTACTGTCTAGCTTCTTTACATCTCTTTTTTTTTTTTTTTTTTATAATATATACCGATTCTGTCGATACAGTAGTTGGAACGAGGTGAAACTGCACTACTTTTGACTCCATGAAGAGTCTTCATGGTATCTGTGCTGAAAAAAACAAGGCTATAAGTTTAATAGAAAGAAGAGTATGAATCCAGTGTCCTTGAGGTATTCCCTAAACAATAATCTGTGGTTTGAGAAGCAACACAATCTCATTTTTGCTTCTTGTATCGCATATTTAAAGAATAACCATCTAGCTTTCTTCTTATTTTTACTATTAGGAGCTACCAAAGACATTATTATTTGTCATTTGCTTAGGGCTCATTGTTATTCTTTCTTTTTTTTTTTTTTCCAATTCTCATTGCTATTGATTATGTCTAATTAAGACAATGAATGGGTACCTCATTAGCTTCTTGATTTGTTTCAGAATGGATAGGAATAATTCCACTCCTTATTCTAGTCCACGGTGTGGATGGTAATCAGATTTAAAATTGATTTAGATGAAAGGAAAAAGGAACTGCCATCGAAAGTCTGGTTGCATAATAAGTAATTTGCAATTATTGCTATTGATATCAATCGTTTGTTCCATCATGTATTAACTGATGGGACTTTGCTCTTAAAATTTGAAAACGCCAAAGGTTGCTATACATTTGTACCATGATAATTTGAGATATCTGGAAAGAGCATTGTACTCACAGGGCTTAATTCATTTCTTAGGCAATTTATTAGATCTTACAGGATTTCAACCTCGTGTTATTCCTTTGAATCCATCTAAATCCTGGCGTTTAGGAGCCAGGGGATGAGTCATATAAGCAATTTTGTCAATTTTTTTTTTTTTTGGTTAATCGCAAAGGCCCATAATCTTACTAGCTAAGAATATGTCAATTTGGTATATTTGTTTTCTTGGAATGGTTCTCTTTCTAAAGTTTCTTAAGGTGTATTTGTTAGATTATTTTAATACTATGAACTTCTTAAGGTAATTGAGGTGTCTAACTGCCCGTGTTGTTGCTTTATTCGTTTGGAGGGCAGGTTATTGTGTCATTAGACCATTGTAGTGCTTCTGTATTCAACAAAACATTCTATGGACATGTTGTTTGTTGTAGTGCATGTCACTGCCTATCCTAATAGTTTATTGAATACTTGCTGTTACTTAGATAAGAAAATATACTTATAAGAACAATTTAATCAAACCATTGTCTTACAGGCAACACTGCTTTTGCTCTGTCACCACCCCCCCACCTCCAAACTGCCTCCACCTGTTCAACTTGACAGCTGCTTCGCATGCCCCTGCAATACCATCCCTCCCACTAACTTCTTCTTTGTGCTGCCACCACTTGCTTCTTTCTCAGGTATGCAGTTTGCTTATGTTGGTTGTTTCATAGGTGCATCCCCTACCCTCTCAATGAGAGTTCAATCATGTGCTTTGAACTTATGTACTAAACACTGTATTGGTTAGAAAATCACTGCCTACACCATTGAGCTTTGATTGCTGAAAGAAGAAATAAATTGACTCTTTAAACCCAGAACAACCTATGTGGAAATTGACTTACCATGGTTGAGTTACTCCCTTCATTTCTGCTTGAAAATGTGTAGTTGGATGTAAATTTTGCAGCAAAACTACTGTGTTCCTCCAAGTTAATTGGTATATTGTTGCTTAAGAGTTGTCTAATGATTTGAGGTTGATTTTGCAATCGAGAGCAACAGATCCTTGATTTCCCCCTTCCAAAATCATCAGGATTTAACATTTTGTGTCATGCATTAGATACCACTTATGCAATGATTTCATTACAGACAGAAGCTAATGGAAGATATTTTGAGCTGGTGAGAGTTTGCACAATTAAATAATTCATAAAACACCTCCTTGAGACAGACCTTGCCAGTAATTTCCTATGGCCTATAACAAAGTGAATGGTGATGCCCTTCTCAGGCTTCCTTATTTTATCACCTGATTTCAAAAGTCATAATTAGGATCAGAATGGAATCAAAGTGCTTCTGAAATTGAAGTTTCAAGCAATCCTTGAGGCATCCAAGTTGCACAAACAGAATCTCTCCTTTTTTGCTGCTAAAAGCTGTATTAATGACAGTAACCATAAAGTATTTTCTCTTAACCTAGTGCAGTAGAGTCCACAGCTTCGGATATAGGAGACCCATTAATTCTTGGGTGGCCCTTGTAGCAGCTTATTCCATTTCCAGGTTTGATATTTTTTTATCCAGTCTGCATTTTTGGTGCAGTAATAAGTTAGAACGATAAAAACTCACAATGAAATTTTCATTGTTGATGGAAATAATTGGATAAGATGGTTTGACAGAAATCTGACTGCTCTAACTAGATTCAATTAATTTTTCTTGATTGAATGGTGCTCAATGAAAGTTTTGGGAAAGTAGAAGCCAGAGAAAAGCTTACTGCAAATCATAATGGATCTTTAAAAAATGCCTTGCGATCGAATGAGGCTTTTCATCAATCTTTACAAGACAAAAAAGAACACTCCAATTAGCTAGAACTTCAAAGACTGATAGAACCAAAAGAAAGGATCTTAGGCATTTGTTTTATGCTATGCCATGGGCAAGATAAAATACAGAACATATGTACATATATGTGCACATGCTGCCCTCATGCACAAGTATTGTATGGATGCAACGAAGAAACTCAGTCTCCACACCACAGTCCTTGAAGAATATCTTTAGCTTCTATTTCATTGTAGCTCTCCGGGGCAATCTTTCACATCTGGTAATGCCGATGTTCTACATTGACAAAAAAGAAAAAAGAGTTAAAGCAACACTCCACCCCTTGAAATTTGTGTTTTCTTTTTTTCCAATTGAAGAATTAAGCACTTGGAGTTCAACAAAGCAACACAAGCAGCCAGTACACTCCTGGCTGGAGCTTTGAGAATTGATGTATTTCTTTGCACACTGGGAACTATTTAAATGACAATAATGAGATTACCACAAGTAAGGTTGTAAACTAACTGAGTCAAGACAACTTGGTAACTTTAAAAGTCGAACCTTGATCCAAACCCTTGTTTTTTAGCTTGAACTCAACTCAAAAAGCTACTAGAGTAGTTCAACTTGAATCAGATTTTTTAACTGGACTGTGACTTAAAAGGCTATTTAGATAGCTTGAGCAATACCTATAAGCTACTGAAGTAGCTCATACTAAAGGCAATAAGCTACACAGATAGCTTGAAGAAGAGTTGAAGCTACTCAAGCAACTCAACTGCAAACAAATATTAAGTCGAGGCCCTGTTAAACCTGCACATAAGATGCAATCACATGGTACTGATGGTTAAAGAGTAAGGTAGTACCACAGGATCCAACTATAATTACCACAATATTGTCTCTAGTCTAAATGTACGACCAACTCTACATAATCCTCCCTTTTTTCCTTTTTCTTTTTGACCAAGGGAACTTTATGTAGTCATACTCATGGGAATACTAATTAATAACATTATTAATTTGTATTCCTCTACTTAGTGGAAAATTTGTATTCATCTAATTATAAATGATCTCTCAAAATTATTTATGATTAGAAATTACTCCAATCTATTGGCTTCTAACATGTATCTATGTCCATGGACATTTTAATTGTTTTACATGCTAATAAATAGCAGTCATTTCCAATAAGTTTACGCACTGGGACAAGGGGAAATATGTAGAATACTTTGTCGCTTTACACAATCTAGTTGTTTCTTTAACTTTTGGTTAGTTTTATTGTTATGGTTGGGGTAGGTGTGGATGAGTATTGAGATAGATGAATAAGGAATGATATAGGTAAGTTGGAGAATTTGTCTTCGTGTGTTTTTTCATTTGTTTCTGTGTTAGTTCTATATTGATTCTTCCAAATCTCATGCACAACATAATGCATCTGAGATAGATGACAGGGCCTGCAGATTTTTTATCTTTCCATTTCAGAGAAGCAAGCAAGAGGAAGAACTTTCCAAAAGTATAAAAGGAAAAGAAGTGGAATATTTGTAAATTCCTTTTTTTTTTTTTTTTTGGAGAAGCGAAAAAGAAGCTTTTATCAATTTGCATGTGGGTATATTGTCAGTTTACTTTTTGTGATATTTGGCCCCTTGATTTCAAATCAGTCTTCTCTTATCTTCATTCACTTATACCAATGATAGGCAGAGGGTGAATTTCCCATCACAACATTCTCATTCCTCTCAAAGTTTTGTATCCTTGTTCACTATTGATTCTCATATATTTTTATTATTTTCCATTGCAGGGATTTGTTGCTATTCTTCTCCTTTTGGGAGTTGCACTCCTCTGTGCCTATTAAGCTTATGCTGTCTGTCTGTCTATTCTTCTCTTCTTCTGTGAACAACCCTCTTTTTCTCTAAACAAACCCATAAACTGATCTGTAGGAGATGAGACTAAACATGGCATATCTTTATCAAGAACTAAGAAAGAGAGACTGTTGTAGATAGAATTGTAGTTTTTAAAACCCTTGAAATGATAATAAAAGTGAATTGAGCCGTGTTTTAATTTTTGATTTATTTGAAGAAAAAATCCAACCAAACCTACACGCCTACTATTTCTGTTCTTCTTGTCCCGCTCCCTAATCGAGAAACCCGACAATTCATAATGTTTCATCTCTTCCGTAAAATCACTTCCCTAACTAATTTTCTCGCCCCTCATTCTTACTATTGTAAATCTTCCCTTTGCCTCACCAATCCATTCCCTTACAACCAAGTAAATGAACTTTTTTTACCACAGCACTTGCACTTGCACTTGCAGTTGTGTCCCTACATTACAAACTCTGCATCGAGTCCTAGCTTGTCCATCTGGAGGAGGAAGAAGGAGATTGGAAAAGAAGGTTTATTTGTTGCGAAAGAGCTCAAGCGCTTGCAAAGCCACCCGGTTCGCCTCCAGAGATTCATCGAATTGAAAGTTTCTCGGTTGCTTAAGTCCGACCTCGTTGCTGTTCTTGCTGAGCTCCAGAGGCAGGATCAGGTGTTTCTCTGCATGAAGGTTTGTTGTTTTTAATTTATTCAAGTGAATGTGAAGCTTTTCTTGAGTATTAGTATGGTTGTTTGATTGTTTTTTGCTTTGCTTAACTAGGTAAGTGTGTGTGCATTCAACAAATTGAGAATAAGGAGCATGTATGTACACATGTATGTTACTTCTTGACTTTGACATACTGACATAAAGTGGGTCACAATGTTAACGTAGAATATATTGGGTCTGGTTATGTCTGAGCTGTGCACATGGCAACTGCATGTGTTCTTTCTCTCTTTACTGAGGATATGATGGGCTTGACATGAAGGCACACACACCAAGAGTTCTTTTGTTGCTTTCTTCTTTTTTTCCATTTAAATGAAAAACATAAAATTCTGTCAAATTGTTTCTTCAAGATGTGAAGTGCTAAGTTATTTTGTTTCTTTTTTCTTTTCCTCCATTAAGAAAAGCATAACATTCTGTCAAGTTGTTTCTTTAAGATGTAAAATGCTAAGTTCCTTTTGAGGATACCTTAGAGGCATGTTTAGTCGTTCCATCGTATACCACTATAAGGGCATTTATGGGAGGTGAAAATGGCATAAACATAACAGTACTGCTGAGCCATAAATCAATCCTCTGCCATTTTTTGGTGAAAGATTGCAGCGCACTAATGGGTAAGGTGTTGAATAATTGAAGTGATAATTGTTAACACACCACAAAAACTATTAGTCAGGAGCGGATAGACTTTCAGAACTCTCAAAGTTTATTTAATTGGATGAATACAAAGTGCATTTTTACCTTTCGGTAGCTTTTTGATAATAAATATATATACCCCTAAGTTGTCGCTAAAGCCTTAAAATCATTGTTAAAAGCTCTATAAGTAGCAATACTTTCAGCGTTTTATCTATATTTGAGGATATGTGCATATTTTCAAAATTATAAGGAGGTGAAAGCACATTTGAGAATTTTGGGGGTCTTTGCATTTGATCAATAGTTTTAGGAGGCTTATTTGCAATTGATGCATCAATTAATGTGATGATGTCGAAACATGAAAGGTTATGTATTTTCACCTTTATATTAATCAAATCTTAAATGGAGAAAGATTATGTTTTATTAATTTTTTTTTAGCATTATACATGTTGGATACATGTAAGGTGTTGCAATTTATTAGCAGATAACTTGACTTTTACATTTACCTTCAGTTATATGAACTGGTCCGTAAAGAGATATGGTACCGGCCAGATATGTTCTTCTACAGAGATATGCTTATGATGCTTGCGAGGAACAAGAAAGTAGATGAAGCTAACCGTGCATGGGAAGATCTGAAAAGGGAGGGAGTTTTATTTGACCAGCATACGTTTGGTGACATTGTGAGGGCCTTCCTGGATAATGGATTGCCTTCAGAAGCTATGAACATATATAATGAAATGAGAGAGTCTCCTGATCCACCGCTCTCTTTGCCTTTCCGGGTGATCTTGAAGGGGCTTGTCTCATATCCAGAATTAAGGGAGAAGGTTAAAAATGACTTCTTAGAACTTTTCCCTGGAATGATAGTATATGACCCTCCTGAAGATTTGTTTGATGATGATGAATGGAGGGAGAAGGATGAAGATTATTAGATGGCAAAGTGGTGAGACAATCTTATACCTTGATAACCTTGGATTGCCTTGTGACAGAAGCTGGCTTGAAGGCGGTGCTAAACTAAAGATGCCTTTACAAGGTTAGACAATTTCTTTTGTTTTTTTTGGTCATGCAGAGGAATATTTCTATTTATCCATCAGCTGCTAAGAATGAGACATCTCTTCCCATATTTAACAGCTATTTATCATCATCCAAGCCGAAGTTTATGATATGACCTTTGCTTAATTCACTATTGCTTTGAAGAGAAGATTTAGCTTGAGGTATCCTAACCACAAACAAAATAGAGATGATTTTTCTCAAGAAGTGAGAAGTTTCCCGTCCAGAAAAGTTGCAATTCATGTCTACATGGTGCAAGTCTGTTAAATGATGCATTGCGGATCAATTGGTGTGCTATACAAGCTTGAGTGAAATCCTTAACGAGCCATATGGTGGAGGAAAAATCTGTCAATTAAACAATTTGATAAAAGAGAAATCCGAGGAAATGGCAGCTTTTGGGTTGATCAAGCTTGGCAGTACTACATTGTCCCAAGAGGTGATCCCTGTTTTGGCCTTGGATTGTCGAGGGTTGTATTTCATCTTTTTGCGCTGCTCTTGCTTGTAAACAGGATTGGGGCTACTTAATATGCTATATACATAAATAGCTTCTATTTTAGAGGTTCATGAAATTGTGTTGTAAGATTAGGGGGAATGAGGCCTGAGGTTTTGTTGGATTTGTAATTAATTAACGGTAGCCCTCCAAAGTCCTTGCAGAGCACTAAGAAAGGATTATACGTGATTAACATCGGATTTATGTTACCGTTTATGATGTATCGTGCAAAATCTAGTCTCCCCATGTTTTTGGCAAAGCATGTCCTATGTTTATTCCTTCTTTCTCACTTTTGTTTGTCCCATCTAGGGTTGTCATTAGACGGGTTATTATAGTATTTTTTACCCACTTGATCTATTAAAACCCTATTAAGTCAAACCCTATAAGGTATTGAGTTAAAGTTTTGAAAGTGGTTCTCAAACTTTATAGAAATTCACTGGAAAACCCAAACTTAGTTAAAAATATTAGTATTTACATATATGATATTAATAATTTAATATCAATTATAAATGATAAAATATAATAATTAATAAAAAAATATCTTATTTTTTTCATATTTTTATCTTAAAAAAAAAACTTTTAACTCCATCTCTCTTTCTTACATTTTGTATGAGTCTTTTCTCTCGTTTTTACTTTCTTAGTCGATCGATCATACTCTTTAATCTCTACTCATCTTTTTTTTTCTTTAATCGTATATTAATTTAAAATAAAGAGAAGTTAGTCTAGTATTGAATAATTATGTGTTATTTGTTTTATTAGTCAAATCAAATTATATGTTACTTAGTTTCACTTTTTGTGTATATTTATAAATTTTTAGTATTAGAGGGTCGAGATGAATTTTTATCAAGCTCTACTACAAAACTTTATTCAAGCAAGTTCTGAAAATAGGTTAAAAACTTTATAACATACTTTACATAATTTTAAAAAGTCTTATATAGTAATGGATTAGGTTTGGATTTTGTAAATCCTCTTTCGAGCTTACATCGATAACATCTCTAGTCCGGTTAACGTTCTTGTGGCAACTCGCATGATGTTTTCTACCGCAAGTGGAGCACGATTGTAAGTGGGGTTGCACATCCCTCGCGAGATGAATTTTTCCTGGATACCATCTATTGGCACAATTATTTAGTCTTGCATATTTTGGAATTTTCTGTGGTCCTTTTAGCCATCAGTCCGGCCTTCGTTTTTACTTTTAATTTATATCCTCTTAAATATATGATGTTGAATAGGATTGTTAATCAACTCGAACCGAGCCGTAAAATAATGTTTTATTATATTTTTGTTCGGTTTGAAGGAGTTTCAAATGATTCACGATTTGTTCTAAGAGGCCGAATCGAAACAAACCATTTGAACCTGAAACGAACCGTTTCTTATATAAAAATAAAAAATAAATGATACTTTTTACTTTTAGATATATTAACATTTCATTGGAATCTTATTTACATTTTTTTTTTTATAGTCTCTCTTCTTGTACTCACTTTTACTATTTATTCTTTCTCTTTTATTATCGTTTGTTATCCTTGAAGCAAATTTTTATGTTTTCATTATTACCTAAGATGCAATATTAATGTAATATGATGCTACTTAGCTTTAACTCTTGTATAATATTACTCATTTTAAGTATTAATGTTTGGTTAAAGGCTTAAATAATAATTAGTATTATTAAATATAACGAAGTGTTTCTAAAAGCTATTCAAATTGAATCGAATCAAACCGCATTTGAAATGGTTCGATTCAAAACCTTGAATCATTAAAAGTAATTTGGTTTATTAAGGATTTAATTTGAATCATTTCGAATACAGTTCAATTTGACTCGATTTGAATCATGAATCCAACCATAAGTATCCTTAACATTGAATTGATTGTATTTTTAATAATTTAAACTTAATGGACCTTTTATCAAAGTTTGAGCTTAATTATTTAACCATTACCAAGCTCAAACAAGCGAGCAAAAGTAATTATGATAGCCGAATGCCTGAAACATATAAAATAAATAAGTGATAAACATAGCAAGTAAAATTAACAAGGCATACATCACTTATAAATAGATGGTTAAAAACTTAAAACATTTACTTCAAAGTTAAACATACAAAAATCTAACAAAGTTTTATTCTATTTAGATGCACCTAAATGGATGAGGATGAACAAATGTCAAAAGTTGGAAGGTTATAATTTATAAGCTCAATTAACAATAGATCTGGCCAAAAAAAAACAAACATTAGTGGTAAATTAAGAAAACCACCACTTAAGAAAAAGATTTAACGAATTGTCCATATCACGTATATAAAAACACAGTGTGTCACCAATTATATTCTGATATGTGATAGCATTAATGGTAAATTTTTTAAAAAAATTTTAGTACCACTACCATGAATATGGTGGTAGTGAGGCGTATTGCCGACTAAATCTAAATCTTATCTCTATCATCTGATATTACTCTAACCTTGATGAACGAAGAGATATTACAAAGTTAGTGGATTAATTAATTAAAAATTTGTTATTAGAAATCTGTGTTTCCTCATGAGCAACAATTAAAAGAAGCTTCTATAGTTTGTTGTCAGTAGTAATTAGTCAATCGAAAAGAAATAATGTATAAACCTATATTTGCTCTAAGAATAAAATGATTAAAAATTATAGACTATTACTACAACACTAGCATCATTATATATTTATTGATTGCTATTTATAATTAATTTATTTAACATTACATTAACATTCTTATAATATTAGTTCTTATAATTAATTATTGTTTGATCATTTATTTAATTATTAATTACATAATTGCTATCATTGGTTATTAATTGTTATTAATTATTTGATGGTTAATCAAATTTAAAAATTCTCCATTCAATATTATTATTTAGTATTTCATTATTAATTCAACAAATTGCAACTCTGTCCTTAAGACTATCATTATAGTGATAGACTGTAAACAGATAACCTTATCATAGAAGATTGGGTATAGGCATGACATCAAGGTACATTTTATCCACCGTAAAACTTATACTTTAAAATATACAAAGTATAGATTTCAGGGTATCCTGTGTCTACTTTATAATTAAGTAATACTTATAAATAAAAAATTAATACTATTATAGTTTTTAACCTAAAAAAATGACAATAAAAGTTCAATATATGATGAAACCCTAAAGCTACATGTTCTTTTGTCTACTCTTTAGTTTGTCTTTATTCTTCTTGCTATTCTTTTTTAGGTAAAACCTTCTTTTTTCTTTTTCTTTTTCTTTTTCTTTTTCACTATCTCATTTTTATGTTGCTTTCTTCCTCTTTTATTGATTTTAATCTATTAAGGTATTAAAAATATCTTAGTTCTTAACTTATTTTCCAATATATTTTATTGAATTTACTTAGCACATGGTTTTTCTATTCTATATATAACAATTTTATAATTTGATAAAAAAAAAAATTATTTTGATGATTTAAAAAGAAAAGATAAAAAAATAATTTTGTATGATCCAACCAAGGTTTAACGTTGAATATTTTCTATTTTACCCACTAAAGTTTCATATTGTTCCAATTAAATATGTTCCAGATATAAGAACCTTTTAAATTGTTACAAATTGGTCCATTAGTATAATTATAAGCTTAATGTTAATAATATGTTTGCATAATATTTCAAAAGAAGATAAAATAAATAATAAAAAAAAGAAATACGGGTTCCATTGGGTATATGGTACAAGGTGGTTCTAATATACCATTAAATGGGTTCCGGGTATAAAAATTTCAAAACCTATACCTATAAGATAATGTACAAATAAAGTGTAACACCTTACCCACCCTAATGACTCACCCCCCGATAGGCTCGCTAAAATTTCAAAGCACATTTTCACTACGCTTCAAACTATTGATAAAACTCTCAAAACACTATCAATAAAACCCCTAAAACTATTACTATTTGTTGTCACTTTAGCTACAGTTCCTATATGGTTATGGAGAAATAAAATAATACTTTAGACGTTTAAGGATTTAATCATACCAAACCAGTCATAATAATGTCTTATGGATGTGTTTATAAAATTATCTCTTACTAACCATTATCTAATAATAATCTAACTAATCAAAATGAATTGATCGTTATCTTTACTTCAAATTATTCGTATTATTATGATATTAATATCTATATTTTTTAAGCACAAGTAAAGGGTTTAGGTCTCTTTTTTTTTATTTCCATTAATTGTCCCTAAAAAATATTAGAAAAAACTATTAAATTCTATTGAAACATATAATTCAACCTAATAATTTTAAGGGTAAAACGGTGCTTCTCTAAATCTCTCACTTTTCCTCTTTTACTTGCACTATTAGCTCATTAATATTTCTAATTGAAGTTCATTTTATAACTATTTTAATTGGTAATTTCTATTTCAATTAAATAATAATAATTATTGGTCAAATTTATATATCATCTATTATAGCCTCTACATTAGTATATGGTTTCTATATCATCCATATATTTGGTGTCTCACACATCACGTCAAAAGTATATTCTTTTGGTGAAAAAAAAAAAATTAAAAAGAAGAAATAAAACTCATACCAACGTTTGCGACAACTAATAGATTCAAATGCTTCTAGCAATTGCACAATAAAAGTGCATGAAGAGGACTCTAGGAATGGTCTCTTCCGTTTCTCCCATTTTTTATAATTTGCTTCTTGGAACACCATAATCTTTTTCTTTCTTTACATTCAAATTTTTAATCATTTTGTTTGAGTTCCCTTTTAGTAAATATTTTGTTGTATAAACCTTTTCTTATATTAAGTAAAATACTTCGACAAAATATATTTCATTATGTTGATTTGATTTCTTTATTTGTTTTGTTGGGCTCTTAGAAAGCTCTTGAAGCAAAAGCTACTCTTTGCAATCGCGGTTTCAATAATTCCATTTGATTTTCTTTTAGAGATTAGTTGTTATGAAATAATGATGGTGCTTTTCAAATGAGATTGTGGTTGAAATGCAAGATGACATAATGATGAACATGATAAAAACACATGTTGTCACTACTTTTAAATATTTGAGACTTGAAAGAAGGAAATCTAGGCATATAGCCTCTTTTTTTTTTTCAAGGGATTAAAAGGTGTAGTTACTACAAAAATGTTAAGGAAATTTCTTAAATAGTTTTTTCTTCACTTTTTTTTTTTAAAATCCTTTTTACTCTTAAATTTGAGATTGAAAAATTATGTGGCAATTTATTTGATAGATTGTTGTGTCTTTTTTTTTTTTTGCCACATAAGGTATTATTTATTTATGCATAATGTCGAGCTTGATTTTTCGGTTTTCTTTTATTTAAAATTGATTTATCATTTTCCAATTAATACTAAATCTTAATCAATTTAATATTAATCATTGACTAAAGAAATTGGAAAATTGGGAAATTTCAGTTTTTTATTGAAAATAAGTTTTGAAGTCGCCATTTGATCGGAGTTAGGAAAAAGAAAAGAAACCATAATCAATTGGGTGGATTGATTACGATTTGGCTACCGGTCTTTAATTTCAATTTGAATGAAAAACTATAGGGTTCCGAGTTCGAGTGCTAACTTATTGAATGCTAACAAGTCTCATTATTTATTTATCGAAATTAGGATTATTTTTTAATTATAATATTTTAAAAAAAATACATAAATAAAAGTTAAAAAGAAAAAAAGAAGCTAAGTTTCTATAAATTTTATCGTCGCCCTAAAAGTGCCTACATACCCACTAACCGGGATCAGACAATTGCAGTTCTTTTTGAAAACCTTTAATATGTTGATTGATTTTAATTTCGAAAACTAACCAAGTTTACGTTGTTAATCAATTTAATTTATTCAAAAAAAAATTTCTAAAAGGGGTCCTAATTGTTTAACTCTTTTATTTTAAAAAAATCCTCTAAAATTCCTTTTTTTTTTCAAAAAAGGGTTTTTTATTAATTTTTATTTTTTAAAAAATAATTTCCTAACTGAGAAATTCTAAAAAAAAAAAAAAACTTAATACTAAAAAATACTTAAGCTTATGCACATATAGATATATATACATCTATTTATATACTATACTATAAACATAATTAAATAACTAATGAAATAATAAAATATATAAATAAATAAATAATCTAAACTGGAAAAAAAAATCTAACCTGAATTTGGTCTTCCAACGTGCGATGAAGGACATTGGTGTTAAGTAGCTGTTTGGATTTATTGGCGACCAACAGTAGATTATAATCAATGTTGTGGGGTTGTTGGTGTCAACTATTGCCGCGGTGGGCTGATCGACGAGCATCTTTGGCGAGTAGTAGCTGAGTGTGGAGTGGACGGCATGTTGCTGTGTCATGTGCTTTGCTTGGGAGTGCAACAGGGGATGCGCGTATGGAGTGCAGCTGCAGCGCTTTTGTCAGCAAGTGGAGTTTTGATGTTGCATTGTGTGCGTGATTAGTGTGCTAAACAGAACGTGATCTAAGTGTGTACAGGTTGGTAGAGGAGCATGTGGCTGAAGCTAGGAGTAATTTTGCTGTTGCAGTTGGTGAATTGGCTATTATGCGATCAGAGAGGATGGGATTCGGTCGTAGATAGTGAGCAGCATGGACAGTGATATCGGCAGTAACCTTAACTGCTGTGTTGGTTGTGCAGCAAAGTGGCTGCTGTTGTTGCACATGGGCTATTGTTGGACAGTAGTGAATGAGGATAGAGCAGAAGTTGTTCACTGGATCTGTTAAGATGTAACGTGGTGTTGGATTTATAAAGTTCGAAACGAATCGTACCGAATCCATTATATTGATTTTAATTTGATTTAATAAAAATTAAATTAGATCCAAATCATTTATATTAATTCAAATCCAATTTAATAAAAATTAAACTAAATTCAAACTATTTGTCTGTAAAATAATCTACTTCCTAAAAAAAATCTAAAAAATCTTTTTAATATTTTTATTTTTCTCATTTTTTTGGTATTTTCATCATTTTTCAATTTTCATTATTATTATTTTTTTTTTTGAATTAGGACCCCTTTTTGAAAAAAAATAAAAAATTAGTTGTCTACACATAATATATGACCTTAATCATTAAAATTGTTATAGTGTAATAGCATCACTATTAACTTCTCATTAAGATGGACCAAGATCCAAATCCCTCTTCTCCCATAGTTGGCTAAAAAAATATATAACCTTGTTAAGATGGAAAAAGCACTTTAATGGTGATCTAGATCCATCACCTCAATAAATAATGTCTAATTTATTTGTTTTTGAATCACATTATCAAATAATATTATTTCATTTTATTCTATAGAATTTAAAGTGGGATGATGTATATAACCTCTATATCTATGTTTCAATTGATTAAGAATTGATTTGAATTTTTACTAATGTGTTTTCGTGAGAACTTTGTAATCGGAAATAATACGATCGATGTCGTCATGAGCAAATTGCAAAGCCCATCAAAGAATTAAATCAAGTGCTTAATTCAAGCCTTTACTGTTTAATTTTCAATATCTTAATGTTACATTTTATCATATTTTAAAAAGCAATTTTTACTCTATTAGTTTTATCACTTTTTTTTTTCCTTTATGGTATATAAGTAACGTGTTTTTACTGAATAGATCTATCCATTTTGCATTTTTATATATCCAATGTGATGGTAAATTTTCATTCTCATATTAAGTGTTCTTCTCATAAGAAATTTATAGACCTCTCAGGCTTGACTTGATTTGACGTGTCTCATATCCTAAGGCTCACACCTGTGAACCTAAGCCCCACACCTGTGAACCTAAGCCCAGCAAGCTTTACAACGGTAAGAATGCACAAAATAAAGATGCAATAGTTATGTCCTAAATAACTGAGACACATTGGGCATAATAACTCCACTTTTCTATACTTGCGGGAAAAGATCTTTCCCGCTAACTAATCTTCAACTGTCGACCCCACTCTACTATAAATATCAAGTCACTACCATACAATAAAGCTCTCTATACTTTGCATACTAAGCCTGCATATTATCCTAGAGCATTTTATACTCTCAAGAGCTCACTGCTTACTTAAGTATCAGAGTGACCACATTGGATAAACATCCGTCATCCTTTCATTATGTATTTTTTTGTAGGCCCATTATGTGTGGAATCTAAATGACTACCGGTAAGAACTTTGAGACGACATGTGGTGCCATCTATGGAAAGATTGAGCTCCTATACCCAAAACCTTAAACACACTAAACACATACCCCACGAGCAATCCTTTTGACATCATGTCTCAACGTGACGAGTAAGAAAATCAATAGTTGGTAAATAACCAACTTGGGGGGCAATCAACCCCTTCCAAGGCTTATGCTGAAGGAGCGCAAGGAACACTTGGTTGAAGAGTATGCTATACAGAATAAGGTGCTCCGCGCTAGCCTAGACGAAATAAAGCGGCATAGTACGCAAACTCACCATCCCAAAGCTTTAGATGCCTACACTAGGTGAAACAACATCTAGCAGTAGCAGTAGAATAGCAGGGATCAACAACCTGATTCACCATTACATTAGCAGCCAATAAGGTCTGCGGTTACCCACGATTGAGTTCTAGCTGGCAACGAGCAAGAAGTCAATTCATAGGGAGTGCAAGCTCATTCTGCTGATGTTTTTCCTCACTCCCTAAGATCCAGCGATTGCTAGCTTCAGAGTAGTTGTAAGCCGCTTTTTAGCCAGCACCTGCACGGCGTCTATAGGGATTGAGCAACCACAGCTCAGTAAATTAGGGTGGAGGACTTAAAATTATACCATAAACATAACAAGGGTATTAACCAACTTATTAGGGAAATTGCGCCCGCTCTAATCCGGGTTGAGGTTTTTCCGTTAATGCAATAGCTCACGACCAAATCCAAGCTTGTGCAATGAAGACATTGCTTCTCCCGCAACTACCTTCGAACCATTGACTTCACCCTCGCTACAACCTCCTCTCCTGTCACTTAGTTCGACTAAGGATGAAGAAGGGACCATTATGTAATCCTGAGTTATTCCTTTCGAAGGGGTCGGTATTTGGTCAGAGAATTCTAGGTATCCCCTAATAAGTTGCCATGCAGGTTTCATTATGATTACAGGTCGTATATTTGATTAGGTCCAGTTTAGGGTGATCAATCGTTTCATACAAATCATACAATACAGGCCAGAACAACAAACAAAATCATAGCATCATTCATAATCAAGCACATGCACACAACCAATTATCTAACGAGCACAACCAAGCATAATCTCAAGCCTCCAAAATACAACATCGTATTAATCCCAACTTACCTAGACTCCTCTCTCGCTCACTCGAGGTCCAACTCGCTCAGGCCATCGCCAATCATCCCTATAATACAAACGTGGTTTCAGTTTTTTATATAACTATTATAGGTTGGTTTTATCCTATAATGCTTATTGTTGTGTTTTGTTTAAGGTTTAATATATCCAATTATTTAGGTTCTCAAATCTTTTATAATTATTCTAGGTTTGGGGTTAGGTTCGGGTTCTGTTTCCGCGACGATTTCTAAATTAGGTTCTAGTTCGATTTCTAAGTACTATTTTATACTTGAACCCTAGAAATTCGTGTCAACTCATAATGTGAAATTAATCACATTACTTCCAAATATCCTAAATATCATCATTACCTCCAATCAGTATTTTATTCCATCCGATACACTTAAATCCTTATTAGTATATTGAATTTACTCCTGATGTGAGAAATTTTTACAATTTTCAGATAATTACATAAATTTGAGTTTTCTATCAGATTTATTATATATCCCTACTATTTATATAATATGAATTTTTATCCTAATATTTTCTATTTATTATATTTTCAATAATTGCATATTATGTACTATCACTTATTATGTACATAATATATACCTAATATTTTTATCATTTTAATTACCATCTCCCAACATTAATTATCATTTCAAAATGTCTAAATTTACCCTAAATCAAATTTTACACCTAATTACCCTAATTTACAAAATTAACTTAAAATTTACTATTTTTCCCTATTACTTATTTACTGCATAATTAACCTAATAATTACATATAACACCTTAAATGGTACAAGTATCATATTTTATCATATTTCAATATCTTAAAACATATAATTATTCACTAAATCAATAATTAACTATTTAACTACATAATTAACCCTAAATTACCCATTTTATGCCTCATTTTAAGGCCTAAAAATTTAGAAAATTAATTTTTGAAAACAAGATTCATAGCATTGTTCTATATCATCTAAGTAGTTTACACAAAAATTTTGGGCTCAAAACTATACTCCTAAGGTCATTTATTTTTAAACCGAAACATGCTCGGTTTTGCATAATTTCTTAAGGACCATATATCACAAGACATATTTTCATCAAAATAATATTTTTCCTAAAAAATACATACAAAAATATTCCAAAATAGCAAAATTCATAATTTTCTAAGAATATTTACTATTTTTACAAAATTACACAAAATCAGGCTAGAAATCGAACTCACCGATTTGGGTGGCTCAGGCCACCGTCGGTGGCCATGAGTGTGTCAACCCACCTGGGCGCTGCCACCACCGTGTGGTGGTGGTAATGGCCGTCTACTCCCAGCTGTTCGTCAGGTCTGGGTTCTCTTTACAAGCCCCAACTACAAAAAAATTTTTTCCCTGAATTTTTTTCTTCTAATTTCAATGCTCCTAATTTTTCTCTGATTTCTAACTGTCCAAATGAGATCTGTTATTTTTTTCCCTATTTATAGAGATTTGTGGTAATTAATATGCATTAAATTGGATAAGACATTACCCAAATCTCTTAATTTTTAGCTTTTGTGTTACTTTAATTTAATTGGCTAATTTTTTTTCTTATTTTCCCTAGTTGCCATAACCCAATTATGGATCATTCCTTATTTTTTTTATTTTTCTTTTTTTCCTTAATTAATTATGATTTTTTTAATTATTTAGTATTATTTTAACACATTACGCGTATTTCTACATACATGTAAATTCATATATAGTACAAATAAATATTCCTAAATATTATTTAGGTTATTTTATGATTTTTAGTATACATATAATTTATCCCTAGTGATTCGTTAATTATCAGAATGCATTTTACGTATTTTCGATAAATAACGAGTTATATACTTAAAATTTGAAATTTTTATATTCTTTTATTTTATTACTTATTTTCTTAAATTCAAACTTATGGGATCATTTTATTAATATTTCTAGCTTTATTTATAATTTAGGCTCGATAGGATCTTTTAGCCGATTGAAACTCTAAGTGACTGGTTGTAGGGCTTACAAGAACCCTAGTCAGCAGAACTTTGTTAAATACTATCAATTCCATGATGACCATGGACACACCATAGAAGAGTGTTTCCATCTGATGAACGTTGTCCAATATGTCATTTGGTGCAGTTTCTTCAACGAGTATGTGGCTTATTGGAGGAACGACGACTGTTCCGACGATAATAGAGATAAGGCACCTTGGAGGTGACAGAACGAGGATGCCTATGCAGAGCAGAATAATGACTGTCGCAATGATCACGTCCCCAATGGTGTCATTAACGTGATCATGGGGGGCTGTACACTGGTAGCTGGCTGAGTACTTGCAGCTCGGTTAATGCCCCATCAGAGGTATTGGTCATAAGAGAGAAGAGACAGGAGAAGAGAAAGAAGTTAGACATTTCAGTCTCCTTCTTTAATGAAGACCTTGAAGGGGTTGTCATACCCCATCAAGACACCTTGGTGATAAGGGTAAAGATCTCAAAATTTGAGGTCCTGAAAATTATGGTGGACACTGGTAGCTCTACCGATATATTCTTCCTCCGTATATACAAGAGGATGAGAAAGAAGCTGCTAATAAAAATGAAGCTACTAATAAAAATGAAGCTATACCACCATAACCTGATTGGCTTCAATGGAAGTACAATCCAAGCCAAGGGTATCATTACGTTGGATATGGAACTCGACGATGATGACCATGTAGTATAATGACTTATAGAGTTCGTTGTAATCGATTGCCCCTCCCCCTACAACGCACTCTTAGGAATACTAAGCCTCAATGCGTTTGGGACGATCACATTCTCCCTTCATTTGAAGGCCAAAACCCCAACAAGGGTGGGAGTATGCAGTTGCGATCAAAAGCTCTTATGAAAGCTCTACGTTAGGGTGGCCAAAGGAGATAATGTCTTTGCCCTAGAAACAGGCCTATAAGAGAGGCCTACTAAGAGGGGTGAGCTTAGAGAAAAAACAAAACATGTCTAGATTGGAACTTCACTCGAGCAAACCACAAAAGTCAGATTGAGACTCTAGCAGAAGTGAAGGACGGAATCATCGCCCTCTTACAAGCAAATTCAAATAGGTTTGCTTAGTCGGCATCGAATATGCCTTGAATTTCCTCTTACCTGGCAACCCACAGCCTCAACATCGACACTATAGCGCAACCTATTAAACAGAAAAAGAGGCATTTTATTCCAAAACGGCAAGCTGCATTCGAGGAGGAAGTACAGAAGCTGCTTAAAACCGGCTTCATGAGAGAGCAAAAGTATCCGATGTGGCTGGCAAACATGGTACTGGTTAAGAAGAAGAATGTGAAGTGACGCATGTATGTCGATTATACCAACCTTAACAAAGCCTACCCTAAAGATTGTTTCCCCTTCCCTAAGATCGACTAACTCATCGATTCTACATTAGGACACACTCTGCTGAGCTTTATGGACACCTTCTTGGGGTACAACCAGATTAAAATAGACTCGAAGGACGAAGTCCATACCTCCTTTCATCATTGACTATAGCACATATTGTTACACTATGATGCCATTTAGACTAAAAATGTCGGGGTTACGTACCAGCGAATGGTGATGAAGTTTTTCAAGCCCTAGATCGGGAGTAATATGGAGGTGTACATCAATGACATGATCATTAAGAGCCAGAAGCCAATCGATCAAGTCAGGGATCTCCAGGAAGCCTTTAATCGAATGCATACGCACGACATGAAGATGAAACCCCAGAAGTGCGTCTTCGGCATTGACTTTGGCAAGTTCCTTAGATTTCTGGTCACATAGAGTAGTATTGAGTCCAACCCCCAGAAGATCACAGCCATTAGGAGAATGAAGCCTCTAACCTCAGTCCAAGACGTACAGAAGCTGATGCATAATCCATGCAGTAGTCTCAGACGCCAATGGGATTCGAATGGGAACAAGGAATGGGAAGTGAGAATGGGGTTTTGATTGCGAATGTATATGGATATCACACACTAAAGCATAAATACAATCAGAGGTTGATCTCGAAATAGAGTTCGATAAAACTTACGAATACTAAATATTACTTGGGTTTCAAATGAGAGGTTAGAAGTGACTTACTAATTTGCTCAAATGAAGGGAGACTATTTTAGAGTTTCCAAAAATAAGAAACCGATTAAGACATTTTTAGGAATTTTTCTTAAATAAATCAAAACTGAGTAAAACATAAACTCAATTATTTTTTTGAATTAAAACAAAACCAATTCGCTAAAGTTTTATAAAAAAGAACTACATACGTTTAATCCCGAATAGCGGGTATGTAGGCACCTACGGAGCAACGATAAAAATGAAGAGAACTAAATTTTCCCCTTTTTAGCTTAGATTCTTTCATTTTTCCAATTATAATAGTTAAATCGAGTTTTATCTTATAAAATAAAAAGTGTTATTTTTTAAGATTAAAGTTAATTTTGGAAAATCAATAATACTCGCAAGGGTTTAAAAGTCCTAACCCTGAGATCCAACTTCTGTGGTTTTCAAAAAAGCTGTTTTATAACTTAGTTTTTTAAATCAATAGACCAGTAGTCAATTATAACTAATCCACCCAGTTGGTTATAACTTAACCCCTGTTCCTAACTCCAATCAAGTGATAACTCCAAATCTTTTTAAGTTGAAAAACAGTTTTCTTTAAACTCTAATCGAAGGCTAATATTAAACGGGTAAAGGTTTGATACTTGTTGGCTTAGAGAAAACCTGATATTATAAAAGAACCGGGAGACTGATAAATCAGGCTCGACAACGTAAACTGATCTTAGGATGATTGGACCAATGAACTTCCTAATATCTTGTAGGGGTACAGGACTACCTACCGTACTTTTACGGGCGAAACTCTTTCTGCCTTGCTTTTGGGTTGGAAGTAGTTCTCCCCATCGAACTTGAGCTCCCTAATATCCGGACTCGAAGTTTCGACACTACCCTTAACGATTCACTGCTACAAGTGAGTGTCGACACCATCAAGGAAGTTAGAGACCTTGCTGCCGCTAGGGTAACCGCATACCAACATCAGACAACTCGGTATTACGATCAAAAGGTTAGATACAAGGAGTTTAAGGTCGGTGACTTAGTGTGTCGAAAACTAAAAGCCATAGGGTTATGCAAAGGGCAAGGCAAGTTGGCCCCTAATTGGGAAGACCCAGTCAAAGTTAGGGAGATATTGGATAATGGAGCATACGAGCTGGAAAGATTGGATGGTGAGTTCATCTTGCATACGTGGAAAGTCGATAATCTTCGTCTTTATTTTGATTAGAATTCCATTATGCACAATTTTTCTTTCCATTGTGACAAAATAAAAGTTATTTTACAATTGATTGTCTATTACTCTCTCCCGCTCCCTTTCTTTTTGCTACCATTCGAACCTTTGAAGAGACATATGGATATTCAACTGGGTCGGTCGGAACGCCATCAACTTGAACCCGCTAGGGTAACTTCAGCAAAGGGAAACACCCATTCCACAGTGTAACTCCCCCATACCGGGTAAGTTGGAACGCCACCAACCTAACCCCCTTAAGATAACTTTGGTAAGGGGAAACACCCTTTGTATAGAGGAGGTTTACCATATCGAGCAAGTTAGAAAACTGCCCACTTGACCCCTCCAAGGTAATCTCGACAAAGGGAAATATCCCTTATATAAAGCAACTCTTGCACAATGGACAGGTCGGAACACTGCCAACTTGATCTCCATTAAGGTAACCTCGGCGAAGGAAACATTTTTTGCACAGAGGAACTCCCGCAATAGTTAACCTCGACAAGGGTCAACTTCCCTTGCGTAGAGGAATTCTTTAGCAAATATATTTAAAGAGGAACACAGAACCAAAAAAGATGTTTAAAAAACATTTATCTATTCATTCATATATTATTTAATTACAGAGTAAAGGCCAGCATCCCAACCCCACTTACACTAATTTAAAAAAAGAAGAAGAGAAATCTGCTATCTTCTAGGATCAGCTAACTTTGGTAATTCAAAAAAATCTAAAGCATATATCTACTCGAAGCGCTGGTCCGTTGATGCTTTAGGTGACAAGCCCTAACTTGGAGGTGGGCCTGAGGAATGCTAACCAGGAATAGCAGGAAGGTCGCCTATGAATGGATTATCTTCGAGAACAACTTCGAGGGCGGCCTCTTGCTAGGCTGTTGGGGTAGAAGTAGATGTAGAAGCGCTCTGCCTAGCCCCTCCTCAACAGTAGAGGGAGCACCCGCAATCTTGATAACCGTTCAGGTGGCCTCCTCCCTGCGCGCTAGGGCTTCCCTATTCTCAATGAAGGTTGGGGAATCTAAGAAGTCGAGGAAGCTAAGATCAAGGTCCGAATAATAGGAGAGAACCTCCTTCCTTGTGTAGCATGCAAAGTCGGTGGTTAGGTCATCTAGCTTATCCAACCATTCGTCGGTTTTCTAATAGTCCACGACCGCTTTTTTAGCAACAGCATCACTGAGAACCTCATAGCTCTCCATCTTGGAGATGATCTTCTCCATCTCCAAAACGTTCCTTGCAGCTCTTGAACCTACTACTCCTACCTAACCTTCAACCTACCTAGCTCTAGCGAAGTGGCTCTAATACCTTCGCACTTGAACAATTTCATCACCAGTTCAGTTTGAAGCCTAGCTACCGATTGCCTCAGTTTGACATTCTCCTTCTTAAGTCAAGCCTTAGCTTCGTCCTCTTCATCTAACTTTCGAGAGAGGCGAGCCTTCAGGTCCTTTACCTTTTCAGCTACCTTCTCAACCCTATCCTCTCCTGCTTTGACTTCTTGAGCCTCGCCTTAAGTTTCACCACCTACACAATAGAGCGGTGCAGGTACATGTTAGCTTTAGCGAATTTTTTTAAGTACCTCTTACTAGAAGTCTCAACCTCCAGCAGGTACTTCTCATGCCAACGCAATACCTCCCAAAAGCCCTTTACCTCTTTCTCAGCGGCATTGGACTTGTTTAGTTGAAGTAGCACTTGACTATGGTATTGTAAATTGAAAATGAAGCCTACCATTAATAAAATGATGCTTAAAAGCATAAAGCACAACAATCTAAGAGTAGCGAAAACTTACCTACTGCATTAACGTGCTCAAGTGGCTCGTTATTTGTATGGGGTCGTCCCCACCTTCATGAGAGAACCCCTCGAAGATAACCCAACCGTCGAAGGTGTAAGACTCCATTAAAGCCTAGTAATTGAGTATCCCGTTCCATAGTGTCAAATCGTTGGCATGAACCTCCCATTTTGGCTTGAGGAGCTTCCTCCAAACCTTCTTCATTTCTAACTCAGTATCTCCCCTCAATAGCTTATCGTCTAAGGAAGTGTATAACACTTCCAGGAATGAGTCTAGCCTTATCCCCATCGGCCTAAAATTGTTGAAGACTTAAAAAAATGTATCCCCCATGTCATTTACGCTTTAATAAGGATAGGCTGTTTGTTACGCCCCAAAGTCGCAGAGTCACAACAGTCTCGCCGTATAAATCATTCTATGATAGTAACTGGCCTCACAGTACTTACCATAGACATGATCTATACAAGGTGTCGACGACTCCTCGCTTTGAAGTAAACAGTCCGATTAACAATTAAACTACAATTATGATATTTAGTACAAATTTCTAATAAACATGTATAATTATATATAAGTTCGCAGAGCTTCCCAGGAAGTTTTACATAAACACAACGGTTCACTAGATTACATAATAACTATCAGTCTTTCATCCTTAACTACAAGGTCACTCTAGTTACACATTATACTAAATAACTTGATCCTCACACCCCTGGCTTCAAAAGGACTAACCTCTGGGTAATTGTAGGGTGGCATAGTACTTGAAGTGTTTCGAAATCAGAACCTGTAAAAGGATCTATAGGGGTATGAGCAAATACAGCTCAGCAAGTTGAATTGGAGACTCATGAATGCATACAAACACAAACAGGGTTATCAAGCAATTATTTTCATGCAATGCAATAATCAAGTGTCATCGCATAACGTAGTCCGGTTGGTTGTGAAATCAGAGAAATTTCACCCGTTCCAATCCGGATTGAGGAGTTTCCATGTTATGCAGCAGCTCACAAACAAACCCAAGCTTGTGCAATGGAGACCTCGTTCCTCCCGCGACTACCTTCGAACCATTGACTTCACCCTTGCCGCGACCTCCTCTCCTGTCACTTAGTTCGACTAAGGATGAAAAAGGGACCATTCTGTAATCCTACGCTATCCCTTTCGAAGGGGTCGGTATTTGGTTGGAGAATCCTATGATCCCCTAACGGGTTGCAATGCATGACGTTTTTGGTTATTAGGGTCGAATAAGATTAAATTTCATTTAGGGTTTCCATACAATTTCACACCAATTCAATCAATCACAAAATCACTCACATTACAAATTCAGATACATCAAACACATGCGTAAACTACTTACAATCACAACCATATACAAGCTTAAGTCTCCGAGTACCATAAAACTAGTACTCTATTACAATAAGTAATAACCCAACTTACTTGGAATTACTCGATCACTCGATCCCTTAATCGCAAGCTGATTTTTTTCTGGGTGTCCTATAATACAAATAGGTCTTTTTAGTACTTATACTTTATGGATTCATATTCTAAGTTATATTTTAACTCATTTTTTTCGTGTATACCTATTACGTACTAATGATTCGTTGCATTCTATTTCGGGATTCGGATCCTAAATTAGATTTTAATTTTGATTTCTAAGCCTTAAATACACTCGAATCCTAATGTGACATTAATCACCTTAAGCTCGAGTATTCAAATATCCTATTGTGTCTTAATTCAGTATTCTAAACTATTTGGTACACGCTAACTCTAATTGAGGTATCGAATTTATTCCCGATATAAGAAAATCTTACATTTTGAGATATTTACTTAAAATTAAATGTTATTTCAGATTTATTATTATTTTTTATTTCTATTATAATATTATCTAAATAACCCTAATTTTTTTAGATTTATAAATTTTCAATTTCATATATTACTAATTTCTTACATTAACTACCTAATTTTCTAAATTAACCATACTTAATACTCCAAAGGCTAGGTTAGGTTTCCACATCAGAGATTAGCATCCCTAAACATCTAATTACTATTTAAATCAGTAATTAGTATCTTAATCACCTAATTAACCCAAAATCACTCAATTTTTCCATCATTTTAGGGCTAAAAATTAACTTAAAAATTTATAAAATTAATTTTAAAAAAATGGCTTTATAGTACTATTCTATATCACATGAGCATCCTACAGAAAAAAAATTGAGCTCCAAACTACACTCCTAAGCCTATTTATTTTCCGTTCTAATCATGTTAGGTTTTGAACAATTTGTTAAGAACCCTATATTTTCAGATGTAATTAAACTAAATCACTATTTTTCCCTAACTCTACATATAATAAAACCTTAGAATAACAAGTTTCATAATTTTCTGGGCAAAATAACTATTTTTACGAAATTATACAAAATCAGGGTAATTAAGAGACTCACTCGGTTCGAAGCTTTCTGGCAGTCCAAACCCCGTCCAAACTTATCATCCGGCCTAGACGGTGGCTCTAGAGTGGGGTAGTGGTGGTGGCTCGATCCCAAGTGGTGGTGAGGTATGGGTTTTGCTCACTAACCGAATCTGTACAGTTTCCTTTTCTTTTCTTTTTTTTTGAATTTTCTCTCGAATTTTTTAGTTTTCCTATTTTTCTCTAATGCTTAAATGTCCAAATGAGTTCTGGAAGTTTTTGTCCTATTTATAGACAATATGCATTAATTTGACATGACTTTGCCCCATTTCCTTGATTTTTGGTTTTTGTGTTGCCTAATTCTAATTGGTTAATTTTTATTTTGTAGATCCTGACCTGCCATGACCTGATTTGGATCATTCTATCCTCTTCTAATTTTTTTCTGATTTTTCCATAATTAATTTATAATTTTGTTTAATTATTTACTTAGTTTTTTGTCAATTTAGGAAATTTCGCGTATTTTTATCTACACGTAAATACATGTGGGATATATGTGGGGTACATGTGAACATTCCTAATTATTATTTTGGTCATTCTAAAATTTTTAGTATACATATAATTTATCTTTAGTAATTTATTAGTTATCTGATTATACTTTTCGCATTTTCGGTAATTAGCAATTATTATGCTTAAAATTTAAAAATTTTACAGTCTCTTATTTTATTACTTATTTTTTTAAATTCAAGTTTACTGGATCATTTTTACTAATATTTCTCTCAATAGTTTGTAATTTGGGTTTGATTGGATCCTTTAACTGATTGCCCTAAACTTTGTGTTCTAAGTCTAATCCTACGATCACTTAGCTTAGCTTTAGGGCTTACACTGTCGGCCACTCATTCCACTTCCCTTTGCTTAATGGGGCCTTTGCTAGGGGCTTTTGCTTCTTCACTTTAGGACCTGGCTCCTCGAACATCTCGGGAGCTTTATGCTTTTGGCCTGTAGCTTGAGGAATGGTGGCCCTTTCCACAATCTCTTATTCCCTTACCCTCGAAGAGGAAAGCACTTATACATTGGTACCTTCCATTTTGGTACCTTTATCGCCCACGATGATGGCTTCAGTTAAAGGTACGAAGGTAAGAGTAGCTAGAGCCATACCCAAAGGCTTTGCATCTATGGGCTCGTCCTGGATGTTGATGGGAACCCCTTGGGGAACAAACTTCGGTTGTGCCCTACTGGTCTCCCCGGGCCTTGGCCTCGGCTTTATGATCTTGCCCCTCGATGGATTTGCCCTTATTCTCACTTGGTGCTTGCTCATCAGGTCATCTACAGATGGACGAGGTATCCCTAAAGCCAAAATTTTACTTGCAATAAATTCGATCGAAATTTAGAATAGGAAAACAAGAACAAACCAAAAGAAATTACTACTACCGTTCCCAAAACACTATTGTAACCAGCACGACTAAGGAGGTCCTCCCATCCTATAGGTGTCGGATGAAGCACCTCGATACTAGCACAATAGACGTATGCGCATAAGAACGAACTTATACCTTTAGCCTAGTTCTCCACCACAACTTTCTTTATGCTGGGGAAGAGCTCAGAGATTGGGCGTTGGAAATATGTCTCCATGGTCTTCACAGTGTTGATCTCTTAGCCATCTTTCAGTGCCATAAAGGCCAAGATCTCCTGGATGGCCTTAGTATCACTAGGTTTAAGCTTCTTCTTACCTCCGGTATAGACTACACTGATCTACCAGGTATAGAAGTCTACCTCTTTAGGCAGTTCAGCTACCACATACTCATCCTATTAGCCTTTGATCAAATCTATAAAGCCATAGAACAGCTTCTTCCATAGGCGCGGCTGGAGGTAAGGCCAACCACCAATGCTCTTCCATATGTAGAAGTGATAGAAGGGCTTGGTAGTAACCCTTATCACCAAGTATTTGCAGAGTGCCTGAAAAGCCTTTAGTACCCTCCATCCATTGAAAGGGACCTGTGACGGATTACAGTGGTAGTAGTTGAAGAACTCCTTTTCAAAGTGACTTAGAGTTAGGCGTTGCCTAAACTCCAGGCACTTCTCAAAGACTGCCAAGCGCTTCCTTGACAATAGGGTCACCTGTTCGTCTCTACTCAACAACTTAATCTGCCACCCAAGGATTGCCTTTACAAGAAAATTGTTGATGATCAAACTGGAGGCAGATTGCCTACTTTTACTCATACAACCGTTAGGCCCCTTACCCATATCAGGAGCATAGAACAAATCCTTCGTGGGGGGCAAGGGAGTTCGCATATATATCCTTGGGGATGGTGTTGATAATTCTGCCCATGTCTAGTAACTCTACGACCATCCTGTAGGTTGGTCGAGTTGTGCAAGTGACGAGACCTCGCTCTCCCATGCTTAAGGGAGATTACTCCTTTTAGACTCTGAACTAGAGAGATTCGGTGACAAAGAGGAACCGGTTTCACCATTGTTGGTTGACATGGTTGTAGTACTCAAAAAAGGAAGACAAGCATTGAGAAAGTTTGAATGGTTTTGAAGAAAATTTTTGAGTTTGATAATGGTTGAACAAAAAAGATTGTAGAAAAGTGGTCTCTCTTTACGATCCTCCATTTATAGGCAAATCGCCTAGAAAGCTGTATAAGCAGTTATAGGGATTCATATAAGCATGAATCCTTAAGAATGCTATGTAATAAACACGTAGAAAGCATTTTGATCGAACAGTTACCTTTAAAAGGCAAAAGGCATGTAGTTGCATACTAGCTACTACAGCACAACATGTATCATGTCACATTTAATACATAGAATATATGTCATGCCCCAAAGCGGTAGAGCGTAACAGCCCCGTCGTGTAAACCATTCTAAGATAAAAGTTGGTCTTACAACCGTTATCCTAGACCTGATCTATATAAGGCGTCCACAACTAACCCGCTTTGAAGTAAACAGTTTATAATTTAAATAAATCATTTACCTAAGAAAGTGAGAAAATATATATACACTGAAATTCAGTTATTACAATTAACGTTTACAATATTTCACCATAATATATTTCTTAGTTATTACATTATTCAGAAATGAAAAATTCCAAAATAAAAGCTTAGACCTTAAAAATATATGTTTGTTCTTCAAATGTTTTTCCTCACTCCTCAGGATCCAGCAGTTACTAGCTTTAGAGTAGTTGTATGCCTCTTCTTAACCAGTACCTGTAAGATATCTATAGGGATGTGAGCAACCACAGCTTGGTGAATTAGAATGGAGGACTTAAAACTATACTATAAACATAACAAGGCTGTCAATTAATTTATTAGGTGCAATGCATGTTTAAGCAAATGCCATTGCACGATGTTGTCCAGCCTGTCATGAGATTAGAGAAATTGTGCCCGCTCTAATCTGGGTTAAGGAGTTGCTATTAATGCAATAGCTCACGACCAAACTTAGGCTCGTGTAATGGAAACACTGCTTCTCCCGCAACTACCTTCGAACCATTGACTTCACTCTTGCAGCGACCTCCTCTCCTGTCACTTAGTTTAACTATGGATGAAGAAGGAACCATTATGCAATCCTACATTATCCCTTTCAAAGGGGTCGGTATTTGGCCAGAGAATCTCAGGTTTCTCTTAATGGGTTGTCATGTAGGTCCAATTATGATTGCAGGTCGTATATTTGATTAGGTCTAGTTTAGGGTGATCAATTATTTCATACAAATTATACAATATAAGCCAGAATAACAAATAGAATTGTAGCATCACTTATAATTAAGTACATGCACACAACTAACTATCTAACAAGCACAACCAAGCATAATCTCAAGCCTCCAAAATACAACAACGTATTAATCTTAACTTACCGGAACTCCTTGCTCACTCACTCGAGGTCCAACTCACTCAAGCCATCGCCGATCATCCCTATAACACAAACATGGTTTCAGTTTTTCATATAACTATTGTAAGTTGGTTTTATCTTATAACGCTTATTGTTATGTTTTGTTTAGGGTTTAATATATCCAATTATCTAGGTTCTCAAATCTTTTACAATTATTCTAGGTTTGGAGTTAGGTTCGAGTTCAGTTTCCGCATCAATTTTTAAATTAGGTTCTAGTTCGATTTCTAAGTACTGTTTTATACCCAAACCTTAGAAATTTGTTTCAATTCATAATGTGAAATTAATCATATTACTTCTATATATCCTAAATACTATCATTACCCCTAGTTAGTATTTTATTCCACCCGGTACACTTAAATCCTTATTAGTGTACCAGATTTACTTTTGATGTGAGAATTTTTTATATTTTTCATATAATTACATAAATTTAAGTTTTTTTATCAGATTTATTATATATCCCTATTATTTTTATAATATCAATTTTTATTCTAATATCTTCTATTTATTATATTTCTAATAATTATATATTATGTATTATTACTTATTATGTACATAATACACATCTAATATTTTTATTATTCTAATTATCATCTCCCAACATCAATTATCATTTCAAAATGTCTATATTCATCCTAAATCATATTTTACACCTAATTATCCTAATTTATAAAATTAACTTAAAATTTATTATTTTCCCTATTACTTATTTACTACATAATTAACCTAATAATTACATCTAACACCATAAATGCTATAAGTATCATACTTTATCAGATTTAAACATCCTAAAACATATAATTATTCACTAAATCAGTAATTAACTATTTAATTACTTAAGTAACAATAAATTACCCATTTTATGTCTCATTTTAAGGCTTAAAAATTATCTAAAAATTTAGAAAATTAATTTTTGAAAATGGGATTCATAGCATTGTTATATATCATTTAATTAGTCTATACAAAAATTTTGAGCTCAAAACTACACTCTTAAGGTCATTTATTTCTAAACCGAAATATACTCGATTCTGCATGATTTCTTAAGGATCATATATCACAGAACATATTTTCATCAAAATAATATTTCTACTAAAAACTAAATACAAAAATATTTTAAAATAACAAAATTCATAATTTTCTAAGAATATTTACTATTTTTACAAAATTACACAAAATCGGGCTGGAAATCAAACTCACCGATTTAGGTGGCTCCGGCCACCGTAGGTTGCCATGGGTGTGTTGGCCCACCTGGGCGCTGCCACCAACATGTGGTGGTGGTGGCCGTCTACTTCTAATTGTTCGTCGGGTCTAGGTTCTCCTTACAAGCTCCAACTGTACAGATTTTTACTAAATTTTTGTAAAACCCTAATTTTCTCTCAATTTCGCCCCTCTCTATTTTTCTAAACGTCCTAACATCCAAAATGAGCTTCTAAAAAATTTGGAGTATTTATAGAGTTTTAGGGAAATTATTGTGCATTAATTTGATTAGACAATTGCTTTATCTTCTTCTAATTTAACTTTTGTGTTATTCAAATTTAATTGGCTATTTTTTTCTTATTTTCCCTAGCTGTCATGACCCAATTCTGGATCATTCCTTATTTTTTATGATTTTTATTTATTTTTCCTTAATTAATTATAATTTTTATTTAATTATTTAGTATTATTTTAGCATATTTCACGTATTTTAAGTAATTATGTGTATTTCTACCTACATGTAAATTCATATATAGTAAAAATAAATATTCCTAAATATTATTTAGGTTATTTTATGATTTTTAGTATACATATAATTTATCTCTAGCGATTCATTAATTATCGGAATGCATTTTATGCATTTTCGTTAAATAACAAGTTATATACTTAAAATTTAAAATTTTTATATTCTTTTATTTTATTGCTTATTTTCTTAAATTTGAACTTACGGGATCATTTTTCCTAATATTTTTTACTTTACTTATAATTTAGGTTTGATCGGATCTTTTAGTCGATCGAAACCTTGAGTGACTGGTTGTGGGGCTTACAATATAAGCGAGTAAAAGTTATATTTTGAAAAAGTTCCTTTGATAAGAAGCTTTTTTAAGGCCCATCCGACTTCCACTTAGTCGGCATGATAAAGATATGACGCAGTTGTGTCTGCTTGGTCCTCGTTAAGCGCTATTCAGACATACCGGTTCATAGCCTTGAAACACTTGCCCAATACTTTACTTCGGAACTCTTGACCACTCCTGTTTAACTCACCTCAGATATTTTCAACTCGGGTGTTCATTGCCTCGGACACCTCCACCTTGGCCACTACACCAGCCCTATAATGCTAGGCTAGATCTCTTTGAGTCAGATTGGTTACGCTTGAGCAACTCATACATCTCTTCTTCTTGCCTTTGCCTCGACAACAACACTGTGAGAGGGAGTGAAAATGTTGACGTGACACTTTGGACATAGGCTTCTTAAGCCCAATCTGATCCAACGCGTTTCGTGGCCTAAGGCTTACCTTATGAACCTAAGCCCGAGGCTTGAATGGATCAAGCCCAATAAGCCCTACAATGACTAGAATATACAAAATAAGGATGGAATAGCTACGTCCTGGATAAGTGAGATACATCGGGCATAACAACTTTATTCTCTTACACTTATGAGAGAAGATCTCTCCCGTCAACTAATTTCCAACTATAAATATTAAGTCACCATCCTACGGTAAAACTCTCTATACTCTGCATACTAAATCTACATATTACCTTCGAGCATTCTATATTTTTAAGAACCCATTATTAACTTAAGTATCGTAGTGGTCACGCCAGAAATCTCCTAATATCCTTTCATTATGTACTATTTTGCAAGCCCATTACGTGCATAATCTAAACTAGTACAGGCAAAAACTTTGAGATGATAGTGTTGATTTCCTCTTTTAAAGTATGCATGTAGTTTTTTATTTTTTATAATGTATATAATATTATGGAATCAATGTGATCATCATTATTAAGTAATTATTCTTTCAATAAGTTTATCAAAATTTTAAAAGATCTAAATTAAAAATTTTCATCATTTCTATTCTATTTGTTTCTCTTAAAGTTAAAGGAAAAATAATGCATCAATATCCTTGCAACGCATTGCCTTAACTATTTAGATGGACATATGACGAAAGTATATAATGGATAAACTTCATAAATTATGTTATATGACCATATGTTTATATAATGCTTTCATTGCTTTTCTTTCTAAAATTTCATGTGCTTTTATTTTGTTTTATAGGTAATCTCATGTGAAATATTTAATTTACTCTATTATTTAATTTATAGTAAGTTCCTTGATGAAGCAAATAATTTATAATCAACATTATTATCTTATACTAAAGGAAAATATTTATGTAATTTTTGTATAGTCAATAATTTATTATTTTTAGGAACTTTTATGTTGATTTATTTCATATTTTTAATCATTGCTTTTGTGTGTAATTAACTGCAAAATTGTTTCACAATTAATATTTTATGGATTTAATATTCTTGAATATCCACTATTGAATATATTACAATTTCTCAATGAAACAAATAATTACTATTAATATTACTATCATATATTATTTTGAAAAATGTAAATATTTATACAATTTTTAATTTTGTATTATCAATATTTTTTAAGTGCATTTTGTATTGAATTGTTTTCACATTTTTAGTCATTACTCTTAGTATAATTAACTATAAAATTATTTTGCCATTAATATACATATTTAATATTATTAAATTTATACATGTATCATGATTATAAATATCCACTAATATTTTATAAATGGAAGCCTTTTCCTTTTGAATTTTTACTTTTCCGTCAAAATGATAGAATCGATTCAATTTTTTTATTTAATTATTTATTTAATGTTTATTAAATTTAAATGATTAATAATACAATAATTTAATGGTTTATATTTAAATTAAATTACGACAAAAAAGTATCATCAATACTGTAGAAATACAGTAGACGGAGCCGGCTATTTCGGACGGATCACGTACTTCCATTCCAATCCGGACGTACCAAACATATTTAGGGTTCAGCCTATTGATAAGAATAACTACGAAGCCACCTCCGCTAGCCGCAGGACAGCGTCTTCGTTTCCGGTATCGTCTCACTCACCAGCTTCTTCTTTTTCTCTTTCTGTCTCTGTTTTTTTTTCAGTTGGAAAATCTTGAATGCACGCAGAGTCTGTCGAATTGTGGTACTTGGTCGATTTCTCTTGTCATGAAACAAAAAGAACAAAGAAATAAGGTTGACGGAGAAAGCTTAAAGAAAAGCCCTAAATTTTAAGAAGATGAATTGGTCAGGGAGAGGCCAGGAAAGATTGAAAAAAAAAAAAACCTGAATTATGATCGAATAAATCAATGGTTTGTTTTAGATAAAATCTTTTATATGTATTATGCTACTTTGTATATGTGTTATGATTCTTCCTGAACTGAATGGAGAAGTAATGGAAGTTCCCACATTTTAAATATTAATGGAAATGAGGTTGCCTCCGCTTAGTGTGGTGTTGTGTTGATATTGTTCTTAAGGGTTTTTTTTATGGGTGAAAAGGTGTGACTATTGGCTCCATAGGGAGTTCTCGAGGTCCCTGTCATGGAAACTGGCTATAAGTTTGCTAGAAACAAGAATACGAGTCATATATCCTGAGGAATTAAGAAACAACACATTCTCAGTTTGAATAACCAGCTAATGTTTGTTATTGTTTCTACTGTCATAACAAATTTAGAAACTACTCATTTACAATTTACTCATGGCTTATTATTTTTTCTCCCAATTCCCGTTGCTATTGAGTATGCATATTAAGACATCGATTTTTTTTTTTGGGGGGGGGGGGGGGGTGGGTGGGTGGGTGTGGGTGGTGGGGAGGGGGGGATGGTGTGGTTTGCAGGCTTATTCAATTAGTAAGGCCAATTGGTACCTCATTAGCTTTTTGAATTGTAATGGTGTGAATAAGAATAATTCCACTCCTTATTCTAGTTTATGGTGTTGAAGGTAGGAAAATTTGAAATTGATTTAGATGGAGGGAAACGGAACTGGCATTGGAAAGTATTAGAGCATAATAAGAGAGAGGATTGAGAGTATGGTGAAGGCGATTCACGATTATTGCTATAGATATAAAGCATTTGTTCCATTCTCTTTGGCTGCTTAAATTGTTTAATGGCGATATATCTTCTTTAGGGTTGCAGTTCATTTGTATCAGGATAATTCATGGTATCTGGAAAGTCGAGAGAGCATTTTACTTGGTAGGGCTTAATTCATTCCGTAGGCATTTTATTATATTTGACAGGTTTTGAATCTTAAGTTATTCCTTTTAATTTATCAGAAACCTGGCATTTAGGATCCGGGAAATTCTGTCATATAGGCAATTTTGTCAATTTTTAATGGGTAATTAAAAGTTCTTACACTAGCTAAGATTAGGCTAGTTGAATTTGGTACTTTTATTTTCTTGGAAATATTCTGTTTCTAAAGGTTCATAGTGTATTTCTTAGGTTGATTTGATAAAATAACGCTGTGAAGGTAATTGAGGTGTCTGACTGCCTCTGCTATTGCTTCATTCATCTGGATGGCAGATTATTTTGTAATTAAACCACCGTCTTACTCTCTTGTTTGACAAAAAAAACCATTATGGATGTGTTGTTTATTGTACTGGATGTCAAAGACTATAATGCTAGCTGTTACCTGGATGAGAAATTATCATGTTTAAGAAAAATTTAATTAAACCATTGTCTTAAAAGTCACACTGCTTTTGCACTGTGAAACCCCTGCTGCCTCCACTGGTTCAAGTTGACAGCTGCACTTGGCTGTGCTACTGCAACATCTCCACTTCCACTAACTTCTTTGACCAGTGCCACTTGCTCCATTTTATGTATGCAGTTTGCCTATGTTGGTTTTGTATTTCACTTTGGGAGATTTGTCGATTATATTTCCTTTATGCTAAGTTAATTATCAATTTTCCATTCCATATTTAATCCATCAATTGTTCCCCTTTGCAACCCCCAAACCAAAAAAATAAAAACACCCATTGCATGTCCTGTCAATTAGGGTTTTAGATCAAAACGGTAGCCCTGGAAATAGTACATCTATGTAGCCATGTGATCATTTAGTTGACAGTTGAATTTTGTGTGTCAACCGTCAAGCATAGCAAGATGTCAAAACCATCGCCATGTTTTAATTGGTTCCAGCCATTTACAACATCCTACAATTCTGAGGATCTATAAGTATAGGATTATTCTCTGTGATCAGATAAGAGGAAAATACACAAATAATTCTATTTGATCTATTCCAGGGCTGCTCTTGAAGGCGGTTATTCTAGGACCTTCTACATGTCCTTAATCTCATTTCTTAACTATTGCCACCCCCCCCAAAAAAAAAAAATCTTATTTCTTAACTTTGCATTAGAATTGATGGAAGGCACGATTTTGCCCTTCAGTGGTCCACAGAGTTAAACAATTGCCTTACTTGATGCTTTTTGAATTTGTGCATGCAGCCTCTGCTTGGATCTTATGTTTTATCCTTGTAGAAAATTAGAACATCACTGCCTACACTGTTGAACTTCGATTGTAGAATTAAGAAATTGGTTGCTATGACCAGAACAACCTACACTGAAATTTACATGCCAAGTTTGAGTTACTGCCTTTGTATCCTGTTCTGCTTGAAAATGTATAGTATTTGTAAGATTTTGCAGCAAAGCTACTGCTTTCTTCCACTTTAATTATTCCATTGCTGTATGCAAAGTTAATGCAGTTTAGTTGAAGCTGATAGAATCTATGATGGACACCACTGTTTCAGTTGATAGTGAAAAGATGGATAAGTAAGTTTTTCTTTTCTTTTTTTTTTTTTTCTTTTTTGTGTGTGTTTATTCCAAGACTATAGAAGGATTTGTGTTCTTGATTCATTTAACAAACTTGAGCACCATATTATTAATTTCTATTGGTTGCTGCAGAGAGGCAACTCAATTGGCTGCAGTGTTAAAAGAAATGAAGGAGGGGCTAGATAAAGTAAAGGCCAAAGTGCAAGACTTAACTGCAAAAGTGAGTTCACTTTGTTGACAACTTTCTTGCAAATGTATTTTTCGCATTCCTCTCTCGATTAAATCATGGAATGGTTTTGTTGTTCAATTTCTTTGTCTTCTCACAAGTGATCATGATATTTGATCAGGTGAAAGCAAATCAATATCCAACGGTAGATGGGATAAGCTATCTTGAAGCAAAGAATTTGCTACTTTTGAGCTATTGCCAGTCTCTTGTCTATTATTTATTGCGCAAGGCGCGGGGATTCTCTATTGATGGACATCCAGTTGTTCGGAGCCTTGTAGAAATAAGATTGTTTCTTGAGAAGGTCTCTCTCTGAACTCCCTTCCTTTTATATCCTTTTTTCTGCTTTATATGTTTACGTCACAGCAATGAGTAATCTCAATTTCCTTGGTGGTTTAGATTCGACCAATCGACAAAAAACTCCAATACCAAATTCAAAAACTCATTAGACCAACTAATGTTGCTGTGGAGACTACAGGCTTGACTGCAAAGGAATCGGATGCTCCTCAGAAGAGAGATGAAGCATTGAAGTTACACCCTAATCCAGATATGCTTCTTGATGTGCCTGCTGAGGTGACATTCTTTTGCATATCAGTGTAGAATGTGGATTTTTGTATTGCTGTTGTAGAGGAACCCATTCAATCTGATGGATTTTTGTATTGCTGCAGGATGGCACTGGTGTATACAAACCTCCCAAATTCGCTCCTACTTTGATGGAGGAAGAAAAAACTGCTAAACTGGAAAGAAATGCTTTGAGGAAGGAGAAAGAGACTCTGCGTCAAGCTCGCCAGAGTGCTTATGTGAGAGACCTCATGAATGATTTGGATGGGAGACCTGAAGAAGTAAGTACCATATTCGCTAACTGCATGTCTTATTTAGATAATTTATAAACAAAACTGGTACCGAATTTATATTGGTTTGGTGTATTGTCGATATATGCAGATTCGAGAATTTGTCGGGGCTGAAAGTAGAGAACTTCTAAATTACAGAGCGAAAATGGAGGAGCGGGCTCGGCGAGAAGAGGAGCTTTTTACTCGTGCTCCCATTACAAAAATGGAGAAGAAGAAAGAGAAGCACCTCTTGAAGTCTAGGAATGGGTATGCACATATCAAACTGAAACAAAATTCCTATGGATCTGATATGCATTTTCTTTATTTTTGTTGCAGTACCTTTAATGGTTTATGTCAGTCTTAAGAGGTTGTGGTTCTTTATTGGACCGTTACTTCCGGGTGCTTATGGTCAAACCTTTCTCATTTTCACTTTTTTTTTGGTTCCAGGTTGCTTGGTCTTGCTGATAGTTTTTATGATGAAATTAAGAGCCTACCTATAGAGGAAGATGGTAAGGGAGAAATGCCTGAGTTACGAGTTGGTAGCAAAGGGACGAAGAGATATAACAAGCGCAAGGTAATTCATTCCTAGGATAAGTTTAACATTGCCTTTTGCATTTTTTCATTAGTAGATTTTTCTGTTCCATTTTCCATGAAATGATCCATCTTTTGTGCCCGTCCTGTCTCTGAGTGAATGTGGTTAAACAAATATAATTGACTTGATTTTTTCTTTTCTGGGTCAATTTGAAGAGGAAGCATTGAGGATTATGCAAAGTGATGTGACAATGATTGAATGGAGTGGCTAAAATTTATCTGCGGTACCATCATCTTCTGCGGCATATTAGAGATATGGAGAGGGGTAGTTGTAAGTTTTTCCTGTATTACATGTCCAATCATTTCTTGATTTACCCACTAAGCTCAGCTCAATAGGAGCTATAATTGTCTTGCTTGTGGAAACTCTCTTTTTGTAAGAGAAAGGCTTCGATTTGATAGGTTTTTAGTGAGAATCATGTTGCTATACCACCATTTGTTCGTAGAAGGGTGACCCTTTGTCTAATGGTATCTATGATGGATTGGGAAAAGGGGATTTAATAAGAACAGGGAGAGTAGTTTTCTTCTTTTCTGTTTAAATTCTTATTATGCTACTAGTACGTGAAATAGTGCCATGAAGGATCAGTGAATCTGCATTCACTATTTAGATACAATAGTGACTTTGTAGTTGGTTCGAGAGAGGAACTTTACAGTCTGATGTGGTCGTGTATTTAGTTCTAAACATGTTAAACTGCATACTTCTATGTATAATAGTAAGTTCTTGATCCTATGTTCTCAATACTCTCTTCGTCTCGCTTTCTCTCTCTCTCTCGTTTGGCTGATGTGTATTTGCAATAATCAATAGAGGATTGTTGATGAAAGAGCGATGTTGCTATAATTTTTCTCTTGGTTCTGTTCATTTTCTACCCTTACATCGTCTAAAGAGAGATTGACGTCCTAAACAGACAAAGTTCCAGTGTTTCTTCAGGTTCTCTTTCCCATTGGTACAGAAAATTGTCTTTTCATTTTTCCTCTGCTTTTTTATTTTTTATTTGAGGTTGTTTTTGAATGATTGGTCTTGAATCCTCATTTAATATAATTCAGCATATAGAAAAACGATTATTTTGATAAACCTTGTATAAAGCAATGTTAGACTCGGTCCAAACAATTGACTTAGACATAAAGTTCAAAGGGGTAGAATCAGGTTAACCGTACCGTAATTCAATTCAATTAAGATTAGATCAAAGTTCGAACGAGTTGGTTTTATGATTAGATTAAGTCAAATCAGGTTGGACAATAGAGGTTAATTCGAATTTGATAACATTAATGTAAAGGTTTTCATGTTTTATGACAAAATGACTTGCTTGTTAAACATAAACTATAGTTATATAGTAAAGCTTAACTACTTATTAGAATAGTTACTTATAGGTAACGAAGTATGATTGTCTCACCTACTTTGGGGCATGTCACATTTAGTCAGTACTTAATTAGGAAGTTGACATTTTAGGCTACCATCCCATTTAAGTCCACTTAGACCAATCATAACGGAACGAAATTCTACTAAATTTGCCTATTTTAATGTCTATAAATACATGGTAATAATTTGGTACCTTACCTGTTATGCCGCGATGACAAAGATTCAATGGGTAGTTCATGTAACTATTAATGATATTTACACATGTTATAGTATTGCTAATGGGTTTTTAAATAACCATTTACTATTATTTTATATGTTTGAATTTGATTAATAATTATACATTATATATATTTGCAAATATGTGTATACTATTTAATGAATTCTTGTCTTGTCAAGTCAACCCTTCTTCCTTATCATTGGTTAATTTGCTTTTCCTTTTTCTTTTGATTTTTTTTTTTTTACCATATTTACCCATAATGGGCATCGACCCACTAGGCTAGGTGGTCACACCACCTAGTGATCTTATCCCGTTATTTTCCCTAAGCCAATTGAGACAATAATTAGTGACGTCGTTTGCTTCCCCAAGTCAATCGAGGACAATAATTAGCGACACATCCTTTGTTTAGAATCAATTGACTGGAAGTTGCTGGAAAAATTAAGATCTCACACTTCAACACATAATGAATGGGGCACTCTTACCATGGGATTCAATGAAGAAATTATAAATCCTTATTGTTCATCAACCTTTCTATATGGGTTTGAATGTTTTATTTTTTCTACAAGAGTTCCCTCATATTTTTCAAGTTTACAAAGAATTCCTCTCGGTAAAAATCCTATTCCCCCTTAAATTTTGTTAGCTAGTAATTGGCACATAATGATTATTTTAATAAAAATAATATAAGATAAATTATAAAAGTTAAATATACGGCTATAGGGGAAGATTACGTGATATCTTCGAAACGAAGGTGGGCCACGTTTCGGCTTTGAGGTGACCGAGCAATGGAACAAAAGTCGTGGTAGGGTCTCACTTGCTAAAAAAAAAAAAATTAAATAAAAATAAAAATAAAGAAAAAGAAAAAGATGTACTTTATCTAATCAAAGAAAGATTGTTGCTCTTCTCCCTCTTTCCCCCAGCACCAAAACAATGCGCGCGTGTTTTAAGGGTGGGGGTAGGTCTATTCACCTTTTGGCATTGATTAATCACCTTAAGGTAGCGGATTACCGCTTTGTCTTAGGGTCACCAGTCAAGTGCCCTTCAATAGAGGGTGTAATAACAGGTAAATTATTTGTGTGAGAAAGGGTATCTAAAAAAGGATCTTACGAGATGTAGGGTTATTACATTTTCTCGTTTTCGCTACCTATGTCTTCATTTTTTGCACTTGGGATACTTGTGCTTTGTAAAATAGTGGAAAACCCATTAGTGGCCAAAACGAAAAATAAATATATATTCCATTAATTCTGAAAAAAATAAAAAATAAAAAACCCGCTCTGAACTCATGCTACTTAATTTCTCTAAAGATTCTGTAACAAATTAATGAACTACATTCTCAAATCAAATGATGTCATATCCTGCAAAGGACTTTAATTCTCGTCTTCAGGGGAAGAAACCCATCATTGGAGCCATTTACTTTTCTCTTCTTTTTTCCTTCGAGAACAACTCCTTTCGGACACTTTCTATACTTTCTTCTTCCTATATAACAACTTTCTCAAACTTCCGGATTACTGTCGCTCTTTGAAAACTCAACCAAATTATCTCCTTCCTTATGTTCATCCTTTACTTTAGAACTAAGACATGCTAGCAAATATTACTTTTTTCCGAATTCTACATAACACGGATTCCTTAAATATAAAAATAAAAAACACAGTTACCAAAGTGGAAAAATGCAATAACAAAGGCACCCTAAGTATACTTACCCAATATTATTTTATATTAAATTAACTAATGAACCAGGCAAAATTGGCACATTTTAAGGATAGAAGGATTTTATTAATGAACTTGATAGTTCTCTCTTGTAAAAACTTGGAAAATATTGAGCATTAAAATATAAAAAAAAAAGTGTCAATAACTCAAATAGAAAAAAAAATAATAAAATAAAGATAATTAAATTTATTGTCCATCCTCTTTTTATCATTATACATTTACAAGCATAAGATTTTTTTTTCTTTTTTATCTAAATTATATAAAAATAATATGTGTGCATGTATTTTTTGGCTAAAATAGATATAAGCGGTTACGATATTATAAATTTCTTCCTTTTGATCGAATTTGTTACCTTCACTAATAAGTTCATTTTTTTGTAGCTTTTCTGATCAAACTAAAAGTTATCAAGGAATCATATATAGCACTAAATAGAGAGCTATCGAATACAATATATGAAATGAGCGCATGAGGATGTTATACTCAACCTAGAATACATTCATGAAATTGAAAATACGGAAAATAGCTTTACCCAGCTGCTGAAGTTTCCCCGTGCTGTTCAAAGTTAATTCATCGAGATGACGGTCGGAGAGTTCAAGGCAATGTCCGACCGCAAAGAGTAGTGAGGAGTATTGCTTCCTCTTAATTTCCTTGGACAGCATGTTTCATGACAAGTCATGAAATTGAAAGGTCCAAATAGGACAAAAACAGCATTGAGCTTTTGTTGCAACAATGCAAAATCCAAATGGTTTTAATATAATACCGCTCATAATATTAAAAGACATACCGTTTCATACATAACATGTATAATATTTATGTAGGTATTTTTTTTCATTCATTATAAAGAGGAACATAGGCACATTGTTTCACGACACACGAGCTTAGAATATATAATTAAAAGTAGGGTATGATATTGAGTACGTGTATGTGCATTAACATCTGAACTACCCTTAAAATATTCAACATGGGTATCCCCTTTTTTGCAGTGTATTAAAGAATGACATCATGCCACATAAAGGAGAAGTAGGCTGGTGCTTCTTTTTAATATTTGCTAAATTACATCTTATATATTCTTTTCAACGTTGTTCTTGCTCTCTTAAGAAAATTTAGTGATGATAAGATAAGTAAATAAATATTCAGTACGTTGCATGAAACAAGGCTTGCCATGGCCGAGGTATATATAAAAAATACATTGCACGCATCATATATGACTATTATTAGCATGTAATATTCATTATGTTTTCTATACGTAAAATAATTGAATTTGTTCGTCGAGGAGTGAAACCATATCAATTTCTGTAAACAATAAGTTTTACCTTTTTTTTTTTAAAATTTTTTTCCCATCATTGTAAAATTAATGTGACCCCTTTCCATAAAGAAGTGAACAAGAATGGTGACATTGACAAGTAATGATATAATAAATTGGAAAGAAAGCAAAGTAAAGACAAAATGTTGAAAAGACGAACAGAAGAGGCTGCTAAGATGGTTAATTGCATTGTCCCTGTCCACCGTAAAAGCTTCTAGAACATAGAATCTATTAATTAAACATTTTAATTCCTAAGAGAAAAATACGTATTTACTCTAATTCCATTTAATAGTAATGGAATTGGGTTAGAACTCAAATTATTTAAATAATTTGATCAAATTAAGCTTAAGATTTGTATGGTTTAATTTGACTATTTTGCGAACTTAATCGAGTTTTAATATTAGTTGTGTTGGGGTCCATTTTAGATATTTATTGTTGTGAGTCTAAGATAATGTTTGGTTATTGTAATAGAATAAGACAAGAAAAATAAAATAACACGGTATAGGAAAGTACGACACCACAACCTCTTTATACTTTGTTTCATATACGCGTCATGAATTTGTAATGTCCTTTTTCGTTTTTTTTTTTTTTTCCTGGTGAATTTGAAAGGCCCAAGAAAATATTGAACTTTTGTTTGAATCATATAAAAGCCAGAAAATCTTGCGATATAATTTAAAAATCACTATCCAACATAGGTGTTTGGAAAAAAAAAAAAAGAACGAATAGACATGAATTTCGTAATTGTAAAATATCATATCCTTTGAAATATTTGCTTATTGTAAGAACAAATAGATTATTTATTTGTCAAAATTACTATCTGATTCTTCATTGTTTATGTTTGTACTCTTAGTTGAATCAATAAATATTTGCCACATGATCTTTCTAAATGTAAAAGAGGTAGTAAATTTAATAAATATAAAATTAATTACATATGGTATGGTATTTTGACTTTTAGATGTGAAATTTGATAAATTACCATAACATCTGTCTTTTTCAAATTTTTAGATAAAAGATTGAAAGAAAATGTGCGAAGATCGAATCATAAATTGTTCGAAACTTAGCAAGTGTATTCATATTTGTAGCCGATATTTTATCATATATTAACTATTTATCATGTCTTATACAATTTGCTTGAATATAAAATGACATGTAGAGTAGGGCATTAATAATCAAGCGTTGCATTGTATTTAGTAAGTTGCTTAGAACAAGGCTTGGCACCGCTTCAAGTATATGGAGAAATGTATCGCTCAAGTCATATGTGAAAATTAGTATAATGTAATTTTCAAGACTTTTTTCTATACATAAAATTTTAAATATTGTGAATGAACCCTCAACTTTAAGAAGCTGCGAATAATTCCTTGTAAATTTCAATAAATTAACAGTATAAAGTACATTTATTTATTTTTTTAGTTATAAAAGCGCACCGAGATCACAATTTTTGTTGAAGGATGGAGGAGATGTTAAAATACATTTTGATAATTTGAAGAAGTGTTTTTATCTTATGGGGGTCTTATTTGCAATATTTGAAATTTTACAGGGTATATCGACTTTAGGATCAAATTTGAGGAGTTATTCCTATTTTTCCTTATAAAGAAATAAGTAAAAAATCTGTATTGTTTCTATATGAAAACAAATCTTACTTTAATTTTTTCTCCCTCAATAGAATTAGTGTGACCCTTTCAAAAAGAAGTGAAAAAAGATGAAATAAATTGTAAAGAAAGAAAGGTAACGAGAAAAAAGAGTTGAAAAGAAGAACAGGAGATCTTCTCTGGATTAACCGAAACACACAAAAATTTTATTAGGTTAAAGGACATTTAGGGTTTAGTGTTTATGTTTTAGTGTTTGAGTGTTTAGGTTTAAGTAGGGACTATGAACGTCTTCAATAAACTATGACAAGTTTTATCGATTCACCCTAAAAAATGTTAAATTTAACAATGTTGTTTTGTTTTGCCACAATCTGAAAGATTGTTTGAAAAAAAAAATAATAATAATAATAGAGAGTAAAACTCAATGTTCTTATTCTTCTATTAGAAGTCTCAATGTTTCTTTTGGTGGAAAGATAAGTCGATATTTATTACACCACCAATAGTTGTTTGGCCATATCAGAAGTGATCATCGAGCCATCAATATTAATTTGGACCCAGCGCGGTTTAGGTGAGGTCTAAGTCAAATTAAGTTCCCCCACCCCCCATTAAGAAAAAAAAAAAAGGAAAGCTCGATTCCTTGTAAGATACGCTCAATATTCATGTGCAACATATTTGAAGTTGAAGGTGTCCATGAGATTAGCTATAGAAGGAGATAAATTGTGGAGTAGATAGTTTTTATCGGACCAAAGTTTACATAACATAATTCCAAAGACATATTGATTTAGGGGGCTTGGTTTTGTGAGATCATTTTGTTTTATCAGAGAATTTGCTCGAATTCAAGCTCTATTAAATCTTTTCCAGCTATTACTAGTTGAATAAGGTTTGGTCTGCCAACACTCCATGATGTCTTGGATTTTAGGACATTCCTTGAGGGTATGTTGTAAGGTTTTCTTAGTTTCACCACATCTTAGGCAATTACCTGAGTTTACAATGTTTCTCTTTCTCAGTTCTGAGTGTGAAATTCTCCAGAGAAACAACTTAACCTTTGATGGAAGATGAGAATTCCATATCCTAAGCCCATGAATTTCATCAAGCAGAAGAGAAGTTCTTATTCATGAGGGTTTGATATATATATATATATATATATCTTTTAGTGATGGCTTAAAATAATCTTAATGTTATTTACTAACCATACAGGGGCTAATACAACAAATAACACATAATTAATAAATGCTTTGCCCTGGGCTCTTTTGTTGATCGATAGAAGGGTTTGAATCCTAGCATTTCTTTGCATTTTGCCCTTGGTCACCATAAAAGATGAAATACTAAATACTAATGTTCGTACCGTTAAATTATAAGAATCTTTGAAAAATTCAAATATTAATTGTAAGATATAGAAAGTGTAATTAATTATACTTTTCCCGTCTATTGGCATCTATGATGTATATATGTTTGGCATCTTTGGGTTATTAGGTTTTATTTTTAATATAGACATATTTCCAAAATTTTAGTTTCGAAAGCTGGAAAATTAAGATGTGGCATTTGTACTTTTGAAATTGTTCTAGGTCCTCATTCACGTATCATCGATGTTTAAATTCATATATATATTTATATATATATATGTGCGCACGCATGTGCTTTTTGAATAGTTTATTTATGTGTCTGTTTAATCTACAAATTTTTAGGTCAAGCCTCAATGTTAAATGAGAATTTATAACTACCTAAATGACTAATATATAGCTGACAAGCTAGACATCGTTTATTAAAGTTCTATACATATTTAAGTGACAAAGGTCCTTTTCTCTTTAGACTTTTTAGATGGAATACATTTCAAAGTCTCTTGTAGTGTAAAGCATTAGAAGCCGAATAGGGGGTTCATAATTTGCGACTGATGGAAGGTTTCCTTGGGATGACGTTCATAGGAAATAATGCATAGCATGATTTTTCAGTCCATAAATTAAACCAAAATTTTTCTTAAAAAACTAAACTTCGTCTAAAACGGACTGAGGACCAAACACAACAAAATTGACAGCAAAATAAAATAATAGAATAAAAATGTAGATAAATTTTTCTTTCTAAAAAACAAAAAATTACTGAAAAACTTCAATCCATCAATTAGACCAAGTTACTCTATCCCTTATTCTCATGAATCACTACTTACCGTATTCTCTATTTACTTTTCCTCATTTCTCCTCAATTTGTAAAGTAATGGATGATATTATCTTCATTTTTAAAATGCCTCATGATGTCATCATTTTTTTTTAATCTCAACTTTTGATTACATTAACAACATTCCAACGGAATAAATGGAGGGAAATCGAGGAAAATTAAACGGAGAGAATTCATTTCCGTAGAAAGTACTTTTATATCTATTTCATTTTTTATTTTTTCTCTGAAGATAAGTGATAGATACTCATTTTGATCAATCGATTTGTGTTTTTCAAACCTATTTAATAATTTTCCTCCTAGGATTTATCTAGGGATGTAATTGGGGCGGGTTTTGTAAAACCCGAACATGCCCCTCTCTTATAAGGTTTAGCGTTTTTCAAAATTTTATAAAAATTTCATAAGGTTTTACTTTCTATTTAAAAAACTTAACTTTATAAGATTCTTAGCCCTATAAGAGGGTGGCTTTATAAGATTCTTTAGATAAGGGTTTTTGTAAGGTTTATATAGGATTAAAAAGAGAATAGAATGGAAGAAATTAAATAGAATTAAGATTATGTTTACTGACTCACATAATCATAAAAATTAAGAATCAAATATATTATACAATGTAAAAGTTGTATAAGATATGTATATTGTATAAGTTAAAAGTAAATATTTTTATTAATATATACATTTTTTAATCGAGTCAAGTTTTCTTATAATCCTAAAACCCAACCCTAAACTCTATAAGTAATAATCTATAGGATTTTTATCGGGTTTAATAAATCAAGTATTCTTTAACGACTTCATCCGATTGTAACCCTAGATTTATCTACATTTTCATCAAGACTCCGTATTTTGTTCAAGTTTACAAACACGCAAATTTATCTTAAATCAACCAAAAAAAATAATTCGATACATGGTTAACGCTAGCCGACTTGCATATATTATTGATTAAGCAGTTCCATCTGACACCACCATCTTAACCAAATGAAAACAACAGTTGTACGAGGAAGCATCCATCAACCTTCCATTATTCCTAGTATACTGCAAGATGGATGGCATTATAATTAATCAACCATGGGTATCTTTTTTTTTTTTTTTTTTTTTTGGTAGTCAAACACAAAGTATAGGGACCATTAATGCATTAAATTATATTATCCAAAGCCCTTTCTTCTTCTTCTTCTTTTTTTTTTTTTTACCATGACTGTATCTCCTTTATGCATAAGTAATTCCATGACTCACTACAGCATTTTCGCATGATGTTTCTATATAATATCATGAACGACTTTTTGTCACCTTGCATTCGTGGATATGAGTCATCTTTATTTCTCATAAATCATGAGCTCCTAGGTGTGTCATCATCACCATGGGATGTTTCTGAGAATGTTCTCTCAAACATAATGGAGAATTTTTCAACGGAGAATAGTTTATGAGATAATTCCAAATGCATTCCTAAAATTTGCAGATAATTAAATAATAGTTGCTGGAACCCCAAAACCGTAGATAAAGGGATCATAAATAGTGATAATTTAAGGTTTTTTTAAGATATCATATCATATCATATATATATATATTTAAAAGTTATAAAAGAGAAAGTCAAATTTTAGAAGTTGAAGAGATCGACTCGCATTTAAACAATAATTTAGATGGGTATGTTTGCAATTTCCCGATATTTATTTGCCTCCACTAAATTAATTGGGCGGCCGGAAAATTATTGCATACTTGTTCGGTCTCCATTTTGATCGAATATAATAATCACGTAGCCAAACTTTAGAAATTAGGTTCCACTTCCACACCCTTTTATTGGTTCCACACACTTTGTTTAATCGATACTAACTAGGATTTCCGATTGTTTATATTTTAATTAAACTTAAAAGCTACGTCGATGAAAGATTGTAACGTTATAAGTATATTGACTTATAAAAAGTATTATTTATATTCTTTTTCTTTCTTTGTCCTCCAAAATTTAGAATTAATGCATCCTGTAATTTACTTAATTATTTTAACGATAAATGTTATTCATGAGAAGCTTCTCTTTCTGAATTCTGGAAATCTTGAGGAAAAAGTTATGTAATGTTGGTTATAACTATGAGGCCATTATGAGGACACATTGACATAGTCGTTAAACAATTGACCAGACATTATTGTGACTAACAACCTTTGTTTTGGTAGACGACTATTAATTGGTTTATGCATTCATTATCGAAGAAGTTTTACTTCATGCCCTATTTGTTTTGGGGAAAACTATGCTTTTACCTGTTTGGAAGAATTGAAATGATATAAACACCTCGAATTCGAAAACTAGTTAAGAGTTATGAGGTAGAACTAAAATAGCCAATTAGAATATTACTATGTTAAGGAAATGGACCTCGTAACTTTGATAAAGAGTATGGTATTGCATATCTTTTATTATTTTGATACATTTTTAAAGAGATGCTTATATAATTTATTGTATGTATTTTATTATATCGTAACATGAAGGATGAAAAAAAAAAAAAAACTAAATATATAACTCCTAATTTTCTTAAAATCATTTAAAGAGAATTTAAAGACACAACTTGAATTTAAGCAACATATTTCATCAAAATTTTATTTATCGAAATTTATATTTAAAATTATTAAATAATATATCCGGCAACTTATCAAAACTAAATACCGTCACGACCTCCCACTCCTAAGGAGAATGTGAAACGGTACGGAGAAAGGAATAACATAGGATTTGTATTTGAATAAGACAGAAAGAGCCGAGACGGCTTAGATTGAGTAGAGATATTATCGCCTCTGTTGCGTAGGGTATGACTAGGATAGATTGAACTCCAGATGAAGAAAATTTGGAATTTTTCTTTTTTCTCTCTTTACTTTGTATTTAGTCGGCGGAAAAAAGAAAAAGAAAATATTATAAATAAAGAAGAGTTTTTATGATAATTAGTGGGGTGTCATTTTGTCAAAACTTGAACACCAAGAGTGAAAGAATTTCAACACCAGTTTAGGGAAAGACTAAAGAATTGTCGGCATTTAGCAAGTTACAAATGTATTACACGGAACATGTATTGTATCCAAAATAAGACAATTAAGAATCTTTACATGATATTTGGCCAAAAAAAAAAAAAAAGAATCTTTACATGATATTCACTGTACAAGAAAGTTTGGTTAAATAAATTATTTATTAAGTTTGTCATTCCCTAGTCTTGTTTTTTTTTTTTTCCCAACTACTATGACCAATAAAAACATCAAAATACAAGTCAAATTTTTATAAAAAGTAAAAACGGTCACGTTCTATTTTTTAAAAGTCGACAAACTTTACGTTTTACCTTCCGTTTTCCTCAATTCTGTGTTCATTTTCAGTAAATTACTGTGTTTTCTATGAAAAAATATGCATTTCAAATCGAAAATCTAACCGGGTCATTTAAGAATACGGTTATTAGACTAGCCAAGTTAATCGGGTCTTCCAAATTTATTATGGCAAAAGAGGTTGCTTGAAATAGTTTGGATTAGGATCCTCTCAATTTACTCATAATTCAATTTAGAAATTAATTTTTTAAATTATTTAAATTTTTGAAATATCATATAATATTATTATATTCTTTATAATCTCAACAATTGATTATATATATATCAATATTTTAAAATGATAAATTGACGAAAGTAAACGGAAAGAATTTATTTTTGAATAGTTTATGGTGAAAATTTGTTAAATCAAGTTAAGCATCTCAGATCTACCTAATAAATATAGCATAAAAGCACATTATTCAAAATTTTTAGTGTATAAACTATCAGTTTCAAACATTAAAGAGCTAAATGCATATACAATAAGTATGAAAGGTATATTTGCAATTTACTCTATATTATTATGAAGAGGCCAGTAAGGAGTGTTAATAATATAACAAATAGTCGGTTATTACTTTCAAACATATTTCTTATGAGAGGGTATATTTGGTATTTACTCTATGTTATCATGAAGAGCCGAGTAAGGAGTGTTAGCTTAATAATATAGCAAAAATAGTCGATTTTTACTTTAAAAAAAAAAAAAACCAAATAGTGGCTTGTTACTTTCAAACATATTTCTTACCGATGCTAGAAAATCAGTTTAAAAATCTACATATCTATTGATAGAGTGGAAGCAAGATATAGTATGTGTATCTCTGTTGCAAATGGTGTGTACAATTAATAATCACGTGCTAATTACAAAATTAGAAATTTAGAATGCACATTAAATACTTTTACACACGACAGCACAATGTATTTAAACGATTTTAAGTCAACAGCAGCCTCTACTTTGGATTAACTATGTACTGGTGAGAAATTTATGTTTACTATTTAAATTAATAGATATTATATAATTATAAATTATATAAAAAATATTATCAAAATACTAATACTATGTTGCATCTTCAATATACAATATTAATATCTATATATATATGTCGCATCTTAAAGATGTAATATTTCTATAAGTGTATTTAGTTCTATATCATATAAGATACAATATTAGTATTTATTTATATATATATATATACATATTTTCATAATATGTTTTGTACAATTTATAATTATGTAATTTTTTTAAAATATCAATAAATATATATTGCACCCATATACTTTCTTGGTTACACCATGGGAGAAGTATATGAATCTTCTCTTCTAGCACTCCCTCCTCTCGTATATGATTCTCGAATTATACATAGTGCTATTATGAGTCAAGTGACTTAAAGCTCAAATTGTTTCGAGCTTAATAAGTAAATGAGTTGAGTTGGAATTCAAAATAAAGTACGATTATCTAAGTGAGTTAAGATCAAACTTTAATTTAAGCTTGTAAGTCGGCTCAAGAGTTTTATATATATATTACAAATATTAGCTATATTATATATTATTAAAATTTAAAAGCTAATACCTATTAATATATATAAATATGTAATACATTATAATATAATATACAATATAATTTTTATTGGCTATTCGTTAGTCTATTTATTTATATATATTTTTTATTTTATATACTTATACTCATAAGTAAGCTCAGATTAAGCTCGGTTTGTTTGCTCAAACTTAATTAGTAAACAAGCCGAACTTAATCCTCGATTTATTGACTTAATAAAAGTACCGCTTAAATTTAAGCTTGATAATTTTTAAACAAATCTAACTTAAATTTTTAAAAACTTAGTTTATCTCGTTTTGTTTATAACCCTAATTATACATAGAAAGGGAGAGAAAAAGGCCATGAATGTCTTGTGAAATTATTTAAATTTTTATTTTCAGCTGGCCATTGGAGAAGAAAAAGAAGAAGAAAAAGTAGTTACTTATATTTTCAGCACATGAAAATTGTTTCATCGGAGAACTCAAACACATGAAAGTTAGGTGGGAAAATGGACGACCAGCTCTTCTTGAGTTGCGTGTTTCACAGTATGTCCAATAAGAAGGCTGATATAGAAATAAGTCTTGTGAAACTTGGCCTAATCTTTTATAATATTTCTATTTAAGCTCTAATCCTAGAATATGCAAGTGCAAATAGATTAAATAAACATTTAATCAAAGTATAATAGAGCAGCTTCACCATAAGATATGAAAGCATAAATGTAGATTAACTAAAATAAGAGAGCTTAATTATATGCAACAAAAGTTTAATTATCAAACAAAACACTTATAATATATTAATATAAACGCTACTTTCTTCTAGTAATTGAATGAATCAAATTTGAATCCATTCTCTCCATTGTAATTATTGAAAAAAGAAAAAAATTAATTTAACTAGTTACATAATGAACAAAATATATGCAATTTTGATACTACCATTATTTGATAATTCTATAAGATATGTGATTTTTTTTCTTGCTTTGGAGGAAGATAAGATAAAACCATTTTCAATCCTAATTAAATCTTCTTGATTAAATTATTGTGGGAATATTAAAATTGATAGACACTCCAAAATTAATTGATATTATTTTACTTACTCCATTCAAATTATCTCTTCACATCTAATGATTACATATGTTGTATAATGAAATGAAAAAAAAAGGCAAAATAAAATGTATGCATTAATTAAAAATTAAAAAAAAAAAAGAGATACAATGAAGGTTTTCAAGAGAAGCAAAATCGACACAATACACATTTGATTTCAATACATTTTTCATATTTTACATCAAATGGATCATATATATATATATATATATATATATATATAAAAGATGCTTTGGACAAATGGATCGTTGCCAAGTGCTATCAAACTCTAGAAATAGGTAAGTAGGTTCGATTTCCCTTCCTCTGACTCGCTAAAAAAAAAAAAAAAACAAAAGAAAAAGAAAGAAAGAAAGAAACAAGAAGAAGAAGAAGAAGAAAAGCTACCCTCACAAGAATCACTAAGGCTAGTTTGCACACCATAACCCTATACATGTACATTTACATATACAAATTAATCTGAATTACTAGTTCTCATGGAGACTCAAGAAACCCTGTTTTTGTTAAAACAGCATTCCTCATCTTGCTAAGATCCCTCCCTTTGAGAGTCCTCCCAGCACCTTCAAAAACCGAAAATGAAGAAATCTGACTCCTTGCTAGCCTCATTGCTATATACTCATGTGGTGGCAATCTCAAACCATACCCACCATCACCATCATCCTCATACTCATCCTCCTCCTCCTCATCATCATCGTCACCATCATGGCCATCCTCATCGTCGTCGTCGTCGTCGTCATCGTCTTGCCATCTAGTATTCCTGGAGATCTTCTTTGACTTTTGTCTTTTGAGCTTTGACCAATTGGGAACATTGAGGGGTGCCGATTTTTGGTAGATTTTCTTGGGTTCAGGAGTTGGATTGCTGCTGCTGCTGCTTGCCCTTGGAATCATCTTTGCAGCAGAAGGGACATGTTTGGACGAGACCTGATACTTAGGTTCATTAAAAGTGGGAAAGCCATAGTCTGAGGTGTTATTATCGCTGTCTCTGTTGTCCTTGATAGTATCCCAAACATCTGATTCATCAAAGTCACCATCCCTCAATGTCCTCCACAGACCACTTCCTTGGTGGTAATAATAATTGTACCTATCATCCATATCAATACACCTACAGCCACACACGAAAAAAAAAAAAAAAGAAAAAAGAAAAAAGGAAAAAAGGAAAAATCAAAATCCGTTCTACTAACAATTGCCTTAGGAGGGGGCACTCGACAAGAACTGTGTATTTATGATAAGTTCATCGATTACCTTTGGATTCGATGGAGCTACAATAATTGAAGGGTCTTGTGCCCTTTTGGATACCTTGGGTCAAAAACAGAGAAGGGAAGTGATTTGATTAAGAACAAGAAGAAGAAGAAAAAGAATAGAGAGAGAGAGAGAGAGAGAGAGTGTAATGAATGAATAATAAAAAAAGCCAACTCTGTTTGTCTTTTATACACACACTTGAGTCATTAAAAGACAAATCTTCATTAAATTTTTTTTTTTTTTTTAGCACCTTTTGTCTCTGAGTAGCTTACTGTAGAATCAGACAGGAGAGGCAAACAAAATCTACATTATGTTTCATTTTTATTACCTAATGATCAATGAAGCAATACTGAGATTTGAAATTATCAAATTTTGAGATTTGGTCAAAGGAGAAAGGAAAGAATGATATGGTTAATCTAATCTTGGACATTGTCTACTTTGTTCTCATGAATTTGATTTTATATATATATATATATATATTTATCATGGTGTCTGTCATGTGCAAAGTTGATTCAATTAGTGGGAATAGAAAAAGGCACCACTCTTTCATTTCATCTTCCTAAAGATGGATCAATATGGTTTGTGATTTTTTCCCCCCCCAAAAAAAAAAGGTTAGATGGAATGGACACCGTGAACGGGTTTTCTTGGAGCCCTAGTTAAGAAGTTTAAAGAAAAATTTTCTTTTACATTTTTAATGACAATTATTCACATAATAAAAAGTCGGAACATATAAATATAAAAGAGTTTCTTATTTTGACCTTTAGGTTATGTTTGGATAGGAGGAAATACAGGGAAATAAAGTAATTAAGAAGGAACAGTAAAGTGAAGGAAAATAGAGGGAATGATTGTTTTTCAAAAACTTTTTCCTAGACTCCACGTAAATCCATGCCCACAACATATGGAGAGAGAGAGAGAAAAGTGTGGAGAATTACTTAAAAATCCTTGTATTGAAAAGATAATTGAAGTTTTTAAGGATCTTTTAGTAATTTAACCGGTCTAGAAAATAAGGTAATTTTTCATATATAATCATTCCTTCTTATTTCCTTTTCTCTCTATTTCTTTCCTTCCTTCTTAACCCATTCCCTATTTCCTTTCCTCTCTATTTCTTTCCTTCCTTCTTAACCCATTCCCTATTTCCAAACATAGCATTTATGAGACCTTGATGGCATAACATTAATTGTTCCATAGATGGCAGACAAGGAAAATCTTTTTATGAAAGCAAAGCAAACTAATGAACTATAGTAAGTCTAACCATTTAGGAATTATAATCACACTCACATCTCTATTCCAATAGAGTTTTATGTGTTTTATATAGTTGAAGACATTGAAAAAAAAAATTTTCTATTAATTTTCTTTCTTTTTTTTTCCGCAATACAAATTAAAATAGTTAGACATAGTGATTGACTTGAAAAAAAAAAACTTATTTTTTTTAAACACTAATTGGCATTAAAAATTTTACTTGCCCTATAATTATTATAGGAGCAATATCACGGTTTATATGTTAACTTTGATACTTTTTATAATTATACATATAAAATTTTAACTTATCTGATTATATCTCTAATTGAAAATTTAATTTCTATCGTTTATATTTCAGTTAACTTAAATTGATATAATTAGTTCAATCATCATGATAGTAAGTAGCCACCACTATAATCTAAAGGGGGTCACAACTTACCCCAAGATAGTATGGTCACTATTTTACAAGAGGTGGCCGGTGAGACTATTTGGGGGTTTGCACGACTTCCCTAAGATTGTGGGTTACCTTAATTAACTAATTATGTTGATTAGATTAACAATGTGAATTTAAGTTAATTGAAGTGTAGATGGTGACAATAGACCTATAAGAGCCGATTTCGAACTATGAATCGGCCCCAAACTAGTAGGAGACCGGGCCAAACCGCTCCCTTGAAGTGCCGAGCGCTAAAGGCCGAAGTGATTCAAGAGGGTGGAATCACCTAAACCTACTGGTCACGAACTGCCAGCCTGATCTGCTTTTGAATCGGCGGGTCGACCTGACGGGTTTGTGACCTTTAAAAAAAATGAAAAAGAAAGAGAAAAGGGAAGCTACTAAGTAGGAAAAAAATAATTGGATAATATCTAGTAGGACATTGCATATCAAAACTACTTTATTTACGATGATGAAAAAAAAAATTTAAAAATAAGATCATCAAATTAATAATAAATGACTAATCATAAGTTAATTATACGTTAGGGGTAGATGGGAAATTCAATTTTAGTTAATGTAAATCTTTTTTATGAAACTTATCAAATATTAAAAACTTAAATATGAGGAAAAAAAATAAAAAAGTTAAAATCATATTAAGTTGAAAATTAATAAAAAATTAGAAATTATTAATAAATTAGTACACTTAAAAAAAGAGAGAACATTATTAGAAATAATTAATGTATTTAAAAATAATAATAAAAAAATTGGTTTAAAAGCCTCGAATAGGCCTGGAATCACCAACTTACGAGTCAGTTACGGTTCACCATGTTCTCAACCTGTAAACTAGTTGTTCAGGATCGGTTCGGCCTTTTGATTAGGTCTGAGTGACAACTAAATTTTCAATTAGATGTATAGTTAGATAAATTAAAACTTCAAGTATATAATTGTAAAAAATAGCAAAAATAAAATATAAACTATGATGGTGACTCAATTATTGTTTATGTTCTTAATAAGATCATAAATAAACTTGTCATATAGAGTTTTTATCCCTCATTATAAAATCATACTAATTTAATTGGACATCATAAAGTTGATAAGATGATTTCAATGATAATTAAGATAATGGATGGGCTTAATTAATTATCTTCGTACAATTTGCATATACATCCAACATCCCACTCAAGGGAAAGTGCAAGGAAGTCTCTATAAATCAGATCCACCAGCTTCCACACACGTGTCTATCAGCACACAGAAATATGTGTGCTCTTATATTCTTTAAATAAATGGTAAAATATCCTATGCTTGTTATTAGGTATTTCGAATGTCCAAACAATAGCCTAACTTCAATGAATACAACATTATGTTAATCTAGGAATCAAGGAAGATTCCCAATAGAGCCTTTGACTCAACAGGCGTTCCAAGTTGGATCACAATCAAATTTATAATTATATAATTAGGATGTGCATATATAAAAAGTTAAACTAAAAAATTAAAAAAAAAACATTTGAATCAAAGTAAACTAAACCAAACGTGACTTTCGGTCATTTTAAAATAATTTTTTTGGTTTGTCTTCTTTTGTATTATCGGTTGTGGGATAATTTCCGTGTAGAACCAGACCAAACAAATTTAGACGTTAGCCAACTTGGATTTCAAGTATAAATAAGTTATAACAATAATATATATAACATGAGGATTGTCCAAATAATGTCGTATAATCGTTCTTTTTAAAGCATTATCACCATACTTAATAAATGGTTGTAAACCGAACAAATTAATTGGATATTCCCTTTTTTTTTTTTATAAAAAAAGAAAATGTTTGCCCTATATTGAATTCTAGGTCCATATAACTTTCTTCATCCCCAATAATATTTCCTTAGATAGGTATTGAATAATTGTTAAAGCCAATGCTTCTATAAACCACTGGCATAGCTTGACCGTTTTATGGCACAGGGGGTACGATCCTTAAATCCAGATGCGATAAACTGTGATTTCAACAATATTCCCTCTTATTTTAGTTTATTTTATCGTTTAAAGTTCATGCTGAGGTGTATGCAACTTAAATTTGTTTATTTAAGATATAATTTTATAATGTAAGGTTTGGTTAGCGGAATAGAATGTGGTAACAATTAATTTTCTAACGTATAAAATAGAGAAGTGACAACTATTATTTTATTTTATTGTACTTATACTAACGTCAATAATAGATAGGAAATATATTTCAAAATACTAATATAATCTCACACCAATCCACGATTTGATTATTAGGCTAGTATCTTATGTTAGATATAGAAATACGATGGAAAAGTTGAAGGCATAGCTATTCCTTTGGTTCAATAAAGAAATTGCAATTTCTTATCTCGTGGTTATAGTGATTCCATGGATTGACTATTGAGTTAACTAAATATAGAAATATGTAGCTTTTTCTTTCTTTCTTTTTTTTTTTTTTCTAATTAATATTATCAAGTCAGCTAAACTTACTGTATTAGTGATCCCCACTCTTTAGACAAAAGTAAAAATCCGAATTCTAAATCTATATACATCAAAGACATTTAAGTGTTATCAATGTTGTTTGATTACAAGAATGGAACAGGTTTAATTCCTTCTCTAAATTCCTTATGAACTTTAATTTGGTAAAAGAAAATTGTTCATTTATTTTAGGATACATTACATTGACACCCTTAAAACTTTTAAAATTACATAAACCCTTATCTTTTTTAAAAGTTTGCACTTAGCATCCTCGGAATATGCATAGATCGCATTTTCACTGTTGACTAAGCCATTAGGTATGAAGTAAGCTAATATGGCATTTACATAGCAATTTATTCAATTATTTAATTAGTAATGTTAAAAAGTAATTAATAAACATAAAATAAAGTAAAGAAAAACAAAAAATAAAGATGAATTAGAATAGATGAACGAAAGAGAGCAAAAGGGAAGATGAACAAACTCGATTGAGGTACTCAACATCTCAAAAAGAGACTGACAATGAGAATATAGATACTGATAAACAAAGAGGAGGCACAAAACGTTGGTCTTGCAATGGATGAAAATCGAGTGCGAAGAAGAAAACGAGAAGCAAAAGGTTCCAATTGAAGAAGCTTTCTAGGTTTTAAAAGACAACTCCCCAACGAAACAAATAATGCAAAAACTTAAGACGAATTATTGATGATATAACAAAGTGAAAACATAAAAAACAAATAAAAAAGAGATGATGTAATGTAGAAGGTAGAAAAATTCTAAGAAATTCAAAAATCACAAAAAATAAAAGACTAACTTTACTATAAAAGGTTGGATTTCGAGGAAAAGCATATGTTTTTTGGTTAATTTTTGATTAAATTCTAGTAGTCCTAATCTCATAGAGGATGGAAACCATCTAGAAGGTTGAAGAAAAATGTTGTTTAGGGAATAGATTATTAATTTCTTATTTTTCTTTTCTTCCAATATTCTAGTTTCTATTTTATTTTATTTAAGTGTTTTTATGTTTTTAATTACTTTTTAACTTTATTAATTAAATAATTGAATAAATTGCCACATAAGCACCATATTAGCTTACATTATATGTGGCAGCTTAAGTAATAATGGAAAATAAGGTTGACATGTATTTTAGAGATGCTAAGTATAGACTTTTTTATATTAAAAGTTTTGAAAAGTAACTTTTATTTTATTTAGTTGAATTTAATATAAATGGCAACATGTGATATGGAATATCGTTGATACTGTATTTATGTCAGCAAAAAATTTTCTTCCAATAATTGTGGGTAATTTTATATTTATATATATATATATATATATGTATTATATATTACCTTTAGAGTTGGAGGAGGATCCTGCTGAACATCCATTGAACATAATTGAAGTTCCTGCATCAGATTCGATTTTTTTTTTTTTCCTTGGCTTTCCGAAGCTATACTATACATACATACATGAAAAGGAAAAATTAATTTTTTTTTTCCTTATAATTGTATAAAACAATAAATAAAATGATCGATTAAATAAATTAGTCGATGAGATCATCAACAAAAGTGTTCTCACAGCACTCAATTCAGTGTTTGACATTGAGCTAGACATCAGGGCACTAGCTATGATGTCGGTGAGACTTGATGTGTTTTGATCGAATATCATTCAAGATATTACTAATACTCGATTGAAAGCAATCTCATCCGACAATTTTTCCGTAAAGTATTACATGTTTGACAATAATCAGTGATAACCAAGTTGGCAAAATTCCATTTGATCAGCAAACTTCATATATATATATATATATATATATATATATGCATATTTGTAGATACATACCCGCAATATATACATAAATACATTCACCCAAATGACACCTCAGACACATGGCTAAATAAATATATCAATACATAAGCAACAATAAGTAACATTCGTATAACCTCTCTCTCTTTTTCTTTCTTTCTTTCTTTGATTGGAGAGGGGAATGGCAAGTACAAATAACCTCTGTATAGGCTAATCCAAAGATTTAAAAACCCAATAACCAAGACATATATAAATCCGTAAATTCTAAAATCTAAGATTAAGTTATCTCATATTGGTTATATTATTTATTATTAGTCTATTATTACCATCAATAACATTTCATGTTGTATATATAGTCCATTAACAATTTTTTAAAAGATTACAAAATATTAGAACAGTTAATCATATTAGAGATCCACCTATCAATCAATTCATCGTGAATCGAATTAATAACAACTAATGAGTATTTTTATCTATAAGCCACCTATAAAGTCAGGTTGCAACTTTGATGCTAATACAAACAATAAACATCAATCAATTAATAGTAGAATAAATATTCGATTGTCTTTTTTCTAAATCACATCCACCTAACATGTATAATAGTAACGTATGTAACTAGATTCAGCTCACTAACTTCTAATTACTTTGAATTGGGTAAAGGGCGAAAGGCCCTATAACCATGCAAAAGTAGCTTGACCACATTCCCTAACAAATCAGCTTAGTTGGTTGCTTCACAAACTAAGCTAATCATGTTTGCTCATCGTTTAAATTTGGTCGACTGTAATGATACGATCGATCAACTCTCGACTCGATCAATCACTTTTGCATCAACAACCTATGATGTCCAATCATAATAACAATAAGTACGCCATATGATTCTTAATTGCGAGATTATACTTTTCCCCGATTCGTGATTACAAGCCTGATGGTTCCCCCACATAAAAGCAACAGATATCGAGAGAGATCCCATAGTCATATGGTTCTTTTACAATGACGATTTTCCTTGATTTCGTTGAATAAGGAGCCGTATGCTTACCGGATTAGAATATTTCTGTTAGTTCTATGCCTTATAAATTCAAAAGAGATGCCGGGTTAGGAATCTTACAAATTTCTATTCATGATTTAAAACTTAACGTTAGAAGAGATTCGTGTATATCTACCTTTTATAATATTAAAAGAAAAAAAAGATTTTGTGGTTCTATTATGTATTTTACTAAAATTTGCTTCATCTTTCATATCATAATTTATTTATATTTTTTTTAAAATTAGATTATTGAATTTATAATTAGTTTAATTATTTAAATTTAAAAGATACATAAATTAAAGATACAATGAAAAGCGAATCGATCTTTTATGAAATAAGGATAGAATTATAAAAAAATTAAAATTAAAAAAAAATTGGAAAAGAGAAGAGAGTGAGAAAGAATGAAGAAGATGAAGGAAAAAATAAAAATAAAAAGAAAGACGATGAAGACTACAAATAAAGTAAACGATCAGACAAACATTAAGACAAGAAAACGAAGATTGAAAGAGAAATCTTGATTGGAGGACCCTGTTCATGTTGTCATGCCGATTGCCAACTGGCATGGCCCCCATGTGACAAGTCTCTTATTAGCCGCCATTCAACGTACTTGGCTCGAAGTCCCCTCAATGAGAATTTCCACGTGTATGGAATGCATACAAGAATGCTAGTAAAAATCAATTATTGTAAAGTTGATTATTTTAAATTATTAATTTAATATATATTATTTATTTTATTTAAATAGAGTAATCTATTATCAGACCAATAATAGGTTATTTTGGAAAAAAAATATATATATATATATAATCTGCTTATTTTTTTATAATAGATTTCCTTAATCAACATTATAATAATACTACAAATCCTAATGTTGACATAATGACAAAACATGATTTCATTAAGGTAAAGCCTCGTGCATCACATAAAAACAACCGTATTTCGTGATTGTTCCGACAATTTCAACGCCAGAAATAACTGCTGTCGTTCGAGAAAAATTCAATATGGGAAAGGCATCTTCCACCAGGACCGTCGAATATATATACATTAGATGGAGAGCAAATTATATTTATGATAAAATTCAATTTAAGTTTTCCATTAAAAATGAGTCCTCTAAAGTTTATATAGTTAAACTAAGATTTAGCTAAATGTTTTTATATTATTCAAGTCCTTTATTATATTATTATATTAAGTGAATCCTTTATATATACAGTAATGGATTATAGAACGTAATGACTTATAAATAAGTATAAATAACTAAAATGTACAAAGGACTTAAATAAATTTTGAAGGAGGGTAACTTTTCATTCTATATTTATTCTCCATAGAAAAATTCTAGATTGGAATTAAGTGCTAATGATCACAAGGTAGAGAAATTCTCTCCATTTTCATCTTATCAATTTTCATAAAATTTTACAATAAATGGTCGAGAATATTTAAAAAATTTAACTATCTCATAATATATATGATATTATTTTCTTCCTTACAATTTAAAGAATTGATTGCATGTGATGGTATTTAAATGGAAAAATTGTTGTTCTTTATTTTATTATACTTTCTATTTGGAAAAAATCACATAAGAGGATATCAACGTTAACGTTAGTGAGTAAGTTTAAATAGAGATTTAACTTTTTAAAAAATTCAAATAAGAGATTAATTTTTTAGTAAGTAATTAAAATATAGAATTGCCATACCAACACTGTTAAATGTAGCTAACATGGCATATACATAATGCTTATATTAATAATTAAATAATAGATAAATAGAACAAATGAAAAAAATATAAATTTACAAAAAATATAAAAAATTAGAATTTTTTTTATTTTTTGTTTCTATTTTTATATTTTTACAATTTTTATTAATTTTATAATTAATCATATAGTTATACATATGTTTGTTAATTTTTTTTATATCATCTTATTTTCTGTTTTTATTTTTTCAATTTTCTTTATGCCCTTATAATTTTATATTTAATTATTTAGGTAAACATCACATATCTGTTAGGTCAAATGATAAATAAGTACCATGTCAGTTAAAGTTAATGTAATTATAACGGTAATTTCTTATTTTATCATATATTAAAATTTTGATTTTTTATTTAAATATTTTGAAATATTAGTTTTCTATTTAAACATTTTCCAAATGTTGATACTTTTCTATATAATTAGTCCCCTTTTTAAATTTTTTCTTTTTTATGAAAGCTCTAGGTAACGTGAAACCTATGAAAGGGAATATGTACTTTTTTTCCCATTTTTAAGTAAAAACTTCGCTGCATGTGCACAACTACGCAAATAAATATGTTAACTTTAGATATATGTATACATCAAATAATTGAAGATAAGGTTAGCGGGAAGCATTAGGATACTTCTTGGTTTCTTCTCCCTAAATTGGCAGCCGCACAAGCAATGACTGTATACCCGTACTGTACGGATAGCGGACAATTTAGCCGATTTAGAGCAAACCAAAATTTGAAAAATACATCATCCAATTGGTTGTTATCAATGGACATCTACGATCTCGTCGATCCATAAACTACATAATATATTATATATTTTTACAATATTTAAATAGATATTAATAATATAAATTATTTTTAAAATATTATTATTTATATTTTTATGTGTTATTATAAGTATTATATGTGAGCAACACTAATTGATGTGACGGACAACCCTTCCCATCATCTGTCATGTTAAGTTGTGTTTAATTGAGCTTGCATGCGATGTGCAATCAATTAATTTGACACAAAACGTTGGATTTTTCTCAAAACGATGAAATACTCCGGTATCCTTCCATCCAGACGAGAAAATAGAGCATCGGCTACATCGAATGGATTTTTTTTCTACGACCATAAACGAGTTACGTTTGGCTGTGCCAAATTTTTAAAGGTTTGATTAGTTTAAAATTTATCAAATTTGAGTTTAAGTTAAGTTTTTTCTCGAGGTTAAAATTGAAATTTAAACTCAATTTATTTAAACAAACAAGCTAAATTTTATTTTAAGGTTAAGCTTAACTAGTTTGCCAATTAAGCTTAAGTAGAGTTGACTCTAAAGCGAGCTGATTTTGAGCTTATTAATAAACTTAAGTATATAAAATTAAGAAACATAATAAATAAATTAATAGATAATGAATAAGGATTAAATTATATATTATATATTTATATATGTTAATAGATATTAACTTTTAAATTTTAATAATATATAATATTTTTAATATATATAAAATTCGTAATACTACTCACAAGCCTAAATAATCTAATTTATAAATATAAGTGAATAAGCTTACAAACCTGAATTAAAGCTCAAGCTGGACTTGTTTAGTTAAACGAACTTCATCTTAAGCTTGAATTCAGGTTATTTACTAATCGAATTCAAGTTGAATAGATCTCAAGTGTCTTAACTCATTTACAGTCTTACTTTTTCCACACTTATATACATATGTATCGGTATCACCATAAAATAATATATTATATATATATATATATACACACAACTATACAAGAATGACGCACGTATTGAACACATCGCACTACCGTATGTCTATGTCTAATATTTTAAGGATGCAACTCAACATTTGTCCAATATTAATAAAAGAATTTCTAAAAGAGGTGATTTCCCCTCGCCTTTTGTTTGCGAGGACTGGTTTCCTCTCAGAGTTGCAACTTAAAAACATCGTTATTAAAACTAATTCTCGGATGCTTTGAAATGGACTCAATCCGAAAGTATTAATCTACAATTTTCCTCCGAATCATAAGTTTTTAAAAGTATTTGATTGTCATATTTTTATGGTACAAGACTAAACAAATTCCTCTAGTTCATAGTTTGATTTGCATATTAGTAAAGTTACTAAAAAAACAAAAAAAAAAAAAGGTTCTTCAAGTGGACTAAAACTTTTTTTTAAAAAAGTGTACAATATATTTGATAGTATATATATCCATTTCGTAATTTGGAGATCTATTTCACACTACAGAATTAATAAATCTTTGAAATTTCAAAAATAAGTCTACAATAAGTTTCCAATTAAAGTATTAAACTTTATTATAATTTCAGATGTAAATAATTAATTTTAATTTCTCAACCATAAAAATCCATAGTGAGTAAGAGCTGTGCCCTCGATTGGGCTGTGTGTGAAATGTAGGATACGTAATGACCACAACAATGATTCTATGAGGTTACACAACCCCTTACTCCATTCCTTCCCTACACAAGACTAGTGGAGATAGTCCCTTAGACTAGGAGACCTTCAATCTATGTCTGAGGCTTAGCGGACACTGCTTTGCACATCATTGAAGGAGCAAAGAAAGGAAAGATGGGTACGGTGATGCTACTTCTAAGTGTTGATACAATTCAATAGGCCTTTCTTTTCGGATCAAAGAGAAGAGAATATGGCGAGTGCTATCGAATTTGAAGCTGTTAGCATGTTAGCACACTTTCCTGTGTAATTGGGACTTCACGGTTCAACATTCATAATCAAAGGTAGGATAGGAGATGATTACGTTAATGTGAGTTAGGCTCTTCGATTGCATTCTCTCCTATCTTATCTTAGCAGTTCAAACTTGATTGTCCTTTGTTCTGCATCTGACTAATTGGTTGTTAGATAGCTATAACTGAAAGGAGAGAGCTGAATGAGGGGAGACCCTCACGTCCAGTCCGGAGGGCAGGGATATCCCGACCCTACTATCATAATGCCTTTGCAATGTTACTTAGTTCAACTCTATTTGTGACCTTTTCTCGTATGTGGCATGCTATTGGAGATAGAGCAATGGAAGGTTCAATCTTACCATGTACTGTACTCAATTCAATGATCAAGCAAATAAGCAAGATGAATCGATTCAAAATTGTTTGTTGCTTTTTTATTTCTAGTTAAGATAAGGGGAATAAGAGATGGAGAGGAGGGTAGTCACCAGTGACGAAAGGAGCCAAGCAAGAAACCTTTAAGCCATTTTTTAGTTCTCTTAAGAGAAAGCTTAGGAGTTCCCTTATATGCAGTAGGTGCCCTTTTAAAGCCCTGCGCTTTTTTGAAGAATCCTGTACCCATGAGCATATGGCCTGGCAGGCCTTCCCTTTCCGCCGAAGCTTTATGGGGGTTACCCCATTCCCAAATCAGATGGTTGGATGTGAGCTATACTCTATAAGGAGCCAAACAAACGTATAGCTTTGCCTTGTCATTTGACCTCTCTTCCCATGTGATTAGGAATGCTGAGCAACAACCTCTCAATTGTCACCGCCTCTTCAAGAGTTACCCTGGAAGGCTAACATTAAGCACTTGATCTAACATCAGGGTATAGTGATTACCTTCTAGTGTGTCAACTTAGTTGTCCTCATCAAGCCACTTACTTGATGTCTAGCTTCCCAACTGGTAGATGGTTTCTTTTCCCCCAAATCAATGAAGAAGGGGGAAGTAAGTTGATTCTTTCGAAGCTGGCTGACTATGCTCGCGCATAGCTCAGGCTTGGAGGTGGTGGTTGAACTCGCCACATAGTTCCGGAGACTATCTTGGTGAATGTAATAAGAATCGGTTGCTTGCTGCAGCAGAGGTTGAATCGTACATGAGATGAGTTTCTGCCTCATACAACTTGAGCCGAAGACCGGCGGAGAGATGGGGAAACTCAGTAGCTATCAGTTCGGGCAACTGTAAGACGGACGACCACCTATAGGTAGTAAGGTAAGGTTGGTAGTCCTGCTCAGATGGCGACTAATCTTCCTAACTGCGCGTGGGCAGGGCTTAGAGCTTGTAAAACTCATCACTACCTTGTAAGGGCATTGGTAAACGAACTAATCCCCCTTAACCTCCAGATTATCTCCCTAAACAAACCCCCCTCCACCAATACTTAATACACCACCTAGCTAGGGGTTGCTAGTCTAACTTGAAATGACCACAACTATACCACTTTGCTTAAATACATTATCATCATACAAAATCCCTTTCTCTTAATCCTATATCGGTTGTATAGCGCATATCCATTGCTATCTTCTTAGTCACTTCTTTGACTCTTTAGAAAGCTATTCGAAATCGCCTAGCCCCACATCCAAGGAATCTTAAACCGAGAAGAAAGAGACTTCCACAACTATTGAGAGTCTTACTATAGAGACAACTTCAAATATTAATACTAAAGTTGCTTAGGCTTGAGTTCGCCATTAGCTATGAGGCATGAAGGATAGCCCGCTATGGTTGTTAGGAGTTAAGCTCCTTCCCTTGAGTAGTCCATCGAAGCGAGTCTTTCCGATATAAAACCATTTCTCGTAGCCCATATGCCCATTCCCCCAGTAGTTGAATAGTCTCCTGCTTTCTATTGTTGTGAATCGAGATTGGGCTCTATTCCAATTAGATGTTCAAAATGCCTTCCTAAATGGGGACCTAAAGGAAGAAGTTTACATGAGTCCTCCAACCGGTTGTGGTTAGGGAGGAGAGCAAGGTTTGCATACTTTGAAAGCAATCTATGGGCTCAAGCTTTTAGCTTGAAACGAGAATGGATGGAGTTGACTCAGCTTTGATTGCTCTTGGTCAATCTGATTAGAATTAATATTCTACTTTATGCTATTTCATGGAATCTTAGAGAGATTAGAGTAGGTAAGAAGTGGAGTGTGTGATGAAGTTGATAGGTTAACTCGAAATTTGATTTTGAGTTCTAAACAGGATGCAATGGGGGTTCCTCTTCTAGGATAAGCTAAGCTTTCTTTAACATTAAGTTCACTAGGAACCTTTTAAAAGTCTTAGTTCTTTGATCTAGATTGATAAGCTTCATTCCCCAATAAGAATAGAATCGAGTTGCTTTCGCCTCAACTTATAGTCATAGTCTTTTAGCTTATGTAATGGTTGGCCTTCCTCCCCGCATGTGCTTGCCAGAATGCCTCCTTGGTTCTAGACGAAGCCAAGTTGATACATACGATTGGCGGAGGAAAGATCGCCCATTTCATAATACAGGCAAGGAAACATCGTTTTTCAATTATTACTTGCTGGCTGGGTCGGAGCGTAGACAAGCGAGCAAAGCCCAGGAAAAAGGGAAGCCCATCATAGAGCAGTCAACTAGAAGTAGAAGATTGCTGGCCAAATAGAAGGCGACAAGAGTAAGGGGTTTGCAAGACTAAGGAATTACATATTAAGGGCTTTTGGTCACTACTATAGAAATGAGCGTTATCTTAAATTCTTTCTACTCGTGAACGTAATGGTATAAAATTACCAGATGAGAAAGCTTAGCCCCGTACCCCTATTAGCTACTGAAAGCTTAGTAAGTTAAATGCACACTACATACTTTTTGAGAGATCTCCTCCAAATCACTCGTATGACTATTGAAATTGTGAGTATCAACATGTATGTTCCAGATCCAAGTGGTAGTATCAGGGCCCTCCTAACGAACAGGGAAAGCTTATCCTTCACTTGCATTTGCCTAATCAAGCAAAATGCCACTCAGCGATCATACTAGAATTAAGAATCCTTTTCAATATTAGGCACAAGAGGACCCTATCTGACTAAAAAAATTCATCAAGCCATTAGCGCTGGATAGGGCTTCTGTAGGCCATCCCATTCTTAAGTGAGCTGGAGCGCAGCCATCTTATCCACTAAACTAGCGAGAAGCTATCGCTTAGAATCCTAGGCATCTGAGTTGAAAAATTCGCCAGTGCTAGGATTAAGACCTAAAGTAAAGTGCTTAAGCAACGGCTTTTCAACCATTGTTGCTTATAGCTTATAGGCTCGAAAATCTCTCTTTCTCCTCTCCTCAAAATGGAAGATAATTAGATTACACAAAAGAAGAGGCATGTAATATTTCAAAAGCAATTCATCTCTGGTGTTCTGCTCGTGGGGAGAGGAATGTAGGTGTGGGGTCCTCTCACTAATGCTGTTCTTTTGTAGCTTTCTCCTATCTAAAAGTTAGATCTTTTTGGTAAGTGCATACTAAATGTAATATCTCGTAAATTAGCCATCCAGATATGAATATTTGAATATTTAGACAAAGTTTTGTTCTTGTATGATCAGAGTCAATAGTTGATTTAAGGCATCCAAAAAAGTAAACTGACTAGGCTAAAAACTTACGAGAAACATGATAACTCTAATCAAGGAAGTAGAATATGATCAAAATAGTAAGAATTTATTTTATATGAAATCCTAAAGTTAAATTTAGAACAATCATACCTAAATTTACCTAAATTTAGGGCTTTCAAGAAAAGTTATCCGATTGAGTTCAAACTTTATGATTAAGATAAAAAAGTTAGTTGAAGTGACCCGATGAAATTAGATTTTCAAAATAATTACCTAAAATCTCAATTTTGCCCCTAGAAATATGATTACTTATTATAGTATAAAATTGCTCAGAACTCCTAAAATTGAACTCGAAATACGACGAAAACTTAAAGACAAATTAATTAAGCTAGAAAATAAGATAATATAGTATAATTTACTATATGAATATATACATATTTTTATAAATATACTCGGTATAAATAATAACTATACTCGTATATTAATCTAAAAGTCTAAAAATATATTTAATAAGTAATACCACATAACCCCGACTTACTAGCTTTCAAGTAATTTCTATTTTTTATAGAAAAATATATTTATAAGTTACGTCAATAGATGTAAAATAGTTTATACTAATTGTTGATAGTCAGCTTTTATCTACCCATCTTACTTGTCTATTCAGCTATTGATAGACCGCATAATCTATATTCCCGGCAGATCGTCGAGTCATCTACATTCTCGGCACCACGTTGTGTGACACAGATTCGTTGTTGATTTGAATTCAAGTTTATGGAGCGAATAGTTATCACAAGTATGGTTATATTACAAACTGCCTACTTTCCCTATATTTTAAGGAATGTATCTAATCAATAAGCTTGTACGTGTTTCAATAGTTATTCTGATAATTGTTCCTTCATATAAGACAATCTCCTATAAATATGGGAACGAAACTTTGTGAGAGACATTAGATAACTCTTAAATTCTTTATTTTACCCTTTTTATTTCTACTTATTGACTTAGGCATCGAAGTAGCCGTACCGAACTGACCCCGGTACCAAGTATTTTTCTTATTTTTGCGAGATATTTCCAACCCCTAAAATTCACCAACAACATTTGGCGTCATTTGTTTTTCCTAAACACATCCACATGGCTAAAACTAAAATAACTAAGAGTGCAAGCGCTGATACTTCCTCCCAACACCATGAAGGGGGGAATCAACATACCAATGAGCAACAACTAGCTAGACTTGAGAAATTATGGCTCAATTTGGTTAAGGAAAATTCAAAGTTAAACAAAAAGTATGAACAAATTCTTAACCTCCTTCATAATAGTATTAATTTAAATCAAAACAATGAGCATACCAATTGTAACCTCTTAAAATTGAGTTTAGAATAATTGAGCCTAGATTTAAAGCTTATAGGGAGAGTTAACCAATCAAGTCTAAACTTTACGATTAAGATAGAAAAATTAGACGAAGTGATATAGTAAAGTTAGATTTTCGAAATAATGACCTAAAATCTCAATTTTCCCCTTAGAAATAGGATTATTTAATGTAATACTAAAATACTCGAAACCCTTAAAATCAAACTCGAATTGCAACAAGAACTTAGAAATAAGTTAATTAGGCTTCAAAATGAGATAATATAGTATTTACTATATGAATATACTCATATTTTTATGAGTATACCCGATATAAATAATAATTATATTAGTAAATTAACTCTAAATTACGTAATTATATATATTGTGTTGAATTCATCAAATTAACTAAGAATCATATCTTAAAGATAAAAGATATGCTAAAAACATAATTATATGAGTATAGTATATACTACATGTGATATATACATATGATATATACTTATATATTAATTAAATAACTCATGTGAACATAATATACATATATTATTATTATTATTATTATTATTATTATTATTATTATTATTATTATTATTATTATTATTATTATTATTATTATTATTATTATTATTATTATTATTTAACTAAAATATATACAAAAGTTAATCCAAATAGCCTCAAAACTGTTGGAAACTTACTGGATTCTTCGTAGCCTCCTCCTACTGATTTTGGGTGATGATTCAACAATGGATTAAGAGGAGATTGGCACGTTATGCTTAAGTTAAAGGAAAGAAGAAAATAAAAACAAATCCCATGTGGCAGAAAATCCCCCTGAAAATAGCAAACCCTGGTAAACTAGTCTTAGTTTAGTAAATTAGAACCTAGAATTGAGAGAAAAAAAAAATTGGAAAATAGAATACATTGAAAAAATTATAGGAAGAACAGAGCATTTATCGTGTTTAACTAGTTCCCAAGGCTCCCGATGTTTTATTGTTGAGTCACTTCACCACCAAGGAGTACCCCCAGTGTCTAGGGATTCCGACAGACCCACCCCCTACCCTATGGCTACTAGAGCATTCATGAATAGCTAGATCAATTTTCTGCCCTATTTTTCAATAATTTGTAAAAATTATCAAATCCACCTAGAAAATTATGAAAAAATTACAATATGGTTATTTCAAACATGCTTTTGAGTGATATTTTTATTTTTGAAAAATTCATAATATTTAGTATACTTGCTTAAGAAAACTGCTATTCATCTAAAGTTTAAATTGAAAAATAAATGTATTAAATAATGTTTTTTCTAGCTCAAAATTTTTGTGTGGAATGTATATAATATATATATAGTTGATATGTAGCCCAAATTTTGATGTGAATATTGTTAATATTTATTATATTTTTTGGCCTAAAAATAGCTCAAAAATAGGCTGAAATTGTGAAATAAATAAGATATTATAAAATTAATTAATGAAATGGACATGTATTGATCTCTAATGAATAATAAAAATGTTGGGTTAGATTGAAATTAATTTGATGCAAAAAGGATTATAATCGGGTAATTTAGGATAATTTAGAGGTAAAATCGTAAATACTAATATATAGGCGATAAATCGAAAACTTAAAATCAAGTAATAGCTATGTTTCCCATATTTTCAATAGTCTATAGAAATTTTCAAGGAATTATTTGGTGACCTAAACTATTTATTATGAATTTACATGGTAAAATGGCTTAAATTATAAATCGAGACGTATTCTTAGTAATAATAGATTAAAATAAATTAAATAGTTGAATAAAAACTATGTACAAGTGTATTGGTCAGATTAGATAAAAAGTGTGATTTTAATATATTTAATAATATTTTATTATCGAGATATGTTATATGTGTATTAGGGTTAGACAATACATATATTATAGCATTATACTGACAAATCGAGTAAAATACAGTTTAATAACATAAATTATATATAATACAATAATATTTATATAGATACGTATAACCATATTAAAAACTTGAACTACCAATTAAAAGTAATATCTATAAATAGGACCGTAAAACGTGTCGTTAGGTCTGTACAAACCAACAATACTAATTTTACTAAAATCGAACAATCTTAGGTGATGTAATCTATAACTCTAATATTTTAGAATGTGTGTAGTTTGGTAACCTAACCAGAATTAAAACATAATTAAATAAATTAAAAGTACGTTTTAATATGATCGAAACAATATATAATATGTAATATTATAAATTACTTATATTATCAATAATTAATAACTTAACTCGATATATATATATTAATAAAACTATATATTATTAAGATAATATATTTGTATATATAACCATTTTAGATCAAACCCTAATGTTTTTGTAATTATTATGAAAACTAAATTTAGGTTTTGTATATATATAGGATATCCTAATGGTCAAACTGTTGATAGCTTAAGTCTTCTGTAGTAAACATTTAAATAAGTAAGTTAGGATTTGTAACTTTATCGCTTGTTAGGATGCTGTATTAAAGTATCTAGAGACTTAAGAGTACTTCCGATTATATTTGTAATTAGTTTTTTGTGCACATGCCATGTGTATATATGATACTCAATTGTGATAGGAGTTGAATTCTTTGGTGTGCTGTTATGCATGTTTGCATTGTCTCTGAATTGTATGAACTTGTTTGGTTACCCCAAATTGACACTAACATTTATTTGACTTAAACGAAACTGAACATGCATAACACCCATTAAGAGGAACGATTAAGAGTGTCAAGCCAAATACTGACTTCCTTCAATGAGGATAGCTGAAATGGTTCTTTTCCCATCCTTAGTTGAATTAAGTAACAATTGAGGAGGTCGCGGCAAGGGTGGGGGCCGTAGTTCGAAGGCGGTCATGGAAGGAGGGTGTTCTCCATTACACAAGCTCGGGTTTGGTTTGATTTGATTTGAGTCACGATAAAACTCCTCAACCAGGGTTGGAGCGGATGTAATTTCTCTAACCTCACAATTGATTGGATAACATTGTGCGGTGTTTCATTTGATTTATTGATTGCATTGCACTTTATCATAATTAATAATCTTACTTGTAATTGTCTGGTATTCTTCAGATTCCATCCCACTTACTAAGCTAATTTTGCTTACATCCCCATAAACTCTTTTGCAGGTACTCAGTAAGGACAAGATGTTCTGATACCGCCAACCCCAGGTTAATGTACTGTTGACTAGGAAAGCAAGGAACGAAGAATCAACTGAACTTGAGATTTTGACCTTTCTTTTGTCTTTTTTTTTTTTAATTTTGAGGAAATTAACTCGGAATTCCTTGAGATGCCTACTAGTTTAGTTTCCTGACTTATTGTAAATAGTCTGCAAAACCTGTACCTTTTTTATAAACTCTTATTGTAAATTATAACTTTAGATGTAAGACATTTATATAAGTACTGTTGTGTTATGAAATAATGAGTTATATAGAATAGGTATTTTGTAATGTTATACCACAAGTTTGATTACTCACAGGTATCAGAATGCTTTAAGTTAGTTAAGTTGTACATGCCTTGTATGGATTATATCTACGATAGCAATTGTAAGGTCAGTTTTTATCTTAGATTGGTTTATATGACGAGACTGTTATAAGTCCTCATATTCGAGGTATGATAGTTATAAGTTGGTATCAGAGCATAGTTCTAAAAAGAACCAAGTTTTGAAGTGTTTAATTAAAATGAGTAGACAATAGAATTACTGAGATTGTAGTTGACAATGAACATAAAAGACTTAGATTCATAAGATATATACATATATATAACTTATTTATATATATATATGTAAAACGGGGTTATAAACTGACTTTAACTTATTATTTCAGATTAGTAAGAATGGTTTTTACATACATGGTGGAATTTTGAATGGGAAGGGGATGAGATTCCTATTAAGTATTAGATTCTAATGCAGAATTTGTTGCTAGATATGGCCGATTGGAAGATGTTTTAAACTATCGAGGAGATTATCGAGAACTATAGGCGTAGATTGTTCTTTAGTATGCAAGATGACTGCAGAATAATGAGAGATGAGTTAGGACCTGCATATAATAAGTATACTACTGTAACTACCTACGAGAAGAAGTACTTCCAAGAAAATATAGTTTTATTTGTGGGAATTACTATACTGTATTTTCCAACTTTAGTATAAGTATGTAAGGATTATCCTCCAAGTTTTGATCAGGCATCTCTAGGTGTTCCACATATTCCTAGAAACTATCCCCCTAGTGTAGTCAATTGGGTTCCCAGATTCCCCCTAGATAAAATTAAGGGTATAGAACTACCACTATAGCCCTATGAGCTTGAACCCCCTGCAATATCGCTTGAGAATTCACCTCAAGAAGCACAGTCAAATTCAAAAGTGAATAATGATAATGATGATGATCTTAAGGAAGATCTGGAAGAAGAAGAGGATGAACCAAAAGATGAAGCACATGACAGTTATAGTGAGGTGCACAAAGTAATTGTTATATCAGATACTCTTATAATAGTAGAGGTTAGCTCAAGGTCTGATGAGACTGGGATGGGAGATAGTTTCCCTTAGAAGATGTAGCAAATCCAGATAGTGTAGGTAATTGAATGTAAGAAGATGGTAGGAAAGTAAGTTTGGGGTTTTTTATATCACCTGACCTAGTTGTTTAATGTATCTAGGTCACCCTAGTAATGTTGATGTACTTTTGATTTTTTGAATGTAACTAATGTACTTTCGGATGTACGGCTACTAAGTATATAAATGATGTACATAGATAGTCAAATGTATAATTTGATGATGTAAATAAAGTAATATGATCTTTTGAATGTAAAGCTTTGATTATCTTATTACTATTGTAAAGTATATGTTCTTATAGATCAGTATTTATATGAGATATCATCATAGATATGACATAAATGTTACAGGCGAAACGTGATGAGCTTATGACGTATGAGTATATATTTGAACATACGTAGAGTGTGTAATGAGTGATATATGAATATATCATTGCTTATACAGGGATGAAGTACTACAGATTTTATGTTGATTGAGATCCTTAATGAAGAAATCTGTAGTTGTATACTACTAATGCAAAGAATAATTCATTTATATGTGAATATGAATCGTTTAAGTCGGATATTAACGTCAGGTACACATATTGTGAGTGCAGGATTGATAATTAATGAATTGTGAATCTAAATATGGCAGAGAAAGCAAATAGAAAAAGGAAACGGGAATAACCAACCCAAAGGAGAAGTACTACCTCCTAACTCTCTTAATCCACCAAAACCACCTAGAAATGATATACAACCACTTGCTCCGAATGTGATTGACCTAACTCATTTTGGACAAATGTTCGCCAATATGAATACCATGATCCAACAATAAGGAGCTTTAATATAGCACTCAATCACAAGTGGGAATGTGATGAACTAAAGGCCAATAGAGGCTGAACCTAAAGCAATCCGACCCCAAGATACAAGTCGACTTCCTAAGTTTATAAAATCAAATTGGTATTTCGAAGGTGAAATGGGCAAGCCTACTTTAGCTGATGATTGGTTAGCTCAGATTGAGTGCGGTTTTGAGGCATATAGGATTCTTGAAAATAAAAAAGTCTCTTATAACACTTACTTACTAAAGATAGAGCACGAGTCTGGCGAGACTCGGCAACAAGAACAATCCTACGCCCTATTACATGGCGAGTATTTTAGGGAGCATTTAAGAGCCAATATTTCCCTGTCAATGTGCAAAATTAGATGACCCGACAATTAATGGAAATAAAGAAAGGGCCTATGAGTATAGCACAATATGAGAATGAGTTTAACAGGTTGTTACAATATGTACCTGAGTCGTACAGGGATAATAAGGTGTTGAAGAAAGATTTTTTTCTTAATGGATTTGATGTTACAATGCGATGCAAGTTAATGGATTACAAATTCACTACTTATCATTAGATTATGGATAAGGCATATGAACTAGAGAATAATTGACTGTCCATGTAAAATGAATGGAGGAAGAAACTCAAGAGAGTTAATCAATATAAGCCTGCTTTCAAAAAAACATTTTCAAGTGCAAATAATAACTCTAACCAGAAAGGAAAGAAGCTAGCTGTAGTAACTAGTAGCCCTACTTCAAATAGGACTAGATTTAGTTTCTATGATGAGACAAGAAATGTGAGATGCTAGAAGTGTGAAGCTCAACATTTCCCCAGGCAATGCGCTAAATTAAAGGGCAAGTGATTTCTGTGTGGTGATCCAAACCATATGTCAAGAGAATGTTTAAAGATGAGAACAGTAAAGTGTTATAAGTATAGAATGAAAGAACACTTCTCTAGGCATTGTCGACAAGCTGGACAAGAGAAATCTGAAGGAGTAGAGACAACTGCTATCCCAGCACAGGTGTTTACAATTGAGGAAACAGAAAAAGATATTGAAGATTTTGATAAATGGATGGAGGAATACTTTCATAATGGCTCAGATGATGAAATGGAGGTTGATGGATTTGACCAAGGCTTAGTAATAGGTACATAAAACTAACTCATAACTTTTCTTTATCAATCAGTTAGTTATACATATATTTATAGATGGTGTTAGGAATTGTGAAAATACATAACTTAAGTGTTGTAGTAGATAACTATAGTAATAGTAATTATTTCAGGAAATGTACTTGTAAATGGATGAGCTGCTTATACATTGTTTGACAATAGAGTGTCACGTTCATTTAGTAATCAGCAGTTTGTCTTGGGAAATGGAATTAAGATAAGTGAAGTTAAATCCACATATAGAATAAGAACACCTATAGGAGAACAAGTGTTAATGCAAGGAATAGTAGGTAATGAACAATTGCAAATCTAAGGACAAGAATTCCCGGTAAAACTTATAGTATTACCAATCAAGGGATATAATGTTATTGTAGGAATAGATTGGTTGTCTAAACAAAGAGCTAAAGTAGATTGCCAAAATAAGAACATAATCTTAGAAGAGGGTAAGGTCATATTTCAAGGAAATATAGGTGAGCAAAGTCTAAGATCATTAGTAATAAAAGCAAGTGAGGAAGTGAATGAAATTATTGAAGAATGGCAATTCCGTTGGATATTTGCTATTAAGGAAGAGAAGGAAACACCAAAAGTATTAGAAATACCAATGGTGAGTAAATGTTCTAATATCTTTCTGAAAGAATTACTTGGATTAGTATCACAGTGAGAGTTAGATTTTTCTATAGAATTGGTGCCAGGAACTAAACTAATATCAAAAGCTTCATACCAAATGTTACCAATAGAACTTCAAGAGTTAAAGAAGCAACTTCAAGAACTATTGGATAAGGGGTTTGTACAACCTAGTGTATCTCCTTAGGGAGCATCAGTGTTATTTGTGAAAAAAAAAGATGGAACCATGAGGTTGTGTATGGATTATCGGGAAATAAAGAAGGTGACTATTATGAATAAATATTCAGTACCCAAGATTGATGACTTATTTGATCAATTGCATAGTGTCACTGTATTTTCACGAATTGATTTAAGATTTGGATACCATTGGTTACAAATTAATCCAAAAGATGTACCAAAGACAGCTTTTCAAACTAAATAAGGGCACTATGAGTTTTTAATAATGCCTTTCGGATTAACGAATGCACCAACTGTGTTTATGCATTTGATGAATCGAATCTATCTACCTTACTTAAATAGATTTGTTATGGTATTTATTGATGATATTTTAATTTATTCCAAGACTAAGGAAGATCATGTCAACCATCTACAATTAGCCTTGCAAAAGTTAAGAGACCATCAACTGTATGCTGAGTTGGGTAAGTGTGAATTTTGGCTAGATAAGATATCATTTTTGGGACACATTATATCAGGCGAAGGAATTCCAGTCGATCTTGAAAAGGTCAAAGTAGCAACTAAATGGAAACAATCCACTACTATAACAGAGATAAGAAGTTTCCTTAGAATGGTGGGATATTATAAGCGATTTATAAAAAGATTTTTCTAAAATCACCAAACCTATAACTTGACTGACACGGAAAGATGTTAAATTTGAATGGAGTAATGAATGCGAACAAAGTTTCCAAGAATTGAAAGATCAATTGATTTCTGCACCAATACTTATTTTACCAAATCCAAGTAGATCTTACTGTGTATATAATGATGCTTCCAAAAATGGACTGGGATGTGTATTGATGCAAGATAGGAAAGTGGTAGCTTATGCATCTAGACAACCGAAGCCTCATGAGAGAAACTATCTAACTCATGATTTAGAATTAACGGCTGCAGTGTTTGTTTTGAAGATCTAGAGATATTACTTATATGGACAACATTGTGAGATATGCACAAATTATAAAAGTTTGAAATATTTCTTCACTTAGAAAAAGTTGAACTTAAGACAAAGACGTCGGTTGGAACTAATTAAAGATTATGATGTGGCCATAAATTATTATCCTGGTAAAGCAAATGTCATAGCAAATGTGTTGAGTCACAAGAATTATGAACAAGTAGCCTTATTACTCACTACTCAACATGAATTGATAAAAAATTTGAAAAGTTAGAAATTGAATTCAAATGGCATGAAACTGAGGCACAATTGGTGAGTCTAATAATGTAACTAACCCTGATCAAAAGAATTAAGCTTCAATGAGACGAGGATCAAAGATTGAAGGAAATCAAGGAAAAGTTGAATAAAAGTGATGTACTTGACTTTAAAATTGATGTCGAAGGTGTGTTAAGATATAAGAATAGAGGCTATGTGCCTAGTGATTCAAAGTTGAGGAATGAAATAATAACCGAAGCACATGACATAGGTTATACATTGTATCTTGGTGGGAATAAGATGTACCACGATTTGAAATCATTATTTTGGTGGAAAGGTATGAAAAAAGATGTAGCACAATATATGGCTAGGTGTAATACATGCCAACAAGTGAAAGCAGAACATCAGAGACCTAGTGGTTTATTATAACCATTAGAAATACCTCAATGGAAGTGGGATCATATTACAATGGATTTTGTTATAGGACTCCTGAGGACTAGATCAAGTCATGATTCAATTTGGGTTGTCGTAGATGGGTTAACAAAGTGTGCTCACTTTTTACCCTATTAAACTGGCAATTCAATGGAAAAGTTGGCACGACTATATATTAGAGAGCCAATTTGTATCGAAATTTTGGGAAAGCTTATATCAATCTTTAGGAACTAAACTAAGGTTTAGTACAGCTTATCATCCACAGACCGATCGACAGTTAGAAAGGTTATTTAAACACTTGAAAATATGTTAAGAGGTTATATTTTGGACTTCAGTGGTGATTAGGATTAGTATTTGCTATTAGTGGAATTTGCTTATAACAATAGTTATTAAGCAATGATTCGGATGGCACCGTATGAAGCTTTATATAGAAGAAAATGTCAGTCACCACTGTATTGGGAAAATGATGAAAATGTAATGATAAGACCTAACATAATCGGACAGATGAACGATAAAGTTAAGATAATACCGCAAAGGATGACAGTAGTGCAGGATCGATACAAAAGTTAGGCTAATTTAAAAGAAAACCTATAGAATTTGCTATGAGGTTCATGTGTAATAAAAATAAGTCTATTAAAGGGATTTAAGAATAGATAATTAGAATAGCAATAGATGACTTGAATGAAAAATTGGAATTTAAGTAAATTGAATTGCCTTGTATAAAAAGTTATTGGATTAGAATTTTGTCTAAAGCCTGTTAAATATTGAATTTTGAAATTTTGGAATTAATTCCGTTTTGAAATAGATTAATGTATTGAATTGTTAAATCCCCAAAAGTTGTGGATATAAACAATGATTCAAGAGTGTAATGTTACGAAAGTGCTAAGAATCCAGAAACCTCATGGAATTAAGAAACAATAGGACTTACAACATTATATGTTGGGAAAGGCCAATTGAGATCAGATAACTAAATTCAATTAAGGAATCGAAAAGTGGAAAATGTGAAAATTCAATGGGATAATGGTCCAATAGCAGAGCTAACTTGGGAACCGAAGTCAGCAATGTAAAATCGTTACCCAGAACTCTTCAAGGAAAAAGGTAAATAATAGATCTTTATTAACAAATAAGTAGTTGTTCTGTTTAGATTCGAAGTTTTAATGACAAAACTTTCTTAAGGGGCGTCAAAATGTGAGCTCCTAAAATTGAGTTTAAGATAACCGAGTCTAGATTTAGGGCTTATAAAAAAAGTTAACCAATTAAGTCTAAACTTTACGATTAAGATAGAAAAGTTAGACGAAGTGATACAGTGAAGTTAGATTTTGGAAATAATGATCCAAAATCCTAATTTTTCCCCTAAAAATAAGATTATTTAATATAGTACTAAAATGCTCGAAACTCCTAAAATCGAGCTCAGATTAGAGATAAGTTAATGAAGCCTCAAAATGAGATAATATAGTATAATTTACTATATAAATATACTTGTAATTTTATAAGTATACCCAGTATAAATGATAATTATACCCATAAATTAACCCTAAATTACATAATTATATATATTGTGTTGACTTCATGAAATTAACTAAGAATCATATCTTAAAGATAAAAGATATGCTAGAAACATAATTATATGAGTATAGTATATACTACACGTGATATATACATAGGGTATATACTTATATATTAATTAAATAACTCATGTGAACATAATATACACATATTATTATTATTATTATTATTATTATTATTATTATTATTATTATTATTATTATTATTATTATTATTATTATTATTATTATTATTATTTAACTAAAATATATACAAAAGTTGATCCAAATAGCCTCAAAACTACTGGAAACTTACTAGATTCTTTGTAGCCTCCTCCTACTGATTTTGGGTGATGATTCAATAATGGATTAAGAGGAGATTGGCACCTTATGCTTAGGTTAAAAGAAAGAAAAAAATAAAAAAAATCCCATGCGACAGAAAATCCCCCTATAAATAGCAAACCCCAATAGGTTAGTCTTAGTTTAGCTAGTTCCTAGGGTTTTCGATGTTCTACTATTGAGCCACTTCATCACCAAGGAATAACCCCAGTATCTAGGGCTTTCGACATACCCCCACCACCCTACATCTACCGGAGCACCTAAGAATAGCTATGTTAGTTTTCTGCCTTATTTTTCAATAATTCGTAAAAAAATATTAAATCTACTTAGAAAATTATGAAAAAAAATTTGGTTAAGTTATTTCAAACATGATTTCGTGTGATATTTTTATTTTTTAAAAATTCATAATATTTAGTATACTTACTTAAGAAAACCACTATTCATCCGAAGTTTGAATTGCAAAATAAATGTATTAAATGATGTTGTTTTTAGCTCAAAATTTTTTTATAGAATGAATATGATATATAGATAATTTCTATGTAGCTTGAATTTTGATTTGAATATTTTTAATATTTATTGCATTTTTGGCCTAAAAATAGCTCATAAATAAGCTGAAATTGTGAAATAAATAGGAAATTATGAAATTAATTAATGAAATGGACATATACTGATCTCTAGTAAATAATAACAATGTTGGGTCAGATTGAAATTAATTTAATGCACAAAGGATCATAATCGGGTAATTTAGGATAATTTAAAGGTAAAATTATAAATACAAATATATAGGCAATAGATTGAAAACTTGAAACTAAGTAATAGCTAAGTTTCCCATATTTTTAGCATTCTATATAAAATTTTGGGGAATTATTTGATGACCCGAACTATTTATTACGAATTTACATGGTAAAAGGGCTTAAATTACAAATTGAGACGTATTTTTAGTAATAATAAGTTAAAATGAATTAAATAGTTGAATAAAAACTATGTACGGGTGCATTGGTTTGATTAGATAAAAAGTGTATTTTTAATAAATTTAATGATATTTTATTGTCCGGGATATGTTATATGTATATTAGAGTTAGACAATACATATATTATAGCGTTATATTGATAAATTGAGTAAAATATAATTTAATAATATAAAATACGTATAACACGATAATATTTATATAGATACATATAACCATATTAAAAACTCGAACTACTTATTAAAAGTCATCTCTAAAAATGAAATAGGAGCCGTAAAACGTATCATTAGGTTTGTACAAATCCAACAATACTAAGTTTACTAAAATTGGACAATCTTAGCTGATGTAACTTATAACTCTATAATATTCTAGAATATGCGTATTTCAGTAACCCTATCAGAATTAAAACGTGATGTAATAAATTAAAAGTATGTTTCAATATGATCGAAACAATATATAATACGTAATATTATAAATTACATATATTATCAATAATTAATAACTTAACTCAATATATATAATAATAAAACTATATATTATTGAGATAATTTATTTATATATATAGCCATTTTAGACCAAATCCTAATGTTTTCATAATTATTATGAAAACTAAATTTGGGTTTTGTGTGTATATAGAATCTCCCAATGATCAGACTGTTGATAGCTCAAGTCTTTCATAGTAAGCGTCTGAACAAGTAAGTTGGGATTTGTAGCTTCACCACTTGTTAGGATACTATGTTAAAGTATCTGGAGACTGAGGAGTACTTCTAGTTGTGTTTGTAATCAGTTGTTTATGCGCGTGCCATGTGTGTGTATGATACTTAGCGGTGACAGGAGTTGAACTCCTTGGTGTGCTGTTATGTATGTTTGCATTATCTTTGAATTATACGAACTTATTTAGTCAACCCTGATTAACGCTAACATTTATTTAACTAAAACGAAACTGGACATGCATAACACCTATTAGGGGGAACGATTAAAAGTGTCAGGCCAAATACTGACTTCCTTCTATGAGGATAGTTAAAATAGTTATTTTCCCATCCTTAGTCAAACTAAGTGACAGGTGGGGAAATCATGGCGAGTGGGGACTATGCAAAGGTGGTCACAAAAGGAAGGTGTTCTCCAATGCACAAGCTTGGGTTTGGTCTGATTTGAGTGGTGATAAAACTCCTCAATTCGGTTTGGAGCAGATGTAATTTTTCTAACCTTATAATGGACTGGATAACATTATGTGATTTTTCAATGGATTGATTGCATTTCATTTCATCATAATTAGTAATCTTACTTGTAATTGTCCAATACTCTTATGACTCTATCCCACTTACTGAGCTAGTTGTGCTCATATCCCCATAGACTCTTTTGTAGGTACTGAGTGAAGACAAGATGTTTCGATACCGCCAACCCCAGCTAAGTGTGCTATTGGGAAAGTAAGGAATGTAGAATCAACTGAACCTAGGATTTTGACATTTCTTTTGTCTTTTCTTTTGAATTTTGAGAAAACTAATTAGGAATTCCTTGAGACACCCACTAGTTTCCTAACTTATTGTAAATAGTTTGTAAAACCAGTGACTTTTTTTATAAATTCTTATTGTAAATTTTAACTCTGGATGTAAGACATTTATATAAGTAATGTTGTGTTATGAAACAACGAGTTATATAAAACAGGTATTTGGTAAAGCTATACTACAGATTTGATTACTTACATATATCAGAACGGATGCTTAAAGCTGGTTGAGTTATACAAGCCTTGTGTGGACTATATTTACAATAGCGACTGTGAGATTAGCTTCTATCTTAGGTTGGGATTGTTATAACTCCTCTTATGATATCGATAATATTGATGATTTAATTTATTCACCTGAGTTGCAGAAAAAGCAAGCCAACGTCGCAACGGGACCTTCAGTTCCTACTTTAAAAAAGAATGACAAAGGCAAGCAACCGTAATATGTGCATTATGCGGGCTCCTCGCATGTCAACACCCTTGCTGCATCAAGCAAGCAATTCTAAATCAAGAAAAGTCCCTTTGTTCCAAGGATTTCGGAGGAAGTAATACCTTAACACATCAAGCTACCACAGTTTAAAACTTATGACGGAACAAATGACCCCAAAGACTACTTGGAGTACTACCATACATTAGCCAAATTTTATGGTTTGAGTGATGTAATGGCCTGCCAAGCTTTTCCCTTAACCTTGAGGAATGCTACTAGTATATGGTTTAAATACTTAAAACCAAAAATCATTTCTTGTTTCGATGAATTAGCATAAGCGTTTTTTCAATACTTTTGATACGGACTCGTGGATGAACACGCAAACCCGATATCATGTGTACTCAAATGGGTGAGTCTAAGCCGCAAGATGGCTTGAAAGGTAAATAATAGTCGAAGGTTAAGTAAGGAGGGTTCTTATGCACCGACAAAGGATATGATGCACTAACGCCTCATATGAGCTCAGGTTACACTTGATATGATGTATAAGTATAACCAGAGGTTACTCACCACTAGTCTAAGCTCGAATGGTCTAGATAACAGTAGCTCAAGAGTAAAGAGAACACTTAGCTCGAGAGTGAAAAAGTTCAATACATTCTCTGTATTCTAATGTCCCAACTTTTATAGTATGGCGGAATTTATATCATCCCATTAGGGTAAATCCTAAGTTATAGAAATTACAAAAGAATGGTCCTTATTTGCTAAAAATAAAAGAGAATAATTTACAAAGAAAATATGAAATCATGCAAAAGAATGGAAGCGGATGTTCTTTGTCAAAAAGGACAGTACGGATGTTAGTAAAGGACAATGCACACACATTTTTACGGTGATTCTGACAGTATTGTGGTCCGGGCAAGGGTAAGCCTTGGTTCAAGCCTGTTCAGCATAAAAAAGGGCTGAACAATAGTTGGTTCAGGAATGGTTCACATAGGGGTTAGCTTCAGATGGTTGGCTCCTAATAGTTTTGATCGGCCTCGACAACAGTGGGGATTGCTGCTGTAAGCCCTAAAGTTAAGCCAAGAGACCGTAGGATTAAACTTAGAGCATAAGGTTTAAGGCGATCAGTTAAAAGATTCGATCAAACCTGAATTATAAACTATGGAGAGAAATATTAGTAAAAATAACTCTGTAAACTTGAATTTAAGAAAATAAGTAATAAAATAGGAGATTATAAAATTTTCAAATTTTAAGTATAATAATTGTTAATTATCAAAAAGGCGAAAAGTGTAATCTAATAACTAATAAATTACTAGAAATAGATTATATGTATACTAAAAATCATAGAACGACCTAAATAATAATTAGGAATGTTCACATGTATCCTACATGTATTTACGTGTAGGTAACAATACGTGAAATTACTTAAATTAGCCAAAAACTTAGTAAATAATTAAAGAAAATTATTAATTAATTGAGAAAAAATCAGAAGGATATGGAATGATGAAAATCTATTCGTGGCAAGTTAGGAGCTAAAGAAGAGAAATTATCCAATTAGAATTAAGCAACACAAAAGCCAAAAAATAAGGGAATGGGATAATGTCATGTCTAATTAATGCATATTAATTACCAAAAACTTCTATAAATAGGAAAAAAATTCAGAGAACTCCTTCGGACAGTTAAGGATTAAAAAAAAATAGAGAGCTTTGAAAATTCAAGCTAAAAACCAGAAAAAAAAAAAGGAAAACTGTACAGTTAGAGTTAGTGAGCCAAACCTACACACCACCACCACCCCCGATCGAGCCACCACCACCCCCCTACTCCAGACCTACCGTCTAGATTGGCAAACACAACTGGACCGATGTTGGAAGGCAAAAAGCCATCGGACCAGGTGAGTCACTAATTTGTTCTGATTTTGTATAATTTCTTAAAATTAGTTATTTTACCCAAAAAATTATGAAATTTGTTATTCTAAGATTTTATTGTATGTAGATTTAAGGAAAAAATAGTGATTTATTTTAATCATACCTGAAAATATAGGGTTCTTAACAAATTAAGCAAAACCGAGCATGATTAGAATTAGAAATAAATAGGCTTAGGAGTGTAGTTTGGAGCTCAAAATTTTTTTGTAGAATGCTTAAGGGATATAGAACAGTGCTATGAAGCCATTTTTTTAAAATTAATTTTTGAAATTTTTAAGTTAATTTTTAGCCCTAAAATGATGGAAAAATTGGGTAATTTTGGGTTAATTAGATGATTAAGATACTAATTACTAATTTAGATAGTAATTAGATGTTTAGGGATGTTAATCTCTGATGTGGAAACCTAATCTTAGCTTTTGGAGTGTTAAATATAAATAATGAAGACATTATGTGCTAATTATAGAAAATTAGGAATATTATAAAAAATTAGGTTTAATTAGATAATATAATAATAGAAATCAGAATATAATAAATCTAAAATAAAATTTAATTTTAAGTAATTATATAAAAAAGTATAAGATTTTCTCACATCGGGAATAAATTCGGTACCCCAATAAGGATTAGCGTATACCAAATAATTTAGAATACTAAATTTAGACCCAATAGGATATTAGAATACTCGAGCTTAATGTGATTAATTTCACATTATGATTTAAGCATATTTAAGATTTCAGGATCAAAACTACAATCTAATTTAAAAACCGAACCCCGAAATAGGGTAGAATGAATCATTAGTAAATAATAGTTATACATGAAAAAAATACGCTAAATCATAACTTAGAATGTGAATCATTAAAATATAAGAACTAAAAAAGACCTATTTGTATTATAGGATATCCAGAGACGAATCAACTTGTAATCGAGTGATCGGACAACTGAGAAACTCCAAGTAAGTTTGGTTATTACTTACTGTATTAGAGTACTATTTTATAGTACTCGGAGACTTGGGATTGTATATGGTTATGATTGTAAGTAGTTTATGTATGTGTTTGATGTATCTGAATGCTTGCTGAATTTGTAATATGAGTGATTTTGTGATTAATTGAATTGGTGTGAAATTGTTTGAACACCCTAAAGGAAATTTAATCTTATTCGACTCTAATAACCAAAAATGTCATGCATTGCAACCCGTTAGGGGATCTTAGGATTCTCTAACCAAATACCGACCCCTTCGAAGGGGATAACACAGGATTGCAAAATGGTCCCTTCTTTATCCTTAGTCGAACTAAGTGACAGGAGAGGAGGTCACGGCGATAGTGAAGTCAATGGTTCGAAAGTAGTCGCGGGAGGAGCGAGGTCTCCATTGCACAAGCATGGGTTTGGTTGTGAGCTGCAGCATAACATGAAAACTCCTCAACCCGAATTAGAGCGGGTGAAATTTCTCTAATTTCGCAATAGATCGAACTACGTTGTGCGATGACACTTGATTGTTGCATTGCATTAAATAATTGCTTGATAATCTTGTTTGTCTTTGTAGACTCTCATGAGTCTCCAATTTAACTTACTGAGCTGTAGTTGCTCATACCCCTATAGATCTTTTTACAGGTCCTAATCTTTAAACACTTCAAGTATTATGCCGCCTTACACTTATCCAGAGGTTAGTCCTTTTGAAGCCAGGGGCTTGAAGAGCAGTTTACTTAGTAGTGATGTGTAGCGAGAATGTCCTTCGTAGTTTTAGGATGAAAGACTGATAATTATTATGTAAATTAGTGAATTGTTGTGTATATGTAGAATTTCCTAGAAAGTTCTGTGGACTTTACATATAATTATATAAGTTTATTTAAAATTTGTGAACTTTACCATAATTGTAGTTAAACATTTAATTGGACCGTTCAAAGTGAAGAGTCGTCGACGCCTTGTGTAAATTATCTCTATTGTAGGTATCGTAAGGCCAGTCACTATCATAGAATGGTTTACATGGTTGCGACTCTGTGACTTTGGAGTGTAATAGCTGCATTCAGATTTGGCGTTGGAACTATGGTTTAGTAGAAGGTTCAGCTCAGCATGCTGGTTGATCACCTTAACAACATCTTGGATGACATGGAGAGCAAAGTAGCTCAGCAGATCGAACTAGGGCAAACACTGCTCCTCAGCGCTTTACTCACCTTAGACAACTCGGCGGACTACCTGAGAGAGCCTTCGGGCTCAGGAGCATGTAATCAGCCTTTAATCCCTATCAACTTCCTTGTGAGCAAACTTCCTGTCAAGAATTCCTCGATCTACATAATCAAACAAAAATTAGATGAGTTAATCAAAGAGTACTTAGCCAGGTTTATGGCCGAGATAGTTCAGATCCCGTAATTGAATATGAGTATGGTTCTCAACTCAATGATCGATGGAGTTAAGCCCTATGGAGACTTTTTCAATTCTCTCGCAAAGAACAAGCTAAAAACTTTGATCTAGTTCAAGGCTAAAGCTACCTCATACATCCATCAAGAAGATAATATAAAGCCCTGGCGAAAAGCCAATTAGAACCGAAGAGATAGAAAAAATGACAAGAGAAAAAGTGCGAAGGACAAACTTGGCTCAGATGATGATCAAAGTTCAAATGTCGAGAGAAAGAGACCAGGAATTCCGAAATTTTCATCCTACACATCAATTAATCATTCAATTCCGAACATATAGATGGAGGTACGTAAGCAAAGAGGCGTTTTGTAGTAGCTGGAATGAATGAGAGGAAATTTCTCCGCCACTAATACTCTCGACACTTCTTTCTTGAGAAAATTTATATTTATGTCAGTTGCCGGGCTCTTCTTCTATATTGGTCCAAATTGACGATAAAGAGTATCAACTTGTTTATTACGTGAGTCATGCTTTGTAAGGGTTAGAGATTCGGTATACGAAGATTGAAAATTTTGTTTTAGCAATGGTTCTCTCGACAAGGAAGCTAAAGCTGTATTTTGAAGCTCACCAGATCATAATGCTTACTGATCAGCCATTGTGACAAGCATTGCAATGACCTGATTCCTTTGGGAGGATAATGAAATATGCCATAGAGCTAAGTACCCATGGCTTACAATATAATCCCATAATAGCACTAAAGGCTTAAGTGCTAGTAAATTTTGTAATCGAGTTCACTGGTGAGGAAGATAGTATGGAGTTTGCAAAAAAAACTATTTACTTCCTTTATGTGGATAGTTCCTCAATGAAAAAGGAAGTGGTGTGGGCCTTGTTCTTCAAGGCCCCTATAATGTTAAAGTTCATTATGCTTTAAAATTCGGATTCTCGGCCAGCAACAATGAAGCAAAGTATGAAGCTTTGATTGCTGGATTGAAACTAGCAAAATAGATTGGTGTCAAGAAACTTGAAGTATTCTCTTATTCGAAATTGGTGGTAAATCAAGTCACAAAAAGTTACGTGGTAAGGGAAAAGGAGATGAGCAAGTACCTATTGGTGGTACGAATGCTCATAGAAGAATTTTAATCTTTTGTCGTCCACAAAATTCTGAGAAGCAAGAATATTGCTGCCAACAAGATGTCAAAATTAGCCAATATGGCATTTCCCAAATTAAGCGACAAACTTTTTGTTGAATTTCTTCCATAGCCAATATGTGGGGTACCGAACCACCCACATTACTATGACTAGAGAGACGCCCTTTAGGTTAACATATGGTATAGATGCCATATTACCGATTGAGTTGGATTTGCTAAATCTACGAACGTAAAATTTCGACGTTATAGTTAATCAAGTTAGATTAACAGTGAATTTGGACACTATTGATGAAATCTAGAATATTACAAGAGCTAAGGTCACGGCATACCATCATAAAGCAACAAGGTATTATAATCAGAAAGTGAAGCATAAGGTTTTTTAACCTGGAGATCTGGTTTGCCGAAAGATGGAGGCTACTGGGGCACGAGCGAGTCAAGGGAAGTTCAATGCAAAATGGGAGGATCCTATCAGGATCTAGGAAGTCATTGGTGAAGGGACCTATCAATTAAAAAGGTTGGATAGATCTATCATCCCTTGAGCACGAAACGCCGAGAATTTGAAATTATATTTCAATTGATTATTCAGATGATGTTCATCTCCACCTAGTTGTAAGGCGACAACTTTCATGCTTGTAAGACTATAGTACTTTTCTTATGAGAATTATGTTTAAAGTTTCATTATGTTCCTTACTCTTTTCATAATTGCCGAGTTAATGAGTTCTAGGTTATACAACAAATGAATTGACCTAAGTTTTAGCCTATTGCAATTAACGAACTACATAAATTAATCTTACAACCGAGTAATACGGCTAACGGACAATGTCTATAAAGACGTACAAATTAGGTGTATTAAATAAAACATGTTGAGAATTAATTAAGTGTGTCAAATAAAACATGTCGAGAATTAATTGGGCGTGTGAAATAAAACATGTTGAGAATTAATTAGGCATGTGAAATAAAACATGCCGAAAAATAGTTAACGTGTGAAATAATACATGCCAAGAAATAATTGGGCGTGTAAAATATAGCATGTCGAGAATTAGTTGAGTTTATGAAATAAAATATGCCGAAAGATACTTAGCATATGAAATGAAACATATTAATGAATAAGAACGTATGAAATAGAACACGGGGAACTTATGGTACGTGAAATAAAACGTATTGAAAACAATCATATGAATGCTATTTCATTCAACCAATGCGGTTACAAATTTACGGCCTATTATATGAAAAATATTTCCTTCAAACAATTACATAAGACAATGCAAAGTACAAAGAATACAAAGAAAATCCTATAGCCTACTCTCGGAATTAGCAAAAGTAATTTTTGGATCAGAGGCTAGGGCTTTCTCCAAGCAAGTTTCTTTCACGGCACCTGGGGTCTCAGAGCCAGCAAATTTCTCTTTTCATACATAAGGGACTTCTTTTGATAGACGCTTTTCGTCTTCCTTTGGATCCTCCGCTTGAGCTTTGTCATTATCCTCAATATTCTTGGTACCTACTTCATCATCGTCCTCTTCGTCAGCACTGCTGACTTTGTCATTGATGTCAGTAAAGATAAGGCAGGAGAGATCGTAATCAAGGTGAAGCTTCAAGATCTCCTCTCTTACCACTTAGACTCCCTCCAACAACTTCTTCTGTAGAAGTCTCTCATACTGCCAACTAAGAGTGACTATATTAAGGGCCTCTTCAACTGATGGTCCTCTCCTCAGAATCTCCTCCAATTCAGCAACACAACTCTGTAAGTTTGAATTGTTGTTCTTAAACTCTTTAATTTGCATTCTGAGCTTGTCTTCTTCGTCTCTCATCGTGCAAAGAGTTCGACCCAACCCCCAGCAGTCTTCTTTCTTCTTCTACAATTCCTCCTTTAAGCCTTCAAACTCTTTGTACTGCTCTTCCATTTTGGTCTTTAGGCTCGAGACTTCATCAGCAGTAAGGGTATGTGCTAACTTCTCAGCAATAAAGTCCTCTTGGAGCTTTCTCGCCTCCATCTCGGCCCTTATCCCTGTGTTCTTGATAGTGATAGTCTGAGCTTTGGATGCATTATATGCATCCTCAATTTTCTGCAGCAATTTCATTTAATATGATGAGTACCCAAAATGACTTGACAAAATACATGAAGACTACTGTAGATCTTACCTTTTTAGTCTCCCTATCAGCCTCATCTAAAGTCGTCAAAATGTGACTACTCATTTGAAAAGGAAACCGAATATCAACAACTGAGTAAATTCAACAGTTATAAAGATGCATACAGATACTCACGTCATATAACTTGGTTGCAATATGGGTCTTATTGCAACCACCAACCCTGTCAACATACTTCTTGGCGATATCCTTGTCCTTTAAAAGAATAATTCCTTCCATTATGGCTGAAGATTTTGTCCTGTCGTCTAAGGCCAAGTCAGTATCCAAAACATTTTGGCTCCAACACAAGACGAAGTAATCGCCGACCTCCTTATTGGGGACAACTTCGGAGCTAGTGATGCCAAGAGCTTTAGAGCGCATTGCCTTCTTCATCCTCTTGTCTAAACCCATTGACCTTTTAGAAAGGGGTTAGTCGACGAGTTCCTTTCTTGATCTCTTATTAGCACTAAGCACTACCTATAGCACCAACGATGACCCCTCGACGGTGGTGGCATCCTCGACCTCCTTCTCTCAGCTTACCTCTCTCGACTCGACAAAAGGTTGAATATTTTCGACCGGAAGATCCATACAATGAGGGACCTCAATTGGCATTGTTTTTTCGCCCTCTTTTCACCTATCGGATGGCCATAAGCTCTTTTTTTGTGCTGCCACCTGCTTAGATGTGTTTTCTTTTGCCGTTTTCTTCATGGTAGCAAGTCAAGGCAAGAGAGATTGTAATCAAGGTGAAACTTCAAGATCTCCTCTTTTGCCACTTAGACCCCCTCCAGCAACTTTTTCCGTAGAAGTCTCTTGTACTACCAACTAAGAGTGACTATATCATGGTCCTCTCCTTAGAGTATCCTCCAATTCAACAATACGGCTCTGTAAGTTTGAGTTGTTGTTCTGAAACTCTTTAATTTGCATTCTGAGCTTATCTTCCTCGTCACTCATCATGCAAAGAATTTAGGCCAGCCCCCAACACTTTTCTTTCTTCTTTTTTAGTTCCTCCTTAGGCCTTCAGGCTCTTTTTATCGCTCTTCCATTTTAGCCTTTAAGCTCGAGACTTCATTGACAGTAAGGGTATGTGCCAACTTCTCAGCAACAAAGTCTTCTTAGAGCTTTCTCACCTCCATTTGGACCCTTATCCTCACATTCTTGGCAGCGACAGTCTAAGCATTGGATGCATTATAGGCATCCTTAAGTTTCTGCGACAATTTCATTTAATATAATGAGTACTCGAAATGATTCGACAAAATAAATGAAGACTACTATGGATCGTACCTAATTTTTACCCCCTGTAATCCTATTTTTTGTTTTTTTTTTTGTTTTTTAATTGGGCCCTAATTCTAAAATAAATAAAAATAAAAATATAATATAATATAATAAAAAATTTTGAAAAATGATGAAAATACAAAAAAAAATGAAAAAAGAAACATTTTTTAAGAATTTTTAGAAAGTGTTTTAGGATCAATAGTTTTAGTTTTAGTTCAAGTTCAATTCAAGTAATTATTTTAGAGAATCGCATAGTTTAAGTTATATTAAATATTAAGATATAGGCCAACGTTTATTTAATAAGTAGTAATATAGATATAAAGATACATATAGATATTAGATAAGGGATTGCTAAGATTAGTTTTATCTTATTATTATCTATTAGTTCACATAATATATAATACATGAATATGTTAGTTTAAGAGTATTAGTATTATTTCTTATATAAGTGTATTATATGGAATTATTTTATTTCGGTAAATTGTTGTATATATTAGCTTAGGATTCTTTTAGACTAAGTTTTTAGGGGTTCTTCATATAGAAAACTATTTTGTTTTTTAGCTTAGGTGTTTTTAGTATTAAAATTATTTGGATTCTTCACATAGAAAATTAACCTTTCTTTGAATAAAAATTAATAAAAGGCCCTTTGAAAAAAAAAAGGGGTTTTAAAGTATTTCTTTATAAAACAAAAACACTCAAAAGTTAAGACCCTCTTAGATTTTTGAATAAATTAAATTGATTAAGAACGTAAATTCGTTCAGTTTTAAAATTTAAAATAAAACAATACGTTATAGTTTTAGAAAAGAACTATGGTCATCCAATCCTGACATAGGTACATAGGTACTTAGGCACATAGGCATATAGATACATAAGTACTTTTGGGGAGACAATAAAATCGGTAAAAACTTAGGTTCCTTTTTTCTTTTAGTTTTTATTTTTCTTAACAATATAAACAAAAGGGATAATTTAGAAGAATAAACCTAATTTTGGAAAATAGATGGTAGTACCCGTTAAGGTTTAATAGGTTAGCCCCTAAATTCAGAACCCTTTGGTTTTTCATTCAAATTGAAATCAAAAACCGATAGTCAAATCATATTCAATTTATTTAATCGATTACGATTTTTGTTTTTTCCCAACTTCGGTTGGGTAGTGATTCCAAAAGTTTTTAATTAAAAAAACCGAAATTTGCTAATTTCTCTAGTTAAAGATTAATACTGAATGGGTTTAGGTTTGTTATTAATCAGAAAATGAGAAATCAAAATGAAAATAAGAAAACTGAAATTCAGGCTCGACAGTTTGGTGACTCTACTAGGGACCGCCATCAAAGAGGGCTAGCCACTAGAGTTTATCGAGATTAGGGTTTTTTTTCAAGGAAAATAATAATAATAATAATAATAATAATAATAATAATAATAATAATAATAATAATAATAATAATAATAATAATAATAATAATAATAATAATAATAATAATCATGATGATGATGATAACTTGAGTTGGTTATTTGTCTATTTATTTGCTTTACTTTTTATATTGACGTTTTTCGTTGCAGTTTACTTAAGATGAGTCAATTTGGGGTTTTTATTTTATTTCATTTTTCTGTATAATAAATGCATGGTAGATACGATCAGAACCAAGCCATCTTAGGTACTTAGGAGGGAGATCTATTGTGTAAACTCCGGATGTTACAGGGTAACTACCTTCCGAGGTTGATCAGGCTATATCACTCAAGTTCAGATGTAACCACAGAACCATTGCTTTGAAAAGCGCAGTGATCACAAAACTTGAGGACCTTTAGAACCTACTCTTTTGCATCTATAAAAACCTTTTTTAAAAAAAATTACAAGAACCTATGATATGGAAGACCTAAATGAACAAAGGCAGTTGTAAAGTTATAGTTGTAATATTTCCCTGTAAATAACTTGTAATAATTCTATGTAAAGTTTAGCAAAGGATGTGATTGTAATTTTGATGTTTTCTTTAGATAGGCATGGCTAGATCAAGTCAGGGGCCTTTTGAAGAAATCTATGTCCACCCATCACATTGGCCTTAAAGATTACTCTAGATCTGGTTTCAACTCTTCAACCTAGATACGCAAGAGTTTATCAAGAGCACATCACTTTAGTACGGGCCATAGTTCATCTATGGGAGCCCAAATCTATTAGTTTCTATTTAGGCCCACATTAGCAAAGCCCAACCATAAAAGAGTACTCCCAATTGTTGTAGGCCCCTACTATCACATATGATATTTACATCCCAAATTTATAAGCCGCAGCACCAAAGATCTCCAAGAAGTCGTTGGGAGTTAGAAAAACTAAGATAAATTGGGTTCTAAATCAAGGAAAGACCATTCAATTGGAGGACATCATGGACTGGTTTTTTACAAAACAAAAGCATAGAGATAAACGGGAGGGTTTTTGTGCAAACTTGGAAGTATGGCACCATCATAGAGTCAACGCTTTTATCTAAGTGGTCTTCAACACTATTTTGTTCCTTAATAACAGACGTTAGGTCTACTTTAGAGTTGCGGAAATCGTAAGCCAATTTCTTAAAGGGAAATCATATGTCCTAGCCCTCTTGGGTGAGCAAATCTGGTCACTAAATCATCTTAAAAAGAAGAAATGAGGAGATTCTTATAGTTTGGTTCGTCAACCACACGAGAAGTTACCAGCTCGATTTCAATCAGGCCGAGTTTACCCAACAATACGATCTCATTAAGTCTTTTGAAGAAAGAATTGAGACGCCAGAAGACATAGCTACCCGCTACTGAGTCCAATATTTTTAGAGTATGAAAGCAAAAGAGCTATTGTGGATGCCTAAGTGGTTTGTAAGTAAGGAAATGATAAGAAGATGTGAAAATTTCCAGGCAGCATCCCTAATCGGCTTCAACCTCTATACTCAATACGTCCCAACCAATGGACTCATTGAAGACGTAATCCCCAAACCATCATTAGAAGCCGTCTTATTGGACTTTCATAACCCCAGCATGTTGGTGGCTAACAAAGTAGCTAAGCTCTTAAGTATCCAAGCTCTTTGATGCACAAGAAAGACCACCCCTACTACTAAGAGGATAGTAGGCAGGAGCCAAACAACCAAAGGACTTCTTTAACGCCAACTGAAAAGGCTCAAAGATATACAAGAGACAAAGGAAAAGGAAGAAGTCCAAGTTGAAGCTAAACCCAAGAAAGTAAGTGAAAGAGAGCAAGAGTTGGAGAACCGCTGTATGGAGAACCGCTGTAAGGAGTACCACTAGAAGATAAAGGCATTAGAAGCACAACTGAAGAGGATCAAGGGCAAGGAAGAGGAGGCTCCTAAGATTCAAAAGAGGAAAAAGAATCAAGACGAGCTTACTAGACATAAGAATATTAGAATTTAGACTTTAAGACACTTTTAGTTTCTTTCTTTCTTTAGGATCCTTTTTTCGAACAAAGTAAGTGATGTAAAGCTTCATGATTGCAAAGATTAATAAAAATTAGTTAGGTTTTGCTACATCAAAGGTTTCTAACCAATTCTTAAATCTTCATTGCATTCGTGTACTATGCTTCCTACATTTGTATATTTAATGATTTTTTTCGTAGAAAAAATGTAATGTATGGTAACCCTTTATTAAGTTTTCATAGTTAAAATCTCAAGATAGCTCCCAAACATCAAGTCTTTCAGAAAACTCCAATTAGAACACGTTCCCAAACCAGGATGGCTACCACTCAAGGAGACGACAAAGAGCTCGAAATCAATGATTCCTCTAAGCTATGGTTTCGTTCCATAAAAATGGCTATGGCAAAAATGGCAGAACAAATGAGCTTCTTAATAGACAACATCACTTTGCTCTAAGCCATAGTACTAGCTAATGAGGAAAGTTCCAAGGCCCATTACGAGAAGAATACGGAGGCTCTCAAAGCAAAGCATGACTATCCAAAAGACCCATTTGAGTCAGAAGGAGTCTATTCGAAAGTCAACCCAACATTCGAACCTGATATGTATGTAGCCCCAAGACTGGCTAACCCAAGGCCTAGCATAGACAGTTTAAAGGAGTTGGAAAGGAAATTAACCCATCAAATAACTGAGAAGATGAAGGCACTTGCAAAGTACGATGGTTTCAAACAAGCAAGGATCACCGAGTTTTCCACATGCGACATCGAAGCATACCTTGAGAAGTTTAAGGTATCAGAATTTGATACCTTAAACTCCGATACCTTAATGGCAATATAAGTTCAATGTAAAAGTAGCTCCGACCATGATGGATTTGATCACCCCCCCCCCCCCCACCCCATGCAAGAAAAACAATGAATCATTCAAAGAATATGCTTAAAGGTAGAGATCCTTGGCTGCAAGAATATCTACTCCCACTATCGAAAAAGAGCTCACATCAGCTTTCATTAATACTTTAGAAAGGCCTTATTTCTCACATCTCATCGAGCAAGCTTCATCCAACTTTGTTGAAGTAGTGGCAACAGGTTGCAAGATTGAAAGTACCATCTCTTCTGGCAAGCTTCAAGAGCCAGTAGATAGAAGGCCACTGGTTTTATCTTCTTGTCCTAAACCAGCAGACAGCAAACCTGAAGAATCTATGGTTAACATGGTAAACTCAAATGTCAAACCAAACGCTCAAGTCACTTTCTTAACAAATGCACCTTCTACTCAAAAACAGTTCAGAGACCAGCCTTAAGCTAATAAGACCTTTAGACAATTTACCAAGATACCGGTACCCTTAAGTCAAGTCTTCGAGAAGTTGCGAAAAGATAATCTGATAAGGTATGAACTTCCTAGTGACCAGTATAGGTCGAGAATTTTTTACCCTACAGTAAAGTGTGAACATCATTATGGGTAAGTAGGGCATTTGACTGATTCATATTGGAGATTGAGGAACAGAATTCAAGATCTGATAGACAAAGGGACAATGTAGTTAGATTTTGTAGAAGCTCCAACTCTGAACGTTAACAATAATCCCCTACCAAACCACGGGCCAATTATTACTATGATTTTTAATGACAGTACCGTCAACGTCATTAGTTCAGATAAAAAGCCTAAGGATTTCGAGTTCTACATGAGCAAGTAAGCCTCAAAAGCGAAGAGGCACACATTTCACATACCGTTAGCACTAGAAAATTACAAAAGAAGAGCATGAGAGAAAGACCATATCGAGGGAATTGAATGATAAAACGATAATCGAATACGTTGAAGGGCTATCAGCCTTTACCAAGATGAACAAGTCAAGTGAGTACAAGATCATGGACTAACTCAATAAGACTCTAGCATAGATATCGTTGATGAGCTTGTTGATCACATCCGAACTACACAAACAAGCTTTGTTCCATACTTTAAAGGAGGTTAAGGTCACTAATTCTATCCTCACCATGGATCGAATTTCATTTTCAGTAGAAGAGTTTAGCGAAGAAGGGAATAAGCATACGAAACCACTCTTCATTATGGTAAGGAATAACGATATAATCATTACTAGAGTGTTCATTAACAACGGATCATCGCTGAATGTCTGTCTACTTACCACCTTAGATTTGCTGGGTATCGATACGTCTACAATTAGGCCTTCTTTTACAACAGTTAGGGCTTTTGATGGTTCTAGAAGGGAGATTATAAGGTAGATAGATTTATTAGTAAGTATTGGTCCTCAGCACTTCACTATACAATTCCAGGTCATAGACATCCTAAGATCTTTCAACTTACTATTGGGAAGACCTTGGATTCATGCAATAGGGGCCACACCTTCGAGCTTACACCAAAAGTTAAAGGTTATCTCAAATGGCCAAGTAATTATAATTTTAGGAGATCAAGATTATGAAATTTAAAGAAAACGGCTATACCCTATATAGGAAGCGAAGAGCAAGAAGAGTTAGGCTTACAAATGTTTGAAGAAGTAAGCATGATCACTGGTCCTCTGAGAGGAGAAGACAGAAGAGTAGAATTCAAAGAAGGCCAAATCAGTACCTATGGCCTTGGCTATGACCCCACTTCGGTGGAAGAATTCCAGAAGAAACAAGCGAAAGGCAAGAGGTAACAAATTATACCGTGCCCCGATGACATTCCCACCACTAGTTGAGACATTCATACAAGTAGAGACTCAAGCCCTGAAATCTACCAATGAAGGATTAACAAGCTTGCCTCATAAGTCCCAGTACCATTTGAATAACTGGTTCTCTATCCCAATGAAAGGCAATAGGTCTTCCTAGGGTAAAGGGTGACCCTTAGTTAGTATTTTTTGAATTTTTATTTTCAATAGTCATCGTTCCAAATGTATCGTTTTGAATAATTGGTTCTCCATCCTAATGAAAGGCAATAGGTCTTCCCTAGGGTAAAGGGTAACCCTTAGTTAGTATTTTTTGAATTTTTATTTTCAATAGTCATCGTTCCAAATGTATCGTTAAACTTTTCACTCAAAAATATTAGTTAGTCCTTTGTCTCATTTGTGATTCACTTCCATTCGTTCAAAAAAATCTTAGTTCGTTTCTTTCCTTTGTTTTGTTTCAATTCTCTTTTTCTTACATATACTTTTTCTTTACGCGCTTTGTCAACATCCATTAAACCAAGTGAAAACCAGGAATACCTCATATAGGCAGAAAATGAGAATATCGATATCGCTTTTAGCCCTACTAGGTTAGTCGTTGAGAGCGATGTTAATGACCACAATGATTTACAAGAAGAATGGCAAAAACATGAACTGAGTAAAATTACTATTGATGAACCAATTGAAACAGTTAATGTGGGGGATAAAGATAATCCTAAGAATCTAAAGATCGAAGGGAATCTAAAAGAGAAACAAAAAATAGAAATGATTACATTGTTGGTCGAATATCACGACGTGTTTGCTTAGTCGTATGAGGATATGCCAGGGTTAGACTTGTCAATCGTAGTTTACTGTTTACCCACGCAAGAAGATGTTAAGCCTAAAAAGAAAAAGTTAAGGAGGTTTTGACTTAATGTCTTGTTGAAAATCAAGGAAGAAATTAAGAAACTACTAGAAGTTAGATTCATTGAGGTGTTCGACTATCCGAAATGGGTAACCAATATTGTTCCAGTAATGGAGAAGAACAAGAAGGTTAGGGTATGTATAAACTTTCAAGATCTCAACCAAGCATCTCCTAAAGACAACTTTCCATTGCCTTATATTGATGTCTTAGTAGATAACACGGCAAAAAATTATCTATTCTCATTCATGGACGATTTTTAAAATACAATTAGATTCGGATGTCCAAAGAAGACAAGACTAAGATGACTTTTGTTACAACTTAGGTATGTTTTGCTATAAAGTGATGTCGTTTGGGCTCAAAAATGCTGGGGCAACATATCAGAGGGCAATGATTAAGATCTTTCATGATATGATGCATAAAGAGATAAAAGTGTATGTTGACAATATAATTGCAAAGTCCAAGAAAGAGGAAGATCCCTTAGAAAACTTGATAAAGCTGTTTAATAGATTGAGAAAGTTCCAGCTGAAGTTGAATCCGGAGAAGTGTACTTTTGGAGTAACATCAGGAAAATTGCTAGGTTTCATAATTAGCCAAAGGGGTATCGAAGTCGATCTTGATAAAGCTAAAACTATAATTGACATGCCTCGTCTTTGCACACTCAAGGAGGTAAGAGAATTGTTGGGTTGTTTGAATTATATAGCTCAATTTATATCTCAACTAACAGACAAATGCCGCCCTCTGTTAAAATTACTAAAAAAGAATGCAAGGGTCAATTAAGATGAGGAATGCGAAGAGGCTTTCACAAAAATTAAAGAATACCTTATGAATCCACCAGTATTGATGGCTCTTAAGCTTGGAAAGCCATTGTTCTTATACCTAACCATATTACCCGAACCCATGGGGTCCGTGCTTAGTTAGAAGGATCAAGAAAGGAAGGAGTGGACCGTTTATTATTTGAGCAAAAAACTCACAAAAAGGGAGCAAAAATACTCACAAGCCGAAAGAACTTATTATGCATTGGTTTTGGTCATGCATCAGCTCAGACAATACACACTTTACTATCAAATCAAGTTGATAACACAACATGAACCCTTGAAGTATGTAGCAGAAAAACCTGGTCTCATCGGTAGGGTTTCGAAGTGGCAAATGCTACTGTCAAAATTTGATATCAAGCATGTAAGCCAAAGCTCAATCAAGGGGCAGGTCTTGGCAAAACAATTAGTGGAGAGTGCTTTTAAGTATATCCCTCAAGAAGCATAAGTCAAGTTTCCTGATGAAAATATCTTGGCAGTAGAAAATGGTTCTGATATCAAAGCAGTTGAGAAGCCCTCAAGATGGAAAACGTTATTTGATGGAACAGCTAATGTGTCTGGATATGGAGTTGAGGCAATTATGATGTCTCTTGAAGGTACACAATTCTCGATGGCTGTAAGACCAACTTTCCCATGTATTAATAATATTAAAGAATATAAGGCATGTATTTTGAGACTTAAAATTACATCGTTTAAGGAGATGCGAAAATTAGAAGTGTACAGAGATTCTTTGTTGATCATAGGTTAGGCTTAAGGAGAATATAAGACAAAAGACCCCAAATTAGTACCTTACTACCAACACTTGGCCGAGTTGATAGCCCAGTTCGAAAAGATTACATTCACGTACGTACCGAGGGTTCAAAACCAATTCGCTGATGCTTTGGCTACTTTGGCATCCACGATCTAGATATCGGGAGGAGTAGAGATTCAGCTACTAAGATTAAAGTTGAAGAAAAGCCTGCTTTCTATTTGGCAATGGAAAGTTCATGTGACAAAGAGCCTTGGTATCATGATATCAAAGCATTCTTACAACATAGAGCGTACCTTAAAGAGGCTGGGAAGAGGGATAAGAAGATGATCAGAAGATTGGCTACTCGGTACTTAATAAGCGAGTCTACTTTATACTAACAATCATTTGATGATACGCTCTTACAGTGTGTAGATAAGAAAAAGGCAGAGTTGCTAATGAAAGAAGTGCATGAGGGACTATGTAGCCTCGACATGAATGACTACATGCTCACCAAAAAAATCATAAGGATAGGATATTATTGGTTAACTATAAAATGAGATTGCATCCGATATGTTAGACACTGCCATTTGTGCCAAATCTATGCGAACAAAGGAAATGCTTCACCTCAAGAGTTACATACACTATCTGTACCATGGCCATTTTCGATGTAGGGAATAGACATCATTGGCTCAATCACTCCAAAGGCATCTAACGAGCACGATTTGTACTAGTGGCAATTGATTATTTCACTAAATGGGTTGAAGCCTCATCTTACTCTATTGTAACGAAGGGAGTAGTGGTCAAGTTCATTAAAAGAGACATACTAGCTAGGTATGGGACACTAGAGACAATTATTACCGATAATGATACAAACCTAAACAATAAATTGATGTCAGAGTTGTGCCTGCAATTCAGGATCATTCATAGAAATTCCACTCCTTATCGGCCTCAGATGAACGGAGCAATAGAAGCAACTAATAAGAATATCAAAAAAATTATTGAGAAGATAGTTGTCACAAATCAAGATTGGCATTAGATTATACCGTTTGCACTCGTAGCTCATCAAACTTCTATCAGAACATCAATATGGGCAACCCCCTACTCATTGGTATATAAGACGGAAGATGTACTACCGATGGAAGTTGAAATTCCATCTCTCAAGGTCTTGTTAGAAACCCAGTTGGATGAGGCTGATTGGATAAGGAAACGAATTAAGCAGTTAAATCTAATTGACTAAAAGAGGTTTGCAGCATCATGCTACAATATCTACTATCAACAACAAATGGCTAGGGCTTTTAACATAAAAGTACAACCCCAAAGTTTTAAGGAGGAAGACATGGTACTGAGGAAGACCTTACCTAATATATAAGACGTGAGGGGGAAGTTTGCCCCAAATTATAAAGGACCTTACATCATGAAGAAAGTATTGCCTAAGGGAGCATTGTTTTTATCTCAAGTGGATGGTCCAAACTTGAGGGACCCAATAAACGCTGATGCATTGAAAATGTACTATCCATGAAAGATCAATAAAATTTTTTCTCAAATTATGAAACAATCTTAATATTACTATAGGCTTGTTTTCATTTTTCTACAAGTAAAGTTGGTATTCTTAGTGGTCATAGGCATTGGATAATCCCCCTAACTCCTTTTTCGTTCCACTAAAAGTCCCTACTTCTCACTCTATCCAAATAAACTCTATACACAAGAAATACGAGAAAAATAAACACTTATTTTGGAATGATGTCAATTGATAAAAATTCTCTTAAAACTTTATTACGATTCACTCCTTAAAAAAAGGAGATATGTTTTCTATTTTTCAGGATAGGGCCATGTTCAGAAAAAGTAATGAGTGGCACATAAGTAGCAACTCACTTGAGGGTGGAGGTTTACAAGGAAAACTAATTAAGTTGGATCGAAAATTCAAGACATAACATCTTAGCTCAAGAGATAAAGATGTTTCATTTGTTAAAGTTGCCTTCCTGAATGCGTCTTTAAGTATAACACAAGTGTATTTGTTTCGGGCTTAAATTGCTTTCCAAAAAGAAAAAAAGAGAAGAAGAAAGAGAGAAAAAGAAAAAAAAAAGGGAAGAAAAATAGGAAAAACAAAAAGGGGTAAAAGAAGAAGAGACAAAAGAAGATAGAAGAAGAAGAGAAAGAAGAAAGGGTCAAACTGGTCATTCTAATCAGATTGCTCAAGAAAAGATTTGACTATTTGGGAATTATCGCTAGAGCTAAGTAAGTAGTTCTGAGCTTTCCAAGACATTACACTTGCATTTGTTGTCTCCTTAGGGATGATAGTTAGATTTCTAAGACATTTAATTCTTAAACTCTTGGGACAACCAACTCCTACAGCATAGTCCCGATCCAAAGCTTCTTAGGCTTCCAGCCAACCCCTAAAGCATCGCCCCAATTCATGTTCTCACTTAGGGATCTAGCCAGTTCATAAAGCATAGTCCCAATCTAAAGTTTCTTAAGCTTCTAGCCGACTCATAAAAGCATTACTCGATTCACGTTCTCTTTTAGGGATATAGCTAGCTCATGAAGCGCTATCCCATTTCCTAGTTTTCATATCTTTAGGACCTTAACCAACTCAAGGAGCGCTTTGTTCACCTTAGTTAGTTAGCCCATGAAGGGCACGACCAATTTTCCTCATTCTTTTAGGGCCTTAGTCAACTCTAACAGCGCTTTACCTACCTTGGTTGGTCAACTCATTAGGGCACAACCAAGTTTTCTCGTTCTTTTAAGGCCTTAGCCAACTCATGACTCATGGAGCACTTCACTCACCTTGATTAGTCAACCCATGAGGGGCATAACCAAGTTTTCTCATTCTTATATAGCCTTAGCCAGCTTTAGAAGCGCTTTGCCTATCTCAATTAGTCAGCTCATTGGGGTAGGATCAAGTTTTCTCGTTCTTTTTGGGCCTAAACCAGTTTAAGGAGAGCTTCACCTACTCTTTTAGGGCCTTAGCCAGTTGAAAGAGCACTTCGCCCACCTTGGTTTGTCAGCTCATTAGGGTACAACCAAGTTTTCTCATTCTTTTAGGACCTTAACCAGCTCAAGAAGGGCTTCGCCCGCCTTGGTTAGTCAGCTCATTGGGGCACAACCAAGTTTTCTCATTCTTTTAGGGCCTTAGCCAACTCAAGAATCACTTTACCTACCTTGGTTAGTCAACTCATTGGGGCACAACTAAGTTTTCTTATTCTTTTAAGACTTTAACCAGCTCAAGGAGCATTTCTCCCACGTTGGTTAATCACCTCATTAGGGTACAACTAAGTTTTCTTAATCCAGTTTAGGGCCTTAACCAGCGCAAGGATCGCTTCGCCCATCTTAATTAGTCAGCTCATTAGAGCATGACCAAGTTTTCTCATTTTTTTAGGGTTTTAGCCAACGCCAAGAGTGCTTACCCATCTCATCCAGTTTAGGACATTAGTTAGCTTAAGGAACGCTTCACCTGCCTTGGTTAGTTAGCTCATTGGGGTAGGACCAAGTTTTCTCAATCCAGTTTAAGGTATTAGGAAACTCTAGGAGCGCTTTACCCACCTTAGTTAGTCAGCTTATAAGGAGCACAACCAAGTTCTCATTATTCTCTTTAGGGATCTTGCCGGCCCATAAGGGCGCTACTCTTACCTCTATTCAAGCTTATCGTTCTCAAATCCTTAATGAACCAATCTTAAGATAGCTAGCTAGTTATAGCGTTTCTTAAAATAACATCATCCAGAGGCAAAAATGGTATCTCTTTTGTTTTTGTGATAAAGTTTTATTCAAATTTTACCACAAAAGAAAGACAGCTATAAACACCCAATTTTTTCCCCATGTAATCCTAATTTTTTTTTAATTGGGTCTTAATTCCAAAATAAAATAAATAATAATAATATAATATAATAAAAAAAATTTGAAAAATGATGAAAATACAAAAAAAAAATGAAAAAAGAAATAACTATAGTTTTAGTTTTAGTTCAATTCAAATAATTATTTTAGAAAGTCACATGATTTAAGTACAATTTAATTATACTAAATATTAAGACACAAGCCAATGACCTAACGGATAAACATTTGAGTATAGGCATTGGATTAGCTTAAGGTCATGAGTTTGAATCTCATTAGGCACATACGTGCTATTTTATTTTTCTTTCATTTTTGTGAAAGTTGGTTGAGCGTACAAGACTCAAATCTAATTTTAAATTTTATCAAATTTTCTTAATCTAATGCGATAAAGATTTGAAATGCTCATGATTATAAAAAGCCATTTATGCCATATGAATTTGGAATAGGAAAGGGGACGGGGTGAGAGAAAGAGAGGAAAGGAGAAGAGAGAGAAGGGAGAAAAGAGAGATAGAGAGAGAAATGACGAAGAGAGATTGAGAGGAAAAAAAGGAAAATAAAAAAAGAAGAAAAAGAAAAGAGAAGAGAAGAAAAAAGAAAGAAGATGAAGAAGGAAAAAAAGGAAAAGAAGAAGAAGAAAAGAGGACTAGAAGATTTAATTTTTCAATGTGTGATACTTTTAGGTAACTTTACTTCTATAATTATAAGTGTTGTTTTTTAATTGATATTTAATAGTTATAGAAAAAAGATGCCTGTTATTTCATTATTTTTCTAAATGGAGTATTTTATTTACACCATTCCATTCTTTTTCCCATTATAAACTTAAAATATTGATGGCCGTAAAACTTGTATATTTTTAACATTGATTTTCAAAATACGTGGAATCCTAGTAATAATCATTTACTGAATTATTAAAAATCGAACTTTATATTCCTACAAATTTAATATCATTACTTCCGTAAAATTAAAATATCTATAATTTATTATATTTTATTGCAAAATTGTGTAAAAATATATTTTTATTATACAATACAATATCGATATAATATTGGTTGCTATATAGCTTTATCTGTATATTAGAATTAGAAATACCCTTTAAAAACAATCGTTTAAACAAACGCGTAACATATATAGTTGTGTTCATACAAACTACATGATATTAATGTAACGCCTCAAGAACTTATATGGGTATTGAAACCCCTTAAATATCATGGTTAACCCGGAATATGTAAGGCTTCCTAAGTCTACAAATCAAAAGCAATAGAGAATTATACCACAAAATACATAAGTATCCTTAAGGATTAGGAAGCTGCATTCACTCAGTAACTCATAAAAACTAAAACAACCAACAAAGTTCAGAAGCGTCTCAACTCACAACCAAAAACATAAAATAAGTCAAATAACTAAATCCTCAAATATCATAAAGGAGTCTATCTCCTCAAAATACAAATCCCTCAATATAGCATAAACCACTAGTAAAAAAAATAGATATCACACTATCCTAGTCATCATAAAAGTAAAGGTACTCGACTCCATCATCTTCTTAGATGTCATCGACATACGTCTCCTCAAAAATAAGATAGTCCTCAAATCTAAACCTGAAAAAGAAAAGAATGAACCGAAGCCTAGTATAAGTGTACAAATACATACACATGTCAAGCCAGATCATTCAAATGCAAAAATGCAAATATAATAAAATAATACAAACAACAATTTAATTATCTTATATTAGGCCAATAGAACAACAAAGAAATATTCATAACCTTGCCATAGTTAGTCTTTATCCACATACATAGGTAGATATGATCATATGTTTTCCTTTAAGTCCTTTACGCCCAAAAACCATAATCCAAAACCTAATATTCTAGCTGTATCGTCCCATATATGAGTCCACTAGGAAATTCTCACACATAATCAACAATTGTTCCTCTAGAGATTTGCCTATAATACCCTAGAACAAAAGGCACTACACCCCGCCACGTGTCTCTACCTGTCAAGAACACATTAAGGCTCTAAAACCAACTATATTCTCCAAAATCACTACCACTTGTCAAGTACAAAATAACAAATCTGTAAATACAGCAATTCTTCATATACAACAGTTGGAGTTACTCACAAGCAAATCACCTTAACCCCAAACAAATTAAATAGTTAGATCTTGATCTTCTATAACATAGAAAACTAACCGCCTCTCTTTCCTAGCATGGTGATGGCGATTTCCATATTTATCGCAACTTATTGAATCGACCTGTAGCTGGAAAAAAAAAATAGTGAGCCAAAGCCTAGTACAGGTATACAAGCATATATTAATGCTAAGTTTAGAATATACACGTGCGTATAATGCAATTATAACAAAATATAAGCAAACAATAGTTTGATTATCTTCAATTTAGGCTAACATACAATACAAGGGTACTCATGACCTCGCCATACCTTAATCTTTATCCACATACATAGGTGAATATAATATCAATTTTCTTTTAAGTCATTTACATCCAGAGTTTAGAGACCAAGAACTTAATATTCTAGCTACATCATTCCATATGAAAGTTCACTAGAAAAACCTCGCATATAATCAGCGATTGCTTTTCTAGGGATCTACCACTGCAAACTCCTAGAGTGAGCGAGTTAGGCACATTTAGCAAACCATTTATTTAGACCGAATATAATTTAATCCGATTAGATCTTTGCTAACCTAACAAACAGGACCATACAAACAAGCACCACGTATTTGAAAAGCCAAATCTAAACCAATTATACGGTTCGAACCAACCATAGAACTTGAATCTAATAACCTGACAAATGATTGGAATTTCACAACTTTAAGTCCTGTATGAAAATGCTCCAACCTGCCAACAAGAAAAGAACTCGATAATCAGCATAAATTCATTTGAAATTAGGAATAAGTATATACGTTAACTTTCAAAGACTCGGTAACTAAGTTATATCTAAAAGTTATTTATAAATCTATAAATTATCCAATCAAGGTCTCGAAAGAAATTAGTCGAATCAAATCATAATTCTAGAATAGAAATAATACATAATACGATTAAGCAAAAGTTGATATATCTATATAATATTACTTATTTATTATAAATCGTAAAGTGCAATATATATATATATATAAATATAAAGTAAACACATTATGAAGGTGTTAAAATATATAGTTTAATGAATCGATATGATAATAAAATAATACGTACTTAATCGGATAATGTTATGATTCGCAAAATTACCTATGGAAGGTCATAACAATAATCGACATCCAATACAGACATACTATACAAATAATATAATATACTATACAATCATAATGCTATCGTAATAAAAATACTTAAATCATAATACCATCGATATTAATAATAAAGCATAATAACAATAAAATAATAATTGAAAATATAATAGTAATAATGGTAGACATATTAATATAATACTATTTGTATTGTCTGATGAGAACGAATGAAATAGCCTTAAGTAGCTAAGTAACTTAATAATTTAAAAAAAAAAAATGAACAAAATAATAAAATGAAAAGGGCATAAGCGTCTTCTTCATGTAAAGACGAGATGAAGTTACGTATATAATATATATATATATATATGCACACATGTAAATATATATATGCATTAAATAAAATACTATTACAATGTCAACAAAAAGTAAATGATGATGTAATGGTTCTATAAAGTAGTTGAATAACAAGATGCTGAAAGATTCAGTATAGAGCTTACAACATTATCTATATAGACAAACGCGAAGAAGAGAAATGGACATACCGAAGAAGAGGATCGAAAGGGAAAATACCTCAGCACAGCGTCATCGTAGAAAGGGCTTGAAATGAAAACAAAGCAGCTCGTTCGTCAACGAGTGATGACCATCAGAAACGGAGAGCCGATTGATGGACACGAAATCAAAGTCTGACCAGTAAACACGAAACAAAATGAAGGACGATCAAAACAGGATGTTGACAAGATGAGCAAAGCAAGCGAAAAAGAATTGAGTCAACTCGGTTAACTCACCGAGAATAGCGTCGAGACAGAGCAGAACAAGTCATGAACTAGTTTGGAGTGAAGAGATTCATCGGAGCAAAGTAAACACAACCGGAAAAGAAGAGAACTTACTAACCGTGGTTCGACAGCTTGAATGATTCGTCAGTACACAAGGCTGGAGTTGAGCTTGAGATGTTTGTGGCTACTATCGGATATGAGAGAGGTAAAGTGTTAGAGGGAGAAGATTTGCTGTTTGCAAGAGATCGAGGAGGGAGAGAATTGAAATGGGGGGTACGGTCCGATGTTGACGAGGGGTCGACGAGGTGAGGGGACGAGGAAGGAGGTAGGGGAAGAGGGTGGGCCTAACGTCTGGTCAAATGGGGAATGGGGAGAGTTTGATTGTTTTAATCAGTGAAAGAGAGTGAGTGAATTAGAGATGGAGAGAGAGAGAGAGAGAATAAGATTGAGGAAGGAGGGACGGTGGATCCACAAAAATGTTGAAATGTGGCGGAAGAAAGAAAGGATTTTAGGGTGGTTAATATTTTAGAATATTTTAAAATTTGAAGTGGGGAAAATATAAAATACAAATATTGTAAGATATATATAATATTAATAAAATATTTATACCTTATACGTAAAATAAAATTTAATCTTTTTATTGTGTACTTAAAAAAAAGAGTTTTAAAAAAATAAAACCGAAACCTTAAATTAGATATCTACTCTATAAGATATGCTTTAAAATGAATTTAGAATTACGTGAAGTTTAATAACTTAAGAATTTTCTCTTAAGAAGTAAATTTCTAACAATACAAGCTAAAAGGATTTTGACTTAAATAAATTACTAACTTGGTTAGAGTGTTTCATTTCCACTGCGAGCCTCTAAAGCGAGCAAGCTAAAAAAAATCAGCAACTAAGATCAATTAAATCGAAATAGGTTAGTCCAGTTAAATCATTTCTAACCTAACAAGCACGAGTAACAATAAACTCTACGTACTTGGAATCGTTCTAACATCAAATACAATACTCTAATCTCAAACCCAAACAAAACTCAGACCTCGATAAAGAAAACCAAACACTACGAATCTAAAAGAAAACAAGTAGCACTTTAACCCTTAAACATTCTAAGACTAAGTCCTACCTAGAAGTTATTTAAGAGCTTATGATCTATTCAATTAAGGTCCCAAAAGAAATCGTTGAGTCAAATAATAATAACATAATATGATTATGCCAAAAAATTGATATAACTATAAATCACTTACTTATAGTGTAACATAAGATACATAATATATATATATACTTTTTTACATATATAAAAAAAAAATATAGAATGGTCAAATGATTGGAATATCGAATAATATAGATTATTGAATTGACATAATAAATAAGTAAAATGTACTTACTTGGAAAATAGTATGATTTGTAAAAACTTGTAAGGAATGATATAATAATAGTTGACACATAAAACGAACATACTAAGCGTAATATAATATGTCATATATATACATAATACTAACATGATAAAGTAATTAGATCATGAAAACATCAATAACAATAATAAATCTTACTAATAATAGAATAGATTTGTAGTATACTAAATTAACATTTAGGAATTTTTTATAAAAATATGATTATTAACATAACCTATAAATAAACAAAAATTAGCTACCTACTTGAATGCAACAAAAATCAGAAAATTGGCCTCAAAATATATGTCTATAACTAATAATTCGAAATATAACAAAATATACTTAACAATGACTCTTATATAAAATAACATTATATAATATGATAATTAATAAATTAAAAGTAGAAATCAAATACTAAGACTACTTAATTCAACACTATCAGTGAAAATAATAAATAAAATGATAATAACAGAATATACACTATAAGTACAATACCGAATATGGAATCAAAAATAGCTCGTAAAGTTAAATCGAGAAGAGAATTACTAAATGGGCATAAGTGAGAACCTAACCAAATAATAATATAAAAATTATAATCTGTAAAATAATAATATATTCAAATAGTTAATTAATGGCATTTACAGGGCTAATTCGAAACGCATAAGATGATAATCCCACCAAAAATGTAAAATCAACTTGAATTTCGGACGAGCTATTAAAAATTTAATTAGAAAAAGGATTCTAAGAATTGAAGCTCACGTCATGGATTGGACAAGGATGGTGTAGGATTTCCAGTACATAAACACAATTTGAGATAAGAAGAATTGGGGGGAAAGGGGAGGCTAACGAGAGAGACAGAAGCTAGAGATAGGGAATAGAGGGGGATGACGAAAGAGAAAGAGGAGATAAGGTAAGATTAAGGAGAGAAACAAAGATGAATGAGTAAAAGAAGGAGAAGGACAAGTGATAGAGATGAGACAAAGCAAAGAGTGTCAAGGATGAGAAAGAACAAATAGGATGACAAGGAGAGAACAGAGACGAAAGAAAGAGAAAACAGATGCAGGAGAGAGAGAAAGGTCAAGTGACGGAAAAAGGAAAAAGAAAAAAAAAGAAATAGATGGAAAAGGAGAATAAGAAGTAGGATAATTGCGATAAGAAAAAGAGATAAGGTTTAGGGTAAGGTTTTAGGGTAGATCAATCTAGAACCTCTTAGAATATAGAGTAGTATTTGTATATATAGAAAGAAAATAAGAATTAATTATAATAAAAGAATTTATATACTGCATACGATAATAAACTTTTATAAAAAGTCGTAATATAAAGTACCAATAAAAATTATTGTATCATATACGTAAAATATAAAATTTAAAATACTTCATATATACCTAAAATAAGGTAACTAAAAATATTTAAATTGGGACCTTAATTTTGATTTCTAACAATACTAACCTAAGGGAGTTTTATGACTTAAAATAAATTTACTAGGCTAACTTAGTTATTTCATTAACCTTACTAAAACTGAATCACTTTAGATAATAAACTAGATATTTTCTATAATATTACAGAAAATATCGTCCTACGACAATCTTTCTATAATTAAAGTATAATATAAACAATAGTAAATACATTTCGATATAATCAAAACAATATAGTATAAAAAGCAATAAATTGCATATATTATAAATTATTAAGTAAATTATTACTTATATTATAAAATAAAATACTTAAAATATATATGGTATATATATAATGTGTATATATATAAATATATATATAGAACTTTATTAGATAACTATATAAATAATATCTCAACTAAATATTAGATAAAATCCTAAGGTTTTTGTAAATCTTATGAAAATTGAATATGAGCTTTGGTATATATATAGGACTTTCGAGTGAGTAAAACCCTAACGTTCTAAATTTGTTGGAATGAGTTTCGGTACAAGTAAGTGAGATTAATACTTTACAACATTTTGAAGTATTATTTGAGAATACTTAGAAATTTTTATACATATTTGCTTATGATTGTAATTAGCTATTCGTATATATGCAGCGCTTATAGTTAAGTTTCGATTGCTGTAATGGGAGCTAAGCTCCATATTATGGTTGTTCTGTGAATATTGTTATACTTAAATTATTTGAACTTGGTTGATCATCCTAAAAAAATAAGTTAATTCAAACTCGGTTTAATACCTAACCCAATATGCATTGCAACCTATTAGGGGCAAAGATTAGGATTCTTAGGTTAAACACGGACTCCCTTCGATAAGGATGGCTAAAATGATTCTTTCCCCACCCTTAGCCGAACTAAGTAACACGGTAAGGTTAGGAGGCGTAGTTTAAAGGTGGTCATAAGAGGAAGGTGTTTTCCATTGCACAAACCCCGGTTTAGTCTTGATTCATGATTATGTGACGTCAATCTCTTCAATGCGGATAATGTGCTGGATGAATTTAGAACATTAGGGCTTTACTAATCAGATAACATCATACAATGAAATTTACTTGCACATGCATTGCATCTAAACAACTTAGTTGAGAACCTTGCTTATGATGTGCTGGATGTATATTTCTGTCCCGTCTCATTAACTAAATAAGTTGTCGTTCATTCCCTTATAATTTGTTTTGTAAGTTCCGAATAATTACAAATGTCTACCCAAAACTAAGATAGGGTGTAAAATATAACAAGAAATTACTAATTATTACCCTTAATAATAACTTTCTTATCTTTTAAGGAAAACTATACAAAACTCTTCAAGGAGCTTAGTAGTTTTCAATATTCTGATTTGTATATGAAATGATAAGTATCTGTAGGATTTACTACCGCTCTTTTATAAAGTCAAATTATAAATTTGTTTTTAACAAATTATTTCAAAAGATAACTCCACAGGTTTATATCAAACAGAAATCAAATTAAACGCTTCAAAGGGGTAAACTCAAATATGTCTGGTGTAAACTAAATCTAACATAGCAACTATAAGGTCAATTTTTATTTTAGAATGGTTTACACCGTGAAACTAATATGACTTCACCTTTTTGGAGCATGATACTAAATATGATATAAGAAAATTATATTATACCATTATTCTTATACTTTACCATCCAGTTTTTTCTTTTTGAGGGAAGATAATCAAGCGGCAAAACTACTCGCTTGGCTGCTATAAGTAATCCTAAGAATATTGTTTTCTGTGAATTTTCTTTTTGTTTTTCTTTTTCCTTCGTTTTCGGCCGTTTTGATAATAGACTGTATTGGGCCGAGTAATAAAAGATTCGGCCAACCCTTTGAACCAAGCAAGATGGACTATTTTCTATAATCGTGTGTTTTAGGATCCGATTGGATATGTTTGTTTTTTTCTTTTTCATTTTTTTCCCCCGATTTTCTTGGCTGTTTAAGTAGGGAAACATATACGTAGATTTTCGATCTACCAATTTTTAACAACATCCTTCACTTATTGATATATAAGAAATAGGAGCCATATATAGAACCGCATATTGCATGCCTTCTTGAAATAAGCGAATAAGTTCACACGTTTTCATGTTTCACTCCATAATTACCCCTACATCCGTAGAGCATAATTTAAAATTGGCATGCTTGAATTTAGAGATTTGGCGTTATAATATATCCGTTTAAAAAAAAAAAGGCCTTTTACAAGTAGACTTTTATGACATCAAAATTATTATTTTTTTATAAGAATTTGATCCTGTAACTTCTAATTTGTATGAATCCTCGTAAATAATAGAAAAGTGATGGATCAAATTACACAGATTAGGGTTCATTTTAACCATCCTATCGTACATTCTTCTCAAATTCTCGTGAAAGCATAAAAAATTTATATTAATTAGAATTTGATCTCATGCAGTTAACCAAATGAGTTGTAGCTTTTAATCTCATCCTTTTGATCTTAAAAAGCAAATAGAAAATAAAGCAATTGTAAATATAACCCCTTATATTTGGTCAAGGGGACGTCGTCCTATTCCTATCTCTTCCAAATGAAGTACATATACTCCTAATTCTTTTGAAAAAAGTGTATTTAAAAGAACTTACTTTACTACTTTGCCCTTACATAAATACTATTTTGCTTTTATTTGCTTTTTGAGTTTGTCTATTAATTTTTGAAGCAACACAAAATCATCTAAAAGTGTAAAAACACTTTTTCTTTTTAAAATTTAAGAGGCTAAATGCTCAAAATTCAAATTAGACATCGACTATCCAGAGAATACCATACAGACTAGTTTTCCGTGGTGTATAAATTAAAAAAAAAAAAAAAAGAAAAGAAAAGAAAAAGAAAAAAAGAATAGGAAAGAAAAGTCAAAAGCGTCAAAGTTATCCGTGGATTCCTGCGGGATAACGAGCCTAAATCTTTGAAACGATTCATGGCCCAAAACACCTTACGGTCGGTGCGGCTTACGGCAATCTGCGGCCTAAAGCAACATGTAGCCCTCCGCTCCCAAACAAATGGAGCCAACACCTAATACAGTTCTGTTGAATTTCAAGAGTACTTTGAGTGTATCGTTATTGCTATAATTAACATCCATAAACCAAGCTCTGATACGAATCAATTGTACTCAAAATGGTAAATAAATCGAATCATAGTAAAACGAAAAAAATAAGATAAAGAGAGAGGAAAGCTATATAAAGTCTTTTATGGAAAGCTCCATTGTAAAGTCAAGTCCACGAAAGGTAGAGGGGTGTGGTTGGTTAATATAACAACAAAAGAGAAAAGCACAATTTAGAGGTGTTATACAATTCTCAAGGAAAATTATTAGTGTTTTAAGAATGTATTGGAAAGGTAGGTTTGAACATTGAAACTTTAAAGATCTAAAAGTATAATCTTATAACTACTTTAAAACCTACCTAAAACCTATATCATAAATATTGTAGGTCATATCTTCTAAGGTACCCCATTAGTTTTCTTCGATGTTTGTAGGCCATTATATAGTTTATTGCCAAATTGATGCAAATAGATATAATTAAATAGAGAACGTCCAACTAACTCAGATTTACTTATAACCTACTATTTTAAACCAACAAGTCAACAACTAATAAAACGATCAAACCTATATCGTATTTTGTTATGTCATTGAAATTCATAATATTTACATCATTTATAATTTATATTTTGTTGAGTTATAAGTTGAAACTTCACGATTTCAAGTGTGCATAGTCATAATATATTAATTGAAAGAAGTTAAAAGAACAAATTTATTTTATATGTTCTACATGGTACCTTCGAACCTAACTTATAGATATTATAAGATGCATTTTTTGAGGTGAGTTTCAAAGTTATCATAAGATAGGTTCTAATTCTAAATTCTAAGAAGATTATTCACAAAATAAGATCAAGGATACTGTTTTTGACAATACTTCTCTTGAATTCACTCACACAAATGGTGTAATAATCTAAAAGACATGAGAGCAATGATGAATACACACTCAAATATTTATTCCCTTTGAGGTAAGCTTTTCAAGGAAAAAAAATATATATTGACAATTTTCAATTTACTTAAGATCCTAACACAAATCTCATAAGATTCGAATCTTGTTTACTTCACCTAATGTAATGGATCTACAATAAAACTATTATATTCATTAAAAATGGAATAAGCCTATATCATTATTTAGTTAGATAGAAGAGCATCCAATAAATAGACTAGTAATAGCAAGCAAACGACTTAGCTTTTATTATTATTTCTTTAAAACCTTAATATTATCGTTGAGAGAATATTGTGTAGCCTTTACCACTCTATTATTAGGTTTCAATCTAACCAAGTTCAATGGTTAGCTATAGCAATTGTGGTACGTAGGTTTGGGTTCTAGTTTAGTGGTTAGCGTTCAAGAATGCAATTAGGTTTGGTAAAGGTAGTTATACACAAATACGAGTGCATAAGTAAGTGGCAACTCTAGTGGTTGTAGAAGCAAAGAAAGAAGGAGGAGGGTTAAATCAAATATTATATTTTCTTTGACATGTTTTAAGTACCTTGTAAACCCAATTAAACACATTATAAATAATATACCTTTCATTATAAATATTTGAAATGCAAACATATATTTTAAGTGAAAATACTATTGTCCAAGGTGCTTTTTTGCATACAAGGATCCTAATATTTTATGTTGATAAGTTAGAAAAGATCAACATAAATTTAAATAAATCCAATTGTATCCATCATGGAATAGCTGACTTTGGTGGTCCATTCCACAGGCCATCTGTCAAACCAGGACTAATTCATTAATTATTTTCAATGAAAGCAATGCTAAAAGTTGAAAGGCACAAAATTGAAAAAGCGATGGAAATATCTTCAAAATGATAGAAAATTAAAATTTATAGATTGCAAAACCCATTGAGATTTTATGAAAAAATAAAGCTTGTATAAATCATGAAATTTTTTTTCTTATCAAACTTAAATTTATTTATAATTGGTTGTAACTTGAATAATTACTAGTGTTATGAAACTCAATTTAATTCATATAATTCAACTTACTCTTTTTATAGGATAGACTCGAACCAATATTCCATCTTTATTTTTTAATAAAATAGATCGTATTATCTATCTCATTTTTAATTTATATTTATTCAAAACAAATTATGACCATGTTAAAATAAGAAACAAAACACTAAGATCTCTTCATAGTTTATCAACGTTGATAATTACTAAATAAAAAGGCTTAATTTCACAAAACCACATAACAGAAATACGAACAATTTCCTTACAATGCTTATATATTGCACTAGGTATACCCAAAAATTCTTTTCTCTTTCTTTAAATCAGGAAAAAGTTAAAAAAGAAAATCTAAAAATTATTATCATTAACCCAGTACAACACCCTTCATTGGGATTATTTCATGGTCCTATCCACGGGACTGCAACATCCATTCAATGAGCAACAACAACTACATCATCACTCAACAAATTTACGATAATTCGCTACCATTGTTAATGTTATAATTAACGGATCTAGAACATCTAGCCGCAAAAACCCTTTTTCTCTTGAGACAATAACCAGTATATCCATGGTTGAGAAAACGTGGAATTTCCTCATTGATGTTTGAGATCTGATCCTGAGTCGGAAGAACCGAGTTGTGTCTGAGTAGGGTGACCGGGTGATGCATGGGTTTGTGAGATCTGGACGTGACCTTGGAGTCCCTGAGTTGGGCTAGGGCTCCGGGTCTGAGATACTTGTGGTAGGGTTTCATTGTAGACTGTAGAGAGAGAGAGGGAGAGAGAGAAAGAGAGAGGGAGAGAGAGAAAGAGAGAGAGAGAGGGAGAGAAGGAGAGGGAGGGAGATGGAGGAGAGAGAGCAAGGGGGCTGTTTGGTGATTATAAAAGGGAGGAGAGAGAAGGATGAGGCGGGAAATGTGAGAGGGAAAACAAGGAAGAAAAATATGGAGAGAGAGAGAGAGAGAGAGAGAGGATACGGATTAGGGTTTTAGGAGGGAAATGGCGGGAACTGCATGAAAGATACGACCACGTGACCCTTGAGACGTCTTCCGCAGCTTTTAGGTTTCATTGTAATGTACCACGAGATTCCGACACGTGGACAACCGAAGCGGTATCCATTCAATGAAAACCGACTTCGTTGTTGCTTGTACTGCTTAATGGTACTACTACTCGTATAGTAGGTATTCACAAATAAAATTTTATCTTCTTAAAAGCATTTGTAATAGTTTTTCATATTATTTATTTATGTTTACTATTAAGTTTTATACGTAACATTTAATGAATTTTTTTTACATGACTTTCTTTTATTATCTGCCGAAACAATTTATCCACCAGATTATTTTTACATTTCTATTAAGGGGGTTATTCAATTCCATTGTGTGATCATTGAAATCTTTATTGTACTAATTCTCCTAATCATCATCTTAATAATGGAAGAATGGGCGGACGGTCCCATAACAAAACCATATAAGTTACTCGACTATGGTCTATGGTGAGCTTGCCTAGGTTATATGATTTTTTTATTATCATACCGTTGATTTAACATTATTAAATTTGAATCATTAAATTAATTATATTATCAACCATTTAAATTTAATAGATATTAAATAAATGATCAAATAAAAGACTTGATTGATATGTCTTATGAAAGTTCCTAACCTATATATATATATATATATGATCGTTGGGATCTCTAATATATTATAGTCATCGTGGTCACAAAATAGGTAGAATTAATGATACTTTTAATGGGATAGAAGAAATTTTATTATCTCACGGATATTTCTTTAATTTTATTGGTAGAACTATCCAACCTGTCTTCTAACGGGTAGATATATATTGATATGTGTGAAAAAAGAAAACAAAAAGTAAAATGGTGAAATATACACGTTACTTACTCTTTTTAGATGAGAGTAAACCTAAGCAAAGGCTACCTCCAAACCGTGAAACGGTCTAGCTCGAAAGTAGGCGAGTCAAACCGCCAGGTTTTCAGAGTTCAAGCAGTTCAAGCGGTTCAAGAGGGCGGAACCACCTGACTCGGTGGGTCACAAACCGTCAGGCTAACTTACCATTGAACCTATCAGTTCATCCTCTTTATAAAAAAAAAAAAAAAAAGAGAGAGAGAGAGAAAGAGAAAAGAGATATCATTAAGTCAAAAAAATAATTTGATAATATCCAATAAATCATTATATATCAAAGTTATTTTATTTACAATGATAAAGGATAATTTTTTAAAAAATAATATTATCAAAGTAATGATAGATAATTAAGTATATGCTAATTGTGTATTAAGAATAAATAGAAAATTCAATTTCAGTTAATATATGTCATTTTTGTAAAACTTATCAAATGTTAAAGATTTGAATATGAGAAAAAAATTAAATTTGAGCTAAAAAAATAAAAAAGTTAGAATCGCATTAAGTCGGAAATCAATAAAAAAAATTAGAAATTATTAATTATTAGTAAACTTAAAAAAAAAAGGGAGAAAGGATATTACATTATTAAAAATTATTAATTTACTTAAAAAGAAATTAATTAAATATTAATTATTTAAAAAAATGGTTCAAAGGTCTCGAACCGGCTTGGAACCGCCAGCTCACGGTTCACCGTGTCACCGATCTGTGAACCGGTGATTTAAGGCCAATTTGACCCGGTACCTAGCACTAGATGGGAGCATATGATTGGTAACGTAAATAAATATGTCATTTGAGGATCAATCTATATATTTAAACCAATTTGACTCACTGATCTGCTAATTTATATGAATTACAAAAAGACGATGTTGTTTCATCTAATGAATGAACAAGCGATCTTGCAATAACTATACGGCGATACCCTTATGCCTTGTTTACTTCACTTAATGGATTAAGAGGGAAACAAAATTGGAATTCCTAAAAAATATAATAACGATATAACAGTTATTACATTGTTTAGTTAGATTTACAAACAATTTAAGAATAAACATGTAATAAAACATTAATAATTAAATTATTTTCAATTTATTTTCTTTCTTAATCAATCTTAAAGTAATAGATGGTGGTCAATGATGACAATAGTATTGATTGATAGTAGCAGTAATGGTGATAGTAGTCGGTGGCAACGGCATTAGCAATGATGATGGCGACAAAGATGGTAGCGGTGGCAGCGGTGGCAGTAGTGGCATAACAATGGTGGTTAGTGGTGGAGGCAGTAGTGGCAGCAGCGATTATGGCGACGACAGCAAGGATACTCAATGGTAACAGCAGTAGTGATGGTGGTGGTAATCATTAATATTGGATTGATGTCATTTTTTTGGGAAATTTTAAAATTTTATAAAGAATCATGATTATTTTTAACACATAATTATAAGCTAATTATGTGTTAAAAATAGAAAAAAAAATTGAATTTCAGTTAATATATATCATTTTTATAAAACTTATCAAATGTTAAAGATTTAAATATGAGAAAAATAAAATAAAATTTGAGGGAAAAAAATAAAAAAGTTAGAATCGCATTAAGTCAGAAATTAATAAAAAAAATTAGAAATTATTAATTATTAGTAAACTTTAAAAAAAGGGAGAAAGGATATTACGTTATTAAAAATTATTAATTTATTTAAAAAGAAATTAATTAAATATTAAATATTTAAAAAAACGGTTCAAAGGTCTTGAACCAACTTGGAACTGCCAGCTCATGGTTCATCGTATCATCGATCTGTGAATCGGTGATAGGAATTTTTATTAAATAATAATTCAAAAATAAAAAACCAAACGAACACTGTAATAAGAAATAAAGGGGAATGGAATTCTAATTTCCCCAAAGTAAAGGGCATTAATATTTTTTTGGCTACTATACTTTGTATTATCAACAAAACTACGATATAACAATTTTCGCACCAACTATTGAATTTTTATTTTGAATATTAACATCATTGAACTTTTAAAAAATGTCCCATCAAACCACTCTAATATCTTTCTGCTTTTTGGTTATATGCTCATCAAAAACTTTTTATGAGTACCAAAGTACATGAAAAAATTATTATACTTGTTTCATTATTACTTATTAAATTTTTATTGATATTTGCACACCACTTATTAATTCACTTGACATATTAGTTATATTGATTTTTTTTTTTCTTTTTAAGACTTGACTAGTGTTTGTATCTATATGTCATCCTACATGCAAGATGATTAAAATATCTATACACTTCCTTCTAAAAGGCCGAATTAAGAAATTCTAATAAAAAATTTTATCAAGTAGCCAAACAATTTTAAGAGTAAATTATACATACCAACCTTATGAACTTTTGTAACTATGTGCTCAAATTTTATACCTTCCCATTTGCGTGTGCATATGTGTGTGTGTGTTTTTTTTTTTCGTTCACAACACTCCTTTTAGTGAAAGTTGACTTCTTGTAATAAATTTGCTTATATCAACTGAACAGTTATTTCCCTGCCAATTAATGCATGTTTCAATGGCTGTGACAATGGCACTACTTTTTGTCTATCGTTTAATATTTTTAATTAGAATGCAGGAATGAACCTCGAATGGAATCATAACTCAAGGCCTTTTCCATATATGGAAGTATTTTTACAAGATAGAATTATCGCCATTAAGGAAAATTTCAATTTCTCCTTTAGGAGAGTCAACTCAAGATGTTTTTGATAAATACTAATATATATATATTACACTCCATGTTGAATATATTAAATATTATAACTAATGTAATATTAGAATGGAATTGACGATTCTATGAGACATGACGATGGATTTATACTGATTAAATTTCATTCAAAGCAAATAATGCAAAGTGATGTATTAAATAATGGAGGACAAGTATACACAGAAGGTAAAATGTAAGTTTTATGGATAACCTTCGTCTTGAGAGGGCTGGTTTACATAGGATGGGAGCAAATCATATTGAATACCTTTTTTCTTTTAAATAATTTGGGTTATAGGGAATAGAACAAATATTTCAATCATCTTTATATATAACATAATACATAAATATGTAGATCCAAGAAAAGGTAAGCTATAAATGCCCCATAGGATTGTACCTTCGATATTTGTGTGATTAGAAAAAACGAGAATGAAATTGTCACTTTCCCTTATTCCTTACATCCATCTTATTACAGTGCTCACTTTACTAAATTGCAGTTATTACGAGTTGCAATTATAGGCAAATAAGGATTTAGGATTCCTTGCTTAGACCTCTAAATCAAGGTTTCAAAACAAAATTACTATTTTTGTCCCCTCCACCACACACTTTAACATAGCATCATTGCTCACTCGCCATCACTAGTTATCACCCATCACTGTTACACCTCCACCATCACTCACCACTATCAATCACCCATTACAATCATTACCACCATTATTCACCACCACCACCACACTATAAGCCCCGTAATTTGGTATTTAGGGTTCACTCTGTAAGATTTAGGGTAATTGAATAAGTTATCTGATTGAGTTCAAACTTTACAACAAAATTAGGAATATTAGTAAAAGTGATCCCATAAGTTTGGATTTAAGAGAATAAATAATAAAATAATTAATTATTATAATATTAAATTATATGTATATTATTCGTTATTTATCAGAAACGCGTAAAACGAGTTTCGATAACTAACGAATCAATAGAAATAAATTATATACATACTAAAAATTATATAATAACTCAAATAATATTTAGGAGTATTTATTTATATTATATATGTATTTACAAGTAGGTAGAGATACACAAAATAACTTAAAATACTCTAAATATGTTAAAATAACACTAAATAATTAAAAAAATCATAAATAATTAAGGAAAAATCGAAAAAAATGTGGAAATGTCCAAAAAGAGGTCATAGCAAGTTGAAAGTTAAAGACAAAAATCAACCAATAATAAACAATTAGCTAGAAAGTGAAAAAGATAAAGGATAATGATACTTATCCATACTATATTGCAAGGAAAACCCCTAAACCTCTTCTATAAATATCAAACCTTCTTCCAAAATTCATTTTAGTTAGTTTAGAGTCTAGAAAAATTTAGGGAGAGGTGAGAAGATGGGAGGAAACAATTTTACTAAAAATTAACAAATTATAACGTAATTAAGGTTTATAAAGAAAACCCACACCTAACGATCACCTAGAGAGGAATGATTACCACCACCAAATAGTGGACCCCATGCCTAGAATTATAGACGATGGTGGAGCCATGCTAATGGCTGGAAGCTTGTTGATTGGTGAATTCCGATTTCCCTTTTGAATTTGTTTAATTTAGTAAAAATATCAAATATGCATGAAAAATTGTGAAATTTGGTTTCCTCATGTATTTTTGCATGTAGAATCAAAATATCAAACTATTTTTTAAAAATTAGAAGTTCTTATATAGGTTCCTTAAGAACAAGCCTGATTCGAACAAATTTTATATGAATTTTCAAAAATAGTAAATAATATTATTTTAAGCTAATTTTTTGTGTACATATTCCTTATATGATATATTTAGTTTAAATAAAAATAATTTTTGAAAAAATATACATTTAGTATTTATTAAAATTATTCTGTTGAATTTGTCATGTTTTTCATAAGAAAGAAATAATGGGTTTTTAATTAAATTCCTTAATGAATATAATTTGTAATGAGTTCTAAAGCTCAATTATGATTTTTTGAATATTCAATTTGAATCTTATAATCTTATTTAGTCATTTACCTAATTTAAGCTAATTTTTAGCAAAATTAAACCTAAAATCAATATACCAGAAAATAATATATATTAAATTATCTTAGTACTTTTCACAATCATAATTTACTAACTATAATATATTTCCCATGGCTTTAGTGGATTTTAAGGCATTAATTGTATGTATTATGTATAATATGTACTAAATATGTACAAAAATGATATATTTTAGGTTAATTTTATGATTTAGGATTAGTTTAGTTTATATTCTGATTTAGGATGAATTCTGATATCTTGAAATGTTAATTGATGATGAAAAATGTAAATTATGGTATTAGAGAGGTTGAATGTATACTTTATGTGTAGATTAAGTAGCAATAAGTAATACGTGAAATAGAAAGATTAAATAAATAAAGAATATTAAGTTAAATTGATATTATTACAATAATAGGAGAATATTATAAATCTAGTTTGAAAGGTAAATTTGAGAAACTATGCGAAAATGTAAGTTATTCTTGCATTGGGAGTTGATTTGATTGTTAAATTAAGAACGTAGTGTACCATACTGATCGAAATACTGATTAGTAGTTAAAACATAGATTTAAGATACCTAAGTATAATTAGATGAATTTCACATTTTAGTCCGAGAAGAATTCCTATGGTGTACAAATAAGAACAATAATCAAAAGCTAAAACAAAACTAAATTCAAAAATAGAAACAAAACTATAGTTGATATAGGTATGTTAAATAGTAAGTCAAAAACCAAAATAAAATATTAGATTATATTCATCAAATAAGCTGTAAGAAAAGATTAAAAGGCATTTAAAAAACTTATAAACAAAGGGCAATAAAAAGGTAAATTAAAACCTAATTCAAAAGCTAAATTGAAACCAGAATAAAAAGCAAATTCAAAACCTAACTGAACAAGAGAAGCAATCCCAAGAGAAGCAATCCCAAGAGATTTAGACCTAAATCACTAAATATAGTAAGACCCTAAACTAAAAATAATCATAATCTATACTATAGAATAAAACCTATCTATTGTAGTTATACGAGAACTAAAACAACCTTTGTATTATAAGGATTATTGGCGATAGCCTGTGCAAGTTACACCTTAAATGAGCAAGCAGGAAGTCAAGTAAGTTGGGATTAATATGTTACTGTATTTTAGAGTAATGATTTGTAGTACTCGGAGGCTTGAAATTTTATTTGGTTGTGTTTACTAGATAGTTGATTGTGCGTATGCCTGTATGTGCTTGTGTTTTGAGTTTGATAATATGATTTTAATTTGCCATTCGGGCTTGTATTTATATAATTTGTTTAAAATGATTGAATATTTTAAATCGGATCTAATTAAATATATGACTTGTTGATCTAAATCAGGCCTATATAACAACCTATTGAGGGAAGCATTAGGATTTTCATACTAAATACCGACTCCTTTGAAAGAGATAGCATACTAAATCCCTTCTTCATCGTTAGTCGAACTAAGTGACGGATGATAAGATCGCGACAAAAGTAAAATCAATGGTTCGAAGGTAGTCACGAGAAGAGCAGCGTTTCCATTGCATAAACCTAAATTTGGTTGTGAGCTATTACATTAAATGTAAACTTCTTGACCTGAATTAAAATAGGTGTAATTTTTCTAATCTTACGAGGGACCGAACAATATCATGTGATAACATTTGCTTATACATGTATTACATATAATTAATTTGGTCGATAGCCTTATTTGTGTTTGAAGTATAGTTTTAAGTCTCTGTCTCCATCTCAATTTACTGAGCTATAGATTGCTCATATCTCTATAGATGTTATTATAGGAGCTAATTAGGAAGCGACTTATAATTACCCTAAAACTAGCAACTGTTAGATCTTGGGGGAGCAAAGATAATAACCTGAGGAGTGAGGATAATAACCTGAGGAGCAATGACAATTTCAATTTTAGATTCTATCTTTAAAGTTTTAAACATTAATTTATGTATTACTCAAGTAAATTATAATTAGGCTACTAAATCTTGTAAACATACTTATATTATTTAGTGTAAATATGTAGTTTTCATAATTACATAGTTAAATAACATGTTTAATTTATAAACTATTTACTTCAAAGCAGGTTAGTCGTAGACGTCTAATATAAATCAAGTTTAAGATAGCGATTATAAAGTTAGCTTTTATCCTAAAATAGTTTGTATAACGAGAATGTTATGATTTTATCACTTCGGGGCATAATACACACCATGAAGATGATGATGATCATGTTGGTGATGAAGCTTTCACAACCACCTAAAGCAACCCATACCACTAATCTTACCATACCATACCATACCATACCCTATTTCTTTATTTAGTAAGCACCTACAATTTCAAGGCATAATATACACCATGAAGAAGATGATGATCATGTTGGTGATGAAGCTTTCACAACCACCTAAAGCAACCCATACCACCAATCTTACCATACCATACCCTATTTCTTTATTTAGTAAGCACCTACAATGCTATACACAACTAGATCTGCACCGCTGCACAATACCACACTAACCCTCACACAAGAATCATACCCAGATCTAAACTGTTAATGAATAACTATAAGCATGGAGTCTTCAAATGATACACCCAAATCTAGGGGCAACTTCATTAAGGTTTGTTTGGTTGATGAGAAAGTTGTTGAGATCTAAGTTGAGTTCAATTAAACGACTTAAATTGACAATAGGAGGAAGAATGAAGGTGAATGTGAGTTTTCTTTATTACACCACGTGGAGTTGAGATGATGAATATGGACTTGTTGGCACCCTTGAAAAGGAAAGTTGGAATCAGTTGTCTTGTTGTGTTAAATTTGAAGCACAATTGCTATTTGTATAAAGGGATCTAGAGAGAGAGAGAGAGAGCAAGACCGAGAGTGAGAGAAAGAGGATAGAGAGTGATGCAAAGAGAAAGAGAAGGATAAAGATAAAAAGAAAGAAGATGAGGATAAAAAGGTCTTCTATCTTCTACTACAAGTTTATTTTATATTGTGCTTTCATTCAACTAAACATTATAATATACATTATCCCTTATTCCATTACTTAGTAATTACAATTCTATTCTCGCTCTACTTTATTCAGTGAAGTGATTGCACTATAATTGTGGAGTCCCCTTCTATATAAGTACATATATGGTTTACTTTTTGGGATTTCTTCTTCTTCTTCTTCTTGTTTAATTAATAGATTATGACTTTTTATTTGTTTTATCTTTAATGATAAAAGGATATTTTTAACATATTTAACAAAATTTCAAGCCTTGAAATATACCATAACTCTCAAATTATAACTTTATTTCTTCATAATTTATAAAAACATATAAACAGTCTCCAAACAATCACTAAAATGATCATAAAAAATAATAGTTTTGGACGAGCTTTCGAAAATTGAAATCTTCTTTAATGAATGGCCCTTGTGAATATAGAGAAAGAGTAAAACATGGAGATACATAAGCATTTCCCCAAAATGCTAGTATCCAAATTCAAAATGGCATATGATATATTTAGTATCGATGCAAAGTGCCATTATACCCAAGGTTACTTCACCTCATCATAACTTTTAAAATTATATACATATCTTAAGATCTTTACCATTTTCTAAATTTTTTTAGTAGCATTTTTTTTTTTCGGTTTTAGCAACAATTGAAAAGGTTACTTTCTAGGAAAAAAAATATATTTTTTATTATTTTAAGGAGCCTACTCATACCTAAAAAAGAATTTCACGATCGTATTAAATTTACCGTGATATTACAATTACAACGATAAACGTAAGATTTTTGTGTCACATGTGATGACCTGCTTTCAGCTGATAACTAAGACAAGACATTATATATTGTTTCTGTTTATTTTCTTAAACAATTTCACTTTTTTTGGTTCAATCTTTACATGATATAAATAGTTAGAGGCGAGATGTATTTTCTAACCATTCTGAATTGAATGAAACCATAAATACTAGGAGATCATGCAATTTATACTATAATAAATTCCAAAATTTTTAATCAGTTTTGCCTGAACCGAAAGGAAAAAAAATATACCATGTAAGAAAATATTTCTTGTAGTCAAGATATTAGTTGACGAGTGCATGATTTAAAACAACAATTTTATGCCACAATTATACGGACAAAGCCACTTTATTTGGATCGTCAAAGAGGCTATACTACAAAAATAAAAATTTCAAAAGGTAAAATGATCTTTTATTATGAAGGAAAAAAAAATACATATAAAGACACTTCTTTTCCATGCCAAATGTAATGTAGGATATGTTAAAAATAATTAATTGAAAATGCATTTAAATTATACCTACCTTTTTCCGTTGTGAAAAACGCACAAACTAAGGAAAATAAAGATAATATATAACACGTGCTTCAAAATCCATGAGAAACACTCAGAACCTTTTTCCGTACCGCTTTCAGTGACCCATCCATCTCCATCCGCCCTAGCACAATCTTAACATTGTGTTTGGATTGAGAAAAAGGAAAGAGGAGGAAAAAAAAAAAAACAAAACGCACATTTTTCTGTTTTGAAAGGAAGGAAGAAAAGGGGAGGGATGGGATGAATTTGTAAGGAAATTAATTTCTTTGAACCGATCAAAAGTTTTCCTCTCTAAAATGAAGAGAATGGAAAGGAAAAATTTTAAAATTATTTTATTACCCTTATAATTAATCTATAAGTCAAAATTTCAAGAGCTTTTTTGATATTTTTAATAAAATAAATAATTTTATTACTAGCTTTCCCTCTACTTTCATTTCTTCCTTGTCCTTATTAATCAAAGGAGAGAATTTTTTATCTTCTCTTTATTACTATTCGAATTCACCATTCCCCATCTGAATTTAAACTCAGCCATCCATTCTGGGTATCTAATTTTTCATGGCCAGGAAAGGAAGCAGCCAAACTGACTATCCCCTGTCATAACTTCAATGTCTTTGAAAAGTCAATGAAAGATGAAGCTGAAAATGGGAATAACTACCCACTTTTTTAGTGCATTCTCTATCCTAAGTTACAACAAAGTACCTGTAAGCAAGGGATTAGCCATCTAATTACGTGGGATCCTATGTTAGGGTGATAGGAATAGACATCTAAAGAGCAAGCTATGTAATGCAAAGAACTGCAGCTAAGTCCTCTTCCAACTCGAAAGAGAAAGAAATTGGTATTTCAGTTGCACCAAGGAAAGAAAAGCATCCTTCAAGTAGATTCTCCTTCTGCAAGTTGATTTGAATCCTCCTGATCGTCATCAGGAATTCTTACCTTCTCAGTCAATAACCCTCGTTTCTGATAGAATAACAAGTAGAGACTTTTGTTCTTATCCCATTAAGGGGATGAAGCATGACTACTTCTGATGCAGGATCGAGAACCATATCTTCCATGATGGTAACTACTCTCAGAGCAGTCAAAGTCAAACGGTAAAATGGGGGGAAATATAAGAGGACAGACACCAGCAAGACAGCAACATAACAAATTAACAATAAACATCCGCAAGGAGCTACAGAAGATATCTAAGAGCAAAATTATAAACAAAGTGTCATTAGGAGTTACTTTTATCCCCAAAATAATCCAATTAAGTGGAGATCAAAGGAGGCCACGTAACTTCATTCCATCCAACTCAATCAATAACTACCTAACTGCCATCATCCAGTGGAGACAGCTTTCTTTATGATCCTCGCTGAAACAAGAATGACTTCATCATCAAATGAAGACATTTCAAATTCCATCTAGCACGCTCTTTGTCTGGAAGTACATTTTAATATTAGTTAAAAGCCTGAAGTAAAGTGGATTTGAACATACCTCCATAAACATTGAAATCATGACAATCAATTGACAAAAAGTAATTTTGAAGAATCATTCTTCTTTTATCCCCTTCCATCCTTTTCTTTCGATACACAAAATATAAAGAGAGCAATTGGAGTATGGGATTAGTGAGTATGAACTTCCAATGAAGGGAATAAGCATTGGTCATATGAGCATTCACTGATGGTCCCATGCTTGTAGCTAGAAAATTTGACAAAATACATAGAGGAGAGGTGTACAGATCACAAAACTTCGAAAAAGGCCACTCCAAGCTAATTGCAATCTACAAGTGCCTCCGCCCCAGCAACTATTTCCAATATCTCCCCTGTGATTTTTGCTTGCCGTTCCCTGTTATAGGCAATTGAAAGATTCTTCTTCAATTCGACTGCATTATCCGTTGCATTGCTCATAGCATTCATCCTTGCTGCTAGCTCACTTGCAGTGGATTCTTGCAATGCTCTCAATATCTGACTATTCAAATACAAAGGCATCATTGCATCAAGAATCTGAACGGGATCTTGCTCAAACTGCAAGAGAGGAGAAATATTCTCAACTTTCCGTGCCCCAGTTCCTTCCCGACTCATAATCAATTTCCCTTCCTTAGTAGTCAATCTAAAGAACTCATCCCCATCAGCATCAACACTATTCCCATTCACATCAAGAACCTCACCTTTCGGTGACAATGGAAGCAACGTATGAATAACGGGATCTGACTTCACTAAAGACACAAACTTAGTATACACTAACTCAACCTTATCAACTTCCTCAGTAACAAACATAGCAAAAACATCATCAGCAATCACTTGAGCCTCTTTAGCAGTAGGAAAACCTTCTCCTTCAATAAATCTATCTACATTCACATTCGGTCTGCGCATAAAATAAGAATTACCCTTTTTGCCAACGCTTATGACAGTGTACTCCAATCCAAGCTTCACCAATTCTGCAATCCGATCCTCGGCCTTTCTAATAACAGCATTGTTAAATCCGCCGCAAAGACCACGATCACCTGTTACAACAACAATTCCTACTTTCTTTACAGCTCTAACGTTAGTCATAGGAAGATCAATATCATCCAATTGAAGCTGTTCGTTCAAGTAAAACAAGAAATCAACTAAGGTTTCAGCAAAAGGTCTTCCATTTATTACTGCTTCTTGGGCTCTTCGGACTTTCGCGGCGGCAACTAGTTTCATGGCTTCAGTGATCTTTTGGGTGTTCTTTACTGTTTGGATTCGCTCTCTAAGTTCTCTAATACCACAACGGATTGGTCTTGACAGTGAGTACTGAGAATTTTTGGGATAATTCAATCTTGGTGATGTAAAGTTTAGACTTTTAAGAAATGGGGTGCTGTGAAGAGGAGAATTTTTTAATGGGTGTGACCCTGTTACGAGATTTGAAGAAGAATTCATGGTTTTTGACGAAAATGGGTGTGTTTCGATTCGAATGTTTATTGGGTTTTAAGCAATTCGCAAATTTGGGATTATGATGTTTCGAGGGGATAGGGATGGTTTAAGGTATTAACGGTGGAAATTTTTTACTTCTTCGGCATGCTTGGTTAAGCTAAGGGAGTTTAAGCGAACGAGAAAGATGGGTGGTTAACGGTGGCGGGAGTTGTGGCGGTGGTGGCGGGTGGAAGTGGTGGCTGCGCTCTTGGCTGGCGCAGCCGGCTCGAACGGTGCCTCGATATCGTCTTTATCTGACGCACTAAGCTGCTAAGCCCAGCTCAGTTGTAGGTAGAGAATCTCTTATTTATAAATAAGCTTACACTAAAACAATTTTTATTTTTTTATAAAATAAAAAGAAAAAAATTTTAAAAGCATTTTTACTCTAGTTGTACTTATAAAAAAAAAAAAAGGTGGACTTTCCAATTTTATATATCTTAATTAGATTTATTTTTAGAACTTATAACATCCTAAATATTATTTTATATTATTGGTCAAGAGAAAGATCATTTTGAATTAGTATATTTATATATAGGAAAAGGAAAAAATAATGCAATAAAAAAAAAAAGAAAAAATCCCTAAAATACATTTCCTAAAAATAAAATGCACGATTCTATTTTAAACTGAAAGAGAAAGATGTAACTTTACCAAAATCAGAATGAAAAGACGATTTTAAAATAAACTGAAATCACCTTTTTAAAAAGTAATTTTAAGTATCGTATTTTTTTAAATATTTTTTCAAAAGTGGCATTTCTATATATATATATATATATATATATATTTTTTCCTTTTCCTTGCATATATCTTATATAAATTTCAAAATTACTTCAGGGAATATAGATGATGAACAGGTTAACTTGAAGATATGTGACTTAATAGATAGAGAACGATCTTGCTGGAATTTCTTCTCTATTATACATAGGTTGTCTGCTTTTGAAGTGGCAGCAATTCTACAAATCCCTGCACTTGTTTAGCCTGATAGTTACAAATAGGAGTGAGGTAGGAGAAATGTCTGGAACTAACGCTGTTAAGAGTGGATAGCGTGGAATTGTATCTTCCAAGGAATTTCTTGGAACAAATTTGGCCTCATCTTCATATGAGACATCGAAAACCCCATTTATGGCGTTTTTATGTTTAAATGCTTTATCTACTAACCATAATTTGTTTTCCAGGAAAATCGTTGCAAGTCCAGCTTGTTCTTTTTGTGCAGAAGACGAAACTCCAAAGCATTTGTCCTTCCAATGCGCTTAGTTTAGGGGTGTTTGGTTTGCTGTTCTACATTCGAAGATTGAAGAGTCAAATATTTCCAGAGTTGATATTTGGCTTCGTATGGTTTTTACAGCAAAAAAATATGTGTTAAGTTTCAACGGCAACAAATATCTCCAGTTATCAATAGGCCTTGTTCATCATCATCGAAAGTGTCGAGTGTTGCAAATGATTATCATTCATTTAAGGTTACTGTTTCTTTTGTTTACCATGAAGTAAATAGGTGTACTCGTTAGACTACAACTCAAAGCTAGAAATAGGATAAGCTGAGCTGTTGTTTTTAGACACTTTGACTTTGACTTTGACCCGGACCCCTATCCCATTTGGTTTTATTTATTATCTGCACACTGTTGCTCTAACCCACCAAATATGTAATCTTTCTTTTTACCTAATGAAATCTGTATTTGTGGTCTAAAGGAAAAGAAAAAAAATCTTATGTGACCATTTAATACTTAATAAAACACGAAGAATCGAAAATTATGAAAATATCATAAATGGCACAAAAATAAGAATTCCAATTTTTTTTTTTTTTAGTATTTAATATTTACTAGTTTTTAAATATTTTATAATGCTTAATTTTATTTATTTTCTCAATAGTGAAAATGACCGTCAAACACAATTTTTTAGAGATTTACCATCTCAACTTAATCTTAAAGATAGAATGCTAAGTGCATATAACACGAACTTAACTTTATTTAAAAATGGAAATGCTAAAAAACTTCTATGTATCACTTATACTCTAATATCAACCATATAACTTATCCAGCCATGGATTTCATATCCGTTGCTCCCAGTTTTACTGTTCCAATGAGAGATCGATTGTGATCGATCGCCTTAGCAATAATGGTAATAAAGATATTAGCAAGTTTATTCAATCAGTGTTTTGATTACCATTGATGCTTATATTATGCGGTCTATGACCCGACCCACCAACTAATGGTTTATAATACAAATCGATCCATCACCGTCAGATCGAGCCACTTAATCTGCTAATATTTATTTTTCTACATCATCCGAAAAATTGAAATATATAATCTCCTGGGTGATTATTTTCTACAAAATAGCGGGACTATTGTAAGTAGCGGTGAATGAAAAGGAAGCTAAGTATGGCAAAAACTAGGGAGCCTAATGAAGAAGAAATCTTTTTCAGTGCAGCTAATGTACGATGTGTCTTATCTTTTTTTTTTTTTTTTTCCAAGAGTAGAAATGCAATAGTTAGTCTAAGAAATATATTTTCTATAACTTCCAGATGGTTTAAGCAGTTCAATTGTATATTATATTTAATTATTATTATTATTACTTTTTTTTTACCAATTATATTAAATTATTTTTAATATATATATATATATATATATTAGTGAGTTGATGTATTGGAAGGTTAAGCCCACCAACTCATTATAGGCTTAGATTGAGTTGATTGAAAAGTCTCGATCTATTTGGATCAAAGCCTTGAAAGATCATGGATGCATTTGCTAAGGTTTCTTACAAAATCCAAATCTCTAATTGGATACTTAAACTTAGGCCACATGTCTCATTTATCATCATATAACAAGGTGTGCTTACTAATTTTGTTAGACTCAATTCGAGTAATTAAGTCAAATATATAAAAGTCAAGAATTTTAAAAAGATGGAACCAGATCCGATCAAGATGAAACTAAGATTAAACTTGAATCGATTTTGGAGTTAGGTGAAGTCAAAATGGGTTGCTGGGTTTGGCAATATTGATGCTTACTAAAATTTTATTATTCTTTAAAAGACATGTTGGTAAAGCCAGTTTTGCTGGTTTACGGATAAATGAAACAACTAGAAATACTAAAATAATTTCAAAGGGGCAAAAAGGTCTCAAGGGACAAAAATTCATTTCCTCTTTTTTTAAGATATGGAATTAGTGTTTCAATTTTAAGTGTTTGTGAGTTAAGTACATATATAAAGGCTCATTTTGAATTTACCCTTTTTCTCACTACTACTTAAAACCTAAATGCTTTTCCGTTAAATTTAATACCATACCTACTTTCTTTAGTATTAATTTACGTCCTTTTTATCTCCCAAAATATCTCTAGCCAATTCGATGCTAATTCAAACATTATTATGAAATCTTTCTTTTTTTCAAAAGATTTCTTTCGAGCTATATCTTGGGTTCGTATTTTGAGCTCGGTTGGATGGTAAAAAGAATATAAATAAGTAATAGTTCGAGCTTCACTCAAAGAAAATGTAAAAAAAAAAGTCAATAAAGATAAACTAATATTAAAGGGCTGGTACATTTGCATGGTGATCCCAAATTTAAGTATGTACTTTGCATTATTCTCTTTTAAATTATGTGTAAAACTTCATTGAATGGCATAAAACCCTTGCAAGATACTTGTAGTTGATTATTATGACACCCACTTTAGTCTACTCTAATTATAAATTTATAGTAATTCTAGTTTGAAATTGTGTAAGGATCCACAGAACGAGACGATGAAACATCATATTCATATTTTTTTTTTATAGGATTGGTCCCATCTTCCATCCTACTGTTAATGTAACATCCAATAAATCTAAATCATTGAACTAATTATATTTTTAATGATTCATATCTAATAAAAAAATATATCAACAACGAGATGAACAGCTGGACTAATCCTTTCGAAACAGAGGACAGAACCGTATAAGTTTCAAATTTCATGATTTAGAAATTCGCTCATCAGTTATCATTAAAAGACGGAAAGGTTTAGAACATATAAAAACTCTTTCATAATATGCTATGAATTATATGAATATAGTAAATTTCATGAGCAAGTGTTGATAACAAACTTTCTCATAATATAATTTTAAAAAGAAAAAGAAGAAGAAGAAGAAGACAAAAAATACAAAACCTAAGAAAAATCTTCTCAGTTCCCTATTACCCCTTCCCATTCTAATAAAACAGTCTTTCTGCCGAGTAAAGCAGGATCACGTTATATAAATCTGTACATGCTATTATCATCATACATGGAAAATCTCGTACATATGCGCAAAGAAGAAACATACCTCTCTTCGGGATAACCTCGGAAAGTTTCATCCGAAATCACGTATCAAGGTCCGGGTTTGATGTAACGGTGCCAGGGATGACTCTTCTGATTTTCTTTTGGTATCCTAAACCCACCAACCCCTAGTTCCTGTTGTGCAGTGATCTGCTAACTTGGGAAGCCAAAACAATGGCCTTCGCCCTTGAACTTGCTGCTAACCACTCTTTCTCTGCCCGCCGCTGATGCTGTCTCGCATTTTTTGCCCGTTTTGGTGCTAGCCGGTTGTCCCTTTCCAAAAAAGCAATTCTAAACTTCTCAGCCATGGACAATTCAGCCGGACCGAGGGAAGATGGAGTAGTGATCTTAGGTTTAACCACAGACTCAGCCCATGTACTGGGATCTATATCCTTCACAAATGGATCATCCAATATGATATCTGGTAACGCTTCTCTAGGAACCTGCAACCCTCTGAAAGGGGCTGGCTTGGGATTTACAATAATGCGTGGGCATTCCATTATAAAGCCTTCAAGAGAACTTTTGTCGATTCTAGGCTGCAGTCGGGGAGAGGAAAAAAAAAACAAAAAAAGGTCAGAAAAATGATTCATATACATAAGCAAACTGTGGAACAAACACATGAGGGCTCCCATGGATATACACACATGAAAACGATTCCAATAGCAACTTTAGAAACTGCCCAATGAAGAAATTCTTTTCCAAAGTAAAGTAATAGTTACAGCCTACAAGGACCTGTAATGTCTATATCAGATTTGCATGTGATTTATTCTATCGACCTCAAACAATGACGACAATAGTGCTTCCAAGTGACTTTCCTAGCATTTTGATGAGGTGCATTTGAAGTCATATAAGCTACCAGCATGTGGGAAGCACATGGAGAATTCCATTCTTGTGAAAAAATCTATTTATACTATTACTGCAGACAAAGCTTCCTCACATGACCAGAAGTAATCAAGGAGGAATCAACAAAGAAATCCAATCGATATTTCGGGCTTTTTTCTTTTTGGGAGGGGGAGGGGGGAAGGGGGAAGCTTAAAAGGAGAACATTCATACCCAAACCAGCCACCTCAATGACTCTGAACCATCTACAATCTCTGTCGTATCAAGTTCTTCCCATGAATCACCCTCCACATTCTTAAGCTTTGGTTTCAAAAAACCCAAGCAACTCCTTGCAGTGTAATCACTCCTCGGGGACCCTCTGCAACATCAACTTTGATTCATAGCCTGTTATAAGGTTTATACCCTAGGTCAAAACCCAAAATGTTGGGCCATTGAATCATATCTACATATATAATGGATAACAATAAGTTTAAGAACATGAAATAATAACTTCTAGAAGTATAAAATAATTCAAAGGTAGAGAGGGAGAGACATACAATATGGGATAACATATCAAACTTGCTAGACGTTTAATGACAACACAATTTTTCTATTAACAATGCAGTAGCACAATGTCTAATACCAACAAAAGTATCCAGGGTAAGTCTATTTATGTTGCATTGTAAAAGCAAGTTACACAGCATATAAGGAGCACACCACACAAGTGACAGCCAACCCAGGAAATAAGGGGAACAAGTTCTCTCATAGGCTACTCTTAAAAAAAAGGAGCATATAATTATAGGACATACCAAAAAATAACCAGTAAGTAAAGCTAGACAACTGGTCATGGTTCAATGATGCACCATTAATATGATCCTGAAGCTCAGTGTCCAATTCTACATGTTTACAAGAGGCACATGAAGAATTAATAATTTCTAGTATTAGCTATTATTACTTCTCATATTCTCATATAGAGTAGTGCTTGTATTTTCCATGCATGTATAGTTTTAAGCTTGTGTACTGTATTTCTTTTAATTGACAGGTTTTACTCGTAGAACTCTTTTTCTTTTTTTTGGGAGGGGGAAGAGCTAGAACTTGTATAGTTGGTTCTAGAAGTTTCTAGTTGTTTCTTCTGAAGCCTATACATAGCCTTGGTGAGAGTGTGTAGGGCTTTATGACAGACTTTTGTAATTTGAGAGCTAGTTTGAGAGCACATTTGCTCTTAGGGTGTCATAGCTGGTATCAGTTGTACAATTTACCTTCCATTTCAATAAAATCCCAGATTTTCAGCCCTAGTAAACCTTAGAGGTGTATCAAGTATCACCATGATATCCTCCATAGCAGGCACAACCAGTTAGGGGTAAATGCACTAAAAGAACGTAAGCTTTCTCCGCTTTTTTTTCAGTTTTTCGTTTCAAGATCTAGCTTTTAAAAAATGACTTAAATAGGGTCACTATTACTCTCTTTTACAAAAGTTTTGTTAAAGGCAAGGTCCTACAATGAAAGCAAAAAGAAAACATAGGTCCTTAAATGAAAAATTTTGGCCTTAAAACAAAAATGCATGAAAAACTTAGGTCCTTCCATTACTTTTTAGCTTCTTTATTTCATGACCTACATTTTTAGTTTTCCCATTTGGAGAACTAATTTTAACAGCACTTGCAATGGATAGCAATGGAGATCCTTTTAACTCTCTTTCAAAGAATTAGGTCCTAAAATGAAAAATTTGAAATAATAGGTTTTGAGAGAGAGAGGAGAGGGGCATTTGGGTGGTAGAAATCCCTTTACTGCAATTTTCCCATAAGCAAACCACACAAAATTAGTCATGGACTCATAGTTCAATGATCCACCATGATAAGTTGCACAGCAGGTATAAGCGGTGACAGGTGCAAATTTAAGGAGGAGAGCAAGCTGTGAGTTTTAATATTTTAATTAGATCCCACTAATGGCTGCCACTAAGGCACTTGTTAAAAGTACGAGAAAAGTTTTTTAATTTCAAGTACCAATTACACGCCTTACAATAAAACAAATGCATTGTAAAGGTGCAAATGTGTCTTTAAGTTAGTTAGTTAACAAGCGCCTCTAGGCCACCCATTTATTAAGATTATCTCATGGCTTTAGGACGAAATAGCTACCTTCCCCATAAGACTATTATGGTGTTTGGTTCACATAATAACTATTACAGATAATTGCTATTATTGCGAAATAAGAAGTTATAATTACTTCATAAAACCAAAGTTTGTCAGCGTATTTTCAAATATACCCAAAAGGCCTATTCTTTAAGAACTGAAATTATATTGTTACTTTTTTACATTTTACGAATCAACGTGCCAATAATTTCAACTAAAATAAGTTGCAAAACTGAAAATATAAGAAATTAATACATTCTTTCCCAAAAAAAAAAAAAAGTAACTTTAAAGGTGACTAGCAGTGATGTGAATTTAGCAGATAGTTATATCATATTATCATTATTCTCCAGAGGTCAATTGATGAGAAATACTATCTTTTCAAGTGGTAAAATGAATTTGGAGTAAACATGTCACCTCTTTCAGAAATAGATGCTTAAGATAGATGAAATACCCGCATCTCAAGGTCTCTAAAGAATGGCAGTGTTGTACAAGCTCATATACACCTGCAGCAGTAACATTTTCGCAACGACTGCATAAAAATTTGCGATCCCTTAGTAAGATAGTTACAAGATCAACTGATTAACATAATCAACTAGAATGGTTATTAAAAGTTGCAAATGCAAGATAACTTAAAAAGGATAATTTGCCACATACTTTTAAGAAGTGTGATGGGTACATATTATAGCACGCACATAAAATTCACTCTGGACATACAGGAGAATTATGTGCATACTATAATAGGAGAATTACGCCAGTGTAATCTAATTGGAAGTAGGAAGTTGATGGAATCAATTTGATTCGTTAGATCTAGAACTTATCTAATTCCCATAAAATTCTCATGAGGCAACACCCCTCCTCTCTTTACAAGCACCACTAAGCACTACAACCATGCTTGTTTGTATTCATCCATGGAACAATTGTACATTAAGCGCACTTTGTGTGAAATATACAAACTCCAATACCTTATATCCACAGCTCGAAGAGACCTGCATATATCAGCTAATTTTGCTAAACCAATATCAGAAACATCCGAACCAGAGATGTCAAGGATCTCCCATGTACTGTCAGCCAAAGAGAGAATCACATCATCATCCAATAGCCTTCTTCGCCTGGCAATTGCTGCCATAGACATCTTAACAATAAAGGAAAAATAATAAGAAACTCCTAGACGATCCAATGGTTCCATTATCTAACTTCAAAATAAGTATCTTAAATTAAATCTTTTAGAAACAACGGGAAAAAAATAATTCTCAAAAACATAAAAAAAGGCATGAACAGAACAATGTACAGCGTCATGATTCAGGCTATGAGCAAACCTAGATTTCTATAAAATACATTTTCTTTATCTTTTCTTTCCATGATTTTACTCTGGACTAGCAACAAGTTTATTTTCTTTGCTTGCATATCTATTAATTGGTCAGCAGCATGATAGCATTATGCAATCAATTCAACACTAGACCTTTCTATCTAATCAAGTCAAATCAAATTCCATCACAATCAAAAAAATATATTCTAGGAAAAGTTTTCATCAACAACAACTCAAAACATTTCCAAAGTCTAAGCCTTTCACCAGTTAAACAAGGACTTTACTTTTTCCTAGTCTAATATCGTTGAGTTTTATTACCATTTATTGTACATAATTAATTACACCAGCATCATATGAGACCAATTAGCATAAGAAATTATTCCTCCAGTAAAATGCTTTATAGTTTAGCTAACTACTCTTCAATGAAACATCAAAAGACTATGTACACCAACCTTAATATCAGCTGGGAAACTAAAAGCAATATCTCCCAAGTCTGACAAAATATCTTCCAAATGAACACCAAGAATTGCGAGGCATAAACTAACTAAACTTGGGGGGTTTGTTCTTCTGGGATGGATTCCTGCATCAGTAAGCAATTCCACAGAGTTACATATACAGTGTTACCATATGTTACCATTATAGCATCATTCTCAATTTCATCAACAAACAAGTACAATTTTCGATGTAGGGGCTCACTTAGTCACATTCATACTGCTGTCAAATAATTTAGAAATATTTTTACATATCACAAACGGATTATTATTATTATTTTTTTTTTTTGGTATAAATATAGACGATTTTTTTTTTTTTTCCAATGCTTTTATGAGTCAAGGTAAGTGCATAGATTGCATAATAGAGGAGATTGAAGAGCACAACTTTCTCTTTATTTAGTAACCATTTCAAAGTATCAACATTTTCAGGATTTAAGCTTTGTTACATAGAGAAGAGGAACTTTCCATCATATATTGATTGCAAGTATACATTGTATATTAGATTTTTTATCATAATGCCCATACAAATTGAAAACCTAAAAAAAGAAGTCCATGTGTAAGACTAAGTTACTTGGAATGCATGTGCTCGGAAGAAATCAAGAGTCAACCATTGCTAATGGTAGAAGTGTGCATAAAGTTTCTTCCCATGGTATGATTTTATAATTAAGATGTGTTTGTTTCGTTAAAAATGTTCTTGCAGGTGTTTTTTTGACCCCAGCAATAATTTTCATACTGAAAGCATTGAAATTATCATATATCATAATTTTAATTTCAGTATGATGCATATATTAAAGGACTTCTCTAGCCATAAGTGGCAGCTGAAGAATACAATGGCAGACAATCTTTGATAGAGGTGGTTAAGGACAATGACCAACAAACAATAATGCGATAATTTCATCTTTTCAAAAATGGAAATCCCTTTCCACAAAGATTTTCTCGATAACCACGACAATGGGCTACCACCTCCATATCCCAATATCACTAACACCATGTTTGGATTGAGTGAAGAGGGAAGGATTGGGAAGGGAATGGAAATTGAGAATTTCAAAGCATTTTCCCTTGTTTGGAAAAGGAGGGGGAGGGAAAAGGGGATGGATTTTGAAGGGAAATTCTTTCTTTGGGTCTACAAAAATCATTCTCTTCACATGTGAAGAGATTTGGAGGGACTTTAATTAAATTTACAATCTTACCCTTAAAATAAAAATAGATTTTAATATTTTAAGGACTTTTATGACATTTTGCTATAATAATAATTTCTATTAACTTTCCCTCTATTTTCTTTCCTTCCTTACACAAATAAGGAAACATATTATTTTTTCCTTCCAAATTCATTCCTCTCACTTTCTTTCCCACCTAATTCCCTCCCTCTTCCCAAACATGGCCTAAAGAGACACTAGTAAATACAATGTTTTGATACTATTACTATAATATTCTATACATCTAAAACTCTGACTACGGCAAGCCCGAGGAAAGTAAGGAGAACTTTTTCCTTTTTGTGTATTGTATTATGAAACCCATGATGATAACGACTCAGCCAAGACCCTAGTTAATAGTAACCAATACACAAATCAAGGAACTACATGGTGACACGGAACAATATACTCTCCCAACGAACTTGCTTCTGCAATCGTATCGTGTTAGAAATCATCATTTCTAACTAAAATGTAAAACCTTTTTCACAAAACCATTCAAATGATACGAAAAACATCATAATCGAGTCCTAACCCTAATATAGGACACCGAAATTGAACTTCAAATTGATAAAAGTATCAAATCCAAGCACGCAATAGCTATCCGTTTACATTTACGCGAGCACATACAAGGAGGAATAATCGTTTTAAAGAAAGAGATTTAGAGAGAGATACCGGAAGATTGAGAAGTTCTGACGTAGCCAGTAGAAATAGGGTTAGGGCTTGAGTCGTGATTGGCGCTCAAATCGAGCTTTCTAAATGAATCGGTGACGGCAGGTAGATTTGCTTTCCTTTTTCCATCAGACACTCCACAGACCGGAAGAGAGAGAGAGAGGGGGGGGGGGGGGGGGGGGGGGGGGGGGGGGGGGGGGGGGGGGAAAGAGGGAGACTCGGTAAAAGGATTCCGAAAAATGGGATTTGTAATTCTATACCGCAAAAGTCGAAAAAAATTATAAAAATAAAGTATTGGGAGTAAATTTTTCGAGAACGGTACAGTGAATATATACTTTCACCGTACATGGATTGTGTATACTAAAGGCGTGCCTTCTCCATTACTATAGAAGACGCAAAGCAAATATGTATATAACCTAAGAACACCCTTTCTATTATTTTAAAATTATACTCATTTCATGCGTCCTCAATATCTCTATAATACTCCAACTTCCACATCACTCTCTTATTCTCACTTTTTTCAGTTTCAAAAATCTTTAAAAACCTTTTTTTTTTTTCTCTCTTTGAGTAACAACACGACACAATTTTGTTTCTTCAAGCTATAACGTAACCCTATTTTCCTCAACTCATTTGTAAGTAACTTTCAATTACCTTTTATTTCGAAATAATTTTTTTAAATACAAATTATATTGTTAGTATAGTAATATTTATATTATACGTATGAATTGTAATTAAATGATAATTTTTTTAGTATTTATGTTTTCTTAATATGCATGTTGCTTTTTGTACATTATATATTTGTTAATATATAGTTATATAAGCTGTAGTAATTATGTAAAAAAATATATATGTGACTCGTAGATTGTACGTGATGAAACACCCCACCGAAAAATAAAATTATATAAATACGATTACATTTATAGAATATGATAAGATGCGCCATTAAGGAGGAATATCGTATGAGTACGATGTGATGGCCTATCAAGTAGTGAAATTGTGTGAGTACAGTGAAACGCTCTACCAAAAAATGAAATTGTATAGGTGTAATTACATATTTATAGTATGTGATAAGACGTCATACCGATAAGTGAAATTGTATAGGTGAGATGTGATACCCCACTGAGTAGTATAATTGTTTGGGTGGGGTTATATTTATAGTATATGATAAGATGCTCAATCGAGAAGAGTGAAATTGTGTTGGTGCAATGTGATGCCCCACCGAGTAATAAAATTGTGTCAATGCAATAAGACATCCCACCGAGATTAAGAAATTGTGCGGGTGCGATTGCATTTATTTTATGTGATAATATGCCCCACCAAGAAGTGAAATTGTATGGGTGCAATGTGACATCCCACCAAGTAAGGAAATTACGTGGGTACGATAAGATGATTAATCTAAAAATAAACTTTTATAATATGTAATGAGATGCTCAACCAAAAAATGAAATCATATGGTACAATAAGATGTCCCACTGAAAATGTGAAATTGTATGGGTATTACGAATTGTGCAAAATTGTATGGGCTTTATTGATTTTGTAATTCATGAATCAACAAGTTGTCAATAGTTAATTATGTGAAAATAATTGTGTATACAAGTAGGAACATAGTTAATGAAAGTAACGGTTCACAATATGATAAAGACTCGAAAAAAAAGTTGAAAATGAGGAAGGATTCCAACTTCAATCATTTCCTTCCGCGAATCTGTACGAATATCGGAGTTAATCTTCATAGGGTAAAGCTTGTTCATTGATACCCTTCTTATTATGAGGGAAGTATTTCGTATATTTTGATGACCATTACGGATGATGATGATGTAAAAAACTTCATAGAAATGACTGACATATTAAAAAAAAAAAACAAATACAAGAGATATATTTAGGACTTCAAGTTAACTCAACAGGAATATTGTCAACTGAACTTTACAGGTTAGGTATTCCAATAATCCTCAACCTCATGTGTAACAAATGTAGGAATACTACCCTATGTATGACGGACTAGTAACTTATCTGGTTGACGACCCTACTTTTGGTGATAGTGGTGTGAATTAAAAGGCAATTGATGTAAAGATAGGTTCAATTTTACAAGATAACTTAGGCTACTACCCTAATGAAGAGCTAATTCTAATGGAAACTAGATTAGAGGTTGAGGAGAAGTACGTGGAGGTTGAATATGAAGTAAATGAAGAAATTGTAGAAATTAAAAACATGATAGATTATGCAGCCATGTCAGAATATATATCGAGCAGTATTCCCTCCATACCTCGGTTTACTGCTAGCCAGGTGATTGGGATGGCTTCTTAATATAATCAAACTAGGATGCCGACATTCCAGGTTAGAGATTCAATTATGAACATTGGTAATGATAGTAGTTATGTAAAATTCAAAGAGGACATAGAGACAGAGAATAGTAATTAGGTTGACGACATGGATTTATTTGTCATATAACGCTTCAGTACAAAGGATAAGCTTATTGACACAGTCAAAAGATATCACATTAATTACCATTATAACTACTACATTAATTAATCAAAACCACACTTATTAGCCGTTTATTGCAGGGAAAAGGATAGTAGAGGCTACGGGTATCATATAAAAGTTTAATGAAGCTATTCATCATAACAACTCTTGAGGTTCCACACACATGTATCAACCCCGATGTAATGCAAGACTACGACAGATCGACAATAGACTGATAGCCAATTACTTCATCAATAATGTTAAAGAGAATGCTGATATAAAGATCGCAGACTTACAGGCAAATATTTTAAACTTGTTTAGGTATTGATTGGAATCAAGTTACAGACCCCTAACCCGTAGCTGAGCTCGAAGACAGGAGAGGTTGGCACAACGAATCCCCATGTTCCAACCAACCCCTACCGAGGTCGAATACTTATTTGTCGAGTCACCTCTAATGACATGCCATACGATTGCCCTTTATTCTATGGCATGCCAAGTTAACAATTACTCTCTATTGTCGAACCATCCAATCACTCGACATTATCCTTATCGAGAAGCCGAGAGAGAGAGTTCGGACTAATTAAGCCATCCATGCTTAAACAAGCTTATTTATCTGTACTTTTTATCTACATCTCTTAATGACCCCGCTAATGCCACATTACTATGTGTATAGTATCACATGTAGAATCTATAGCACCAATGATTATTTTCCTTATATATTCATTTTTGCCCTTTTGTAACATATACATTACCCCATTAGGAAATGTCCTTTTTGTCTTTTTCCCTTTTAGACAAGTTGCCCTAATTTACGGGTATAAATACTCTGTACTTATAGTTGTAACATCATCAGTTTTACCTTCAATACACTAGAGTACTTTCTTTCTTACGTAAACACTACTTGTTTACTCTTGACATCACTCTTATTATTTCCCTTAAATAAGGTTAGGTGGCAAGTAGCCTCACTAGACCAATTCATGCATCATATTAGATTGTACTATAAGTCCTCGCAAGTTCTTTTAGTGCGTCATATCCTCCGGAACTATTCGTAGGTTTTTACGTACTGTTCTATTCGTCTTTGTCACTCTTTTTATACCCTTCCCTATTCACCATTTTTTAAGCTTTCTACAAGCTTAAACCCATCAAATGACCGGTTTTGTCTGTTCTTGGTCACGGTTCACACCATCTTGGAATCAGAGCAGAGATTTTGTGTAAACTAAAATTAGTTCTTCTTGAATTTCTATTGTGCTTTGTTTTGCTTGTGTAAAACAAAATCGGTTATTAAGTTCATTTGATTGCTGTGTTATTAGCTATTCACTTTCTGAAATGTTTGTTTAAATTCTTAATCTATGAAAAAAAAAAACGACAGACCCAAATATGAATGTTAGTACTAGTGATGATAGTGGAGTTATCCACCATGAGCGTCAGTCTTAAGGAACTCCCAAAAGTACTAATGAGAGCTTCGATGAGGTAGTTAACCTCCTAGTAAATCTAACCCGAGCTGTTCATGCATCATCTTGCCGACCAAATGAGGCCGTGCAAAATATTCTACAAGTTACTAAACCTGTTAGAGGTTAAAACCCAGCTCCACCAATTCAAAGTGGAGGAGTTAGCAGACGAGTAAGGTGATGGACAGACCTAAGAAACTTTGATGAGGAGGCAGAAAAGTATTTTGAAGAAGAACGTATATGAGTCCCCAAAGCATTCGACCGTATGAAATTTCAGATTTCGAGTTTCAATGAATCTAGTAATACTGACAAGTATATGGATTGGGAAGAGAAAGTGGAGCGTATGTTTAATTATTACCAGTATGAGGATTACGAGAAAGTGAGGACTACTACTGTTGAATTTTCCGGATATGCCACTATGTAATGGAAGAATTTCAGGCCATGAGAAAAAAAGAGGTGTACCAAGAGATCAATACTTAGCCCGAAATGAAGAAAGTGCTCAGAAACAAATTCGTGCCAAAAATATATCTCCAAGATACTTTCGCTGGACTTTAGGAACTGGGACAAATAGGCTGAATTATTGATGAGTATGTTAGAAATTCCAAATGCTTTTGATACGATGCAAAGTAGAGGAACCACCAGCCCGAACAATCTCAAGATTTGTCACTGGGTTAAGAGGAGATATCCGAGATATTGTGGAACTCCATCGATTTGACATGATGGATGAAGCTGTTAGGATTGCGCAACATATAGAGAAACGAAGAGGAAGCCAAGCAATGACTTGAATGCTGAATAGCTGACCAAGACAGGCAAGTAATCAGACTCTACTGAATACTAAGCCGACTAAAAGGGTTGATGTTAGAGCCGAACAAAAAAGCCGACCTGAAGATGCAGTGCTAACCCGAACGTATGAGAAGGGGCAAGAGTCTGGCAGGAATACCAACCAGATCAAATGCTTCAAGTGCCAAGGGTTTGAACATATGGCTGCTTAGTGGTAGAACCAAAGGATGACAGCTATTAAGGGAGACATCCCAAAGTTAGGCGTAGAGAGTACAGATGAGGAACCCGAGGAAGAGGAGGTTCCTGCCGAAAAGGAGAATGCTGAGAAAGAGTTGATTTAGGAAGACATGTATGCCAAAGACTTAGACCGGCTACTTATGGTTGTCCGACGCACTATGAGCGTAGAACCCTCATGAGAGGAGGAGCAGAAAGAGAACTTATTTCATATCATTTGTAAGGTAAATGAACAGATGTGTGCCCTTATCGTGGGCAGTAGAAACTACTATAAGCCCTACAACCAGTCACTCAGGGTTTCGATCAGCTGAAAAATCCAATCGAGCCTAAATTATAAGTAAAGTTAGAAATATTAGTAAAATAATCCGATAAATTTGAATTTAAGAAAATAAGCAATAAATTAAAAGAATATAAAAATTCCAAATTTTAAGTATATATCTCGTTATTTATTGAAAATGCGTCAAATGCATTCCGATAATTAACAAATCACTAAAAATAAATTATATGTATACTAAAAATCATAAAATAAACTAAATAATATTTAAAAATATTTATTTTTACTATATATAAATTTACATGTATTTAGAAATACGCGTAATTACTTAAAATACTCATAATGTGCTAAAATAATACTAAACAATTAAAGAAAATTCATAATTAATTAAGAAAAAATAAATAAAAATCATAAAAAAAATAAGGAATGGTCCAGAATTAGGTCATGGCAGCTGGGGAAAATAAGAAAAAAATTATTCAATTAAATTAAAGCAACACAAAAGCCAAAAATTAAGGGATTTGGGTAATATCTTGTCCAATTTAATGCACATTAATTATCACAAAGCTTTATAAATAGGGAAAAAAATTCATAGAGCTCATTTGGACAGTTAGAAATCAAAGAAAAATTAGGAGCATCGAAATTGAAAGAAAAAATTCAGGTAAAAAACAAAATAAAAAAACTGTGCAGTTGAGGCTTGTAAGGAGAACCCAGACCCGACAAATAGCTGAGAGTGGACGGCCACCACCACCACATGGTGGTAGTAGTGTCCAGGTGGGCCAACATACCCATGGCCATCGATGGTGGCCAAAACCACCCAAATTGGTAAGTTCGATTTCCAACCTGATTTTGTGTAATTTTGTAAAAATAGTAAATATTCTTAGAAAATTCTGAAACTTGTTATTTTGAAATATTTTTGTATGCAGTTTTTATAAAAAATATTATTTTGATAAAAATATATCTCGTAATATATGGTCCTTAATAAATTATGCAAAATCGAGCATATTTCGGTTTATAAATAAATAATTTTAGAAGTGTAGTTTTGAGCCAAAATTTTTTTTGTAGACTACTTAGATGATATAGAACGATGCTATGAAGCCCGTTTTCAAAAATTAATTTTTGAAATTTTTAGATAATTTTTAGACCATAGAATGAGGCATAAAATGGGTAATTTATGGTTAATTAAGTAATTAAATGGTTAATTACTGATTTAGTGAATAATTACATATTTTAGGATGTTGAAATTCGATAAAGTATGATACTTGTAGCATTTAAGGTGTTGGATATAATTATTAGGTTAATTATGTAATAAATAAGTAATAGGGAAAAATAGTAAATTTTAAGTTAATTTTATAAATTAGGGTAATTAGGTGTAAAATCTAATTTAGGATGAATTTAGAAATTTTGAAATGATAATTGATGTTGGGAGATGGTAATTAGAGTGATAAAAACGTTAGCTGTGTATTATGTACATAATACGTAATAGTACATAATATATAATTATTAAAAATATAATAAATAGAAGATATTAGAATAAAAATTGATATTATGATAATAATAAAAAATATACAATAAACCTGATAAGAAACTTAAATTTATGTAATTATATGAAAAATATAAAAATTTCTCACATCAGGAGTAAATTCGGTACACTATTAAGGATTTAAGTGTACTAGATATAATAAAATATTAACTAGGGGTAGTTATTGTATTTAGGATATCTGGAAGTAAGGTGATTAATTTCACATTACGAGTTAAAACGAATTTTTAGGGTTCAAGTATAAAACAGTACTTAAAAATCGAACTGAAACCTAATCTAGAAATCGATGTGGAAACTGAACCCAAACCTAACCCCAAACCTAGAGTAATTGTAAAAGATTTGAGAACCTAGATAACTGAATATATTAAACCCTAAACAAAATATAACAATAAGCATTATACGATAAAACTAATCTATAATAGTTATATGAAAAATTGAAACCACGTTTGTATTATAGGGAAATCGGCGACGACCTAAGCGAGTTGGACCTTGAGTGAGTGAGGAGTCCAGGTAAGTTAGGATTAATACGTTGCTGTATTTTAGAGGCTTGAAATTATGCTGGGTTGTGCTTGTTAGATAGTTAGTTGTGTGCATGTGCTTAATTATGAGTAATGCTATAATTCCATTTGTTGTTCTGGCCTGTACTGTATGATTGATCACGCTAAACTAGACCTAATCAAATATACGACCCATAATCATAATTGAACCTGCTTTGCAACCCATTAGGGGAAACTTAAGATTCTTCGGCCAAATACCAACCCCTTCGAAAGGGATAGCGCAGGATTGCATAATGGTCCCTTCTTCATCCTTAGTCAAATTAAATGACAGGAGGGGAGGTCGCGGCGAAGGTGAAGTCAATGGTTCGAAGGTAGTAGCGAGAGGAGCGGTGTCTCCATTGCACAAGCCTGGGTTTGTTCGTGAGATGTTGCATTAACGACAACTCCTCAACTCGGATTAGAGCGGGTGCAATTCTCTAATCTCACGATGGGCCGAATAACATCATGCGATGGCATTTGCTTAAACATGCATTGCACCTAATAAGTTGGTTGATAATATTGTTATGTTTATGGTATAGTTTTAAGTCCTCCATCCTAACTTACCGAGCTGTGGTTGCTCACATCCCTATAGATGTTGTGCAGGTGTGGGCTAAGAAGCGGTTTACAACTACTCTGAAGCTAGCAACTACTGGATCCTGGAAAGTGAGGAAAAACATTTCAGAAACAAACATATATTTTTAAGGTTTAAGCTTTTATTTTAGAATTTTTCATTTTTGAATAATATAATAACTGAATTATAGTGTGTATATATATATATATATATTCTCACTTTCTTAGGTAAATGATTTATTTAAATTATAAACTATTTACTTCAAAACGGGTTAGTCGTAGACGCCTTGTGTAGATCAGGTCTAAAATAGCGCTTATAAGGCCAACTTCTATCTTAGAATGGTTTACACAGCGAGACTATTACGACTCTACCGTTACGGAGCGTGACAGCTACACCAATGTAGCATCAGTAGACCTAGTTTCAAAACTAACGTTGTCGATTGTTGCACATCCAAAGTCGTACAAGTTGTACTAGTTAAGTGAAAAGGGAGCATTACACGCCACTTAGCAAATATTGTTACCGATCATTATCTACAATTATTCTGACCAGATTCTCTGCGACGTACTGTCCATGTGTACTTCCTACGTGTTATTAGGAAGACTGTGGTTGTTTGATAAGAGAGTTATCTACGATGGTTACAGGAATACCTACATGCTCGAGAAGGATGATCAAAAGATCACGCTAAATTCGATATCGTCAAGAGAAGTTTATAAGTTACAAACGAAATTTGCTCGTGGATCGAAGAAGGCTCTGGTGATAAGTAAAGCCAAGCTCCGAGAGGCCATTAATGCTAATGAGTTGACCCTCTTATCAATTACGCGACTACTGGAAATGAAGGAGCTGGATGATTTACCTCAAGAGGTGAAAGAACTGTTGGATGAATATGCCAATTTGTTCCCAGAACAATTATCTAAAGGGTTGCCCTTGACTTAAGGCATAAAGCACTGCATTGACTTGGTACCCAACATTATGCTGCCGAACAAGCTAGCTTATCGCATGAATCCCGAGCAGGCTTCTGAGCTTCAACATCAAGTCAATGAGTTGCTAAAAAGAGGATACGTGAAAGAGAGCCTCAGCCCTTGTGTTGTACCTACACTTCTAGTACGGAAGAAGGATAGAACCTGGTGGATGTATATTGACAACCAAGGCATAAACAAAATCACGATCAAATACAAGTATCCAATCTTGAGGCTAGAAGACATGTTGGATGAATTGAGTGGAGCCAAAATTTTCAGCAAATTTGATCTCAAGTCTAGCTACCATCAAATTCGCATGAGACCAGGAGGTGAGTGGAAGATTGCGTTGAAGACTCAACATGGACTTTATCAGTGGATGGCCATACCCTTCGGCATGTCGAATGCCCCAAGTATCTTCGAGGCTTATGAACCATGTGCTGAGACATCTCATCAGGAAATGTGTTGTGGTGTACTTCAACGACATCTTGATCTACAACGCTAACTGCCGAGTCACTATGAACACATTAGAGCAATCTTGGATATTCTCCATGCTGAGAAATTATTTGACAACCTAAAGAAATATTGCTTTTGCCAAGAGGAAGTGGTATCCTTAGGTTATGTAATCAGTGGAGGAGGCTTACAAGTCGATGATGAGAAGATCTAAGTAATTGTTGAATAGCTGACCCCTACTACTTGTACTAACGTGAGAAGTTTCCATGGACTAGCTTTGTTTTACCAAAGGTTTATCGGGACTTTAGTACCCTTACTGTACCACTTATTAAATTAATGAATAAAAATACTGACTTCCGATTGGGAGAAAAGGAGGAGAGGAGTTTCGCTGAGATAAAGAAGAAGTTAACCTTTGCCCTAGTGTTAGTGTTAGTGTTCCTTAACTTCGACAAAATTTTTGAGGTAAAGTACAACACGTCAGGTATTAAGATAAGCATTATCCTGATGCAAAAAGGCCAACCAATTGCCTTCCACAATAAGAAGCTCCGAAGACCTTAATTAAATTACTTCGAATATAATAAAGAGCTCTTGGCACTAATCTAAACACTACAAGTATGGCAGCACTATCTACTGCCAAGAGAATTTATCATATATATTGACCACGAGTCACTGCGGTACCTCCGAAGTTAGACCAAACTATCCAAGCGACAGGTAAGATGGGTTGAATTCCTTCAGATATTCAATTTTGTGATCAAATACAAGCAAGGAAAGAGTAATGTAATTGCAAATACTCTTTCGAGGAGGCACACACTCTTGTTAGAACTGTAGACTAGACTATTTGATTTTACGAATATAAAAAAATAATGCTCCGAAGATCTACAGTTTGGACCAATAATTTTGCGATGCATGGATGGAAGGATAGTGGACAAGTATTATGTAGAGGATGGCTATCTGTTTCGAGGGGGGAAATTGTATGTGTTGACTTGTTCCCTACGGGAATTATTAATTAGAGAAGCCTATAGTGGCAGACTCTTCAGATACTTTAAAGAAAGGAGGACCTGTGAACTATTAAATGGTTGATTCTTTTAGCGAAAATACGAAGAGATGTGCACCAAGTGGTCGAAAGCTACGCTATGTGCAAAAAGGCTAAATGCTAAGCCAAACAAGGGAAGGCAATGCCTCTACTTGTTCCGATGAGGCCATGGACTAAACTAAGCATCGACTTTGTTCTCAAACTACCAAGAACCATCGTGGAAAAGATTCTGTAATGGTTATCGTGGATCGGTTCAATAAGATGGCACACTTCATGCCTTACACCAAAACTAACGATGCTTTAGCTATTGCTTTTTTTTTTCTTACAGGAGATTGTGTTAACTTAAGAATACATTGCTTTGACATCCTCAAGTGACAAATAAGGGGAGGAACTGAACTACCTTACACTTATTATAATCCCTAGACTACTGATAGAAAGAATTTCTAACTCGACGGAATATATACACGGTGTGTCAAGAAGTGTAGTCTTCGATAGAGACTTGAAGTTCTCGAACCGTTTCTAGAGAACCTTATGGCATCGGTTAGGAACTAAATTACTCTTTAGTACGTCATATCACCCTCAAACCGACGAACGAACAAAGGTGGTTAATCGTACTTTAGGTTTACTGCTCCAAGCTATAATAGGCAAGAACTTAACTGATTGGGACATCTACCTACCAGTGGTCAAGTTTGCTTATAACTGAACCATACATGACACCACCAAGTAAAGCCCCTTCGAAGTGGTCTATGAATTCAATCCCGAGTTGCCCTTCAACTACACCCCTGTACCAGCACCCGCACAAGAAGACCCCAATGCCTTGGCCAAGACACAATCCCTTCAACACATTTATGATAAGGTCACTCAGCACATCGACTAATTATTAGAAGAATGTGTAAAAAGAGCAAGGGTCGGTCAGCCAAACAATTTTAGCTGGGAGACTTAGTATGGCTACACCTTAGTATGGAACAGTTCCCGAACAAAAGAAAGAATAAGTTATCTGCAAGAGCGAAAGGACTTTTCAGAATCCTCCAACTGACGAACGAACAAAGGCGGTTAATCGTACTTTAGGTTTATTGCTTCAAGCTATAATAGGCAAGAACTTAGCTGATTGGGACATCTACCTACCAGTGGTCAAGTTTGCTTATAACTGAACCATACATGACACCACCAAGTAAAGCCCCTTCGAAGTGGTCTATGAATTCAATCCCGAGTTACCCTTCAACTATACCCCTGTACCCGCACCCGCACAAGAAGACCCCAATGCCTTGGCCAGGACACAATCCCTTCAACACATTTATGATAAGGTCACTTAGCACATCGACTAATTATTAGAAGAATGTATAAAAAGAGCAAGGGTCGGTCAGCCAAACAATTTTAGTTGGGAGACTTAGTATGGCTACACCTTAGTATGGAACAGTTCCCGAACAAAAGAAAGAATAAGTTATCTGCAAGAGCGAAAGGACTTTTCAGAATCCTCCAGAAAATTAGTGACAACACCTATAAGTTGGAGCTAACTGAGGATTATGGGGTTTCTAATGCCTTTAACATTGCCGACCTTAGTCCATATCACCCTAACGAATGACTGAGTAAATACCATTCGGATTTGATCCCAAATCCAAAACAACTCAAAGGAAATGATGGTAATCAAGCTACCAGACCCCTGATCCGTAGCTGAACCAGAAGACTAAAAGGCCTGGCACAACGAATCTTCATGTTCTAACCAACCCCTAATAAGGTTGAATACTTATTTGCCAAGTCACCTCTAATGCCATGCTGTATGACTACCTTTTATTCTATGGCATGCTGAGTTGACGATTACTCTCTATTGTCGAGCCGTCAAATCACTCGGTATCATCCTTACCGAGAAACCGGGTGAGAGAATCCAGACTCATTAAGTCATCCCTGCTCAGACAAGCCCATCTGTCTGTACTTTTTGTCTGCATCTCCTAACGACCTTACCAATGCTGCATCACTATGTGTACAGTGTCACATATAAAACCTGTAGTACTGATGATTATTTTCCTTATATATTCATTTTTTCCCCTTTGTAACATGTACATTACCCCTTTAGAAAATGTCTTTTTTGTTCTTTCCCTTTTGAGCAAGTTGTCCTACTTTGCAGTTATAAATGCCCTATACTGGTAGTTATAACATAATCAGTTTTACCTTTAATACACTAGAGTACTTTCTTGCTTACATAAATACTACTTATTTATTCTCAGCATTACTCTTATCCTTTCCCTTAAACAAGGTTAGGTAATGAGTAACCTCACTAGACCAATTCGTGCGTTATATCAAATTGTGCCGTAAGTCCTCACAAGTTCCTTTAGTACGTTATATCTTCTGAAACTATTCGTGAGTTTTTGCTTACTGTTCCATTTATCTTTGTCACTCTTTTCGTACCCTTCCCCATTCACCCTTTTTCAAGCTTTCTACAAGCTTAAACTCATCCAGCAACCGGCCTTATCTGTTATTGGTCACAATTTGCACTAGGTATAATGTGACTAGAAAGAAAGTTTAGATGCCAAAAGAAAGGCAATGGAGATAGTATATGGCAATTAGGAGAAAACTTACAACAAGCTTCCTATTCTGTTGAACGCAATTAAGATTTCAAATTCTAGAACGAAAGTGATTTGGGGATGGAGGAGATCCCCTAAGCTTAGTGTTTTGATAATTAAGTGGTCTTTTGAACCTTTGGGTCGTGCGTACACGAATTTAAGTATTGTCAACCAATAGTTTGCACTAATGGAACATTTATGTATGGGAAATATAATAATGTACTATTGATTGTTTATTCAATGGATGGAAATATCTGTATTGTCCCGTTGGTGTTTGCACTAATTGACAAGGAGTCCGTTGAGACATGGGGTTGGTTTCTAAAAAGATTGAAGTAATTTGTTGTCAATGGTCGGGGAGAGACAATCTGCCTAATTAGAAACAGTCACTCAAGTATCGAGAATACGCTCGATAAAGAAGAAGTTGGCTGGACTGAACTGTAAGCTCCACAACCAGTCACTCAAGGCTTCGATCGACTAAAAGATCCGATTGAGCCTAAATTATAAGTAAAGCTAGAAATATTAGTAAAATGATTTCGTAAGTTTAAATTTAAAAAAATAAGTAATAAAATAGGAGACTACAAAATTTTCAAATTTTAAGTATAATATTTGTTAATCATAAAAAGGCGAAAAGTGTAATTTAATAATTAATAAATTACTAGAGATAGATTATGTGTATACGAAAAATCATAGGATGACCTAAATAATAATTAGGAATGTTCACATGTACCTCACATATATTTACGTATAGTTAAAAATACGAGTAATTACTTAAAATACGCGTAATGTGCTAAAATAATACTAAATACTTAAAGAAAATTCATAATTAATTAAGGAAAAATCGAGAAAAATCAGGAAAAATAAGGAATGATCCAGAATTGGGTCGTGGCAGCTGGAAAAAATAGAAAAAAATCAACCAATTAAATTAGGGCAACTCCAAAACCAAAAATTAAAGGATTTGGACAATGTCTTGTCTAATTTAATGCACAATAATTTCCCTAAACGTCTATAAATAGAAAAAAAATTCAAAGAACTCTTTGGACAGTTAGGGATTTGAGAAAAATAGAGGGACTCGAAAATTTAAGGGAAAAACTAGAGAAAAAAAAATAAAAAGAAAACTGTGTAGTTAGGGCCACAAAGGAAAACGCAGACCCGACAAGCAGCTGGGAGTGGACGGCTACCACCACCACACGATGGTGGCAGCGCCCAGACCGGCCGATAAGGCCACGGTAGCTGGCGGTGGCCGGAGATACCTAGATCGGTAAGTCCGATTTCCAGCCCGATTTTGTGTAATTTTGTAAAAATAGTAAATATTCTTATAAAATTATAAAACTTGTTATTCTGAGGTTTTATTGTATGTAGATTTAGGGGAAAATAGTGATTTAGTTTAATCACGTCTGAAAATATAGGATTTTTAACAAATTAATCAAAACCGAGCATGATTAGAATGAGAAATAAATAGGCTTAGGAGTGTAGTATGGAGCTCAACTTTTTTCTGTAGAATGCTTATGTGATATAGAACAGTGCTATGAAGCTATTTTTTTTAAATTAATTTTCGAAATTTGTAAGTTAATTTTTATCCCTAAAATGATGTAAAAATTAGGTAATTTTGGGTTACTTAGGTGATTAAGATACTAATTACTGATTTATATAGTAATTAGATGTTTAGGGATGTTAATCTCTGATGTGGAACCCTAATCCTAGCCTTTAGAGTATTAAGTATAGTTAATTTAGGAAATTAGGTAGTTATTGTAAGAAATTAATAAATCTAAAAAATTAGGGTTATTTAGATAATATTAGAATAAAATCAGAATAATACTAAATCTGAATTAAGATTGAATTTTAGGTAATTATATAAAAAAGTAAGATTTTCTCACATCGGGGATAAATCTGATACCTCAATTAGAAATAACGTATACCGAATTGTTTAGAATATTGAATTAAGACCCAATAGGATATTTGAATACTCGAGCTTAATGTGATTAATTTCACATTAGGATTCGAGCATGTTTAGGACTTAGAAATCGAACTAAAACCTAATTTAGAAATCGATGCGGAAACCAAACCCGAACCTAACCCCAAACCTAGAATAATTGTAAAAAACTTAAGACCTAGATAATTAGGTATATTAAACCCTAAACAAAACATAACAATAAGCGTTATAAGTTAAAATGAATCTATAATCGTTATATGAAAAACTGAAACCACGTTTGTGTTATAGGGATGATCGGCGATAACCTGAGCAAGTCGAACTTCGAGTGAGTGAGCGAGGAGTCAAGGTAAGTTGGGATTAATACGATATTGTATTTGGAGGCTTAAGATTATGCTTGGTTGTGCTTGTTAGATAATTGGATGTGTGCATATGCTTGATTATGAGTGATGCTATGATTCTATCTGTTGTTCTAACTTGTATTGTATGGTTTGTATGAAATGATTGATCACCCTAAATTGGACCTAATCAAATATACGACCTATAATCATAGTCGGACCTACATGGCAACCCATTAGGGGAACTTAGGACTCTCCAGCCAAATACTGACCCCTTCGAAAGGGATAGCGTAGGATTGTAATCGGTCCCTTCTTCATCCTCAGTCGAACTAAGTGATAGGAGAGGAGGTTGTGGTGAGGGTGAAGTCAATGGTTCGAAGGTAGTCACGAGAGAAACGAGGTCTCCATTACATAAGCTTGGGTTTGGTCGTGAGCTGTTGCATTAATGGCAACTCCACAACCCGGATTAGAGCAGACGCAATTTCTCTAATCTCACGACGAGCCAGACAACGTCGTGCAATGGCATTTACTTATACATGCATTGCACTTAATAAGTTGATTGATAACCTTATTGTGTTTATGGTATAGTTTTAAGTCCTCCATCCTAACTTACTGAGCTGTAGTTGCTCACATCCCTATAGACGTTGTGCAAGTGCTGGTTAAGAAGCGGCAAATAACTACTTTGAAACTAGCAATTGTTGGATCCCAGGGAGTAAGGAAAAACATTAAACAATAAACACATATTTTTAAGGTCTAAGTTTTTATTTTAGAATTACTTTTCATTTCTGAATAATGTAATAACTAGGAAATATATTACGGAAAATTATTGTAAACTTTAATTGCAATAACTGAATTATAGTGTATATATATATTTCTTCACTTTCTTAGGTACATAATTTATTTAAATTATAAACTGTTTACTTCAAAGCAGGTTAGTCGTGGACACCTTGTATAGATCAGGTCTAAGATAGCGGTTGTAAGGCCAACTTCTATCTTAGGATGGTTTACACGGTGGGGCTGTTACGACTCTGCTGCTTCGGGGCGTGACAGAACCATTTGCGGTATGGAGATGGTGCATATGGCATGTTGTTAGCAGTTTCAACAAGGTGTATAAAAACCAATTATGTAATAAGTTGCCTACTTCTGCTTTTATGTAGGTACAACCTAGGAAATTTGAATATTTAATAAAATAGATGTTGTAAGTAAAGGATGACGCACCATCATGGTTTGCACCATTTGACAAGAGCAAGTGGACATTATCTCATGACGGTTTTTATCAGTTCAGATATATGACATCCAATATTACTAAGAGCTACAATGTCGTTTTGAAAGGTTGTAGAGGATTGGCCCTGACTTCACTTATCTAGAAAATTTTCTACAATTGTGTCGATTATTAAGAAAAAAGAGTCAAGCAAGCAAGGAAGGGAATTGACCTAGGTCAAGTGAATACGAAGTATATTGCAAAAAAGCTTAAAACGTGAGCTACGAAAGCTCTAGCTCATTCCATCAAAGCATATAGTCGTGAAAACGAAATATGGAAGTTAAAGACAAGTTGGAGGTGCAAACCAAATAGAGTGATGAAACAAGGTGGTCGAATACATATTGTAGATATGAATAGAATGACGTGTTCATGTAGGAAATGGCGAATCTATAGAATCTCGTGCTCACATGCTATCAAAGTACTTAATTCTATTCGAGTTACTACTGGTCAATATACTGGGGTACGGTATACGTGGTCTCATCAGTTAGATGTATAAACAGACATTTCATGCCAATAAGTGATGAGTTGAACTAGTCCTGTCTCGATTACCCATTCCTTATACCTAACAAGAATCTGAAATGTAGTCTTGGTAAACTAAGAAAAAAGAGATATCATATTGAGATAAGAGAGTTTGTCAATAACAGGTATAGCGTGTGTAGAATGGAAGGATATAATAAGAAGAGGTGTCCTCAGCTTAATAAAAATTGTATAAACAGACATATTTACGTTGTTTTGTTACATTATATTATATATCATATCATATTATGCTTCCATAAGTCAATGACATGACATATTTGTATTGATTTGTAAGTTAAATAGATTCAAGACTAAATGACCCGTCGGTATTACATGGACATGAACAATATGGATCACATAACATATGGGATTCTCAAGTATAGCTTGGCATTATTTCAAACGTGAAATTGTACGGTTCAATAATTTTCTACAATTGTGATGAAAAGGAATCTAATATTTCCAATTTGAATAAAGATATATATGTTGTACTATAATCACATTTATTTATTTATTATATCAATTTCATAGTTCGTCTCTACTGTCTTTTTTTTTTCTCAAATTGGATTTATGATCCCTTTCCAATTGTTTTTAAAAATATGCATTCGAAATTAAAAAAAAAGGGTGCAAAAAGCTACACGAAACAAAATGATCAATGAAGCATAGGCATTGTAATGGAATCAATAAAAAAAAAATCATACTCTCATTCATGCTGCAATCAATAAACTGATAAAAGTTAAAACGAAGAAGATAGTAGTCAAAACAAAGTTTTCTATCTAGTTTCTAGAGAGAGATTTTGTCTCTCATTCAGGAGTACTCACATTTAAACTTAGGGAAGAGCCAGGTTTGACCCGTAAACCGGATCGAAACTGGCTTGGCAGTGTACTGAACTGATTTGGACTCGTGAGTTACAGGCTTGAACCGTAACTTGACTAGCCGGGCTTAGCGGGTTGGTGTGATTTAATGTGTTGGATTATTCAAACCAACGGGTCTAAACCCAAGTTAGAGGAACAAGTAGTTCAACCTATTGGTTTCAACTCGAAAATTTAAAAAAAATTATAAATTAAATTTAAGTGTTCTCTTTAATTAAAATATAAAATAAATTTAAATATATATTATTATTTAATTTAGAAGTTAATATCAAGACTGAATAATATACATAGGCTTATAAAAAAAAGTATTAAAACCCGTATATTTTAATTTTAGTAAAAGTAGATAATTATGGTATAAAATATATTACTTTAACTACCAAAAAAGTTTTTTAACAAAAAAAAAAAAACCATCAAAAGAGTTTGGGGCATAAAATATCATAAGTTTTATACGATCTTATTTAATTTTTGAAAAAGCAACTACTTTTATAAATAATATATTTTAATGATTTATAAAAATGTAATTGTATTTATAATTTAATACCATTAAAAATTATAAGAAATATATTTATGCCATATATAAAATGTCGAGTGTATTATAAATATTAAATAGATGTTATTCTCTTTACAATATCAATTTAACTCCCACATAGATTATATTGTTTTTTGAAGTTTCTTTTAAAGTAATAAAAGGGTATAGTGAGCATTATCTATCACAAGTCAAGTCTCACAGTGTTATATTAGCAAGTTTTTCTTGAGATGTTACCTATAAAAAAAAGTTTACTTACTCAATTCACTAATTGTAGGTATAAAATAATAATTATATATTATTGAAAATGCAAATTATTAATATCATGCCTAACAATTAATAGGATACGAATTATTAATCTTACTACTAAACAATTAATAGAGTGAAAAAGTCAAAATTTTAAATTCTTGTGATTTATTAGTGGTTTTTTCTTTCAAATAAAAAATTAAGATAAAAGAATTTTTTTTTCCAGTTATAAAAAAAAAAATTAGGCGGTTCATGGGTAGAAAATCGACTAGTTGAACTGTCGGGCCAAGTGAATTGACTTAAAACTGACCTAAGCCATGCTAATCCCGGTTCAAAGGAGACCAAGCCCTTAACATGGCAGGTTCAGGTCGGGTTTAACTTCGCCCTAAGTCTACTAACACCTTTTGGTTGTTGGCTTAAGATTCCTTTTTCTCTCTCCTTCTCTTTATGTTTCCTTGCTACATGCTTTAACATGAATAATTCTAACTATTTAATGCACTCATCATTTAGATCCTAAGCTTTGTACTTCGTCACACATTTAAGCGTTTTTCAATATCCATCTATAGCCAAAAAAATCCAAAAGAAAAAAGAGAGAGAAAAATCGAGAAAAACAGAAGAACAAAAATATAAAAAGTATGATGAATGTTACATTTCACAAGAATAATGTATAAAATTTAGGTTTTGTTTCATTCCTGCATCACTCATAGTGTTCGTAATTTCATTCCTATTCATTGCTTGCATTTGTTCTTTGTTAATCCCTGTTGTCTTAGTCATTTTTGCCATTCTACTTTCATTTATTTTTTTGGTCAGTCTTCTTATTCCTTATTCTGTATATAGATCTATGGCATTTTCTTCATATGCAAGTATCCCTATTTATTCCAAGCATGATGAAGTACTCTTAGTCGATCATGGTGTTAAGTCAGCTAAACCTAGTAAGGCAAATGAGATCTTAATTATTGCAAAAATTATCTGAGATAAAGTACTTAACAAAACAACTGTTATAAACATTTTGAAGAATACTTAGAATGGATTTAGAGTTCATTCCATTTCTTAAATTAGCAACAATTTGTTCTTGTTAATCATTATAGAAAGATCTTATGTAAATGTAACAATTAATGGATGATAGTTATTGGTCAGTCATGGGAGGTTGCATGGTTTTGACGGAATGGTGTGGTCATTTGAATTTGGAGGAGATTCCTTTGGATGTAACACCTATATGGGTATAGATCAATGGATTAAAGCTAGATAATATGATCATTACTAATACAAAGGCCATTGGTCGAAGGATTGGGGAAGTATTAGAGGTTGAATCGATTATGCCTAAGGAGGTGGAGAGAAGAGCTTTCTCTAGAGTGAGAATCAAAATTTTTGTTTATGCTCCACTGAAGTCACATTTGTGGGTTAGTAAGGGTCTAGGGGCTAGATATCGTGTAATCTTAAAAGATGAAAGACCCAATGATTAGTGTTTTAGATGTGGTCGCCTTGGACACTTAAGGCGTGTATTTTTGAGGAGTTTAATGATGAGTGGATAGGTTTAGGCTTGCGTGCTGATAGTGTAAAGAAATAGGAGAGTAAAGTACGTGATGAAGGAGTAAAAGAAAATTTGAATCTTAATTCTAAGAAAGAGTTTGTTAGCAATGGGAAGAATAAGTGTGATGTTAACAATAATTCAGCTATACCTCTACTATCAACTTCACAATCATAATTAGTCCCTTGTACCGTAGCCCTCTCTTATCTAAACACAGAACCTTCATTTATCCAAAAGACCAATTTGACCTAAACAAATATGACTTATTTCCCATATCTTACATAGAATATAATAGAAATTGTGTCCAATAAAATCCAAATGAAAACATTTGCTCAAATCATTTAAGAGGATGAAAATTCCAACCATGATACCAAAAACATTAACCTTACGATGACTAACCTAATGTCTGCCTAATATCGAAAACCAACATTAACCTTGTGATAGACACTTACTAGATTGTACCAAAGAGTAATCAGGACCTGCAATGCACTCCAAAGCTATTTGATATGTAGGCTAACTTATCTTCTTCTAAGTCGACTATTATAAAACAGTAGCTACAACTTGTAAGGATTCCAAACTCATTGGGTGAGATGTCGCTTGGTAAATTATCAGTTGCATTGAGGAAACTTAACTTGAAAAAAAACTATGAAGGTGAAGAAGAGGATGTTTTGGTTAAAAATTTAAAAAATAAAAGGATGTTTATGAAGTAAAATATATAAAAAAAAAAGTGTAGGAAAAATCAAGAAAAGGCATAAAAAATAAAAAAAGAAGCAAATAAAGAAAATATAAAAGGAGAGTAAGAAAACAGGTTAAAATTATTTGTCAAATTGTTGAAGAATTTTGTGAGTTGAATAATTAAGTGGATGTTTCAATTACTACCTATGATTTTGAAGGTAATGGTGGCTAGCTTAGATTAACCACACAAGGGCTATGATGCTTCTTTGTTAGAACTATCAAGGGATTGGGCCTCCCAAGACAATTTGAAATTTAAGAGGCCTTATTAATAAATATAATCCTACAATTGTCTTTCTTATGGAGAAAAAAATAAAGAAAGTAATCTTAGGTAGTTGAGGAATAATTTGAGGTACCGAGGAGGGTACTATGTGGATTAGCGGGTAACCTAGCTTTATGATGGAATGCTAGTTTGGATGTTGAGGTTAACTATGCTAATGACTAACAATGGCATGTCTTACCTATTCGATGCCATGCTTTAGGTTTCTAAGGAGATGGTATAATGAGATTAACTCATTGTTGGTGTTATGCCCCGAAGCCGTAGAATTACAACAGTTTTACCGTACAAACCAACCTATAATAGTAACTAACCTCACAGTTTCTAACATAGATAGAATTTATACAAAGCTTCCGCGACTCTTTACTTTAAAGTAAATAGTTTAATTAAGATTTATGATAAAATTTACATAAAGGCCAGAACCTTAAGTCATATATACATATGTACATTCATATTGTTGTATAATTCCTGGAAAATTATATAAGCTATTGTAGTCTATTAATTAACATATCATAATTCCAATTCACAAACCTAAAGTACTGACAAGATATTAAATTTGATTGTTCAGCCGGTTGATCCTCACTCTCCCATAATTTTTTTTTTTAAAAAAACTAACTTGAAGATAATTATACTAAGGCATATTAATTAGAACTGCAAGAAAATCTATAAGGGTATGAGCAACTAAAACTCAATAAGTTAGGTTGGAGACTTATGAATGCATAATAAACACAAATGAGTTTAACAAACAATTAATTATATGCAATGTAATAAGCAAATTCCATCACACAATGTGATCCGGTTCATTGTAAAATCAAAGTAATTTCACTCGCTCTAATCCGAATTGAGGAGTTTTCATTTTATGTAACAACTTACAACTAAACCCAAGTTTATGCAATGGAGACATCGCTCTCTCTATGACTATCCTTTGAACTATTGCTATCATCTTTATCGCGATCTCCTCTCTTATCACTTAGTTTGACTAAGGATGAAGAAAAGACCATTATGTTATTTGGCACTATTTTTTTCGAAGGTATTAGTATTCAGTTGGACAATCCTAATAATCATTTAAAGGGTTGCAATGCATGTTTAATTAGGGTATTCAAGTCAGTTATGATTGAGTATGCTTTAAGGTGATTAAGCAATTTCACACCATTCAATTCACAACAAATACCAAATGCAACACAAATTTCAACATGAAGTCAAATACATACAAACACATGCATATAACTACCTATAAATACAATCATGCACAATCTTAAGCCTCCAGGTACTTTAAAATATGATAAAGTATTGAACCCAATTACCTGAAGTCCTCAATTAGCTCACTCAACTGGTTACTGATTACTTGTCTCCGCAAGTCCTCTAATATAAATACTCTTTTAGTGTTTATATCTTTATGTTATATATAAACTTTAGATTATGATTTAACTCGATTTTCTATATATATTATCATTTATTACCAATCCATTCTAGCTTAGTTTAAGATTTGATTTCCAAATCTAGTTCCGATTTTGATTCTAAATCAGTTTTAACTCAAGTATTATACGTAAATCTTACGAATGTGTTCAAAACCATAATGTCGAATTAATTACATTATGCTCAGGTATGCTAAATATCATTTTTAGTCCCTAACCAATATTCTAGCCTATACGATACACCTTAGTCGTTATTTATATATTGAATTTACTCCCAATGTGAGAAAATTTTATATTTTCGTATAACTGCCTAAATTTATGTTTCCTACTAGATTATTATTATTATTATTATTATTATTATTATTATTATTATTATTATTATTATATTACTCATTTTAAACTAATATTTTATATTTATTATAATTTCAATTCCATATACTATTAAAATACATATATTTACTACATAATACTCATAATAATTACATGTAATACTTCTAATGCTACAATTATCATATCACATCAGATATGAACATCTTAAAGCACCTAATTATACACTAAATCAGTAATTATTCAATTAACTATTAATTAACCTCAAAATCACTAATTATCTATATTTTAAAGGTCTAAAAATTACTTTAAATTTTCGAAAATGCATTTCTGCAAAAGGGATTTATAGTACTGTTCTACATCTTCTAAATAGTCTACATAAAAAAATTGAGCTCAAAACTATACTTATAAAGTGATTTATTTCTAAATCGAAATATGCTTGAGTTTACTCGATTTCTTAAGCACTACATATTTTCAGATGTAATTAAATCAAACCAATATTTTTCCCTATTTACATATATAAAAGCATCATAATATTAAATTTCATAATTTTCTGAATAAAATTGATAGTTTAAATAAATTAAACAAATTTAGGTTGAAATCAACTCACCTGGCTGATGGACTTCTGGCCACCTGTAGCAATCATATGGTTGTTAGTCGGTCTAAGTGGTGGTGGTGGGGTGTGTTGGTGGTGGCAATTCACTTCCAGGTAGCCATGGGTTGTAAGTTTGTTGTATAAGCCTTAATTATACAGAGTTATAAGCCTCAATTGAAGTATGGGTATTTATAGAGTTATATGGAAAATTTTCATTAATTTTTTAGTTAACATTTAACCTTATCTTTTTCCCATTTTGCTTTCTAATTGGTCCATTTCTTTTCTTTCTACCCCAACATGCTACGACCTGATTCTAGACAAATCCTTACTTTTCCTTTTTTTTTTAATTATTTAGCATTAATTTAGTATTTTTCAAGTATTTTAGGTAATTTTGCATATTTTTACATACACATAAATACATATAGAGTACAAGTAAATACTCCTAAATATTATTTATCTTATTCTATAATTTTTAGTGTGCATATAATTTATCTTTAGCAATTCATTAATTATCAGAACTTATTTTATGTATTTGTTATAAATAATGAGTAATATGTGTGTAATTTAATATCATAATATTCTATTATTTATTTTCCTAAATTCAAACTTAGGGTATCAATTTTACTAATACTTCTAGCTTCATTGTATAATTTAGGCTTAATCGGATACTTTATTCTATTGCGCTCAATCTTACACAATAAATTTGGACTTATAATTGCAGAGCTTACAGTTAGCACAATTTTCATGGGGGTAGAAGAGGGAAGAAAGTAGAATATATTGAAAAAGCTAGGATTTGTTTACCAGGCTGAAAGAAATTGGTGGAATGAGTGTTATGCCCTGAAGTCACAGAGTTGCAACAATCCCGCTGTATAAACAATTCTATGATAGTAACTGACCTTCCAGTACCTATCATAGACATAATTTACACAAGGCGTCAACGACTCCTCGCTTTGAAGTAAATAGACCAATTAAATGTTTAACTACAATTATGGTAAATATCATAAATTTTTATTAAACATATATAATTATATGTAAAGTCCACAAAACTTCCCAGAAAGATCTACTTAAACATAACGATTTACTAAATTTACATAACAATTACCAGTCTTTCAGTTTTAAACCATAAAGAACACACTAACTACATATCCACTGCTAAGCCAATTGATCCTCATACCCCTGACTTTAGAAGAACCAACCTCTAGATAATTGTATGGCGGTATAATACTTACAGTAATAAGAAATCAGAACCTGCAAAAGGATCTATAAGGGTATGAGCAACTACAGCTCAGTAAGTTGAATTGGAGACTCATGAGAGTATACAAACATAAACAAGATTATCAGGCAATTAGTTTAATGCAATGCAACAATCAAGTGTCATCGCACAATGTAATTCGGTCCGCTGCGAAATCAAAGAAATTTCACCACTCTAATTCAGGTTGAGGAGTTTCCATGTTATGCAGCAGCTCACAACCAAACCCAAGCTTGTGCAATGGATACCTTACTCCTCCCGCAACTATCTTCGAACCATTAACTTTACCCTCGCTGCAACCTCCTCTCCTGTCACTTAGTTCGACTAAGGATGGAAAGGGGACCATTATGTAATCCTGCGCTATCTTTTTCGAAGGGGTCGGTATTTAGTTGGAGAATCCTATGATCCCCTAACGGGTTACAATGTATGACTCTTTTTTTTTTTTTTTTGTTATTAGAGTCGAATGAGATTATATTTCATTTAAGGTGTTCAAACAATTTCATACCAATTCAATTAATCACATTACAAATTTCAACATGCATTCAAATACATCAACCACATGCGTAAACTACTTTCAATCACAACCATATACAATCCTAAGTCTCCGAGTACCATAAAATAGCACTCCAATACATTAAGTAATAACCTAACTTACTTGGAGTTTCTCAGTCACCTGATTACTCAATAGCAAGCCGATTCGTCTCTAGATATCCTATAATACAAATAGGTCTTTTTAATTCTTATACTTTAATGATTCACATTCTAAGTTACAATTTAACTTTCCATGTATACCTATTATGTACTAATGATTCTTTCTACCCTATTTTGGGGTTCGGATCCTAAATTAAATTATAGTTTTGATTCTGAAGTCTTAAATACGTTCAAATCCTAATGTGAAACTAATCACATTAAGCTCGAGTATTCTAATATCCTATTGGGTCTTAATTTAGTATTCTAAACTATTCAGTACACACTAATCCTAATTGGGGTACTGGATTTATTTCTGATGTGAGAAAATCTTACATTTTTTATTCAATTACCTAAAATTAAATTTTGTTTCAGATTTAGTATATTCTGATTTTTATTATAATATTATATAAATAACCCTAATTTTTTAGATTTATTAAATTTTCAATTTCTCATAGTCCTAATTTTCTACAATTACTACCTAATTCCTAAATTAATTACACTTAATACTCCAAAGGCTAAAATTAGGTTTTCACATTAGAGATTAACATCCCTAAACATCTAATTACTATCTAAATCAGTAATTAGCGTCTTAATCACCTAATTAACCCAAAATTACCCAATTTTCCCATCATTTTAAGGCTAAAAATTAACTTAAAAATTTTAAAAATTAATTTTAAAAAAATGGCTTCATAGCACTATTCTATGTTACTTAATTATTCTACAGAAAAAAATTGAGCTCCAAACTACATTCCTAAGCCTATTTATTTATAGTTTTAATCATGTTCGATTTTGCTTAATTTGTTAAGAACCCTATATTTTCAGACGTGATTAAACTAAATCACTATTTTTCCTTAAATATACATACAATAAAACCTCAGAATAACAAGTTTCATAATTTTCTGGGTAACATAACTAATTTTAAGAAATTATACAAAATCAGAGCAGATTAGAGACTTACCTAGTTCGATGGCTTTTGGCCTTCCAACACCAATCCAAGTATGTTGGCTGGTCCAGATGGTAGGTCTAGAGTGGGGTGGTGGTGGTGGCTTGGTCCCGGGTGGTGGTGGTGTGTGGGCTTAGCTTACTAACCCTAACTGCAAAGTTTTCCTTTTCTTTTTTTTTTCTTTGGTTTTTCTCTTAAATTTTTTAAGTTCTCTATTTTTCTTCAATTCTTAACTATCCAAAGGAGATCTATAAATTTTTTCCCTATTTATAAAACTTTTTGGTAATTAATATGCATTAAATTAGATAAGACACTACCCATTTTCCTTGATATTTGGCTTTTGTGTTGCTTGATTTTAATTGGCTAATTTTTCTTCTTCAACTCCTAACTTTCCACGACCAAATCTATATCATTCCATATTTCTTTGATTTTTTTTTTATTTTTTTCTTAATTAATTAATAATTTTATTTAATTATTTAATAAGATTTTAGCCACTTTAAGAAATTTTGCATATTTTTATCTACACGTAAATATATGTAGGGTATATGTGAACATTCCTAATTATTATTTAGGTCATTCTATGATTTTTAGTATATATATAATCTATCTCTAGTAATTTATTAGTTATTAGATTACACTTTTTTCCTTTTCGATAATTAATAATTATTATACTTAAAATTTGAAAATTTTATAATCTCCTATTTTATTACTTATTTTCTTAAATTCAAGTTTACGGTATCATTTTTACTAATATTTCTCTCCATAATTTATAATTTGGGTTTGATCGGATCCTTTAACCGATCACCCTAAATTTTGTGTTCTAAGTTCAATCTTACGGTCACCTAGCTTAACTTTAAGGCTTACATTGGGCTTTAAGGATTTATATCTATGTAACTTAACTATACTAACAAAGTTAGCATGGCGTTTATAATCAAATCCTAAAGCTTTGTAAGCAAACGTGATGAAGGGCTTATATTTTGTACGTATGGATGAGAGAAATGTTACTAAGGGGGGAAGAGCCTAATGGGTATGGAGTAGCATAGTAAAGGGGAAAAAAGCTTTATTTAATAGGGCTCTATGGAAATTAAATAAAGGTGATTAAATTAAAATGGGGAATAATAAGTGGTTACTCGTGTTAAAGGGACAAAAGCTCAAAATTTTCCTTAGAAATTGTGCAAATAAAAGGGACATCAATGATTTCATAAATCTAGTGACAAGAGAACAAAATGTTAGTCTTTTGAGACATTACTTGGAACCTAAAGAAATATAATGCATCAATGCGTTACCTATAAGAGACTTCACAATAAGTGATTCCATAATCTAGTCTTACACTTGTTAAGGGATCTGTAAGGACAAATCAACCTATTTTTTCCTAAAAGAAAGAACTATGGGTAACACTGTTTGAAAGCCTTCCTCATCACATGTAGTTACATGACAACAGTGGAAAAGACTATGGAATATAGACACTTTACCGAAGATTAAACACTTTTCTTTGATACGTGGCTTCTAACTCACTATTAACCTTTGAGAATCTATGCCAAAGAAGAGTTTCACTAACCCATCTATGTACTTTTTGTGGTGATTATGAAGATATAATACATATGTTGCTACGGTGTGGATAGATACTTGCAATGTGGTTTGGTGGACTGGGTATTTGAGTAGAGAATGATAAAGTTGGCTCATTTGTGGAATGATCTAAAGAGATGGTGGCTTCGGTTGGTGAATCTAGGGTTTTAAAAAGAGAGATGGAACAAAGTTAGAGTGTTTTCACATGGACTATATGGAAGTCTTAATGCAAAGCTCTATATGAGGGTCAAAGCTTGGATCTTAATTTAGCAATTTCATGTTATAAGGTTTTCTCGAGAGCTCAAAAAGGAAAGGAGGAAAGGGAAAAAATAGACACTGAAGACACAGTGAAAAAGCAAAGAGTGTAGATCATAAGTGTTGTCCCATCGGACCTTTTCTTAAGGCAAACGTAGATGCATCATGAAGTGTGCATTGAGATAGTCTTTAGAAATTTTTAAAGGCATGATTATAACTAGTAAAGAAAAAGTGATTACTTGTGTAAACAGTGAAGAGGTAGAAGCAGTAACGTCGTTAGAAAGTATATAGATGGTTTGTGAGTCAAATTGGGACCAAGTTGTTTTTGAGTTTGACTATGAGGGCCTTATTCAAGCAATTAATGGGTTGGATTAACATCTTCGCTGACCTTTAGCTCCTCATGTTAGGAAAACCAAAAGTATCATAAGTAATATTTCTAGTAGCTCCTTTGTACATGCATTTAGAAAGGCAAATTATACTACTAATTGGGTAGCTTCGACTGTATGGAGAGAGATGTGTTCTTAAGATTGGTGGTATAATCCCTTATCCTTGCTTCAGAAGCTCATCCTTTCTGATTATCAGTTGGGTAGATATTAATAAAATTACCTCCTTTGATGGAAAAAAAAAAGAAAAAAAGCAAAGAAAATGGTTTAAATGTGATGGCCATCATGTCATGACCTTAGAGGTTAGGTTAGAAATACTGATACGTATATATAAACATTTACATATATATATATATATATATTGATTTTTGACCAATTATTACACGTTATATCAGTAAGGAAGTGAAGTAGAACCACATAAGCTCCATCTTATTAGAAAGTATTATTCTTGTTTTTGATCTATTTTAACCTTGACATTAAGACATGAAATGAGATAAGTGATCATTGTTTTGAACCAGTGTCTAATGTATTCAATCAAATATATTTGATAATATTATTCTATTAAATTAAATATTATGATCAATAGATGGTGATAAGTGTTTGCTAATTGATAATGACAGATGATAAAACACAAACATTCAAAATATAAAAAACAATAATACATTTAATAGTTATGCAAAGTAAACTACCTATTTAATGAATATGCTCAATAGTATAATTTTATCAAACTAATTGTTGTAAACCAATTGTATGCTAATATATGCCCGACTAACTAACAGTGATAAACAATGATAAAATATATGTAAGCAGAATGTAAAAGATTAAATATAGGCATTTAATGTTAAAAAAAAAAAGTTAACATGCAATTTAGTTTAAATGATCATAAAAAATCATGATAAGCTTGCAATAAAGAACATCGAGTGTTGTAAAATTTTGAGAGAATTATTTGTTTTTTTGCTATATCTTAATATAAAGACTACTACTCTATTTATACAAATAACTAATAACTTAATAGAAATAACTACTTAATATGTGCTTATCAAAACTAAACTAAACTGTAATATATATAAAGCTTTAAAGCGCCTCCTCCCCTCCCAACACTCTTTCCCTTACCCCACTTCCCCTCCAAAAAAAATTCTTGAGGTGGAGCCTCCTTAATACCCATCAAAGTGGACATCAATATCAATATATTTATTTCAATTGAGTAAACATGGATAATTAGCAATCAATTGGGTAGCCTTGTTGTTTAGACATAAGGCAATCGATAAAATATTAGGAACATGGAGGTGAGATCATGAATGACTTATGATGCCCAAAGAAATTCCTTACTAGCTAAAGCCATAATTCTATGTTCAACTTCAACAAATAAAGTGGAGAAGGTTCTTTGTTTCTCTATTTCTCTATTTTCTAATAAATTAAATCACGTCTAAGCAAAACACAATCTCTTGTGATCAATTTCTTATCAATAAGACATGCCCCTAATCATAATAAGATTACTTGAACATCTAAAGTGAACTATTAGTCAAGTAAAATAAACTAGAGTTAATGATACCTTTAAGATATTTTAAAACATGAAAGGTAGCTCTAAATGCTCTATGAAGGAGGAGCGACTTATGATCAACAAATGATATATCTGGCTATGTAAAAGTAAGATACAAAAGACGATCAGCATTTCTTCTATACAATGTAAGATCATCCAACACTTTCCAGTATAAAAAGACAATTTTAAATTAGATAGAAGAGATAATAGGTTAAGCATATCAAACAATATATCAGTAATAAACTTATGTTGATTCGAAAGAAGACTCTTAAATGTTTAACACAACTTAATGTCTAAAAAAAATATTGCTTAGCCTGGATCTTTAATAGTGAATGTTTGATGAAGATTAGTTTTCAATTAATTAATAGAAGTTGAATTAGTCCCCATTATAAGCATGTCATCAACATAAAGTAAAACCTTACTTAATCCATTTGTATTAGTCTTGTTAAACAAAGAAAAATGATCCTTTGATTAGTTAAAACCATGTTGAAGCAAAAACTTTGAAATTTCCAAATTTCATTATCATAAGGCTTACTTAAGTCCACAAAGTGACCTCTCCTACAGGAACCACAACTTCATTGTTGTTGGCTTTGGCTTCTTCTTGATGCCACTTTATCCCATTTGCATCTCATACAGGCTTCGTCTTGATGCTAACCTATCTTGTCGTCATTTAGTATAGGAATCCTAACTTCATTATTGTTGGCCTAGGCTTATTCTTGATGTCCCTTTAGAGCCTCGTCATTATGTGCACAGGAACTTTAACTTCATTGTTGTCGGCTTTAGCTTCATCTTAATGTTGTTTTGTAGCCTTGTCGTCATCTCATATAAGAACTTTAACTTCATTGTTGTTGGCTTTGGCTTCTTCATGTTGCTCCATCTTATTCTTGGTATTGGTTTCTGATTGAACTTCCACCATCTTTTCTTTTTAACTAACAACTCCCTTTGTTTCGTTCATTTGTTTTAGATTATGAGGAGATTAGTATATAGCAATAAGAATGCATACATATATATACATACACACGCGTATCTCATGTATCGGTTAAATTAAGGCGAACAGTTGTTGATACAACATGAAACAATTATAAATATGATTACAGAGAGAAAACACGGCACATAATAAAAGACACGATTATGATATAAATAAAAATGATCACATTGTAATTTAATTATTTGTGGATGCATGTAAAACAAATCCACGTATATAATAAAATAATAAATGGATATCTATGTGTATTTATGGCATATAGATTCACCATATAAAGTATACCAATATCTATAATACAAACTTATAACGTTCGCATACATTGGTACGTATACATCTTTACAAATTTATATGTATGTATATATGCTATGTATATGTATATATATTGTCATGCCTCCGTTATAAAATAGAAGCTGACCTTACAATCGCTATTTTACACTTAATCTACAGAAGACGTCCACGATTAACCCGTTTTGAAATAAACAATTCATAAATTTAAATAAATTGTTTACTTATGACTTAAGAAAAATACATACTTATATTAAAATAATATGAGTATATTTACAAGATTTAACAACCTAACATAATTTACTTGAGTAATTCGTAAATTAATACTACAAGCTTAAAAGATAAATCTAAACTCGAGAGTATATTTGATCTTTAGTTTATATCCTCACTCTCCTAAGATTCAGCAGTTGTTAGCCTTAGAATGATTATAGGTTGCTTCCTTCCTAGCACCTATAACAACGTCTATAAGAATGTAAGCAACTATAGCTTAGTAAGTTGGAACGGAGACTTAAAACTATATTGCAAACACAAATAAGGTTATTAATCAAATTAATTAGATGCAATGCATATTTAAGCAAATGCTATCGTATGACGTTATCCGACCCGTCATAAGATTAGAGAAATTGCACCCACTTTAATCCAAGTTGAAAAGTTTTCATTAATGCAATAGCTCATAACCAAACTCAGGCTTGTGCAATGGAGACACTGCTCCTCCCATGACTATCTTCGAACCATTGACTTCACCCTTGCCGCGAACTTCTCACCTGTCACTTAGTTTGACTAACGATAAAAAATGGGCCAATTATGTTATCCAACACTATCCTTTTTTAAGATATCAGTATTTAGCCGGAGAACCCTAAGTTTCCTCTAACAGGTTGTGATGCAAGTTCGATTTATGTTTACAAGTTATATATTTAGTTAAATCTGGTTTAAGGTGTTTAGTCATTTCAAACAAATCATATAAATACAATCCAAAACAACAAATCAGAATCATATCATCTCAAAACAAGCACATGCGTACAGCCAACTATCTAACAAGCACAACAAGTATAATCGCCTCCGAGTACTATAATTTAGTACTTCGAAATACAGCAATATATTAATCTCAACTTACTTAAACTCCTTACTTGCTTACTCAAGGTGCGACATGCACAGATTGTCGTCGTTTAACCCTATAATGCAAATATTGTTTCAGTACATATATAGCTATTTTATATAAACTCTATTTTGTAGCACTTTTATATTATCTTCAGTTTAGGGTTTAATATACCTAATTATTCAGGTTTTTAAGTCTTTTACAATTATTCCTAATTTAGGTTGAGTTCTGATTTAGTTTTTTAAGTCGGTTTCTAAATTAAGTTTTTAACTCAGATAAACCCTAAAAACTCATTTTGACCCATAATGCGAAATTAATCATATTATTTTCAAATATCCTAAATATCATTTTTGATCTTTAAGTAATGTTCTAGTCCATATGGTATATCCTTATCATGATTTAACTACTGAATTTACTCTTGATGTAATAAAATTTTACACATTTCATATAAACACCTAAATTTGAGTCTCCTACCAAATTTTGTACATATTCCTATTATTATTACAATGTCAATTTTAAACTAATATTTTTGTACTCATTAATTTATTTTACTTACATATTACATATTATAGCCTAATATGCACATAATGTACACGTCTAATATTTTCATCACTTCAAATATCATCTCCTAATATCAACTAACATCTCAAAATATTTAAATTCCTTCTAAATCAGAATTTACACCTAAGTACTCTAAATTACAAAATTAACCATTTTTTTACTTTTATATATATATATATATATATATACACTACATAATACCCTAATAATTATATCAAACACCCTAAATGCTACAAATATCATACGTCATTAGATTTCAATATCTTAAAACATATAATTATGCCCTAAATAAGTAATTATCCTTTTAATTACTTAATTAGCATAAAATTACCCATTTATGCATTATTTTAAGGCTTAAAAATTATCTAAAAATTTTGAAAATTAATTTTTGAAAAAGGACTTTGTGCCATTATTTTATATTACCTAGGTAGTCTACACAAAAATTTTGAGTCCAAAACTACACTGATAAGTCTATTTATCTCTAATTTGAAACATGTTCGATTTTACATGATTTTTTAAGGATGGTATATTTTTAGACATAAATTTATAAAAATAAAATTTTTTTCCTAAATCTAAATACTAAAATATCTCAAATAACAAGATTCATAATTTTTCAAATATTTTTAACAATTTAAGAAAAATCGAAAGGAAATTAGAACATATTGGAGTTGACTGCTCTAGTCACCGCCATCCACCAAGGCCTTGTCGGCCAGCTTGGGTGTTGCCACCACCACATGGTGGTGGCCATTTACTCTTAGGTTTCTGTAGGATGGTGGTTCCCTTTAAGGCTTTAATTGCACAGATTTTTGTGATTTTTGTAATTTTTTGCAATTAAACCCTAACCTTAAAATTTTCAATTCTATCTAATTTGTTTACTCTTCAAACTGACTAAATGAAGCTTCGATAAAAATTTGGCTATTTGTAGAGCTCTAAAGAAATTTTGGTGCATTAATTTTGACTTGACTAGTATTTATTCTCTTTCAAATTGTCTTTTTTTGTTGTATTGATTTGATTGGTTAAAATTTTTCCTTCTCCCCAGTTGCCATGACCACTTTCTAGATAATTTCACATTTGTTCATAATTTTCCTGATTTTTCTTTAATTATTTATGCATTTTCTTTAATTAATTAACATTATTTTAGCATATTTTCTGTATTTTAAGTAATTTCGTGTATTTCTAACTATATGTAAATTCATATATGGTACAAATAAATATTTATAAATATTATTTAAGTTATTTTATGATTTTTAGTATGCATATAAATTATTTCTATCGATTCATTAGTTATCGGAATTCATTCTAAGTGTTTCCGATAAATAACGGATAATTTCATAAAATTCAATATTATATTAATTAATCATTTTAATACTTATTTTTCTAAATTTAAACTTATAGGATCACTTTTACTAATATTCTTAGTTTCGTTGTAAAATTTGGGCTGGATCGAACAATTTACTCAATCGCCCTAAGTTTTACAAATCAAACTCTGACTACTTGATTGTGAGTCTTACATTTTCAGCATGTAAATAAACACCATAAGTATATTTCATAGTATATAATACATAAGTATAGTCATATACAAAATATTTATGTACATAGAGATAGTATATATACTATACAGTATATTCATTATATACATATATATATATATATATATATAGCATATATAAAATAATATACTATAGGGCTGGGGGTGGCCTTTAATAAGTGAGATGAAAATTTGCTAGTTAGGTTGTAAAGTAGGCATGTTGGATGCAATATGTCCATGTTAAGGCCTAATTAGGCACTAACTTCTCCATTTTGTATCTTCACATAAATATATTGGTACACCTAGATTAGATTTTTGTAAGCTTTGAACAAAAACATATTCACATCGTATCTTGTCATGGGTATATTAGTGCTCAACGTTTAGAAAACTTGAACTTTAGGAATCCAGATAACATGCCTATGTTTTTTCACGTATAAAACCTATAGATTTTGTTTCAGATTTTGTAAGGCACCGATGTAACAAGTTAATTGTAACGTATGCACATTGATCCTTACTAATTTAAAGGGAAAAGGAAAAGTGGCAGGAACCCGTGCCTATGTTATTTTCTATCTTTCTTAAAAATCATTAGCAAGAGCATAACATACTTGCATTGTTCGACAACATGGGCACTTCCTATTCTAACATAGGCACATTGCTTAGTGGCGTTGCTACATTCTCATATAGTACGGCCACACACTTGTTTAGTAACATAGGCATGTTTTTCAGGACACTTTGGATGCCTGTACATATCATAAAGGAATCAAATTTCTCCCCTTTACTCCTCCATAAGCATATATACATTCATTTCTCCTAAATATGATACACTCATCTTACCCTACTTTTTACGTGAGTTTCTTCTTTATGAGTGTAGAAAATGTTGTAGGAGATGCTCTAAACTAGATAGGATTTGTTGAAGACCTTGTTCATTGCCATAAGGATCTCAATCTAATAGTCAATGCAACAGTTTGCACGCTTTATCTTTATCGAGTTTGATTTTTCGATTTTCTTTGATTTAATTTCGATTTCCCATTTTCCAACTGACATAAAACCCTAACCCTTTCAGTATTAATCCTTGATTAGAGAAATTGAGAAATTTCGATTTTTTTATAAAAAATAGCTTTTGGAGTCATCATTGACTGAAGCTGGGAAAACGAAAAGAAACTATAATCAATTAGGTGGATTGATTAAGATTTGACTACTAGTCTTCGATTTCAATTTCATATACACTAGAAAAACTCAAGTCCGAGGGCTAATTTATTAAACCCTAACAGGTACTACTATCTATTTTCCTAAATTAAGATTATTTTTCAAATTATAATATTTTTAAGAAAAATAAAAGATAAAAAAAATAAAAATAAAAACCAAAAGAAAAGAACCTAAGTTTCTACAAATTTTATCGTCGCCCCAAAGTTATCTACGTACCTACTAACCTAGATTAAACGATCGTAGTTCTTTCCGAAAACTTTAGTGAGTTGGTTTTTCTTATAAAAAAAAATAATTAGTTGGATTTATGTTTTTATTAACCGTTATATTTTTATTAAGAAAAATCTCTAGAAGCCTAATTTTTATTCCTAATTTTAAAAAAAAAAAACCTAAAAACCTCATTTTTGAAAAGTCCGAAAATAAGATTTTTATTTAAAAGAAAAAACTAAGTGATGAATTTTTTTATTTTCAATAAAAACCTTAAAGACCTAAAAATGTGATTTTTATGAAATATGCAATATTTTACATAATGAATCTTTTATATAAAAAAGATGCTTAAAAAAATCTTAAATATTCAAAAAATACCTAAATCATAAAAAAAATGCCTAACTATAGAAAAGATATCTAAACTATAGAAAAAAAAAAACCTAATTATAAAATATGCCTAAATCATATAAAAGATGCCTAACTATAGGAAAAATATCTAAACCATGGAAAAAATGCTTAACTATACGAAAAATAACTGAACCATAGAAAAGACATTTGAACTATAAAAAAGATGTCTAAACTATAAAAAAAAAAACCTAAACTATAAAAAAAAAATCTAAACTATAAAAAAGAAGTATAAACTATGGAAAAGATGCTTATCCGTAGAAAAGAAGTCAATTAAAATTTTTTATTAAATTTTACGAAAATCAAAATGATTTTTTAATCTAGAAAACCTTAACATACCTAATGTAATTTTTCCAAGTTAATACAATATGCAAAGAACCAGATTTTGTAAATATATGAGATTTTATAAAAATGTCATTCTAAAAATATGAAATCTAAAAAAAAAACTAAAATTTAACTTAACACGTTTTCATTAGACACTAACGCTATAATTAACTAATAATAATTAAAGACATGATAAAAATAAAGAATTTTGTATAAGTCTTAAAAATTATTGCACATATACTAAGTGAGATAAAAATAAATAAATAAAATAAGTTATAGACAATAATTAAAAACTATTATTATGTACCTATAAGGTAAAACACATAAAGCTAATGAAAAAGAACGAATCGGATCCCTAGTTCTATTGCGCACACAACTGTGGAATTAGTTTGAGGAGTGGGTTCAAGCGTGTTTTTAACAAATGTATAATTGTTCCCCTAGCTCGCACCACGCAACCCCTATTTATAAGACTTGAAAACAAATTTTTTGAATCCAATCCAAATTAATAAAAATCCAAAATAAATTCAAATCTTACATTATTTGATTTAAAGCTATTGTATCAAATTTTCTTTTTTTGACAACTATGTAGTTAAGATTCCATCTAATTAATCTTTTCGAATTTTTTCTTTTATAGTTTTTTTTTTAATAATTTTCTTTTTTTTTTTATCTTTTTATCATTTATCATTTTTTTAGTTTCTAAATTACGACCCTAAAAATAAAAATTATAACTATTAGGGGCAAAAATTGAATGTTTACAACTGTCTCTTTTTGTAGTAAAGTTTGAATAAAACTTTGCCGCAAAAAACAAAAGAAACACCGTTTTGCCTCGGAATGACTCTATCTTAAGAAGCACTATGATTAGCTATCTATCGTAGGATTGGTCCGTTGAGGATTTTGACGAATAGAAGTGAAGGTAGTACCCTTGCGGGCTAGCAAGAACCCTTGATCATGCCTCCTATAGGCTGACTAACCAAGACGGTCAAAGCGCTATTTGAGCTGGCTAAGACCTAAAAATGAATTGAGAAAACTTGATTGTGCTTTAATGAATTGACCAACTAAGGTGGCCAAAACGTTCTTGAGCTGGCTAAGACTTAGAAATGAGTAGAGAAAGCTTGGTCGTGCTCTAATGAGCTAACTAAGCAAGGTGATTAAAACGCTTCTTGAACTAGCTAAGACCTAAAGATAAGAAAACTTAATCGTGCTCCAATGAGTTGACTGACCAAGGCGATCAAAATGCTCCTTAAGTTGACTTAGGCCCTAAAAGAATGAGAAAACTTGTTTTTGCCTTAATAAGCTAACTAACCAAAGCGGGCAAAGTACTCCTGTGTAAGCTCTAAAGCTAAGCCAAGTAACCGTAGGGTTGAACTTAGAACCCAAGGTTTAGGGTGATCGGTTCAAGGATCTGATCAAACCCAAATTAGAAACTATTGAGAGGAATATTAGTAAAACTGACCCCGTAAACTTGAATTTAAGAAAATAAGGTATAAAATAGGAGACTATAAAATTTTTAAATTTTAACTATAATAGGTATTAATTACCGAAAATGCGAAAAGTGTCATAAAATAACTAATAAATTACTAGAGATAAATTATATGTATACTAAAAATTTTAGAATGACCAAAATAATATTTAGGAATGTTCACGTGTATCCTACATGTATTTACGTGTAGATAAAAATACGCGTAATGACTAAAATTGTCCGAAAACTAAGTAAATAATTAAAGAAAAATACAAAATAATTATAAAAAATAAAAAAAAATCAGAAGAGGATAACTACAACAAGATCAGGTCGTGGACTGAAAAGAAAAAATTTAACCAATAGGAATTGGATAAACAAAAAGCCTAAAATGAAGGAAATGGGGCAAAATCCCATCAAATTAATGCACATTAATTACTAAATTTGTCTATAAATAAGGAAAAAATTCTCAGAAGTCATTTGGCTAGTTTGTGATCTGAGAAAAATCGAAACACAAAAAAATTCGAGAGAAATTCCAGAAAATAAAAAAAAAAGAAAACTATGCAGATTAGCAAAGTGAACTAAAACCACCACCCACCACCACCTGGGACCTAACCACCACCACCTCCCTACAGTAGACCCACCGCCTGGACCGACTGACAACATTGGACCGGGTTTGGACGGCCCAAAAGCTTCGGACCGGTTAGTCATTTATTCACCCGATTTTTGTATAATTTTGTAAAATTATTTATTTTGTCCAGAAAATTATGAAACTTGTTATTATGATGTTTTATTGTATGTAGATTTAGGGAAAAATATTTATTTAGTTTAATTATATCTGGAAATATAGGGTCCCTAACAAATTGTTTAAAACCGAGCATTTGTAAACCGGAAAATAAATAGGCTTAGGGATGTAGTTTGGAGTTCAAAATTTTTCTGTAGGATCCTCATTTGATGTATAACAGTGCTATGAAGCCATTTTTTTAAAATTAATTTTCGAAATTTTTAAGTTAATTTTTAGCCGTAAAATGATGGTAAAATTGGGTGATTAAGGGTTAATTAAGTGATTAGGATGTTAATTACTGATTTGAATCTTAATTAGAGGTTTAGGGAAGTTAATCTCTGTAGTGGAACCTTAATCCTACCCTTTAGGTACTAAGTATGGTTAATTAGGGAAATTAGGTAAGTAATATAATAAATTAGTAATATGTGAAAATGTAAATTAATAAATTTTAAAAAAATAAGGTTATTTAGATAATATTATAATAGAAATCAGAAAAATAATAAATCTGAAATGACATTTAATTTTAAGTAAATATCTCAAAATGTAAGAGTTTTACACACCGGGAATAAATTCGATTCCTCAATTAGGGTTAGCGTGTACCGGATAATTTAGAATACAAAAATTACGACCCAATAGGATATTTGAATACCCGAGCATAATGTGATTAATATCACTTTGGGATTCAAGCTTAATTACGACTTAGGAATTAAAACTATAATCTAATTTAGGAGGCGAACCCCGAAATAGAACACAACGAATCATTACTACGTTATAGGTATACATGAGGAAAATGAGTTATATTATGAGTTAGAATAATAATCCATAAAATATAAATACTAAAAGAACCTATTTGTATTATAGGACACCTAGAAACAAATCAGCTCGCAACTAGAGGATCGAGCGATCGAGCAAATTCAAGTAAGTTGGGTTATTGCTTATTGTAATAGAGTACTAGTTTCGTAGTACTCGGAGACTTGGGCTTGTATATGATTATGATTGTAAATAGTTTGCGCATGTGCTTGATGCATCTGAATTCGTGCTGGAATTTGTACTGTGAATGACTTTGTGACTGATTGAATTGGTATGAACTTGTTGAACACCCTAACAGGCATTTAATCTTAGTCGACCCTAATAACCGAAAACGTCATGCATTGCAACCCGTTAGGGGATCATAGGACTCTCCAACCAAATACCGACCCTTTCGAAAGGGATAGCGCAGGATTGCAAAATGGTCCCTTCTTCATCCTCAGTCGAACTAAGTGACAGGAGAGGAGGTCGCGGCGGGGGTGAAGTCAATGGTTCGAAGGTAGTCACGGGAGGAGCGAGGTCTCCATTGCACAAGCCTGGGTTTGGTTGTGAGCTGCTGCATAACATGGAACTCCTCAACCCGGATTGGAGCGAGTGAAATTTCTTTGATTTCATAACGGACCGGACTACGTTGTGCGATGACACTTGATTGTTGCATTGCATGAAATAATTGTTTGATAACCCTGTTTGTGCTTGTATGCATTCATGAGTCTCCAATTCAACTTACTGAGCTGTAATTGCTCATACCTTTATAGATCCTTTTGCAGGTTCTGATTTGTAATCTCTTCAAGTACTATGCCGCCCTACAATTATCCAGAGGTTAGTCCTTTTGAAGCCAGGGGTGTGAGAATCAAGTTATTTAGCAAATGTGTAACTAGACTGACCTTGTAGTTAAAGGTTGAAGACTGTTAGTTATTCTGTAAATTAGTAAACTGTAGTTACTATGTAAAACTCCTGGGAAGCTCTGTAGACATTATTATAAATATCTATGTTTTATAGAACTTTGTGATAATTATCATAATTGTTGTATAATCATTAATCGAACTGTTTACTTCAAAGCGAGGAGTCGTCGACGCCTTGTGTAGATTATCTCTATGGTAGGCACTGTGAGGCCAGTTACTATCATAGAATGGTTTACACGGCGGGACTGTTGCGACTTTGCGACTTCGGGGCGTAACATCCTGGAGCTGGCTAAAGCCTAAAAGATAATGAGAAAACTTGTTCATGCCCAAACGAGCTGACTAACTAAGGCGGGTAAAGCGTTCATTGGGCTAGCTTAGACCCTAAACTAGATAAGATGGGTAAGCGCTCCTAGAGCTGGCTAAAACCTTAAAAATGAGAAAAACTTGGTCATGCCCTTATGAGTTGACTAACCAAGGCGGGTAAAATACAACTTGAGCTAACTAAGGCCCTAAACTAGATAGGATGGATAAGCGTTCCTTGAGCTGGCTAAAACCCTAAAAATGAGAAAAATTTGGTCGTACCCTATAAGCCGACTAACTAAGGCGGGCGAGGCGCTCTTTGAGCTGGCTAAAGCCCTAAACTGGATAGGATGGGTAAGTGCACTTAGAGTTGGCTGAAACCTTAAAAACAAGAAAAACTTGATTGTACCCCTATAAGTTAATTAACTAAGGCGAGCAAAATGCTTTATGAGTTGACTAAGGCCCTAAATTGGATAGGATGGGTAAGCACTCCTAAAGTTGGATAAAATCTTAAAAATAAGAAAAACTTAGTCATGTCGTCGTGAGCCAAGGTGGGCAAAGTGCCCCTTAAGTTGGCTAAGGCCCTAAAAATGAGAAAAACTTAGTCATGGCTTTATGAGCTAACTAACCAAGGTGGGCGAAGCGCTCTTTGAGCTAGCTAAGGGCCTAAACTGGATAGGATGGGTAAGTGCTTCTAAAGTTGGCTAAAACCCTAAAAATGAGAAAAACTTGGTCGTACCCTTATAAGCTAACTAACCAAGGTAGACAAAGCACTCCTTGACTTGGTTAAGGCCTTAAAATGAATCGAGAAAGCTTGGTCATACCCTAATGAGATGACTAACTAAGGTAATCAAAGCGCTCTTTAAGTTGGCTAAGACCCTAAACTGAATAAGATGGGTAAGCGCTCCTAAAGCTAGCTAAAACCTTAAAAGAATGAGAAAACTTGGCTGTGCCCAAATGAGCTAACAAACTAAGGTAGTCAAAGTGTTACTTGAGCTAGCTAAGACCTAAAAATAAGAAAACTTGATTATGCCCTAATAAGCTGACTAACCAAAGCGGTTAAAGTGCTTCTTGAGCTGGTTAAGACCTAAAATAACTTGGTCGTACCCTAATAAGTGTCACGTCCCGAAGCGGCAGAGTCGTAATTGCCCCGCTATGTAAACCATCCTAAGATAGAAATTGGCCTTACAACCGCTATCTTAGATATGATCTACACAAGGCGTCCACGACTAACCCACTTTGAAGTAAACGGTTTGTAATTTAAATAAATCATTTACCTAAGAAAGTGAGAAAATTTATATATATACACTATAATTCAGTTATTACATTATTCAAAAATGAAAAATTCTAAATAAAACAAAACTTAGACCTTAAGAATATATAGTCATTTTTCAAATATTTTTCCTCACTCCTCAGAATCCAGCAGTTGCTAGCTTCAGAGTAGTTGTTTGTTGCTTCTTAGCCAACACCTATACGACGTCTATAGGGATGTGAGCAACCACAGCTCTGTAAGTTAGGATGAAGGACTTAAAACTATACTATAAACACAACAAGGTTATTAACCAACTTATTAAGTGCAATGTATGTTTAAGCAAATGCCATCGCACGACGTTATCTGGCCCGTCGTGAGATTAGAGAACTTGCGCACGCTCTAATCCAGGTTGAGGAGTTGCCATTAATGCAATAGCTTACAACTAAACCTAGACTTGTGTAATGGAGACCTCGTTCCTCCCGCAATTACCTTCGAACCATTGATTTTACCCTCATCGTGACCTCCTCTCCTGTTACTTAGTTCGACTAAGGATGAAGAAGGGACCATTTTGCAATCCTGCGCTATCCCTTTCGAAGGGGTTGGTATTTGGTCGGAGAGTCCTATGTTCCCCTAATGGGTTGCAATGTAAGTCCGATTATGATTATAAGTCGTATATTTGATTAGGTCTAGTTTAGGGTGATCAATCATTTCATACAAACCATACAATACAAGTCATGACAATAGACAGAATCATAGCATCACTCATAATCAAGCACATGCACACATCTAACTATCTAACAAACACAACCAAACATAATCTTAATCCTCCAAAATACAGCAACGTATTAATCCCAACTTACCTCGACTCCTCGTTCACTTACTCGAGGTCCGATTTACTCAGACTATCACCAATCATCCCTATAACACAAACGTGGTTTCGGTTTTTCATATAACTATTATAGGTTCATTTTATCCTATAATGCTTATTGTTATATTTTGTTTAGGGTTTAATATGCCTAATTATCTAAGTCTTAAGTCTTTTACAATTATTCTAGGTTTGGGGTTAGGTTCGGGTTCGATTTCCGCATCGGTTTCTAAATTAGGTTCTAATTCGATTTCTAAGTATTATTTTATATTCGAATCTTAGAAATTCGTTTCAACCCATAATGTGAAATTAATCACATTACTTCCCGATCTCCTAAATATCATCATTACCCTTAATCAGTATTTTATTTCACTCGGTATACTTAAATCCGTATTAGTGTACCGAATTCACTTCTGATGTGAAATTTTTTTTATATTTTTCTTATATTTACATAAATTTAAGTTTCCTATCAGATTTATTGTATATTTTTATTCTTATTATAATATCAATTTTTATTCTAATATTTTCTATTTATTATATTTCTAATAATTATATATTATGTATTATCACCTATTATGTACATAATACACATCTAATATTTTTATTACTCTAATTACTATCTCCCAACATCAATTATCATTTCAAAACGTTTAAATTCATCCTAAATCAAATTTTACACCTAATTACCCTAATTTACAAAATTAACTTAAAATGTACTATTTTTCCATATTACTTATTTATTACATAATTAACCTAATAATTACATCTAACACCTTAAATGCTACAAGTATCATACTCCATCAAATTTCAACATCCTAAAACACATACTTATTCACTAAATCAGTAATTAACCATTTAATTACTTAATTAACCCTAAATTACCCATTTTATGCCTCATTTTAAGGCCTAAAAATTATCTAAAATTTTCGAAAATTAATTTTTCAAAACGAGCTTCATAGCACTGTTCTATATCATCTAAGTAATCTACACAAAAATTTTGGGTTCAAAACTATACTCCTAAGGTAATTTATTTCTAAACCGAAACATGCTTGGTTTTGCATAATTTCTTAAGGACTATATATTGTGGGACATATTTTCATCAAAATAATATTTTTCATAAAAACTACATACAAAAATATTCCATAATAACAAAATTCATAATTTTCTAATAATATTTACTATTTTTACAAAATTATACAAAATCGGGCTGGAAATCGAACTCACCGATTTGGGTGGCTCCGGCCATCGTCGGTGGCCATGGGTGTATCGGCCCACCTGGGCGCTGCCACCACCGTATGGTGGTGGTGGCCGTCCACTGTATGGTGGTGGTGGCCGTCCACTCTCAGCTTCTCATCGGGTCTAGGTTCTCCTTTGTGGCTCTAACTGCATAGTTTTCCTTTTCTTTTCTTTTTTCTCTAGTTTTCCCTTGAATTTTCGAGTCTTTTTATTTTTCTCAAATTCCTAACCATCCAAAGGAGTTCTATAATTTTTTTTTCTATTTATAGACGTTTAGGGAAATTATTGTGCATTAATTTGATTAGATAATTGTCTTATCTTCTTCCAATTTGACTTTTGTGTTGTTGTAACTTAATTGGCTAATTTTTTTCTTAATTTTCCCAGATGCCACGACCTATATCTAGATCATTCCTTATCTTTCTTGATTTTTATTTATTTTTCCTAAACGTCTATAAATGGGAAAAAAATCAGAGAACTCCTTTGGATAGTTAGGGATTTGAGAAAAATAGAGAGACTCGAAAATTCAAGGGAAAAACTAGAGAAAAAAGAAAAGAAAAGGAAAACTGTGCAGTTGGGGCTTGTAAGGAGAACCCAGACCCGAAGAGCAGCTGGAAGTGGACGGCCACCACCACTACACGGTGGTGGCAGCGCCCAGGTAGAGTCACCCAAATTGGTGAGTTCAATTTCCGGCCCGATTTTGTGTAATTTTATAAAATTAGTAAATATTATTAAAAAATTATGAATTTTGTTATTATGAAATATTTTTGTATGTAGTTTTTAGAAAAAATATTATTTTTATGAATATATGTCCCACAATATATAGTCATTAAGAAATCATGCAAAACCAAGCATGTTTCGGTTTAGAAATAAATTACCTTAAGAGTGTAGTTTTGAACCCAAAATTTTTGTTTAGATTACTTAGATGATATAGAATAGTGCTATGAAGCCCGTTTCGAAAAATTAATTTTCGAAAATTTTAGATAATTTTTAGGCCTTAAAATGAGGCATAAAATGAGTAATTTAGGGTTAATTAAGTAATTAAATGGTTAATTACTAATTTAGTGAATAAGTATGTGTTTTAGGATGTTGAAATCTGATGGAGTATGATACTTGTAGCATTTAAGATGTTAGATATAATCATTAGGTTAATTATGTAGTAAATAAGTAATAAGGAAAAATAGTACATTTTAAATTAATTTTATAAATTAGGGCAATTGGGTGTAAAATTTGATTTAGGATGAATTTAGACGTTTTGAAATGATAATTGATGTTGGGAGATAGTAATTAGAGTAATAAAAATATTAGATGTGTATTATGTACATAATAGGTAATAATACATAATACATAATTATTAGAAATATAATAAATTGTTAGAATAAAAATTGATATTATGATAAGAATAAAAATATACAATAAATCTTATAGGAAACTTGAATTTATGTAAATATATGAAAAATATAAAAAATTTCTCACATCAAGAGTGAATTCGGTACACTAATACGGATTTAAGTGTACCGGGTAAAATAAAATACTGACTAGGGATAATGATGATATTTAGGAGATCGAAAAGTAATGTGATTAATTTCACATTATGGGTTGAAACAAATTTCTAGGGTTGAAATATAAAATACTACTTAGAAATCGAACTAAAACCTAATTTAGAAATCGATGCGAAAACCAAACCCGAACCTAACCCCAAACCTAGAATAATTGTAAAAGACTTAAGACCTAGATAATTAGGCATATTAAACCCTAAACAAAACATAACAATAAGCGTTATAGGATAAAATGAACCTATAATAGTTATATGGAAAACCGAAACCACGTTTGTGTTATAGGGATGATCGGCGATGGCCTGAGCAAATCGGACCTCAAGTGAGTAAGCGAGGAGTTGAGATAAGTTGAGATTAATATGATACTATATTTTGAAGGCTTAAGATTATGCTTGGTTGTGCTTATTAGATAGTTGGATGTGTGCATGTGCTTGATTATAAGTGGTGCTATGATTTTGTCTGTTGTCCTAGCTTGTATTATATGATTTGTATGAAATGATTGATCACCCTAAACTGGACCTAATCAAATATACGGCCTATAATCATAATCGGACCTACATGGCAACCCATTAGAGGAACTTAGGACTCTCTGGACAAATACTAACCCTTTCGAAAGGGATAGCGCAGGATTGCAATTGGTCTCTTCTTCATCCTCAGTTGAACTAAGTGACAAGAGAGGAGGTCGCGGTGAGGGTGAAGTCAATGGTTCGAAGGTAGTCGCGAGAGGAGCGAGGTCTCCATTGCACAAGCCTGTGTTTAGTCGTGAGTTATTGCATTAATGGCAACTCTTCAACTCGGATTAGAGCGGGCGTAATTTCTCTAATCTCACGACGGGCCGGACAACGTCGTGCGATGGCATCTACTTGCACATGCATTGCACTTAATAAGTTGATTGAAAACCTTATTGTGTTTATGGTATAGTTTTAAGTCCTCCATCCTAACTTATTGAGTTGTGGTTGCTCACATCCCTATAGACGTCGTGCAGGTGCTGGCTAAAAAGCGGTAAACAACTACTCTGAAGTTAACAACTGCTGGATCCTGGGGAGTGAGGAAAAACATTGAAGAATAAACACATACTTTTAAGGTTTTGGTTTATTTTAGAATTTTTTATTTTTGACTAATGTAATAACTGAATTATAATGTATATTTATATTTCCTCACTTTCTTAGGTAAATGATCTATTTAAATTATACACTATTTACTTTAAAGTGGGTTAGTTGTGAACGCCTTGTATAAATCAGGTCTAAGATAGCAGTTGTAAGGCCAACTTCTATCTTAGGATGGTTTACATGGTGAGGCTGTTACGACTCTGCCGCTTCGGGGCGTAACAGTATGCACCCTTTGGACTTTCTAAAACTCTATATGACAGTTGAAAGTAAAACCAGGGAACATTATCTATTCGAAAAAGCTCTTGTTTTGAGAAATTTGCAAAGGGGGATATTAGTAGAAATCATTTATGACATGAATTGAAGATTTTGCCACTAGGGCCAACATGGATGGAAAAACCTCATAACAAGCCTTTACTTCCTCTCCTTCCTTTCCTTTCTTCTTTTGTTTCTCCTCTTTTTTCTCTTTTCTTAAAAGTCCACTTACGACTACAAGTCCTTATTTAAAAAGCAAACGCTATAACCATGTAAGGTATATCATATCCACCCTAGCTTCTATCCTTGACACTAAGCTTCTTGAATAAGCTTTAGGATTTTGAACGTTCATTTCCTAAGGAAAAGGTAACTCACGATTAGTTTAGTTGAAGAGGACTTCCTTACATACTCTCAGTTTAGATTTTACTCATGACTACTATTCCAAAAATTACAGTCCAATTTGTAAGTGATGCGCCTCGATCAATCTGTTAGGTATTTTTGGGTTCCACATTATGAATTAAGGTTTTGCTCTAATGGTTTCAAAAAGGATTAATGAGAGGGCCCATTTTTTAAAGAAGTAATTTCATCTAACTCGAACCCTTAAGAATGAATTAGATGTATGCTTGCTCTAGTTTCAAAAATATATTTTATTTTAAATAAATTATTCTTCAAATTAGAAGAGCTTTGAGTAAGGAGGTATCGTGGGTAGGTAGGTATCGTATTTAAGATTCAGGTAGACTTAAAGTGTGATTCTGAAATGAACATAAGGTTTTCGGTTTGTAGTTGAGAATGTGATTCTAAAATGAATATGAGGTTTTGTGTTTTTAGTTGAATATAAGGTTTTGTGTTTATGGTTGAGAATGTGGTTTTGAAATGAATATGAGGTTTTGTGTTTTTAGTTGGAAATGTGATTTTAAACCTTATCTTTTTGGAACAACTTGGGCTTCTAGGCCTTTTTTGGTTAGCGCTTTTCTCAAGCTCAATGTTTGGGCATTTCTCCATTTTTCTTTCCTTTGGGTTTTTTCTTTCCTTTTTCTTCTTCTATTTTTCCTTTTTTTTTTTCATTTCATTTCTTTTGTTTCTCTTCCCAATAATAACTATCTCTTTTGTCACGTTTTTTGTCTCTAGATGAATTAAGCCCCTAAATCCATAGGTTCAGAGTATAAGGGCTTAGGTAAGGCATACGTGGTCTTTGAGGTATTTAGACAAGTATTGGCTCTTCTCCAAAGAAAATAATTTATTAAAAACAAAAGTTATTCTTGAATCGTTGTTACTAAGGTAAGCACAAATCAGTTTTACCCTTTTCTCCTAATCAATGACCCTAACCTCCAAATTTCCCCATTGTGGGGTGGTTCTTGATAGGGTTTACATTTGAAAGGACTCCAAATCAATTCAATAGGGTTAACAAGGGATAATTGTGTTTGGGATTTGAAAACGAATGCCTAATTTCATTTCGGTCTGTGTATGGAATTCAAAATGGACCTTCTTTAAGGAATGAGTCTAGAATATTCTCACTACGACGTCTCTCATCTCTCGAAGTGTTTAAAGGTTAGTGTATAAGATATAGCTCACCTTTTTTCATTATAAAATTTTAAAAAGTAAGTTACCGATTCCTTACGTAGGGATTTGATTGACTATGCTCCCATACCCTAGTTGTAAAACAACAACTTTCACTCCATTTAAGCTCAAAAATAAAATTTTAAAGACCAAATGGCCCATAACTTTCATGCTCTCACTTAAATCACCCCAAACTTATAGGTCTTACTACCGCTAGGCTTTCATGTGTGGACTGACATTGACAACTTTTGAAGTGGAAGGGACTAATGAATTTCCCTTCATTTTTGTGCTAGGGATCAAGCTCGAGATAATATTTCTTGGTCCCATACTTTGACTCTATTCATAGTTAGACTTGATAGCTCATGAGCTTTGAGTTGGTTGAACTATCTTAATGGGCTACGGGTTCGTGTTTCGTTAGTTGCTTTCTTGAGGCAAGTAGATGTGTTTAGGTTAGTTGCCTTAATAGGCCAAGTGATTGTATTTGTCCCGCGTCCTATAAGGATTTGTAACCGTTAGCAAATTTCTCTTTTTCTCTCTCTTTTTTCTTTTTAAAAGAAAGAAAGGAAAAGTTAGGGCCTTTATGTTACAGGGTATAAGCCCTAAAGCTAAGCCAAGTAATCGTAGGGTTGAACTTAGAACCCAAGGTTTAGGGTGATCGGTTCAAGGATCCGATTAAACCCAAATTAGAAACTACTGAGAGGAATATTAGTAAAACTGACCCCGTAAACTTGAATTTAAGAAAATAAGTAATAAAATAGGAGACTATAAAATTTTCAAATTTTAACTATAATAGGTATTAATTACCAAAAATGCGAAAAGTGTCATGAAATAACTAATAAATTACTAGAGATAAATTATATGTATACTAAAAATTTTAGAATGACCAAAATAATATTTAGGAATATTCACGTATATCCTACATGTATTTACGTGTAGATAAAAATACGCGTAATTACTAAAATTGTTCGAAAACTAAGTAAATAATTAAAGAAAAATACAAAATAATTATAAAAAATAAAAAAAAATTAGAAGAGGATAAATGCAACAAGATCAGGTGATGGACTGAAAAGAAAAAATTTAACCAATAGGAATTGGACAAACAAAAAGCCTAAAATAAAGGAAATGGGGCAAAATCCCATCAAATTAATGCACATTAATTACTACATTTGTCTATAAATAAGGAAAAAATTCTCAGAAGTCATTTGGCTATTTTGTGATCTGAGAAAAATCGAAACACAAAAAAATTCGAGAGAAATTCCAGAAAAAAGAAAAAGAAAAAGAAAACTGTGCAGATTAGCAAGGTGAACTAAAACCACCACCCATCACCACCTGGGACCGAACCACCACCACCGCCCTACAGTAGACCCACCGCCTGGACCGGCCGACAACATTGGACCGGGTTTGGACAGCCCAAAAGCTTCGAACCGGGTTTGGACGGCCCAAAAGCTTCGGACCGGTTAGTCATTTATTCACCCGATTTTTGTATAATTTTGTAAAATTATTTATTTTGTCCAGAAAATTATGAAACTTGTTATTATGATGTTTTATTGTATGTAGATTTAGAGAAAAATATTTATTTAGTTTAATTATATCTGGAAATATAGGTCCCTAACAAATTGTTTAAAACCGAGCATTTGTAAACCGGAAAATAAATAGGCTTAGGGATGTAGTTTGGAGTTCAAAATTTTTCTGTAGGATGCTCATTTGATGTATAACAGTGCTATGAAGCCATTTTTTAAAATTAATTTTCGAAATTTTTAAGTTAATTTTTAGCCGTAAAATGATGGTAAAATTGGGTGATTAAGGGTTAATTAAGTGATTAGGATGTTAATTACTGATTTGAATCTTAATTAGAGGTTTAGGGAAGTTAATCTCTGTAGTGGAACCTTAATCCTATCCTTTAGGTACTAAGTATGGTTAATTAGGGAAATTAGGTAAGTAATATAATAAATTAGTAATATGTGAAAATGTAAATTAATAAATTTTTAAAAAATAAGGTTATTTAGATAATATTATAATAGAAATCAGAAAAATAATAAATCTGAAATGACATTTAATTTTAAGTAAATATCTCAAAATGTAAGAGTTTTACACACCGGGAATAAATTTGATACCTCAATTAGGGTTAGCGTGTACCGGATAGTTTAGAATACAAAAATTACGACCCAATAGGATATTTGAATACCCGAGCATAATGTGATTAATATCACATTAGGATTCGAGCTTAATTATGACTTAAGAATTAAAACTAGAATCTAATTTAGGAGGCGAACCCCGAAATAGAACACAACGAATCATTACTACGTTATAGGTATACATGAGGAAAATGAGTTATATTATGAGTTAGAATAATAATCCATAAAATATAAGTACTAAAAGAACCTATTTGTATTATAGGACACTTAGAAACAAATCAGCTCACAACTAGAGGATCGAGCGATCGAGCAAATTCAAGTAAGTTGGGTTATTACTTATTGTAATAGAGTACTAGTTTCGTAGTACTCGAAAACTTGGGCTTATATATGATTGTGATTGTAAATAGTTTGCGCATGTGCTTGATGTATCTGAATTCGTACTGGAATTTGTACTGTGAATGACTTTGTGACTGATTGAATTGGTATGAACTTGTTGAATACCCTAACCGGCATTTAATCTTAGTCAACCCTAATAACCGAAAACGTCATGCATTGCAACCCGTTAGGGGATCATAGGACTCTCCAACCAAATACCGACCCCTTCGAAAGGGATAACGCAGGATTGCACAATGGTCCCTTCTTCATCCTCAGTCGAACTAAGTGACAGGAGAGGAGGTCGCGACGGGGGTGAAGTCAATGATTCGAAGGTAGTCATGGGAGGAGCGAGGTCTCCATTGCACAAGCCTGGGTTTGGTTGTGAGCTGCTGCATAACATGGAACTCCTCAACCTGGATTGGAGCGGGTGAAATTTCTCTGATTTCACAACGGACCGGACTACGTTGTGCGATGATACTTGATTGTTGCATTGCATGAAATAATTGTTTGATAACCCTGTTTGTGCTTGTATGCATTCATGAGTCTCCAATTCAACTTACTGAGCTGTAGTTGCTCATACCTTTATAGATCCTTTTGCAGGTTCTGATTTGTAATCTCTTCAAGTACTATGCCGCCCTACAATTATCCAGAGGTTAGTCCTTTTGAAGCCAGGGGTGTGAGAATCAAGTTATTTAGCAAATGTGTAACTAGACTGACCTTGTAGTTAAAGGTTGAAGACTGTTAGTTATTCTGTAAATTAGTAAACTGTAGTTACTATGTAAAACTCCTGGGAAGCTCTGTATACATTATTATAAATATCTATGTTTTATAGAACTTTGTGATAATTATCATAATTATTGTATAATCATTAATCGAACTGTTTACTTCAAAGCGAGGAGTCGTCGACGCTTTGTGTAGATTATCTCTATGGTAGGTACTGTGAAGCCAGTTACTATCATAGAATGGTTTACACGGCGGGACTGTTGCGACTTTGCGACTTCGGGGCGTAACACAAGGCCTAAGTGATGAGATTGTAAATGGATGATTGCTTTCCCAGAATTCTATATACAAGCCTAAAACAACATTATTGGAGGTCTATTTACAAATGAGTAATTCTAAAGGAAAATACTAAATAAATAAAATACCTAAATCCTATTTATTTCAAATGAGAAAGGCTATTTATAAATTGTTAATCTATAAAAAAGAATGAACATTTCTAGCTGGTAGAAAACTAGGCAAAATGGTAACTACCTAAAATTATTTTACAGGTTTGATTCCTTTTGTTTTGTTTTGTTTTTTTTTCTTTTTTTATGTTTTCTATTTACTTTGTGAGGGTTGGGCTCAGTTGATGTGGGCCTAGACAAAAAGTGATAAATTCGAGCTCCCATAGATGTATTAAGGCCTGCATTAAGGTAATATTTATATGGCTCTTTTGTAAGGAGAAGATGAGTCCAATCTTATTCTTAATAAATTCTTACTTATTTAGGCTAAAAAGTTGGAACCACCTCTAAAGTAATCTTTAAGGCCAATGAGGTGGGTGGATATGGATTTGTTTGAGAGCCCCTTAACTTAATCTATCTATGCCTATGTAAAAAAAATATCAAAATCAAAATCACAATCACAGCCTATTCTAGGCTTTACATAAATTATTTAGAAGGAAATATTACAACTACAACTTCACAACTGCCCTTGTTCCTTTAGGTTTATCACATCATGGGTTTTATGATTTTTGAAAAAAGTTTTTGTACGATGTAAAAGGTGGGTTTTAAAGGTCTTCAAGTTTTACAACCACCGCGTTTTTCAAGCCAACAGTTTCGTGACCACATCTGAACTTAAATGGGGTAGCTTGATCGACCCAAGAAGGTGGTTACCTCACAACATTTGGAGATTACACAATGACCTCCCTCCCAAAGTCTTAAGATGGCCCGGTTCTAATCGTATCTACCAAAAAATAAAAATGAAATAAAATAAACCCCAAAATGACCTCCCCTAAATAAACTGTAATAAAAAAAAAGTTAGTAAAAAAAAGAAATAAAATAACATACCTAAGTTCTTTTTTTTTTTAATTTTTATTTTTTCATCTTTTTTAAAAAAAAATAATCTTATTTTCAGGAAATTCTAGTGGCTAGCCTTTAGCGTCCCCAGTGGAGTCACCAAACTGTCGAGCCTAATTTTTCGGTTTTCTTTTATTTAATTTCGATTTTCCTTTTTTCCGACTAATACTAAACCTTAACTCATTCGATATTAATTCTCGACCAGAGAAATTGGGAAATTTCGATTTTTTTTAATAAAAAATAGCTTTTGGAGTCGTCAAATGATCAAAGCTTGAAAAAAGAAAACAAATCGTAATCAATTGGGTGAATTGGTTACGATTTAACTACTAGTCTTTAATTTCAATTTCATACAAACTAGAGGAATTCGAGTCTGGGGGCTAATCTATTAAACTCTAACGGGTACCACTATCTATTTTTCGAAATTAGGATTATTTTTCAAATCATAACATTTTTAAGGAAAATAAAAAATAAAAATAAAAACTAAAATAAACGAACCTAAGTTTTTACAAATTTTATTGTCACCTCGAAGGTGCCTACGTACTTGCTAGTCGGGATCAAACGATTATAGTTCTTTCCGAAAACTTTAGTGTATTGGTTCTTTTTATAAAAAAAAAAAAATTGGCTGGATTTACGTTTTTATTAACTGTTTTATTTTTATTAAGAAAAATCCATAGAAGCCTAATTTTTATTCTCAATTAAGAAAAAAACCTAGAAACCTAATTTTTGAAAAGTCCTAAATTAAAATTTTTATTAAAAAAAAAAACAACTAAGTGATGAATTTTTTTATTTAAAAAAAAACCCTAAAGACCTAAAAATGCAATTTTTATTAAATATGCAATATTCTACATAATGAATCTTTTATATAGAAAAGATGCTTAAAACATAAAAAAAATTCTTAGTTATTCAAAAGATACCTAAATTATAAAAAAGATGCCTAACTATATAAAGGATATCTAAACCATAGAAAAAAAACCTAACTATAAAATATGGCTAAATTATAGGAAAAATGTCTAACCATAGAAAAGATATATATACCATGGAAAAAATGCATAACCATGAAAAATATGTTTAAATCATAGAAAATATATCTAAACCATAGAAAAAATGTCTAAATCATAAAAAAGAAACCTAAACTATGGAAAAGATGTTTAGTTGTAGAAAAGAAATCGATTAAAGATTTTTTTTATTTTATGAAAATCAAAATGATTTTTTTATCTAGAAAACCCTAACATGCTTAATGTAATTTTTCTAAATTAATACAATATGAAAAAAAAAAAGATTTTGTAAAATATGAGGTTTTATAAAAATATCATTAAGAAAATATGAAATATAAAAAAAAACTAAAATTTAACTTAGCACATGTTTACTAGACACTAACGTTATAACTAATTACTAACAATTAAATACGTGATAAAAATAAAGAAGTTAATAAAAGTCTTAAAAATAATTGTACATACACTAAGTGAGATAAAAATAAATAAATAAAACAAGTTATAGATAATAATTAAAAACCATTTTTATGTACTTGTAAGGCAAAACACATAAAGCTGATGAAAAAGAACGGATTGGATCCCTAGTTTTGTTGCGCATACAATTGTAGAATTGGTCCAAGGAATAGGTTCGAGCGTGTTTTTAATAAATGTGTAATTGTTCCTCTAGTTCGCATCACGTAACCCTTATTTATAAGACTCAAAAACAAATATTTCGAATCAAATCAAATAAAATCTAAATTGATAAAGATCTAAAATAGATTTGAATCTTATAAATCTTAATTTTATTGGATCTAACACCATCTTATCAGATTTGTTTTTTTTTATAACTATTTAGTCAAGATTCTATTTAATTAATCTTTTCGAAGTTTTTCTTTTTTATTTTTTTTGACAATTTTCTATTTTTTTGTCTTTTTATCATTTTTCAATTTTTTTTATTTTATAAATTACGACCCTAAAAACAAAAATTATAACTATTATAGAAAAAAATCAAATGTCTACAATCTTCTAAAAGGAGTAGACAGATTGCTCAGAGAAACTGAATTATGGGGAGTAGCTATAATGCTAGTAATGAAGCTTATAGTGAGCTATTAGTCTACCAAGTACAACGCTTAAGTGAGGCTAAGGCGAAACGCGATATCTTTGTATGATGGTCAGCTAAATCCTACATGATATCACTTTTGTTTGCAATGATATGAAATATTTTAGTGCATTTGGCTTTGATGGTATCATCCGAGTGAGCTTTTAGCTTAGGCAAGCAAGTTTTCGACCTTTATTGTAAGTCTTGCAATCAAGTGTTTAGAATTCGATCCATAAAATTTATAGTGATAGAGAAAATTGTCCAATCTAACTTAAATTTTACGACGAAGCTAAGAATATTAGTAAGGTGATTTCGTGAGTTTGAATTTAAGAAAATAAATAATAAAATAATTAATTATTATAATATTGAATTATATGTAAATTACCTATTATTTATTAGAAACACGTAAAATGAGTTTCAATAACTAACAAATTGATAGAGATAAGTTATATGTATGCTAAAAATCATAAAATAATTTAAATAATATTTAGGAGTGTTTAATTATACTATATGTGTATTTACGTATAGGTAGAAATACACAAAATTACTTGAAATATACTTAAATAATACTAAATAATTAAAAAAATTCATAAATAATTAAATAAAATCTAAAAAAATAAGGAAATGTCCAAAAGTGGGTCGTAGCAAGTTGGAAAATAAAGAGAAAAAAATCTAATTAAAAATAACCAATTAGAAAGTAAAAAGAAGAAAAGATAAGAGACAAATGACACCAATTAATTTATCAAATAATCAAGGCAGCCTTATAAATTTAGAAACCCATAATCAAAACTCGTTTTTGTCAGTTTAGAATCAAGAAAAATATAGGGAAAGGAGAGAAGAGAGGAAAAACCAAATTTATAAGAAATTAGAAAATTATAGTGTAAATAGGGCTTATAAAGAGAACCCATATCCGATGACCACCTGGAAAGAAACAGCCACCATCACTAGATAATGGTCCCTATGCCTAGAGTTGTAGACAATGGTGGAGCCACTGTTGATGATTGGAAGCTTATTGATTGGTGACTTTCGATTTCTCTTTTAAATTTGTTTAATTTACTAAAAATATCATATATGCATGGAAAATTATGAAATTTTGTTTTCTTAAGTATTTTTGCATGTAGAATTAGAATATTAAACCAGATTTTTAAAATTATAAGTGCTTATATAGATTCTTTAAGAAAAAGCTTGATTCTAACGAATTTTGTATGAATTTTCAAAAATAGTAAATAATATTATTTTAAGCCAATTTTTTATGTACGTATTCATACTATGATATATTTAATTTAAATAAAATTAATTTTTTATAAACTATACGTTTGGCATTTATTAAATTTATTTTTGTTGAATTTTTCATGTTTTTCATATGAAAGAAATAATAGTTTTTTAATTAAATTCTTTCATTAATCTGATTTTTAATGACTTTTAAAGCTTAGTTATAATTTTGGAAATATTTAATTTAAATCTTATAATTTTATTTGGTTGTTTACCTCATTAAAGCTAATTTTTAGCAAAATTGGACCTAAAATTGATATTTCAAAAAATAATATATATTAAATTATTTTAGTACTTTTCATGATTATAATATAATAATCATAATTTATTGAGTATAATATATTTTTCGTAGCATTAATGGAGTTTGGATACTAATTAGTATATATTTACCTAGAGTTTATGCATAATATGTACTAAATATGTAGATAAATAAGTATATTTAAGTTAAATTTGTGATTTAGAGTTAAGTAAGTATAAATTTTGATTTAGAATATAATTAGATATCTTAACATGTTATTAGTAGTGAAAGATGATATATGTAGTGTTATAAGTGTTAAATAGGTAAAATAAGTGAATAATATGTAATAATACATAATATGTAAAATTGGAAATATAATAAATAAAAATATTAGAATAAAATTGATAATATAATAATAATAAAATTATGTAATGAATCTAGTAGGAAACTTAAATTAGGGTAATTATATGAAAAATATAAAATTTTCTCATATTGAGAATAAATTCGATAGTTAAATTAGGATTATGATTAGGATGTACTACATGAACTAGAACATTGATTATGAACTAAAAGTGATATTTATGATACCCGAAACTAATGTGATTAATTTCATATTGTGGGTCAAAATGATTTCTTAAGGTTCGCGTATAAAACCATAATCAGAAACTGAATTAAAATTTAATTTAGAAACTGATTTCGAAACTAAATAAGAACTTAGCATAAATTAGGAATAATTGTAAAAGACTTAAAAACCTGAATAATTAGGTATAATAAAACCCTAAATTGGAGATAACAATAAGAATTTTACAACAAAACCTATTTATGGTAATTATGTAGAAATTAAAACAACATTTGTATTATAGGGATTATTGGCAATAACCTGTATAAGTCGCACCTTGAATGAGTAAGCGGCGAGTCCAGATAAGTTAGGATTAATACGTTATTATATTTTGGAGTATTAATTTGTAATACTTAGATGCTTGAAATTATAATCAATCGTGTTTGTTAGATAGTTGACTGTGCGCATGTACTTGTTTCTAAGTTGATGATATGATTCTGGTTTACTACTTTAGCTTGTATTTGTATGATTTGTTGAAATGATTGAATACCTTAAATTGGATTTAACTAAATATATGACTTATAATTGTAAATCGAACCTATATAGCAACCTATTAGAGGAAACATTAGGGTTCTTCAACCAAATACCGACTCCTTTGAAAGGGATAGCGTTGAATAGCATAATGGGTCCCTTCTTTATCTTCAGTCAAACTAAATTACTAGTGAAGAGGTCGCGATAAGGATGAAGTTAATGGTTCGAAGGTAATCACGGGAGGAGCGGTGTCTTCATTGCATAAGTCTAGAGTTGGTCGTGAGTTGTTGCATTACATAGAAACTCCTTAACTCAAATTAGAGTGAACACGATTTCTCTAATCTCATAATGGATTGGATAATGTCAGGCGATGGCATTTACTTGTACACGAATGATATCTAATCAATTTAGTTGATAACCTTGTTTATGTTTGATGTATAGTTTTAAGTCTCCATTTCAACTTATTGAGCGATTGATTGTTCACATCTCTATAGATATTGTTGTAGGTGCTAGCTAAGAAATGGCCATATAACTAACTTAAAGTTAGCAATTGCTAGATTCTGGGGAGGGAAGGTAGAAGTTCGATGATCAATTATACTTTTAAGTTTGGTTATATTTTTAAAGCTTTTAGTAATAATTTATGTATTTCTCAAGTAGATAATGATTAAATTATTAAATCTTGTAAACATACTCAAGTTATTTTAATAAAAATATGTATTTTTCATAATTTTATAGGTAAATAACAAGTTTATTTATCAACTATTTATTTTAAAGCGAGTTAATTGTGAATGTCTTACATAAATTAGGTTTAGAATAGCAATTAAAAGATCAGTTTTTATTCTAGAATAGTTTGTATAATAGGACTGTTACGACTCTACCACTTCGGGATATAACATATATTACTTCTCAAACTCAAAACTATTGAAGCAAGCGTGTGTCTAAAAGATTGGAGAAATGCTAAAGCGAGGAGATAAGGGGGTGTAGAGTTATGGTATTAAAAAAAAAAATAGGATCTAGACATCTTTGAAATCACTACCAAACAAATAAATGGATGATGATGACTAGGAAGGTTAGGGTTATTGATTATTTATGTGCTTGTTGACTTCTAGAAAACTTGTTGGTGTATATATTCTATTTGTATTTGCTTCTTATATTTTAAGTATATAACATAATTAGCAATGTTGAATTGGTTGTGCTTAGTCCTATATTGTTAGTGATAACTTAATCAAAATATTAATCTTGTATTAACATGCATCCATTAGTTTTATATTCATTTTAATATTATTTATTTACTATTAATTAATACGATTTAAAAATAATTTAAACACTTACCTCAAAGTACATTAAAAAATTAATTAGATTAATCAAATTACATTAATTACATCAAAATGATTAAATTATTTAAATTAACACAATCTAATAATCTAATTAGTCATTTAAACTAGATCCAATAATTAAATTTCAAATAAAGGGTGCACTTTAAATTAATTGAATAAATTAAATCTCCTACTTAATATAAATCTAAGTAAAATAATTAATTCTTAGGTATGCACTAGATCTAATAATTTAATTTCAAATAAATGGTGCAATTTAAATTAATTGAATAAAGTAAATCTCCTATTTAATATAAATCTAAGTAAAATAATTGATTATTGGTTATACTAAATTAGTTATTCAAATAATATTCCCTTAGTTATTCATAACTAGAATAATTAAACTAATTAAACAAAATAATTCAATTGATCTAATCAAATAAATTCAATATTTATTTTGTTGTTATTTGCTTATTTCTTTAATTTACTAAAATTTCAACCATCAGTGATTTTTGAAAGATAAAACTATTAAAGTAATAAATTGATTTATCTAATATTCCATATAATAAAAAATACTTAAAATACTATCTTTATTTTACTTTAAAATAAAAGAAAGCCTATATGTTGCTTACATCCTTCGTACTTGTGTATAGACAACTACCAACCTTATTGGACCTATCGTGCTTATACTTGTGTAAGAAATCTTAAGCCTAGACATACTTAACCTTCTAATTTTTTTTTGAGCTTGTGTCTAGGATGAGGCAGATTGAGGTGTACTCTTGACTAAAAGTGTGCAAATAGGCTTTGGCTTATAGGTCGACCCGTTTAATCCGCTTTTTAAACAGGTTTGGATAAAAGTTTTTTTATTCATTTAAAAGTAGGTTAAACGAGCTCAATCCATTTAACTTGTGGGCTAAAATAGGTTGATTCGTTTAATATATCTATATTTTTTATCTGCAGGCCAACCTATTTAAAAAATGGGTTATAGTTAAAGTTTTTTTACTCGTTTAAAAACGGGTTAAATAAACTGGATCTGTTTAATCAACGGGCTAAAATAAGTCGGACTGAATTAGCCAATTTAACTCGTTTATACACCTTTACTCTTGATCTTGTGCTTGATCGACTCACCATGCCTACTTAACACATGACTGTCATTGTGTATAAAACTAAGCTAATACATTATATATGTCTATTTTATTAAAGAAAATGGGACGAATTTAGAGTCTTTTGAAAAAAATTATAATTGGAATGAGACGGATTTGGTGGGTTTTTTTTTTTAAATATTATCGTACGAATGAGGCAGGTTAGGTATATTTCGAAAAAAATATTATAATAATGTAGTAGTTAAGATGGAAGCCATAAGTTAAAGTAAAGAAAGAATTTTACGATGGAAAAGTGCAAGGGAAGTTTTCACACGATTATTGAATTCTTTTTATTTTTTATGTAATCGTGACGCATGTGTGTTTCTCACCAGTATTATATGTATAAAGCTTCACAAGCAATGGACAAAAATAGATGTGTATATAAAATGCAATTTAAATTTTTATTTTTTTCCTTTTGATTGAGTGAAGTTTTTTTTTTTTTTAATTAAGATGTAATAATGGTTCTCATATAACACTTTCTAAGAGGAATAAGGGGTAAGAAAATCTCTCTCTATCTACCCATTTTTCTTATAAATTACATGACGTATCGTGTAAATACGAAAATAAAATTTTCTTCTTAAGTGCATGCAGTGTTGGAGACTGGGATCCACTCCTCACAAGTGCCAAATATTAAATTACTAATTAATGGTATAGCAATGAATATTCTCATCGATTTAAACATAGTAATAACATCAGTTTACGAAAAGTCATGATGAAAAGTAATAATATTTTGAGTGTGCAAAAGCTATTGGCCATCTGTGCCGGGTAATTGCGTTACAAGGAAAGCCGATTTGACTGAAATTCGACCCAATGGTCCCAATCCAAACACGATTGTGCTTTTGGTATGAGATGTTTCTCGTATCTTCAGGATTATTAATGCGGTTTTAAAAAATTTATTAAGAGGTTAAAATACAATGGTCCCATCTGGATTCAACTTTTCTTCTCACTATTAACATTATGTTGAATACATTTTAACCATTAAAATAATTATATTTCAATGATTCATATCTAATAAATATAAAATTAATCAAATAGATCCTCTAAAAAATAAAACGAATCATACAAACTCCCTCTAATTCTGTATGATGAAAAATCTATATTTTAATATTTGGCCATTTTTTCAATTTATATCCTCAACTTGTTTTTGTTTTTGTTTTCCCCTTGATAGGAAGCAGCCAACATTTGTAAAAGTTTATAGATGATAGATTTATTAATACCATTAACCCTTTAGTAGAAAATAACCATACATACGGTGTCATCTGATTCATGGAAATAATAAAATATAAATAAAAATGTAATTTAACTAATATCATTAAATTATTTTAAAATCTCAAAAAAAGAAAAGAAAAGGAATAAACTAAAAACTAAAGAAAAAGGAATTCGGTTACCCAATGCTCATCAATGGGATAGTAGGTCACAATTAATAAATAAAAGTAAATCCTTTGATTTATCCATGGTAATAAGTTATCACCGAGGCAACAAATGCCTGGCTTTTATTTTTACATCTCGATCAAGTAAGCTTGTTATTGGCTATTCCGACGGAGTAAAGATTGGGATTTTTTTAAAAAGAATTTTTCAACCTTTTCCTTATTTTATTTTGTTTTTCCAATATTTTAATATTACATTATCTATTTTTACTAATTATTTTGATGAATTTTGGCTGCCAACACGTATTTTTTGAAAATGGAAATGCTAACAAATATTGATAAAAGTTCTTGTTTATAAAATTTTAAAATGTTAAGGATTTAAATATAAAAAAAATTAAAACTTAAATAAAGTGGCCAAATATTCACTATTAAAAGTATATTTTTCCATTTTTCAAATATTTTATAGAAATATACATTTCTCACTATATCTTTTCTACTAATTTTAAATATTTTATACTAAAGATATTTAATATAAGAACTCATAACTTGTGAGAGTATCTATTAGAATCCTAGTTATAATTCATAAATACCACACAGATAACTTACAGATTTTTTTTAAGGATTTTTTCATTTTATTTATAAAATTTTTAAATAAAAATCTTTAATATTTATTTATAGAAATTATAATATAAACTTTTAACAAAAATAACATAAAAAAAAATTCTAAACTCCTATGTAAATGAGATTCTTAATTAAGGACCTAAAAATACCGAAGGACCTAACTTCATTGGATAAAGTCCTTCAAAGTCTTCCATTCTAAGAACCTCCAACTGTTCTGCTCTGAAGGGCCCAGGATATTCTTTAACATATTAAAGGGAAGAAAAGAATTTATACTTATTTTCATATATTTTATTTTTCTTGTATAATAAAGGAAAAGAAATTCGAGCCTATTCACTTATTTTGTCCAGCCTCTGATTTGGGACCCACTTATCTCACCGTCCTTTGTCACCGTATTCCTTCCAACCAACGCTCCTATGCGTATCATCTACGCGGTCCAACAATCATACGCATACACACGGCAAAAGAATCACATCTCGACCGTCCATACAAACCATCACATCCATCCACGTGTCAAAGTTCCTTAACCCAAGTTAACAAAACATGTTGTAACTCCAGTTAAGATTTTGTCGCTATTAATTAACCGCCTTTATGGTCCTATAAATAAGTTACCCGCGGCCTCGTTATTTATTCGTGAAAGTCTTCTCAGATATCTAAAAGAGCATTCTTAGCGAGGTAAGTTCGAGTCTTGGGCTTCTTCTTTTCTATTTTGTTTAGTAGAGGTGCTACCTTTGTATTCATTCTGTTATCAGAGGATTAGGATCGGCGATTTCTCGATGTTGTTTCTTCGGTTGTTATGATGTTTCTTCGGTTGTTATGATGAGATAGGATAAGGGAAATTGTATCTTTATTTCGCGATTGCTCTGGGTTTTATGTGCTTCTATTCTACCGGAAGATAAGTTCTTCTGATTAACTGCGATTGCTGTATGGATCGGTAGGATTTGTTAGGGTTCTGCTTCGATTGCGGTGATCGATCATGTTCTTTTGTGGGAAAGGTTTTGAGTTTTACGGTTTGATTGTGATCCGTTAGGGTTTCAGGTTCTATGGTGTTCATGAATAGCTGGGTTTTGATTGTTCTTTCTGATCTCTCTGAAACATCCCAGATTGCTCTAACTATGTCATTTTGATTCCGATATGGGCAATCGTTCTGTTTGTTGCTTTTGGTCGGTATGAGGATTAAGTGATACGCTAAGATCGGGTTCTTTGGAGACGTTAATGACTTCTGTGTGAATGAATTCCTTCCTGGTAGCCCTTGATCTATGATATGATCTGTGTGTTTTAAGCTATGGAATTCCTTTAATTCAAGGATTGTGCTTTAATGTCTCGAATATTCTATGTTTGTGGTCGGTACATGCGACCGTCGAATTTAAATCCGTTCGATTGTGATGCGTTTGTGTGTTTATTCTCTATTCTAGGAATTGTTATTAATTTATGCTTTTCCGTATTATTGCAGCTACTCGGTGTACAAACAGCGCGCTCAAGTCGGTTCCCTAGTTTCACTCCATCTAGGTACATGGTTAAAGGCGATTTTGATCTTCCAACTGCTTTTGATCCATTTGCTGACGCTAAGGACTCAGGTGCTCCTGGTGCCAAAGAATATGTTCATATCCGAATTCAACAAAGAAATGGAAAGAAGAGTCTAACTACTGTGCAAGGGCTGAAGAAGGAATTCAGTTACGAGAAGATCCTCAAGGATCTCAAGAAGGAGTTTTGCTGTAATGGGAATGTGGTTCAAGATAAAGAACTGGGGAAGATCATTCAACTCCAAGGTGATCAGAGGAAGAATGTGTCGCAGTTCCTAGTCCAAGCTGGACTTGTGAAGAAAGATCAGATCAAGATACATGGTTTTTGAAGAACCGTCTGTTTTTGGTGGGGGTGTGATTAGTAATATTGTTGGTTATCTATTGACCTCGAATAATTAGGTGATTTATCTTCATCTAAGGGAGAAGTTTCTAGAGTGTGTCCTGTTTTCATTTGTTTTCTCTTGTATGTTCTTTGAAGAACATTGAACTTCAATGTATCTTAATAGTTATGTGACATTAAGGGGAGTGCTTTTTTTTTTTTTTTTTTTTTGTTTGATCTTGTTCTCTTTCTTTAGTTTTTGCATCGGCTTCTTGTTGAGTTGGTACAAATATAGGTGACGTTTCCTAATTCTGTGGTCTTTGGATAAATTAGTAGACGTATGCCGACACGATTCGGCTTTTGTGGTACGGGATGGAGAATGAAAGGGGAGAGGGAGTATTTCTTGTGGAACTATTTAAGGCAAATAGAAATAGTAAACGCTGTACTAGGCCAAAATGTCCGATGAAGGGGTTTGCTTTGACTCTTAAGAGTAAGAAACCCCGGTTTGCTTAAACCGGACCGGTTAAGAGTAAGAAACCCTCCTTCGTTGCCGATAGGGCAAAATGTACTAGGTAACTCCTGTTTCCATCCGCTTGCTTAGCAAAACATTCTTCCTGTTAAAGCCTTTCTGTAGGGGTGATTTGTCATTGTGCACACAGCTATCAGGCATTGTTATCTATATTTAACAATAAAGGATGATTTGGCAAAGTGGGGATGAACCATATCTATATTTATTCAAAATATAGTTCAAATATCGACACAAGTAACGGGTGCTGGTTATTGTCTGCTTGTCCAAGTATTCAAACCACTCGCTGGACATGGGGATTCATATCGATAGGCATCAGAGAAAGCGCAAGCATATCATACACGGTGATTTCAATTGGCAGGGAGGAGAACTGACTCTGGCACCGAAATGACAGGTATCGTCTTAAAGACGAGTTACGTGCGCAAAAGATATCTAATGTTCATTTCTTCTGCTTTGTCCAGGGGCCGGTCGCAGCAGAAACTACTCAGTCTAGCTAGCGTTGAAAAGCGCTTGGCTGGGAATAATATTGATTTTGAGCAGATTTTCAGGGAAATGCACATCGTGCTTTTCTTCTTCTTTCCCCACCACCCCCTCTTTTAACCCCTTGGTATGTTTTCAAAATTTTCTCTTGATTTGGACAATGAGTTCACATTAGAACAGGCAAACAGATCAAATCGCTGAAAGCAATCGGGTCCTGGAAAACATTTCTATTATTTGGTCAGTTAAATAGGTATTTTGGATTCAGAGATTGGCACTTGCAGAATCGATTCTATTATATACTCTCCATTGATAAGGGTGTGTCACCGTCTCGCTCGTAGTTAGGGTGAATGGAACCACGAAATACTATTCAATTGTAGCAAATCCTACCGATCCTACAGGTAGTATTTATTGGAGACAATATCCTGGAGTATTTTGCTTGGGGTGGATGGTAGACAAGGATGTACTTAGCATCGCGGTCATGAAGAAGGTTTGGGTGGTCCTCAAGTCTTGCACGATTAGGAAAGTTCTCGGTTGTACCCTACAATAAAGTATACGTCTTGGTGCAGTGTAAAAGCGCTCAATCCATTAGTGTTTTTATTTTACGCTGTTAAGTAGCATCCTTGTTACCATCTTTTGTTGAGCAGATCCCTTGCCCCATAAAAGTATTATTATATCTGTAAGGGAAAATGGATGCAACTTGTATGCCAAAGCTATTGTAACCGAGAGTCTCTTGACATGATTAGATATTAATTGGGTATTAACTAATTTAAGACCTACTTAATTGAATTTGAATTCAAGGGAAAAAAGCTTGTAAATTTAAGAGACGCAATATGTGGATCCCCGTGCATGGTTCTTTGTATACCATCGCTCATGTAGTGTCAAATATAATGTGGAATAAAATCCCTGTTCTGGAGTAACCAACTCTTTTCTTTCCTCAAAAAGTTTCAATGACAAGCCATGAATAGCCACTTGATTTAGTACGTATTAAGTTTGAACAAGGTACAATGTGGATAAGACATTTATGCTGTTACAGTCACTTTGCTTCGATTTCATACCTCGTGTCTCCCTCATTTGCAGTCCCTTGAGTCTCACTACTATTCACTTCCTCCGAAACTTTTCAAGAATCTGCGTAGCATCTCTCTGATGGTTGCAAAAAGTCCAATCAAGCCTCCGAAGATAAATCCCACTACATAACCGATAACTGTCATTCTACGGTCCAAATGAAATGAATTATTCGAATCCTCTTCAGCAGAAAACACAGGGGGGGTCGATGAGACTTCACATTCCTTAAGCAAAGGATCTCCACATAACCCTTCATTCATGTCAAATGAACTATTGGGGAAGCCACGGAATTGTGGTCCTAGTGGTATTTTCCCTGAGAGATCATTTTGAGATACATTGAAAATAGAGAGAGATGTGAGATCAGCCAGTTTTCTAGGAATTTGCCCTGTGAGCTTATTCCGCGAAAGGTCCATTGATTCAATATAGATCAAGTTGCCTAAAGATTCTGGTATGGTCCCCGTGAGCATGTTGCTTGAAAAGTTGACCATTGTAAGTGCTTGCAAAGTTCCAATGCTTGCAGGAATGCTACCCTCGAATAAATTATTTGAAACATCTATGGCTACGAAAGACATTGAGATTTTTAGATATTTTAGTTGAGTCCCCTTGTTTGTAATTGTCATCACGAAAGCATAAACACGGTCGAAATGATAACCAGCAATGGAGATCCGTTCATCAACATGCATGTAGCTCAAGCTTCCTTCATCAATAACTTTCATAGCCTCAAAATTTCCAAACATTTCCGATGGTAGTCTACCCGTGAACCTATTGTTTGAGATGTCAAAGAAACGCAACTTTGTGAGATTCAAAGCAGAAGGGTTATTCGAGATTGAACCATGAAGGTTATTAGAATTTAGGCTGAGGATTTGCAAAGAGGGTAATTTAGATAGCCAGTAAGGAAAGGTGTCATTCATCTTGTTGTAGCCAAGGTTGAGAAAATCCACCTGTCTACATTGAGCTAAGAATTTTGGAATTTCCCCTTCAAAGAGGTTGTGACTTAAGTCAATCATCGCTGAGTTGCAATCCTGTGAAGAATTATGAGGAAGTGTCCCGTGGAAGTAATTGTTTCGTAGATTCAGAATCTTCAGAGTACTTTTGATTAAGCAAGAAGGAAATACACCACTCAAACTATTGTTTGACAAATCTAGCATGGATAGATTAGTCAAGTTGCAAAAGGTTTGCGGGATATCTCCAACAAAAAAGTTGTTTGATGTTATGTACACTCTAATTAGTGATGGTGGCTTTGGAAGTATCGATTCTAGCAAATTGAAACTAATGTCGTACATGAGTAAGTTTGGCAAAATGAGATTGAGATCTGTCTGGTTATGCTCAAAACCTGTTAGAAGGTTCCGGGAAATATTCATGTAGGCCAAATTCTCCCTACTCTTATTCCAGATCCAATTGGGGATAAGGCCTTGAATCTTGTTCATTGATAGGTCAAGAGACCCCAGCCCTTCTACATTGCTTAGAAACTTGGGGAATTCAGTCAGATTGCAAGAGCACAAATTTACGATCTTGAGTTTCGAGTGAGTTTCATTGTGAGTGTTTGTCTTGTCAAGGGAGGATATAGGATTAAACGACAAATCCAAGTAAGTCAAGTTTGGGAGATTGAGGAATAAATCAAAATCTAAACTGCCAGTTAGCTTGTTTTTGGTAAGTTTAAGTTCTCGCAAATTTTCGAGTTTTGTCGATGACCTTGGAAATCCACCTTGCAAGTTGTTAAAGGAAAGTTGAAGATTTTCTAAGTGGGTTAGGTCATCAAACCAAGTAGGTATCTCACCACTTAATTGGTTATATGCTAATGAAAGATAAGTAAGTTGGGTTGATCTAGCTAACAGTGGAATTTCACCCTTTAGGCTATTGTTTGATAGGTCTAAGATTTTGAGATTGCTTAATCCAGAAAGCCAGAGGTAACTTTCTCCACGCAACCCACAATTTGCAAGTCTCAAAGAAGTTAAGGATGGTAAATTCAAAACCGACTCGGGAATAGGAGATAGTATGTTGACGGATGAAAGATCAAGTTCTCTAAGGAGTCTCATATTATGAACGAATTCAAATAGCTCGGACATTTCAAGTGACCTGACATTAGAAACATCTAGTGATGTTAGTTTAGAGAGTTTTGTAATGTCTTTAGGAACTTGTCCATCGAAAGAGGTCCCTGAGAGATTGAGATGCTCTAACCTTGAAAAATTACTAAAGCCATGCGCGATTGAAGAGAAGCTCAAGTTGTTGTACGCAAGATTTAGGGATTGAAGATGAACCAACCCGAAAATGCTGCTGTTGGAACTTATGGTTCCAGAGAGGCAACTCCTAGAGATGTCAAGTCCAACCACGTAGCTTGTCTCCTTGTCGCATGAAACGCCATCCCATGAACAGCAATTGCTACCGTTTCCTTCAACATACCATGTCTCAGCCTTAGGATAAGCACAATACTCGGCAGAGGAGGATGTTTTGTCACTTTTGAAGGTGTTCTTGAATTGTAATAAGGTGGATTTCTCTTCTTCATGGCATACCAACCGTGGAAAAGAAGATTGATAAGTAGCCAAATGGTGTAGGAAGATTGTAAGGAGTAGCAACATGGATTTGTGAGTTAATGCCATGTGATACGAGAATTGGAATAAATTCAAAAGACTATGTTGTTGGCAAATGAGATAAGATAGTTGTTCTTTTTATATACATATATTACAAAGGAAAAACAACATGTATTATGAGACTTTTCTTGCCTCACTTCCTCTATCAATTCATTTTTGACTTCTCCTTCGACCTTATAGTCTTTTGATAAGGAATATATATCTAACGTAGGCTCGGTTTAGAGAGCGGACATGTAATATGAAAGGAAGGAAAATAAGCATATAGACTGTAGAGCATACGTGTACGATATGTTTGTGTGAAAGGCACCTGACTCCTCCTTCCTAGTTGCTTCTTGGTTATTATATTTCTAACTTCCTCCTGCTTTTCACTTGACCGACTTTTACCATGGACCTTAAAGTCATCCATAAAGATCTTTTTGGAACCGACAAAACAGCTTCTAATAAGAAAAATATCTACAGAAAGTACCAATGTTCGTACATGTTTCTGTTGATGTCTTCAATAATAATAATAATAATATTAATATGTTATTTGTTTTAGTAAGTAATAAATAAATATCAATAAAATATTAATATATAAAAATATAAACTCATTATTATTAAAACATATTTAAATATTATTGTTACTTATCTATCATTCATTAGAATATGTGGTACGTTAGTATAATAAATATTTTTCTAATTTTTATTATGGTCTAGTTTATATAAAAATAAGAGGAAAAATGGATAAAAATTTAATCTTAGAGTTTATCTATTTTTTTATTTGAATTCTCAACATTCTCGAAATCCAATAGAAGTAAACTTCCATCAAATCTATTAAATTACTTATCCATTCATCACATAAATCAACTTCAAATTGATCAATAATAATTAATTTAATAAATATATTTATTTACATAATATACTATAAACAATATTAAATATATTTAATTATATAATATGATAAAAGCAATTCGAAAATATAAAAAAATTAAAAGTAATAATAAGGGTTTGAAAATTTTTAGCCAATTATCTCAAGACTAATAAAAAGCCAATACATGCCTAAAAGGAGTGAAAAATTTAATAAAAGTCATATTTTTATTAATTTTTTAATAACATTAAGATTCAGATAATGCGGGAGAAAAAAGATTAAGAGTTGTATAAAAAGGTAGATAAATTTTTTCCTAAAAGTAACTACTCAAATGGCTTATTCACTGGGAGATAATGAAATAGATAGAAACTAGAAAAATTGTACATTAGGGACGGCCATTATTAGGAATAGACTAAGAGTTTCTATTCCAACACTTTTTTGCTCCTATTTGGTGATTTTTAAAAGTAACCAAAACTTATCTATCCCTTATTTGATAAAGGTATAACAGCTTGAACTATTTGCTCGTTATATACAGTGAATAAAAAGTTCTATATCTTTTTAGGTAATATCTATTTTCCAATGGAGTGGGAATAGAAAAGCATTAAAAATTATAATTCTCTTCCTTTTACATTTTTTTTTGGATAAACAAGTAATAAATAAATGAAAGAAAATGATTATTTTATTATTTTTCTATCACCTTCAAATAATTGACTCCTAAAATTTTCTTTCTGTTTTTCTGCAAATTTTCTTCTTCTCGGATTTTCTCCGTGATACATGTCATGTGAAAGGAAGGAAATTAATCAAAGGGAGCACACGTGTCCAATATGTCTTCCTCTTAGTCTTATAGCTGCTTCTTGGAAGATGACCAAGAAAAAGTACCAAAGTCAGCAGCACATGGCACTTCGGACATGGCAAATCGTAAATAACTATTGGAAAACGCTTTGCTCCTCATGAACTTATTTTAGTTTTTTTTTTTTTTTTTAAATTTGTATTTGATTTATATCTATTTAAAATTTAATATTAAAAAAATTATTTTATCTATTTTTATTTTATAATTACGATAAAAATAATGATTAGAATTAAAAAATAAAAATTTGTATACTTTTTTAAAAAAACTTTTGAAAAAATATATTTTATATATTGAAAATAATTATTTTAATTGATATTTTTCAAAAAATATATTTTCATTATTTTTGTATCTTCTTGGTAAATATAAAGATTTGAGTAAATAATAATAAAACACTAATAAGATAAAAAACAGATGAATCAAATAGAACTTTAACTAAAACTGAGAAAGATAGCTTGTTTACGTTGATATGTTTATATTTCCGTATTAATTGTTTAAATTGAAATTGAAAAAATATGTAACTAATTTTTCTTAACACAATTTAATAGTATAAATATTAATTTTTAATAGTATAAATCGGGTTCAATTCTTCTTTTAATATAATATGATAATTAAAAAAGTAAAGTTACCTTCTCCTCTACGAAAATCGGCGGATGGCAAGAAATGATGCATGACATCGTTTTATATGGCTTTAGTGCCGGCAAAATTTCGTTGAAGCTTAGGATCGAAAGTTATGCGACCACCTCCGATATTATAGAGAGTCCGATGGCCAATGGCTCGGAGTATTGGTGATCGGATCGATGCAGCATTACTTTAGGCTCTAAGGATATTTTTATGTTATTTTATTGGTTTTTAGTATTTTAGTTATTTAACCTTATTACCATTTAGGATTTCTTTTATTATTTATTATTATTTTATTAATCAGTATCAGTAGTTATAAGTAGTTTGCAATATTAGTCGGTACTATTGTCATCCGTGGGAAGACTTCTATATTTATTTTATTACGTCTATGCCCCAGGGACTATTGGGTTTTATTATAATTACTTTGTAAGGTATTATTTTTCGTTAATGAATGAGCGAATTTTATAGAAATCTTATAAGAGACTTGTTCTTTTCTTCCCTTGATTCCGTCAATGTTCGTAAGAATTGTAGCAATCGTATCAAAACCTTTATTGTTTGATTTTGATTCACGACATCATTTGACCTCACGAATTAAAATAAAATAACCATTTTTTCTTCAAAAAGAGGCAGCAATTCGACTTACCAATTAGAATTAGCAAAAGGAATATTCTAGTTCAATTAGTTTAATTGTGGCATCATAGACTTATTGGTTAAATAAATTATTTATTTTTCAGGATTCATTAAATTCAAAATTAAAAAAATTCAATTTCGAAACCCTAAACAATAATCTAACTAAAAATCATACAAGTAGATTTCCTTTCAATATTTAATCCTATCAATGGGTTAAGACAGTCTTTTTTTTTTTTTTGCCAAAGAACAAGAACTTCATTGAAAGATGGAACAAAGTAAGTACTGTTATGTCCCGAAGTAACAGAGTCGCAACAGTTTTCCCGTGTAAATCAACTTATAATAGTAACTGATCTTACAATGTCCATTATAGATATGATCTACGTAAAGTGTCTACGACTCCTTATTTTGAAATAAACAGTTCAATTAAGATTTAAACTAAAATTTACATACAAAGTTAGAACTATCATTTATATATATAATTACATTCATATTATCTTAAAATTTTCAGTAAATTCTACATATTATAACAATATGCTAAATTACATATCATACATTAGTCCATATACCTAAAGTACCGTCTAAACATTAAAAAAACTTGTTCATATAGCCATTTAATCCTCACATCTCGAGACTTCAAAAGAGAATTAACCTTCGGATAATCGTATCATGGCATAATAATCAGAAGTTAGAACCTACAAGACAATCCATATGGGTATAAGCAATTATTGCTCGGTAAGTTAAGTTGGAGATTTATGAAAGTATAAAAATACAAACAGGGTTATCAAGTAATTAATTACATGCAATGCAATAAGCAAATGCTATCACACAACATGGTTTGGTCCATTGTATAACGAGAGTAATTTTGCCTACTCTAATCCGGGTTGAGGAGTTTTTGTTAATACAACAACTCATAACCAAACTCAGGTTTATGCAATAGAGACACCGCTCCCCCCAAGACTAACCTTTGAACCAATACTCTTATCTTTACTGTGACCTTCTCTCCTGTCACTTAGTTAGGCTAAAGATAAGAAAAAAACCATTATGCTATGCAGTACTATTTTTTTTAAAAGTGTCAGTATTTGGTTGGATAATTTTAATGATTTCTTAAAGGGTTACAATACATGTCAAATTAGGATATTTAGATAGATTATAGTTAGGTATGGTTTAGGATGATCAAACAATTTCATACTATTCCATTCACATCAATCATCTAGCACAACATAAAATACGGCACGAAATCAGATACCCAAGCACATGCGTACATAACTATTTACAAATACAATCAAATACAATCCTAAGTCTCTGAGTATTCTAAAATAGTACTCCAAATACAATTAAATATTAAACTCAACTTACTTAGAATCCTTGGTCGCTTACTCAACTAGTCGTAAGTTGACTCGTCTTTGTATATCCTATAATATAAATATGCTCTTTAATATTTATATCTTGATGATGTATATATTCTAAGTTATGATTTTACTCAATTTTTTCTATATACATGTTAGTTATTATTCATTTATCCTAGGTTGGTTTAGAATTCGATTTTCTATTCAAGTTTTAAATCAGTTCTAACTACGAATATTATACATAAATCCTAAAATTGTGATCTGAATACTAATGTGAAATTCATCACATTAGACTTGAGTATCCTAATTATCACTTTGAGTCCTAAATTAGTATTCTATTATACTCGGTATACTTAAATTCTTATTAGTGTATCAAATTTATTTCCGATGTGAAATTTTTTTTATATTTTTCCTATAATTACCTAAATTTAAGTTTTGTATCAGATTTAATACATATTAATATTATTATTCTATTATCCATTTTATCTTATTATTTTATATTTATTATAATCCTAACTTCACATATTCTTGTAATTACATATATTTACTACATAATTCCCATAATAATTAAATTTAATACTCCAAAGGCTATGATTATGTTACAACATCAGAAATTAACATCTCTAAACATCTAATTACATACTAAATCAATAATTAGTGATTTAATTACCTAATTAGTCCAAAATTACTCATTTTATTTATCATTTTAAGGCTTAAAAATTTAGAAAATTAATTTCTGAAAAAGTGTTTCGTGACACTGTTTTATATCACCTAAATAGTCTACACAAAAATTTTTAGTCCAAAACTACACTCTTAAGTTTATTTATTTCTAAATCGAAACATATTTGGTTTTTTAAACAATTTATATTTACAAATGTAATTAAACCTAATCAATATTTTTTCCTAAATATACATACAATAAAATATTAGAATAATAAATTTTATAATTTTCTGGATAGAATTAATAATTTTAATAAATTATAGAAAATCAGTTGGAAATTTGGACTCACCTATCTTTTAGACTTTTGGCCACCAGTGATGATTTAAGGTGTGTTGGCCGATCTAGGCAGTTGGTTTGGAGTATGGTGGTGGTGGTGGTTCGTGGGTTTAGTTTAATTGCTCTTAAAGCACAAAAACTTTGTAATTTTTTGTAAAACCCTAATTCTCTCTCAATTTCGATGCTCTCCAATTTTCTAAGATTGCAAACTAACTAAATTAGCTTATGGTGAGATTTGGATATTTATAAGGCTCTTGTGAATTTTTGGTGCATTAATTAGACAAAATATTTGCTTTATTTACTTTCCATTTACCTTTCTAAATAGATGAATTTAATTGGCTACTTTTTTTTTATTTTTTCCCCTAGCTTCCATGACCCAAATTTGGATCATTTCCCACTTCTTTGATTTTTTAAAATTTTTTCTTGATTTATTTATAATTTTCTTTAATTATTTAGTAATTTTCTAGTAATTTTCAGGCATTTTACGTAATTTCGCATATTTTTACCTACGTATAAATATATATGGAGTATAAGTAAATACTCCTAAATATTATTTATGTTATTATATTATTTTTAGTATGCATATAATTTATCTCTAGCGATTCATTAGTTATTGGAATGTATTTTACACATTTTCGATAAAGAATGGGTAATATATTTAAAATTTGAAAATTTTATATTTTATTATTTTATTACTTATTTTCTTAAATTCAAACTTATGAGATTATTTTTACTAATATTTATAGCTTTATTTTATAATTTAGGTTAAATTGGATCATTTAGCTAATCGTCCTAAACTTTACGTATTAAGTTCGATTTTATAGCTATAGAGCTTATATTTAGGGCTTACATGTACAAACCATCATGAAAAAACATATTAAAGAAATAGAGGTAACAAACCTAAACCAATATGGTCAAATCTCTTATATAAGAAATGGGTATTAATAACCATTCGACACAAAAAGTTCTAACATGAGAACAAAAATCCAGTACTCTAACTAAAGAAGAAAATATCCACGTAGAGTTAGGTGCTAGAAGGAATAAAAAAGAAACAATAAAACACATACCTACGCGAGGAAAGCTCGAACCGTGAAAATGGCGTTTCTCATCTCAAGAAGTTGACACTCAAATATTGACTCCTTGACTTCTATACTAGCTATGGTGCTAAAGTCTTCCAAAAATAAGTCGATAAACTTGGAATGTTTTAGATCTAAAGATGGCAGTAAAAGTTGAAGATGAAGATGGTAGGTGTTATTTTTATTGGAACTTGGAAGAGAAAATGCAAAAGACAAGTAAAAAGAGTACGAGGTCCTCCAAAAATTTATAATCAACTTACGATTGGTTGGTTTGAAAAAAGGTTTGTAAAATTTAAGGTAATTGTGTAAATTATTCAATTGAACTCAAATTTTATAATGGAGTTAGAAATATTTATAAAAGTAATATCGTGAGTTTGGATTTAGGAAATAAATAATAAAATAATTAATTATTATAATATTAAATTATATATATTATTCATTATTTATCGGAAACACATAAAATGAGTTCCGATAACTAGCGCAACGATATAAATAAATTATATATACACTAAAAATCATAAAATAATACGAATAATATTTATAAGTATTTATTTATATCATATATATATTTACGTATAGGTAAAAATGCGCAAAATTACTTAAATATCCGAAATATGTTAAAATAATACTAATTAATTAAATAAAATTTATAAAAAAATTAAGGAAAAATAAAAAAATTATAGAAAAGTGTGGAAATATCCAAAATGGAGGCGTGGCATGCTAGGAATTAAAGAGAAAATAACAACCAATTAAATTAAGACAAATAAAAAGTGGAAAAGAAGAGGATAAGGGATAAATGTCACATGAAAAATTAAAGAAAGAGCCCAGTCAACACTATAAATTAAGACACTCTCTTCTAGAATTCATTTTGACCATTTGAGAATTTAGAAAAATTAGAGAGAGTTTTAGAAGAGTGGAGAGTGTGGTTTTACAAAAAAATAACAAAATAGTATACATTTAAGAGTTATAAAGATAACTCACACCCGACAACTATTTGGAGAGGTATGAACACCACCACTACCAAATGGTGGACCCCATGCTTGGAGTTGCTGACAAGTGTGGAGCCACTACTGGTGGTTCGAAACCCTTCAATTAGTAAATTTCGATTTTCCTTCTAAATTTGTTTAATTTAACAAAAATATCAAATTTCTCATGATAATTGCATTTAATACTCCAAGTACTATGATTATGTTACCACATTAAAAATTAACATCCCTAAACATATAATTACCCTCTAAACTAGTAATTAGTTATTTACTTACTTAATTAGTCTAAAATTACTCATTTTTCTCATCGTTTTAGGGCTAAAAAATTACTTAAAATTAAAAAAATTAATTTAAAAAAAATGAATTCATAGTACTGTTCTGTATCACTTAAGTAGTTTATAGAAAAAAAAAATTGAACTCAAAACTATACTCTTAAGTCTATTTATTTTTTATTCTAAATATGCTCGATTTTGCTCCATTTCTTAAACACCCTATATTTACAAACGTAATTAAACTTAATCACTATTTTCTCCTAAATATACATACAATAAAATATCAGAATAATAAAATTCATAATTTTCTAAAATGAATTAATAATTTTAATAAATTTTGCAAAATTGGATGAAATTTGAGACTCACTTGGTTCTTGCACTTCAGGCCACTAGACTTCTCAACTGGGTTAGACTTTGGGTTTAGAGTTGGGTGGTGGTGGTGGTGGTTCAGTTCCAAGTGGTGGTAGTGTGTGGGTTCGGCCTAATTACTTCTATCGCATAGAATTTTGCTATTTTTTATAAAACCCTAATTCCCTTTCAATTTTGACCCTCTCTATTTTTATAAGGTTTCAAACTAATCAAATAAGCCTTTGCATTATAAAAATATAAAGTAATTTTAATACATTAATTAAACAAGATAATTGCCTTACCTCCTTCCATTTTGCCCTTACAAGTGTTTGGATTTTGTAGGCCAAAATTTGTTTCTTCATTCTTGACCTATTACAACCCAATTCTAGATTGTTCTCACTTCCTTGATTTTTTTTTTCTGATTTTTATTTAATTTTTTTTATAATTTTCTTTAATTATTTAGCAATTTTCTAGTAATTTTTTAAGTAATTTCACGTATTTTTACTGGTGCGTAAATACATATAGAGTACAAGTAAATGCTCCTAAATATTATTTATGCTATTTTATGATTTTTAGCGTACATATAATCTATTTTTAGCGATTTGTTAGTTATCAGAATGCATTTTAAGTATTTCCGATGAATAACGAGTAATATACTTAAAATTTAAAAATTTTATATTTTATTATTTATTTCCTTAAATTCAAACATGCGAAGTTACTTTTACTAATATTTCTAACTTTATTTTATAATTTAGGTTTGATCAAATCCTTTAACCGATCGCTCTAAATTTCGTGTACTAAGTTTGATCTTATAGTTATATGACTTATATTTAGGGCTTACAATGATCATAAATAAAACCTAAGAATCACTAAAACAAAGAACAAATGGAGAGCAAACCAACAAGAAAAATTGTTAGGTTATAGATTTAACTCATAAGATAATACAACATAACTAAAGGACTACGGTGATGGAATAAGGTATGATTGATATTGAATTATGGAATACGAAGAAAGGAAATAGGATAAAAAATTTAAGAGATAAATCAAGAAGTCAAAGCAAAGGTTTAGATAGAAAAGGAGTAGAAACTTAATCAAAAGATAATTCAGAAGTGTAATTAAATGGAAATTAGTAGAATTGAAGAAAAATTTTAAAGTTTTAAAGCAACCTAAAAGAATATTGGATAATCAGCTTCAGAAGTTAAAGAAATTGAGGTATGGAATATGTGAAGGTATAATGGGACAAAGGTTCGGATTTGGAAGCTACTACGGAACAGAATGTAACGAAGACAAAGCATTACTTATGGTTTTTCTGATTTTTAGGATGGTAAAGAATATAAGCTGTCAATTTTGGTTAATTAAGTATTACGTAGATATACAATAGTTTAAAGGATGAAACTATTTGTTAAGGGGGGTGGAATGTAAGGTCCTCCAAAAATTGATGATCAACTCAAGATTGGTCAGTTTAAAAAACTATTTGTAAAATTTAAGGCGATTACGTAAATTATCCGATCGAGATTGAATTTTACAATGAAGTTAAGAATGTTAGTGAAAGTGATCTCGTGAGTTTAGATTTAGGAAAATAAATAATAAAATAATTAATTATTATAAGATTAAATTATATGTATATTATCCGTTATTTATTGAAAAAACGTAAAACGGATTTCGTAACTAACGTATTAATAGAGATAAATTATATACAAACTAAAAATTATAAAATAACATAAATAATATTTGGGAGTATTTATTTGTATCATATATGTATTTATGTGTAGGTAGAAATACATGAAATTACTTAAACTACACGAAATGTGTTAAAATAATGTTAATTAATTAAAGAAAATTCATAAAAAATTAAGAAAAAATCAAGAAAAGTATGAAAAAGTGTGGGAATATCCAAAAAGTAGGCATAGCTTGTTAGGAATTAAAGAGAAAATAATAATCAATTAAATTAAGATAAATAGAAAGTTGAAAAGAAGAGGATAAAAGACAAAAGTCATAAGAAAAAGTAAAAAGAAAGTCTAGTCAACGCTATAAATTAAGACACTCTTCCAAAATTCATTTGAACATTTGGGAGTTTAGAAAAATTAAGGAGAGTATAAGAAGAGATGATAGAGTATTTTTACAAAAAAATAAATAAATAACAAAATAATGTGCATTTAGAACTTATAAAGGAAACTCATATTTGATGACTACTTGGAGAAGAACGGCTACCACCATTAAACAATGGGCCCCATGCCTAGAGTTGCCAACAAGGGTGGAGCCACTACTGGTGGTCGGAAGCCTTTCAATTGGTGAGTTCTAATTTTCTTTTTAAATTTATTTAATTTAGTAAAAATATCAAATATATATGGAAAAATATGAAATTTGGTATTCTAAAATATTTTTATATGTAGATTTAAGGAAAAATATTATTTTGATAAAATTAGACCTCGATATATACTGTTCTTAAGAAATAACTAAACCCGAGCTAGTTTTCAATTTCGATTTAAATAATCTTAACAATGTAGTTTTGACCTCAAAAATTTTTTATAGACTATTTAGGATATATATAGTAGTGATATGAAGAGTTTTTCTTAAATTTAATTTTCTAAATTTTTGTTTAATTTAGACCCTAAAATCATGCATAAAGGGAAATATTTAGACTTAATTTTGTAATTTAATTTTGATTTGGTGAAAATTCTAATTTAGTATGTAATTAAATATTTTAGGATGTTAATTTCTGATGTAATATGATATCGGTAGTTATTGAAGTGTTAGAAGTATGTGTTATGTTTAAATGTGATGAATAATGAGTAAATGATTAAGCTAATTTTATGATTTGGGGATTAATTAGATATAAATTCTGATTTAAAAAGTATTTTAATATAGTATTGGTGATAAAAGAGGTCAAAATGGTGTTTAAAAATGAAGGAAAACTATAGTTTCGGGCCTCGTATTTATGGCAGATTCGACTTTTTTCGAGTTTGTTTGGGCTTATTTATGTATATATAGTGTCTCCTAATTTCATTCTCAACAGGATCGCTCTCTCCCAAGCTCCTAAACTCATAAACTCTCTCTCTCTCTCTCTACGATTGTCATTCCCTTTGTTTGTATCTACAACTCTCTCTCTCTATGACTACCTTTGAGCTACGCCACCATCCGAGCCAAACCCCCATCGGCTTAGACTTTCCAATACCATCAAGTCTATCCATCACCATAACCCCTAGTCGCGCCACTATCATTGCCACTACTAAACCCTAAACCATCACGTCTACCCCCCTTTGAAACAACCAACTCTATCCCTTTCTAAACCTTAACCGGCCATATCACTATACTCACTATGCCTTAAAACCCCTGACTACAACACTACTCTACTCTTAATAACCACAAAGTGATGTAAAGCTCTACTACTGTCAGTTGTTGCTTCTAAGTCACCACCAAACCACCCCTTTTGACTTCAGCATTCTTCTTACCCCTCTTGACTCCAATCCAAAACACATGAAAAAGTCTTCCTATGCTCGTTTTGGTACTTGGATTAAGCTATAAGATGCCTTTTATTGTTGCTGTTCATCCATCTGCAACCCACTTGGAGCTTCGGATCCGTGATCAGTTGCTTTGACTCAATCCGCGAATAGTGTTTACTTTGGCCCTGTTTCCTATTTGAATTGATTAGCGTTCTTTTGTTTTATTTTTTGTATTTTTTTATTTGTTATTCTTGCATTGTAATTGAACCCAAAAAAAAAAGAAAGAAAACAAAAAAAAAAAGAGGAGAAAAGGGTGGAGTAGTATAACTTTAAAATTTTGATTTTGTTTTTGGTTAAAACTTAAATGAGAAATATATGCTAAAAGAACAAAAATTAAATAAAATAAAGAAAAAATAAGAAAATTATTTTATGACTTAGAAAAACTTATTTTCTGAATAAATAAAAATAAATCAACTTTTTTTTTTCAAAATTAACATTATAGAAAATTTCCAAAAAATAAAACCCTAATTAGGAATTTCCTTAATTAATATCAAACTGGATAAAAAACATAAACCTGACCTTTTTCGAAATTAAAATCAACTAACTCGTTAAGATTTTTAGGAAAAAATTACATACGTTTGATCTCGAATAATGGGTATATAAGCACCTTGGGGTGATGTGAAAAATGAAAAAAAAAATAATTTTCTTTTTTTTTTTTTTTAGAATTAGTCATTTAAAAGTAATTTTAATAAATTAAGTTTTTATCCTAAATGTGATTTTAGGAATTAAATCCATCCCATAAGGATTTAAAAAACCTAACACCCGGATTTGGACTCATTCTCTAGTTTTCCAAAACCTTTTTCTAAAATCGATTTTTCCCGTATGAACTAGTGTCTACTCAAAACCATTTTCCAACCCTGGTTAAGTGATGCCTCCAAAAAGTTATAAAACTCTTTTAAAAAGCCAGTTTTATTTAAACCTTAGTTGATAATCAATATTAAACAAGTAAGGTTTAAGGAAAATTTTTAAAAATCGTGAAAAATCAAGCTCAATATTAAGTTTCATATTAGATTTATTGTATTCTACTATTATTATTATATTATCAATTTTAACCTAATATTTTCTATTTATTGCAAATCTAATTTCACATATTTTCGATTTACACATATTCACTACATATTATACCTAATGATTATATCTAATACTTTAAATACTACAAATATCGTACTACATAAAAAATTAACTTCTTAAAACACCTAATTACATACTAAGTTAGTAATTATATAATTAAACACTAATTTAGCCAAGATCACTAAATATATATATGATTTTAAGACCTAAAAATTACCCAAATAGGTAATCTTCTACCATATACGTGTTTATGTATAAGTAAATATGTAAAATTACTTAAAATACTTTAAATATGTTAAAACAATGATAAATACTTAAAGAAAATTCATAAAAAATGAAGAAAAATATATGGAAGTGTGGAAATATCTAGAAATGAGGTGTGACGAATTGGAAATAAAGTAGGTTTCTTCAAGGTTTCTTCTTATAATTACATAGCTATGTATATCTATATAAATATATGTATGTATTGTTATGTCTATTGGATGGTGTAAAAAACAAAAATAACCATTTAAATACTAAGTAAGGGAATCGTTGTATAGGTGTTACTTTGAGTTATCCTCCTAAACAGCCTTTCGTATTGGATAGTTTTCTTGGAAAAATGGTGATTGGTCATGATTTTTTTTTTTTTCCTTTCCTTCTTAATTTTCTCAATTGAAATTGAAAAAATGTGTTCTTCTCTTTCAAGACTCACTAGACATCGGTGTCACGGATTTTTTTATGGTTCTATCCTTATTTTTTATAAAATTGATACCGTCATCCATTTTATTTTTTATTTATATTTTTTAAAATCTAAATTATTGAACAAATTTTAAATTTAATAGTTTAAATTTTAAAATATGTGAATGAACGGTGAAATGAAAAATCATTATTAATCCCATCTAAATAGTAAATGAAATTGTAAATTCTCTCCATTTTCACTGTCCAACTAACGTGGTTTTTTTTCCAGCACGTACCCTGTGTGGGTATTTTCTTCTATTAGAGTATGAATCTTCATTTTGGCGGTAAGAACTTTTTTTTTTTTTCCTTTTTCTGTTCAAGGGTTATTTGAACCCATTTCTTATATATGATATTGATAATGTCGGTTGAGCTTGTTATTCACACTTCTTTCATTTAATTTTTCGTCATTCTTACTTTATTCTATCTTTAAGTGAATTGTTGCTCTTTGAAAATAAAATAAAAGAAAAAGTAAAAACATGTACAACGCGATACATTCCTTTACAGCAAGAAATTAAAACTTTTTTTAATTTCATCACTTTTAAAATTATATTAAAAATATAAAGATAAATAATAAGAGGAGCAACAAAACTAATTCTATTAAAATAAAGAATCGGCTCGTGAAATTTGAGTTTGGCCGTCAAATTTCATACCTCGCGTCTTCCCATCTTGTAATCCCTTGAGTCTCACTTCTATTCCCTCGGGATACTCCTCTTCTGGAACTTTTCACAAATCTGCATAGCTTCTCTCTAATGGTCGAAAAATATCCAATCAAGCCTCCGAAGATAAACCCCACGACATAGCCGATAACCGTCATTCTACGATCCAAATGAAATGAATCATCCGAGTCTGTTTCTTCAGTAGCAACCACGGGCGGGGTTGACGGGACTTTGCATTTCTTAAGCAGAGCATCTCCACATAACCCTTCATTCATGCCAAATGAACTACTAGGGAAGCCATCAAATTGTGGTCCTCGTGGTATTGATCCTGAGAGGTTATTATGAGATACATTGAAAATAGAGAGAGATGTGAGATCAGCCAGCTCTTCAGGAATTTGCCCTGAGAGCTTATTCTGTGAAAGGTCCATCGATTCAATATAGATCAAGCTGCCTAGAGATTCCGTTATAGTCCCCGTGAGCATGTTGCTTGAAAAGTTAAGCATCGTAAGTGCTTGTAAGGTTCCAATGCCTTCAGGAATGCTTCCCTCAAATAAATTATTTGAAACATCGATGGCTACGAAGAACTTCGAGATCTTCCCGTATTTGAGCTGAGTCCCCTTGTTTATAATTGTCATCACGAAACCATAAACGCGATTAAAGCGATAGCCAGCAATGGAGATCCACTCATCAACATGCATGTAGCTTATCCTTCCTCTATCGATAACTTTCATAGCCTCAAAATTTGCAAACAATTGAGATGGTAGTTTACCTGTGAACCTATTGTTTGAGATGTCAAAGAAACGCAACTTTGTGAATTTTGAAGCGAGCGGGTCATCCGTGATCGAACCGTGAAGGTTATTAGAATTTAAGCTAAGGATTTGCAAAGAGGGTAATTCAGATAGCCAGTAAGGGAAGGTGTCATTCATCTTGTTGTAGCCAAGGTTGAGAAAATCCAACTCTTTACATTGAGCCAAGAATCTTGGAATTTCTCCTTCAAAGAGATTTTGACTCAAGTCAATCATCACTAGATTGCAATCCTGTGAAGAATTTTGAGGAAGCATCCCGTGGAAGTAATTGTTTCGTACATTCAGAACCTTCAGGGTACTTTTGATCAAGCAAGAAGGAAAAATACTACTCAAAGTATTGTTTGATAAATCTAACATGGATAGATTACTCAAGCCGCAAAAGGTTTGTGGGATATCTCCAACGAAAAAGTTGTTTGATGTTATATACACTCTAATGGATGGTGGTGGCTTTGGAAGTGTCGATTCTAGCAAGTTGAAACTAATGTCGAAAACGAGTAAGCTTGGCAAAATGATATTGAGATCCGTTTGATTATACTCGAAGCCTGTAAGAATGTTTCGGGATATATTCATGTAGGCCAAATTTTCCCTACTCTTATTCCATATCCAATTGGGAACAAGGCCTCGAATCTTGTTTTTGGACAGGTCAAGAGACCCCAACCCTTCTAAATTGCTTAGAAACTTTGGGACTTCAGTCAAATTACAAGACGCCAAGCTTATGATCTTGAGTTTTGAGTGAGTTTCATTGCGAGTGTTTATCCTATGAAGGGACGATATAGGATTGAATGACAAATCCAGGTAAGTTAAGTTAGGGAGATTGAGGAATAAATCAAAATCTAAATTGCCAGTTAGATTATTTTGGGTAAGTCTAAGTTCTTGCAAATTCTCAAGTTTTGTCAATGACTTTGGAAATTCGCCTTGCAAGTTGTTAAAGGAAAGTTGAAGATTTTGTAATTGGGTTAGGTTCTCAAACCAAGTAGGAATCTCACCATCGAATTGGTTATATCCTATTGAAAGATAAGTAAGTCGGGTTGAGCTAGTTAAAAGTGGGATTTCACCCTCTAGGCTATTATTTGACAGGTCCAAGATCTTGAGATTGTTTAATTCAGAAAGCCAAAGGTAACTTTCTCCATGCAATCCACAGTTTGCAAGCCTCAAAGAAATCAAGGATGAAAAATTCAAAACCGTGTTAGGAACAGGAGACAATATCTTGACAGATGAAAGATCGAGCTCTCTAAGAAGTGTCATATTGTGAATCAATTCGGTTAAATCAGATATTTCAAGCGAGTCAACATTTGATATATGTAATGATGTTAGTTTGGAGAGTTTTGAAATGTCTTTAGGGACTTGTCCACTAAAAAAGGTTCCTGAAAGATCAAGATGCTCTAACCTTGAAAAATTGCTAAAGCCGTATGGGATTGAAGAGGAGCTCAAGTTGTTGTATGCAAGATTTAGGGATTGAAGATGAACCAACCCGAAAATGCTGCTATTGGAACTTATAGTTCCAGAGAGACAACTCCTAGAGATGTCAAGTCCAACCACATAGCTTGTTTCCTTGTTGCACGTAACACCATCCCACGAACAGCAATCGCTATTGTTTCCTTGCACATACCAGGTCTCAACCTTAGGATAAGCACAATACTCGGCAGAGAAGGATGTTTTGTCGCTTTTCAAGGTGTTCTTGAATTGCAACAAGGCAGATTTCTCTTCTTCATGGCATACCAACCCTGCAAAAGAAGTCAAATGGTGTAGGAAGATTGTCAGGAGCAGCAACATAGATTTGTGAGTTAGTGCCATGTTATCTGTGTGAATATGTGTAAATTCAGAAGACTATATCTGTTGAAAGAAGATAGAAGAGTTCAGGTGTTCTTTTAATACACAAAGGAGAAGACGGCATGTCTTTTGAGACTTTTTCTAAGTCTGTCATCATCCTTTGCTGACAAAGCTTCCCTCTTCCTTCTTACTTGTCTGTAAAGAAATCTTAAACTAAGCCTATCAATCCTGGAACGGACAAAACAACCTCTGATAAGAAAAAAATTGGATAACCATGCAAATGTTGTAGTTTCGCGGGCAATGTCCTGTATTTGTTTCCTTATAAAATTTGCATGTAATATGAATGGAAGAAAAATTAAACAAGCAGAGGTTACGTGTACAGTACGTCTTTGTGTGAAAGGTGTGCCCAACTCATCCTTTTAGTCGCTCCTTGGAAGATGGCCATGGAAATGTACCAATTTTGCTGAGGGAAGCTTATTATTTTTATATTATAGGTCCCACATCGATGGTGCTTTGACCATACCATATGTTAGAAAAATTTTGTTATACTTTTAATATTGATTGTATACGTTTTGTGAAAAAATTAATACATAAAAGTGCGAAAAAAACTTCTTATTTAATATCTTAACAAGTTTATTCTACATTTACCTTTAGCACTCAGCAGCACATGGTAGTTTGGACGAGGGAAATCGCGAAATACTGTTGGAAGAATCCTTCATGACCATAGAGGAACTTATTTTAATTGAAATTGAGAAAAAGATGCTTGCTTGCATTATCATGATTAGTTTTTCTTCTTAATTTTCTAAATTGAAATTGAAAAAAATGTGCAACATCCTTTGAAGTCTAGGATCGAAAATTATAAGACCACCTTTGATTTCAAAGAGCTCTAATAACAATGTTGTGCAGTACCTGCTAAGATGGTAAAATTTAAACAAAAACAAAAACAAAAAGAATTATATTTGATGTATCTTTTGTCGGTTTTATTTTTGCTGAATGCAATAATGCAATCTTATGAAAGGAATGGACCCAATACTTTTATTAATTTGCCAATGTCGTCAGGATGATTATAACAGGGTGATGGTGTTATTGATTAATCTCCAGAGGATATAATCCTCTATAATTAAAAGAAAAGATACAAAACTAGCACATCTTTTCTATTAGACTTAGAACAACCATAACTGCTGAAAAATGTGACCTGTTTTTGAAGTATTGAGTTAGGATTCTTTAAAGCTTCTTATGATGTATTGGATAGAGTAAAATAAGAGATAACAATGCATTGTGAGAGTGCTGCTTTAAGTAGTCTTGAAACCACTGCTTTTATACTTGTGAATCAATACACAATTTTGCCCATAGTTTTTTGTTTTTTTTTTTTCTTAATTTTAATTTTATTTTAAAATGACCGTTTGTTTTAGGGTTTCCACATCAAATCTCATCTTTAAAATTCTCTTTGTTCTACTTATTCATCTCTTATTGTTTGTGTATCCTATGATTTGTAATAGTAAATTTGAATTAGAACCTCAACAAGTAGTGTCATGGTGGTGCTTGATACTGGTATGAACATTAAATAAGAAAAATATATTGAAAAAAAGGGAGCAAGACTTTTAAAAAGGAAAAAAAGAGCTGAAAAAATGTTTGTTGTTTTGGTTGATTCCTTGAAATAGCATCATAAGGAATGCAAGTTAATTTTCCTTTTCAAGGCAAGCTCCATGAGATGGCAATAATAGACCTTAACAAATACAACTCGATAGCTTTCAATAGCTTTCAAGTTCTTATAGTTGGATTCCTATCTTTCACTAATTATCACGATCTTTGTAATTTAATCTCATGCAAAAAGATACGATGAGATCTTACATTTTATGTTTGAGAGTTTGATGGAAATATAGGGTAATACGATAAAAACGCTTCAAAGCATAACTTCCAATTCCATAGAATTAGATTCCTCTTTTCGACTAGTTATTAGGATTCCACACAATCGAAAGCTATGCTGTAAAGTACCTCTAAGGTATAAGGCTAGGGCTTTAATATGACTAGCTACTGTGCAAACATATGAGCCATCTTCCTGCAAAACTCATATCGGTTAAGAATAATTTACGCTATATAGATAATCCAAAAGCTTTCTTAGACCTTATTTATTTGGCTAATCAATCATACGAGATGGATTGTTTCTGTCCTTTTTCTTACCCTTCCCAAGAGGCGAATCCATCCGATTTCATTCTATTGGGACTTGGAAGCATTGCATAGCTTTTTCTGACTACTTACAAATGACAAAGAAGATGTTGAAGGCAGAGCCAGTGACTAAAGTAAAGTCAGATGGGGATGGGGAGTTTTAAACTCACTAGCTAAGCCAGAAGGTTATTGTCCGTCATGTTGCTTACTTCTCATTACATTCATTTGTTTGCAGTTTCATAAGTATTCTACACACGCTTTGTCATGACAAAGTAAAAAAGCACTAGTACATTGAAAAACTATCCATACATCGATACCGAAAGAAATGAACAATCTTCATTTCAAGCAACTTCAGGTGAAAACAGAGGCAAAAGAAGAGAAGCCAGTAGAAAATGGTACCACCTGGATGCCTGTACTTTACACCTCGCATTCCAAGCCAACAACTCAACTCAAGGGGTCCCAAAATGTATCTATTTCAAGAAAAATATTTCAAATCTGTAGCTAGGAAGTCGATAATGTATGCTGATTTACAAGTTTCATCCGTCTTCACTAGCAATTTGGAAGACAGTGCAACATCATGGGTGTTCATGCAAACCCCTAGAAGAGCCTTCCTTGATGTTGGTTTCCACTTCTCATCATTGCAACAAATTCTTCGTAATTGATCCTACCATCCTGCAATGAAACAGTTGAATCAATAAACTGCCATGAATTTGCGAATGTTCAGATGTATTAGGGAAAATTGATTAGTTTCTCACGTTATCGGTGTCAACTTCAGCTATTATATCTTTAATGGTTGCTTCATCCCCCATTCCATGTGCTCTTAATGCTGTTTCAATCTCATCTGTTGTGATGAACCTGCATCAACCGTAAGCAAATCAGTTGATAATCAGTTCGGGATCTAACTAAGAAATAAAATATAATAAATGAAATGCTATGCATGGTCTCAAAGACTCGACTCAATCCAAAAGCTAACTTTTTCAACAAAACAAGCATTGTCCCCTACTTATAAAGGAAAAATCTCCTGGATTGAACCAACACCCTACTTTGTTAAAGTTCAAATCATGCCCAGTTAACCTAAAAGCTTGAGCTTATCCATCAGGGCAGGTTTTCCTATCTTTATACTTTAGCATTTCCCTTCACTTGTAAGCGAAGGCACTTTCTTAGAGAACGTCAAGAGAATAACTAAGAAAGATGAAAGAAATAGCAAGAATATAAATTAAAGACCCCACCGTCATACCAATATTGCATTCAGATCCACAAACTACTTATAAGATCAGTGTGAATTTCTTATGTTATACTTTGCCATACCTATCCTTTTCTTGGACCCGACCCATCACCCCACCCCACACCGAACCACACCCCCTCTCCCCTCTTCCTGACACCGAGTTAGCATTTTTCATCGCACACTAGGTTGGTTCGCCTTTCATTTGATTTACACCTCTATCTACTTTTTTGCTCAGTATGATCGGCACATATGCTTATGCAAACACAAGAACATTCATCCTAAAGATATAATCTGCATATGGCAGCATGTATTTATTGGTTTTTATTAATTGAAAGGCCTATCTGTATATGAAATGAGCCTCGAGAAGTAGGACTAGCTTAATATATCATGTCTGCCACACAAATGAAGGTTTGTTGCAATTAGAAAGAGACAACAACAGGAACCCTAAGAAATTGAAGGCAGAACTTACCCACTATTGTCTTTATCAAAGTATTGGAAGGCCTTGTTTAGATGTTCATCACTTTCCAAGTTGTATCTGTGCATCGTAGCAGATATAAACTCGATGTAGTCAATACTTCCATTTCCATCTACATCAGCCTGAGTGCAAACATAATCCAGTGTCATATTAATAATTAAATTTAACCTCAGCAAGTAATTGAAAGGTAGAATATCATACAGCTTCCATAAGTTGTTTGACTTCAGTCTCTGTGAGCTTCGAACCCAGTCGGGCCAATCCTATTTTTAGTTCTTCATAGGTGATGGTACCACTCTTGTCGGTGTCCATGTTTGCAAACATTGCTTTCAATCCATGAATTTCTTCCTCAGAGAAATTCTCAGCAATGACCTATCATTTTGCCATCATATCGGATAAAGACCATTTTCTAAAATATATAAATTAATCTTTCGATACAGTTTGATAGGTAAGGCAGGCACTACGATAGACTTAAGTAATAAATCTAAAACAAAACTACACCTAACCTAACAAGTTTAAGCTTTTACATTATATAGTTGTACATATACATTTATCATGGTAGCAGAGTAGGAGCTCATGCATTTGAACCCTTATGCACTCATCTCATCCTCATCTAATTAAAGCTTTTTGACGAGATGATTGTGTATCTACATATATCATAAAATAGCGATATAACCCATAAGCTTGATATGCTAGGACATGATCGTTTCGTTTCATTGAAGTGCAAAAAGAGTTAAACATTCTCTGTGCAATCAGAATGTGTAAGAGACCTACCTTTAGTGCAAGCTTCTTCAACTTGTTCATTGCTCTGAATTGCTTCATTCTTGAAAGGACAGCATTGTCTATTGGCTTGTCTGATGCTTCTCCACCTTCTTTGAGCCATGGATGCTCTATATTGACATTTAAATCAAATGGTAAATAGAAGTAAAATTATGTATTATAAATGAGCAGATGTCGGGAGAACCATCTGAATGGCAAGGAGATAAGAACAGAACTAAATGTATTATAAAAGAGCAGATGTCACGAGAATGATCCAAATGGCAAGAAGATAAGAATAGAACTTAGTGTGTTCTACCGAGATCTTAATGTCTAGGTTGTCAAGTAAAAATTGATTCAACTCATAAGAAAGCAATAAAAGCACACAGATTTTAAGCCAGATTTTCCACCTAATACTTGTGCAGAAGTAATCCGTCTTTTTGGGTCCCGGGTAAGCATCTTCTGAACAAGGTCTTTTGCACCTCTTGATATTGTTGGCCAAGGCTCGCTTTCAAAATCAAGATCAGCATGCAATATGGCATCAAATATTCCCTTTTCAGTTTCTGCAGTGTGCATTGTGAGAAAGCCAAATTAGTAGAGCAGAAGAAAGCATCTTTTGCTTAAAGGGAAATTGGGTTCACAAAACCAACAGATGAGAAATGGTTTACCGGCCCAAAATGGAGGTACACCACTGAGCAAAATGTACAAGATAACTCCAGCACTCCAAATGTCTGCTTCCTTTCTGTAGCTGCGCTTCAGAACCTCAGGTGCGACATAGTAAGCACTTCCAACAATGTCCCGGTAAACCTTTCCTGGATAAAACTTGGGGGTCAGATACTGTAGATGATCGTATTCAATTATTCATCATAGTCATCAGTGTACTAACCGATTCCCTATTAAAATTAAGCACGAATTCTGAACTATTTAGTATAGCATAACACATGATATGGAAATCAATAGACAAACATTGCCTCAAACTCATACAAAAGGAAGGAGGAATCTGTATTCTCAGGGAGCGAGCAAGTTTTGAGAAAGAACAAAGTTCTTTCCAACTAAGATATATCCGTACGCATACATTTCAAACATCATCAAAGTGAAAGGGTAGTTGTGTTCCATTTTCAGCAGTGTAGTGAGGGGAAACCAGCAAATAGTGGTATTCCAAGTTCTCAGACCATCACAGAACTGAAGGATCACTAGTAACCTTAACAGTGGAGTACTATCTTACAAACAGCAATAGTGGTGGGACAAACAGACATAAAACGGCGTATCAGATAAGCAGAGATCATAACTTGAACCAAACTAATGAACAATCACTTCCATAGTCGACAAGTTAGGAAACAAGTTTGATTGTATTTATTTCATTTGAAAATGAACTGGGCCATGCATTTCGAAGTTGTCATCCCTGCAGAGAATTTACAAACCATTATCTTTAAAACAGAATTTTCCACAAGATTCGAATGCAGACAGATTTAGCCAAGTGCTACAAGTTTGTAAATCCCCAAAACTTCAACAAAGAACCCATATACATAGTCAAGTTTTGCCACATATTTGTTCTTCTTCTGAGATTACTCTTGCTGAGAACTTAGTATAGAACAGGTAAGAGTATCGTGGAACCGGAGATCAGCAACCAAACAACGGTAGGCAACTATTGCCGTATGGTGCAATTTCTCATGTTTCAGCAACCAATTATTAATCTTGGCAATAAATTGCTGCCCTGGCACTAGCACAAATTTAACCTTTTTTGAGACAGACTGCATTAAATTAGATTATGGAATATAAATGTGATTACCCTCATTTTTTTAGCATCTTTCAGTTTCACATTCAATCGACCTTCTACAAGCAATAACAAAGTCAAAATCTACATAAATTTTCTATGCCAAAGCAGCCATGGTATAAATGGATTGAGATATGCTTACACTACATCGGTGCTAAAGTCAACTCTTGCTCTTGGCATTATGAGCAACCCAAGTCACTACTCCATCCATTCCAGTCATAGACTCAAATGATCATGTCAATAAGAATAGCTAATTAAACTGTCGGGTAATAAATATAAAACCCCCACATTATATCCAACAAGCTTACACTTTTAGATCAGTTAATTGTGGAGCTAAATTCAATACGGCTACTAAATTAATTACAACTTGATGCACTCTAACTGCAAAGTCTCAACCATAGACGGGGAATATTAACGATGAAACATAAAGCCCACACTAGTAATACAAGCTAAAAAAGTAAAGAGCTTACTTTCTTCAATGAAGACAGACAACCCGAAATCAGTAGCCTTTAGAGATGCATTCTCATCCTTACTAGACAGCAAGAAATTCTCAGGCTTAAGATCTCTATGCACCACACCCATAAAATGACAAGCATGGACCACATTCACAATTGCTCTACACAAAGAAGCAGCTGCCTTCTCACTATAATGACCTTTAGCAATAATCCTATCAAAAAGCTCACCACCAGCACACAACTCCATCACGAGATGCACCGACTGTTTATCCTCATAAGCACCCTTAAACTCAACAATATTCGGCTGTCCGCTCAAATGCTGCATGATCTGGATCTCCCTTTTCATATCTTCCCTATCACTCTTAGACACAAGCTTCCTCTTAGATATAGACTTACAAGCATATTGCTTACGGGTTGCAATTTCAGTACAAAGATGCGTAACACCAAATTGACCTCTACCCAATTCTTTACCAAGCGAGTAGTGATCCTTAACATCTTCATATGGTTTTCCTAGGATTGTGTCCAGTTTAGGACTTGGGGCAGGCTTTTGAGGTGGTGGGACCGAAACAGGTCGTTGTTGGTTATGATGAGGATGATGTTGGTATGCTGTGTACTTAGGTTCTGAAGGAGCAGAAGATTCATAAGTATTCTGGTAAGGCATATAGTTACCCTGTCTTCCTCCTCCGGATCTGTGTCCATTGACTTGTGTTCCTGGACCTTTCTTTTTGCTCATACAGATGCCCATTTCTCTGCCCTTTCTTCCTTTACTCTTCCTGGAAGCTTATGATGGATAACAAAAGCTAGAGAGGAAATTGCCAAGTTTTGTTGAATTTAAGGACTCCAAATTCAAGGAAAGGCTGACAGAGGAAAAGGGTTAACACTTCCTCGACACTCAGATCCTAGATTTGGTAGCAGATTGTTGATTATGGTATTTGGAAGGTGATGGCTCTTGAAAATGAAGAGGATTTTTGGGAGAATTAATGTGAAGAAGATCGTGAGCAGAGGAGAGGAGGAACAAAGTTTTTTGGTGGATGGAGATTGTAATCTGAGAAAGACACTTAAAATCAGAAACTAGGAACTTGGTCAGTTTGTTGAAATTTCTGATAACTGGGGCTGCCTTGTTGACTGGCTCCAGGCCCCCTTCCCACCTTCCCAAAGTGAAAAAAACAGAAAAATAGGGAAAAAAAAAAAAAAAGGGAAAAATTAAGATGGTTTGGTAAAGAGTGGATAATAATTAATTAGAAAAATAATGTTAATGGAATATGGGAAGTTATATTACGATTTAATAGATGGAAATAGAGTGGATGATAATTATTAAAATTGTTATATTTTAATAATATTTTATATTAACCTCTTAACTGGTTCTCAAAAAATATACATGGATTATTATCACATATAGAAGTTTTATTAATAATTTATGTTATTCATTGGTAATACACGTTTCTGAAATTTCTGCTTTTTTATTAACCTGCAGGCATCTTTTGACTCTCCCTAACAGATAAATTACGCGTTTCGAGAAAGATTAGTTTTCTATTCATAGTATTTTAAAATGATTGGGAAATTCCTATTAAATTAGTTGATCTTCTTTCCTTTTAATGTCATTCGATTTTTTTTTTTTCTGCTTTGTTTAATCGAAGTTACTTCTGGAAAATAAAAAAAAAAAAAAAGAAAAAAAAAAACATAAAAACAACGTTACTGGGTTCTTATTAAAATCCTAGCAATATAAAGTATAAACTTTATTTCTGGCCAGATAAAATGTATAAACTGAAAGATTATTTACCGTTTATCACCTTTGATAACAATGTCTTGGCACTTGAGAAAACTATATAAGGGGTTTTAATTTGGTCGTTTTATCATAATTTTAAAAGCATACAAATTCATGTAATTATTTTCAGTCCATTTATTGAAACGGGTTTCACCGATTAAAATGTGTCCGGCCACTTCTTAATAGAACAAATCTTATAGTCGCATGTCTTTTTGGACTTTGTGAACATTCAGGGCATTTTTATTTTACAAAATATTTGAATATATACAACTCATGTTATAATTGTAAATACGTGAAAAGGATAAATAAAAACGTGGTGCCTCTAAATACTTAGACTATCGTAGTTTAATTAGATGAAGATTGATTTTGGAATGAATCAAATTTGAATGTCTTTTTTTTTTTTATTTATAATGTAGTTAGAAAATTTTTTTTATCTCTAAGCATAATCCTATTTCTTATTTAAGTTCAATATTACATCAGATTATAGAATAAGAAATCTAATTCAGGATGACATATGAATCTCCACCTGTTGTAATAGGAACCATAAAAGATAATTTTTCTAAAAGAATTAGATTTAGATAAGATCTCAGTCAATGTTAAAACGAGATAATTAGTTTGCAACTATCTATCTTTTCTTAGGACGTACTCTAGTTATTTCTCAATTATAGATGTAAGCAAATCATTGGTGTTGTACAATTTTTTGTCATGAGCTTTTTCTTAATCGACTACGCCCAAAAGATGACCTGTCAATTTTTCCTTGGTCGAAACAAAGGCACCTTTAAGTATCTCGCCACCATGAGATTGTAGTTATAAAAATACTATAAAGATTAAAAAAAAAATAAATTAGTGTGTATATATTGATAGGTCTTTTTCTTTTCTAAAATTATATATAATCTTTATGAAAATATGCTTATCACCTTTTAATTTGTTTAATTCCAAGGAGCAAATTTTTTTTTTATGCATAAACTATATATTTTAAACATTTTGCTTTAAATCTATGTAAATTTAAATTTTATGTTCTCCCATCACCATCTACATATAATTACGATGGATTATTAAAAAAATAATTTATTTAAACATCAGATTTAAATTGGAACATATCAAATATATATTGGATAATTTTATAAACGTCAGATTATTTTAAATAGATTAATAGGAAAAGCAACAAAAAAAAAAAAGAAGAAACCGATACATTACTCCAAAAATTAATAATTAGTGGAGCGAGTTCTGTAACGTTAAAAATGGAACGCACTTTCTCATGCTGTCGACCCACATAATAGAAAAAAGAAGAGTTGTTAGGTATTCGGGCCAAGGGGGGCTGCCAGACCCACTTAACCCTATCCAGTTGCCAAAAGAATATTATTAGAAACGTGGAAGAACGTGCGCGAAACCTTTTCGCACGATGAATATACTTGAAGTATTTTAATTTTATGCCAACCCAAAGGACAATCATGCAACATTACGCTAAGTACACTCTTTAGAAAAGCAAAAGGTGTTCTTGTCAACTAGTGATATATTTTTATGTATTATTAAAGTAAATAGAATCTTAAATAATTATTTTTCTAAAATTATATATTTATATTTTATTTATTATTATATAATAAAAACTAATAATAAAATAAACTATTAAAATTATAACTAATACAAAAATATATCTACTTACTTTTTTTCCTTTCACTTTATTTCTTTACTCTCTTTTAACTTTTTTCACTCTCCCACTTTTCCATCCTTCCACTAACTATACTAATATCTCTCTCCTACTAACCACACATATATCTCTCTCTCTCCCTATTTCTTACACATACAACGCAGCTAGTATATATATATATATATGTATATTATATAAATATATATTATGTGGAAGCTTATATGATAAAATTGTTCATCAAACCGAAGTGAAACCGAAATCAAAAGACCAAATCTAATCAAACTAAACCACAAAATGTGGTTCTTTTATATTTTTATTCAGAGAAAGTTTGCGGTTCTTTTATATTTCGGTTTGGAGAAAGTTTAAATGGTTTTTACTTCAGTTTAAGAGCTTGAGTCGAGCCGAACTGAATCACTTGAACTCGAAGCACACCTTTTATTATATAAAAATAAAAAATAAGTGATATTTTTTACTTTTAAACTATATTAATATTTTATTTTATTTTGTGTCACATTTTTTTATTGTCTTTTTTTTTTATACTCAATTTCTACCATTCACTCATTCTCTTTTACTATCGTTTTTCATCTCTCAAGCAAATTTTCACGTTTTCATTATCACCTAAAATGCAATATTATTGTGATATAATGCTACATAACTTTAACTTTTACATAATGTTGCTCATTTTAAATATAAATGTTTAGTTAAAAAATTCAATAACTATTAATATTATCAAATATAACAAAGTGCTTTTAAAAGTAATTCTAACCAAACTAAAATGAACATAACCAAACTGCATTTGAAAACGATTCGATTCAAAACATTAAACCGTTAAAAGCGATTCTGTTTGGTTTGTTAAGGATTTAAATCGAATTGAATCATGAACACCCCTATTTTATGATCCCGTCTATGTTTTTTACGAGACTGATCCAACCTTTCATCTCATATTTTATTTTATATCCATTAGATTTAGATTATTGAAAACACAATTATTTTGATACTTGAGATCTAATGAAAAGAAAATGAATAGTAAGATGGAAGGTTGGATTGATTTCATCAAAAAATGCAGTTGAGATCATAGAAAAATCTATATATATATACACATATTTATGCAAAACCTTAGACAATTATTAAAAACATAGTTTAATGCCTTGTAAAAAGTATGGTTATAAAATGAAATATGATAAAAATATAACTGTAATTTTTTATGAATAGAATATAAAGGTTATAACTATTTCTTATAATTCATTTGAGGCCTTAAGGGAAATTTGCATATATACTTAAAAAGATGTAAGGATAACTATTTATTTTGCCCTTCATAAGAATTGCAATTTCTTATTCCACGACAAATAACGATCGATGAAATAATATTGCACTAATTAAGCATGAGAATAGATTTATAAAAAAATAATAATTTATTAATCATGTCTAAATATCTAAACGAGATAAATAAACAAGTTATGTCATGGGTTGAAATTTTCTAAATACGAACTCGTTTAAACATAGATATGATAGGATAACAAAAACACTAGTCTTAGGAGGAAGGATGGCTACTCCTTGGAACGTTGAATCTAGGGTTTATTAATAGATTTTGATAAGAAGAAAACCAAAGTGTAAATTTAAACAATTTTATAATGGGCTTATATTGAGTTAATTGGAAAATAATTGTATCTTGTTATATCTCTCGTATATAACAATCGGCTCTTCAATATGAACTTAAAAGTAAAATAAATTTATTTAAAAATTAATCATATAATAGTGCTCATGGAGTGTACATGTATTTATTGAAAACAGGAAAAGTTTATTGTTATTACACTATCGCTTTAACGATTGCAAATGGGTACCATCATGATAATAAGAAACTCTAGAATGGGATATTATTTTGATTTTATTCACAAAGTCATCATAATGGTTGACGTGTTAGTAGTCGCACCGGTAGAGCAAATTGGAACTGGCATGATAGTGAAGACTGGAGTCCTCGTGACGATAAGCTCATTGGAGTATATAATGTGTAGTAATCGAAATAATTTATAGAGATGATATAAATACTCAACAACCATATAAGGACATTTAAGATCTGATATTCTCCTGTAATTAAAAGATGCTCTTTTATGTTTTTTGACTTTATTACTTACAATTTGTCGCTTATATTTTTCGTTGTTATCAATCGAAAGAAATAGAGTGAAAGCACTACACTTATATAGTTATTATGTGTATTTGTAATTGAAGTGATGTATGTAGATTTTGAAGCATTAAATTGTGAAATTAATAAAAGTATTGTAAAGTCCTTGCTTGGTTGAAGGCGATTGTAAATTTGTGGAAAGTAGGGGACGATATGAATCATACGTTATATCTAGGCTAAATTTCTCTATTTCTTTCTCTTTATTTTTCTATTATTATTATTTATTATTATACCCTATTCATTTTAGTTGCTATTTAGATTGCATTTGGGATTAAAATTTGAAAAGAAATAAAAAATTATCATAATATTCAATTCAACCCCTTTTTTAAGTATTAGTCTAATGTTCTTCACCTAACAAGCTAGTGTTTATTGAGTAGATTTTATGTGTATGTATGTATATGAGAGAGAGAGTGAGAGAGAGAATAATTGTTGTTGCCATTTTATATTGTTCTTATGGCGAGTGAATAATATAAAGCAAGAGCATGATGTAGATTATGAATTTGTTTGAAACACCCTAGTAGTCTAGTATTTTAATTAAGCCTTAATATCCTTAAGTTAGTAACAATAAAAAAGTTAAGGTCTCGATTTAGTTGTTTTGAAATCTTTATTTTACGTATTTAGTAAATATTTTTTTTATTTTATACATAGTATATAGAAAATTTTTATTTATATATACTTCTCATTACAATTTTTTATAACAATTAATTATTCTACGTGATATATATATTTACTTATCTAATTCTTAGTTTATTTTTCTATATATATAAATATATATATATTTACCCACATCCTAGATGGCCTAAAATAATTTATCTTAAAACCCTCTCTTAAATCTTAACTCTTATTATTTTTTTTCCCCACCGCAATCATTGACTTCACTTTCTCTTAACATTTTCTTTCTTTCTCTCAATCTCTCTCTCTCTCTCTCTCTTTCTCTCCTCATCATTACCCAACCCTACCCCTATATTTTTTTTTTCTCTCTTCTCATCTCAGACGCCCCTAAATCCTTACACCTTCACTTCCCCAATCATTCCCCTCCCTCACTGTTCCTATAATCGGATCCTATCCCTTGCAATTTCACTCCCTCCCCCTCTTGTAAATAGCCTCGTTCAATCATTACCCTTAATGCCTAATCTCTATCGTCTCCGTTATCTCTGACTCTCACCCAAATCTTGTACACTTGAAGTGTCACGCCCCGAAGCGGTAGAGTCGTAACAGCCCCTGTCGTGTAAACCGCCCTAAGATAGAAGTTGGCCTTACAACCGCTATCTTAGACCTGATCTACACAAGGCGTCCACGACTAACCCGCTTTGAAGTAGACAATTTGTAATTTAAACAAATCATTTAAGAAAGCAAGAAAAGTTATATATAGTCACTATAATTCAGTTATTACATTAATCAGAAATGAAAAGTAAAACATGTTTTGATTCTTTAATGTTTATCCTCACTCCCCAGGATCCAGCAGTTGCTAGCTTCAGAGTAGTTGTTGCCGCTTCTTAGCCAGCACCTGCACGATGTCTATAGGGATGTGAGCAACCACAGCTCAGTAAGTTAGGACGGAGGACTTAAAACTATACCATACACACAACAAGGTTTTCAATCACTTATTAGGTGCAATGCATGTGCAAGCAAATGCCATCGCACGACGTTGTCCGGCCCGTCGTGAGATTAGAGAAATTGCGCCCGCTCTAATCCGGGTTGAGGAGTTGCCGTTAATGCAACAGCTCACGACCAAACCCAGGCTTGTGTAATGGAGACCTTGCTCCTCCCGCGACTACCTTCGAACCACTGCCTTCACCCTCGCCGCGACCTCCTCTCCTGTCACTTAGTTCGACTGAGGATGAAGAAGGGACCATTTTGCAATCCTGTGTTATCCCTTCCGAAGGGGTCGGTATTTGGTCGGAGAGTCCTAAGTTCCCCTAACGGGTTGTCATGCATGTTCGATTATGATTATTGGTCGTATATTTGATTAAGTCCAATTCAGGGTGATCAATCATTACATACAATTCATACAATAGTGCCAGAGCAACAAACATAATCATAGCATCACCTATAATCGAGCACATGCACACATTCTCTATCTAACAAGCACAACCAAGCATAATCTTAAGCCTCCAAAATACAGCATCGTATTAATCCCAACTTACCTCGACTCCTCGCTCACTCACTCGAGGTCCGATTTGCTCAGGCCATCGCCGATCATCCCTATAACACGAACGTGGTTTTAGTATTTCATATAATATTATAAGTTCATTTTATCTGATAACGCTTATTGTTAGGTTTTGTTTAAGGTTAAATATACCTAATTATCTAGATATTAAGTCTTTTATAATTATTTTAGGGTTGGGTTTAGGTTCAAGTTCGGTTTTCGCATCGATTTCTAAATTAGGTTTTTAGTTCGATTTCTAAGTAATGTTTTAGATTCCAATCCTAGAAATCCGTTTCAACCCATAATGTGAAATTAATCACATTAATTCCCGATCTCCTAAATACGATTACTACCCCTAGTCAGCATTTTATTCCATCCGGTACACTTAAATCCATATTAGTGTACCGAATTTACTCATGTTGTGAGAAATTTTTACATTTTTCATATAATTACCTAAAATTGAATTTTGTTTGAGATTTGTTATGTTCTGATTTTCATTATTTTATTATCTAATTAACCATAATTTTTCCATATTTATTAATTTTTAATTCTACATATTCCTAATTTTCTACATTTACCACATAACACCTTCATTACTTATACTTAACACTCCACACACTAGGATCAGGTTTCCACATCAGAGATTAACATCCCTAAATATCTAATTACTATCTAAATCAGTAATTAACATCCTAATCACCTAATTAACCCTAAATCACCCAATTTTTCCATCATTTTAGGGCTAAAAATTAACTTAAAAATTTATAAAATTAATTTTAAAAAATTGCTTCATAGCACTATTCTATATCACATGAGCATCCTACAGAAAAAAATTGAGCTTCAAACTACACTCCTAAGATCATTTATTTCTAAACCGAAATGTGCTCGGTTTTGCATGATTTCTTAAGGACCCTATATTACGGGACATGTTTTCATCTAAATAATATTTTTCCTACAAACTACATACAAAAATATCCCAGAATAACAAAATTCATAATTTTCTAATTATATTTATTATTTTTACAAAATTTCACAAGAATCGGGCTAGAATTTGGACTCACCGGTTTTGGAGGCTCCGGCCACCGCGGGCCGCCATGTCCTTGTCGGCCAGAATGGGCGCTGCCACCACAGTGTGGTGGTGGTGGCCGTTCACTTCCAGCTCTTCTTATGGTATGGGTTCCTTTTAAAACCCTTAACTGCACAGTTTTTCTTATTTTTTTTTATTTTCTAGATTTTCTCTCAAATTTTCGGCTCTCCCTAATTTTCTCACTTTTCAAATTGTCCAAATGAGCTCTGTAAATTTTTTCCCTATTTATAGACATTTGCTGTAATTAATATGCATTAATTTGACAAGACTTTATCCAAATTCCTTAATTTTTGGCTTTTATGTTGTTCAATTTTTATTGGCTAATTTTTATTTTGCAGCTTTGGACCTGCCACGACCTTATCTTGATTCATCTTATCATCTTTTGATTTTTTTTCTTATTTTTTCATAATTATTTTATATTTTTCTTTAATTATTTGCTTAATTTTCGGCCAATTTTAGTAATTACGCGTATTTTTATCTACACGTAAATACATGTAGGGTACACGTGAACATTCCTAAATATTATTTTGGTCATTCTAAAATTTTTAGTATACATATAATCTATCTCTAATAATTTATTGGTTATTATATTACACTTTTTGCTTTTTCGGTAATTAGCAGTTATTATGCTTAAAATTTGAAATTTTATAGTCTCTTATTTTGCTATTTATTTTCTTAAATTTAAGTTTACAGGGTCATTTTTACTAATATTTCTCTCAATAGTTTATAATTTGGGTGTGATCGGATCCTTTAGCCGATCGCCCTAAACCTTGGGTTCTAAATTCAATCCTACGGTTACTTGACTGAACTTTGGGGCTTACATGAAGGATCCCATTCATTCTTTATTTTTCTTCCCTAAAGCTCTTGCTGAGGATTTTCTGGACAATCTTTCGTAATTCATTTCCACTTCTCGGTAAATTTTCTTTTTGTTAATTATTTAGATATTTAGTTAAATAAAAAGTAATTTCTATATTTTTGCGTATTATAGGTTTTCATTCAGTGTCAAATTGTGATTATCCAGTGATCTCCCCAACTTTATAAGTCATTTCTAATTTTATTTTTGATATTATATTTATAGTTAACTGTCACGCCCCGAAATGGCAGAGTCGTAACAGCCCCACCGTGTAAATCATCCTAAGATAAAAGTTGGCCTTACAACCACTATCTTAGACCTGATTTACACAATGCATCCACGATTAATCTGCTTTGAAGTAAACAGTTTGTAATTTAAATAAATCATTTACCTAAGAAAATGAGAAAATTTATATATATTCACTATAATTCAGTTATTACATTATTCAGAAATGAAAAGTAATAACATGTGTGTGGATTCTTCAATGTTTTTCTTCACTTCCTAGATCCAGTAGTTGCTAGCTTCAGAGTAGTTGTTTGCCGCTTCTTAACCAACACCTACATGACGTCTATAGGGATATGAGCAACTACAACTCAGTAAGTTATGATGGAAGACTTAAAATTATACCATAGACACAACAAAGTTCTCAATCAACTTATTAGGTGCAATGCATGTACAAGCAAATACCATCGCACGACGTTGTCTAACCTATCGTGAGATTAGAGAAATTGTGCCCGCTCTAATTCGGGTTGAGGAGTTGCCGTTAATGTAACAGCTCACGACCAAACCCAAGCTTGTGCAATTGAGACCTCGCTCCTCCCGCGACTACCTTCGAAATACCGATTTCACCCTCGCCACGGCCCCGCCTCTTGTTACTTAGTTTAGCTAAGGATGAAGAAGGGACCAATTGCAATCCTGCGCTATCCCTTTCGAAGGGGTCGGTATTTGGCCGGAGAGTCCTAAGTTCCCCTAACGGGTTGCCATGCATGTCCGATTATGATTACTGGTCGTATATTTGATTAAGTCCAATTTAGAGTGATCAATCATTTCATACAAATCATACAATACATGCCAGAGCAACAAACAGAATCATAGCATCACCCATAATCAAGCACATGCACACATCCAACTATCTAATAAGCACAACCAAGCATAATCTCAAGCCTCCAAAATACAACATTGTATTAATCCCAACTTACCTTGACTCTTCGCTCACTCACTCGAGGTCCGACTTGCTCAGACCATCGCCGATTATCCCTATAACACAAACGTGGTTTCAGTTTTCATATAATGATTATAGGTTCATTTTCTCCTATAACGCTTATTGTTATGTTTTATTTAGAGTTTAATATACCTAATTATCTAGATCTTAAGTCTTTTACAATTATTCTAGGTTTAATGTTAGGTTCAGGTTCCGCAATAATTTTTTTTTAAATTAGGTTCTAGTTCGATTTCTAAGTCTTAGATATGCTCGAATCCTAATGTAAAATTAATCACATTAAGCTCGAGTATTCAAATATCCTCTTGGGTCTTAATTTAGTATTCTAAGCTATTCAGTACACGCTAGTCTTAATTAGGGTATTGGATTTATCCCCAATGTGAAAAAATCTTACATTTTTATACAATTACCTAAAATTAAATCTTAATTCAGATTTAGTATTATTCTGATTTTGATTCTAATATTATTTAAATAACCCTAATTTTTTAGATTTATTAATTTTCAATTTCACATATTACTAATTTCTTACAATAGTTACCTAATTTCTCAAATTAACTATACTTAATACTCCAAAGGCTAGGATTAGGGTTCTACATCAGAGATTAACATCCTTAAACATCTAATTACTAACTAAATAAGTAATTAGTATCTTAATCACCTAATTAACCCAAAATGACCCAATTTATGCCACATTTTAAGGCCTAAAAATTATCTAAAATTTTAAAAAAATTAATTTTTGAAAATGGGCTTCATAGCATCATTCTATATCATCCGAGTGGTCTACACAAAATTTTTTTGTTCAAAACTACACTCCTAAAGTCATTTATTTCTAAACCGAAACATGCTCGATTTTGCACGATTTCTTAAGGACCCTATATCACAAGACATATTTTCATCAAAATAATATTTTTCCTAAAAACTAAATACAAAAATATTCTAAAAGAACAAGTTTCATAATTTTATAAAAATATTTACTATTTTTTTCAAAATTACACAAAATCGAGCTGAAAATCGAATTCATTGATTTTGGTGGCTCCGGCTACCATCGGTGGCCATGAGTGTGTCGTCTCACCTGGGCGTTGCCACTACTGTATGGTGGTGGTGGCCATCCACTCCCAGTTGTAAGCCTTAAAGCCAAGCCTAGTAACCATAGGATTTAACTTAGAACCCAAGGTTTAAGGTGATCGATTAAAATATCCGATCAAACCCAAATTATAAACTAATGAAAGAAATATTAGTAAAACTGACCCCGTAAACTTGAATTTAAGAAAATAAGTAATAAAATAGGAGACTATAAAATTTTTAAATTTTAAGCATAATAAGTACTAATTACCGAAAATGCGAAAAGTATAATCAAATAACTAATAAATTACTAAAAATGGATTATATTTATACTAAAAATTTTAGAATGACTAAAATAATAATTAGGAATGTTCACGTGTACCCCACATGTATTTACATGTAGATAAAAATATACGAAATTACTTAAATTGACCAAAAACTAAGTAAATAATTAAGGAAAATTATAAATTAATTAGAAAAAAATCAGAGGAACCTAGATGAATCAAGATCAGGTCATGGCATGTCCAAATCTGCAAAATAAAAATTATCCAATAAAAATTAGACAACCTAAAAGCCAAAAATCAAGGAAAATGGGCAAAGTCTTATCAAATTAATGCATATTAATTACAATAAATGTCTATAAATAGGGAAAAAAATTTCAAAAGTCATTTGGTCAGTTTAGCATTTGGGAAAAATAGTAACACTGAAAAAATATAGAGAAAATCTAGAAAATAAAAAAAGAGAAAACTGTGCAGATTGAGTAAGTAAGCTAAACCCACCACTCACCACCACCTGGGATCGAGCCACCACCACCAAGCCACTCTAGCCCCATCGCCTAGGCCAGCCGACAGCCTTGGACCGGATTTGGACTGCCAGAAAGCTTTAGACCAGTTAGTCTCTTAAATGTCCCGATTTTGAATAATTTTGTAAAATTAATTATTTTGCCCAGAAAATTATGAAACTTGTTATTTTGAGGTTTTATTGTATATAGATTTAGGGAAAAATATTAATTTAGTTTAATTACATCTACAATTATAGAGTTCTTAACAAATTGCTCAAAACTGAGTATGATTAAAACCGAAAATAAATAGGCTTAGGAGTGTAGTTTAGAGTTCAAATTTTTTCTGTATGATACTCATATGATGTAGGACGGTGCTATAAAGCCATTTTTTTAAAATTAATTTTCAAAATTTTTAAGTTAATTTTTAGCCCTAAAATGATGAAAAAATTGGGTGATTTGGGATTAATTAGGTGATTAAGATGTTAATTACTGATTTAGATCTTAATTAGATGTTTAGGGATGTTAATCTCCGAAGTGAAACCCTAATCCTAGCCTTTGGAGTATTAAGTATGGTTAATTTGGGAAATTAGGTAATTAATATAAAAATTTAGTAATATATGGAATTGTAAATTAACAAATCTAAAAAAAAGAGTTATTTAGATAATATTATAATAGAAATCAGAAAAATAATAAATCTGAAAATAACATTTAATCTTAAGAAAAAGTCTTAAAATGTAAGATTTTTATACATCGGGAATAAATCCGATACCGCAATTAGGGTTAGCGTGTACTGAATAGTTTAGAATACCAAATTACGACCCAATATGATATTTGGACACTTGAGCTTAATGTGATTAATTTCACATTAGGATTCGAACATATTTAAGGCTTAGAAATCAAAGTTTAAAATCTCACTAAGAATTTGAACACCGAAATAGAGTATAACGAATTATTAGGACGTAATGGGCATATACAGAAAAAAATGAATTAAAATATAACTTAGAATATGAAACCGTAAATTTTAAGTACTGAAAAGATCTATTTGTATTATAGGACACCCAAAGACAAAATCAGCTTGTGATCAAAGGATCGAGCGATCGAGCAAATCCAAGAAAGTTGGGTTATTGCTTATTGTAATAGAGTACTAGTTTTGTAGTACTCGGAGACTTAGGCTTGTATACGATTGTGATTGTAAGTAGTTTACGCATGTGTTTGATGTATTTGAATTCATACTGAATTTGTATTGTGAGTGATTTTGTGACTCATTGAATTGGTATGAAATTGTTTAAATACCCTAAACGGAATTTAATCTTAGTCGACCCAAATAATTAATAATGTCATGCATTGCAACCCGTTAGGGGATCATAGGATTCTCCAACCAAATACCGACCCCTTCGAAAGGGATAGCGCAGGATTGCAAAATAGTCTCTTCTTCATCCTTAGTCGAACTAAGTGATAGGAGAGGAGGTCGCGGCGAGGGTGAAGTCAATGGTTCGAAGATAGTTGCGGGAGGAGCGAGGTCTCCATTGCACAAGCCTGGGTTTGGTTGTGAGCTGCTGCATAACATGGAAACTGCTCAACCCGGATTAGAGCAGGTGAAATTTTTCCGATTTCACAATGGACCGGACTACGTTGTGCGATGACACTTGATTGTTGCATTGCATAAAAATAATTGTTTGATAAACCTGTTTGTGCTTGTATGTATTCATGAGTCTCCAATTCAACTTATTGAGCTGTAGTTGCTTATACCCTTATAGATCCTTTTGCAGGTTCTAATTTCTAAACACTCAAAGTACTATGCCGCCCTACAATTACCCAGAGGTTAGTCTGTTGGAAGCCAGGGGTGTGGGGATCAAGTTACTTAGTATAATGTGTAACTAGAGTGACCATATAATTAGGAATGAAAGACTGGTAGTTATTCTGTAATCTAGTGAACTGTTATGTTATATAAAACTTCCTGAGAAGCTCTATGGACTTATACATATAATATTGTGCATGTTATTAGAAATTTGTACTATTTATCATAATTGTAGTTTAATTGTTAATCGGACTATTTACTTCAAAGTGAGGAGTCGTCGACGCCTTGTGTAGGTCATGTTTATGGTAAGCACTGTGAGGCCAGTTACTATCATAAAATGGTTTACACGGCGGGACTGTTGCGACTCTGCGACTTCAAGGCATAACACTAGCTGCCCGTCGGGTCTGGGTTCTTCTTTGTGGCCCTAATTGTATAGTTTTCTTTTTCTTTGGTTTTTCTCTCAATTTTCGATTTTCCATAATTTTTTCTAATTTCTAACTGTCCAAATAAGCTTCTGAATTTTTTTTTGCTATTTATAGAGCTTTAGTATAATTATTGTGCATTAAATTGGACAAGATAATTGCCTTATCCCTTAATTTTTTGCTTTTATGTTGTCTTAATTTAATTGGTCAATTTTTTTATTATTTTTCCCAACTGCCACGACCTTTATCTGGATCATTCCTTATTTTTCTTGATTTTTTCTTAATTAATTATGAATTTTTTTAATTATTTAGTATAATTTTAGCACATTACGAGTATTTTAAGTAATTACGCGTATTTCTACATACATGTAAATTCATATATAGTACAAATAAGTATTCATAAATATTATTTAGATCATTTTATGATTTTTAGTATACATATAATTTATCTCTAGCGATTCGTTAATTATCGAAATGTATTTTACGCATTTTCGATAAATGATGCGTTATATACTTAAAATTTGAAATTTTTATAGTCTTTTATTTTATTGCTTATTTTTTTAAATTCAAGTTTACGGAGTCATTTTACTAATATTTCTAATCTTTCAACTGATCGAAACCTCGAATGGTTAATTGTGAGACTTACATTAACTATATTATTATTGTTATTGTTGTTGTTTTATTTATTATTTTCGGTTGTTAGTATAGAAATAAGTTTTATTTCATTCCCTCCCCCTCCTGTAAATAGCCCCCTTCAATCATTACCCCTAACGCCTAATCTCTCTTGTCTCCGTTCTCTCTGACTCTCTCCCAAATCTTGTACACTCGAAGGATCCCATTCATTCTTTTTTTCCTTCCCTAAAGCTCTTGTTGAGGATTTTCTGGACGATCCTTCGTAATTCATTTCCACTTCTCGGTAAATTTTCTTTTGTTAATTATTTACATATTTAGTTAAATAAAAAGTAATTTCTATATATTTTCGTGTATTATAGGTTTTCATTCAGCGTCAAACCGTAGTTATCCAGTGATCTCCTCAACTTTATAAGCCATTTCTGATTTTATTTCCGATATTGTATTCATAGTTAACTATATTATTATTGTTGTTGTTGTTGTTTTATTTATTATTTTTAGTTGTTAGTGTAGAAATAAGTTTTTGATAATAATTGATTACTGTTATTAAATTATTCGATCATCATGTTATATAATATTATTTTATATAAAGTTACTATTAGATATTTTTTTATCATTATTCGGACTATTGATTTTAGACATATATGTTAGGGCTAAATTTCTTTTCTGTTATATCCCATTTGGGTCTTTTTTTTTTTTGTTTCATTATCAAGTGTGATAATGGTAGTATTCTACATAAGTCTCAAATATCGATTTGGTTTACTATGATATTATTTTATTATTAGTATGCTTCATTGCTGATATCGATGGTATTGTGACCTAAGTATTTTATCATTAGTATTAAGTATATATATAGGATCATATTATACATAGTATATTTGTTCTAATTGTCGATGATTATTTTGTCATTCCTTACGAGTTATTACGAATTATATAATTTTTCAATTAAGTACGTAATACTTATTTACTATATCAATTCAATAATCTATATTATTTAGTACTCTAGTATTGTGTCCATCGTGTACTTTCTTATATATATATATATTATGTACTTTATGAGTTTTTATAAAAGCGATTTTATATATGTAGTTATATCACATTTTTAGTTTAATCTTATCATGTTATTATTATTTGACTTAACGATTTCTTTCAGAACCTTAATTGAGTAGATCATAAACTCTTAGATAACTTCTAAGTAGGACTTAGTCCTAAAATGTAAAGGTTAACATGTTACTTGTTTTCTTCTAAATTTGTGATGTTCGGTTTTCTTTATTAAGATTTGACTTTTGTTTGGATCGAGATTAGAGTATTGTATTCGATTTTGGAGTGATTCCAGGTGCGTGGTGTTTGTTGTCACTTGTGCTTGCTAGGTTAGAAATGATCTAACCGGACTAACTATATTTGACCTAATTGATCTTGATTGCTGAATTTGTTTGACTCGCTCACTCTAGGAACCTGCAGTGGCAGACACTACTGATCATGTGTAAGGATTTCCTAGTGGACTTGTACTTGGAACGGCACAGCTAAAATATTAGATTATGAACTTTGGTTTTTGAGCACAAATGACTTAAAGAAAAACGTATAATTATGTCCATCTATGTATATGGGTAAAGATTAAGTATGGCGGGGTTTGAATACTCCTTTATTATTTTGTAGGCTTAAATTGAGATACTTAAACTGCTGTATGTATTATTGTACCATATTGCATCACTGTATGTGAATAATTCATCTTGGCATGCGTATGTGTTTGTACATCCGTATTGAGTTTCGGCTCATTATTTTCTCTTTCAAGTGTAAAATTTGAGGACTTTTTTATTTACAAAAAGACGTTTGTCAATGACATCCAAGAAGATGATGGAATTGAGTATCTATATTTCTATGATAACTAGATGGAGTATTATCTATGTTACTAATGGTTTATGTTTTGTTGAGGATTTTGTATTTTGAGCAGATGGATTCCTTTTGATATTTGAGGACTTTAGTTATATAAATTATTTTATGTTTTGGTTATAAGTCAGATACCTCCGAACTCTTAGATGTTTCGGGTTGTTATGAGTTGAGTGGATGCACTTTCCCACTTTCCGGTGATTTTTATATATTATGTGATGTGATTTTCTTTGTTTCTATTGTAAATTTAAAAAGTCTTACATATTCCAGACTAATCAGAATCTATGGCGAGTTGTAACATTATTTAGAGTCTCGAGACATTACATTATTGCTTAATAGCTATTCAATAAATATAAATTTGTTCCTTATTAAATAAGTATTCAGCGTTCATTCTTACTTTATCCCATATGGCAAAGTAGATACAACAAAGGCTCATAAAAGGAGCTACTTTCGAATATATTCCATGTATTTCAACTAAAATTTCAATATAATATCATACAACTATCTTGGGCAAAATTCACTCTCTCCATAGTACTTGGTTAAGCTTTTATCTCTTTTCCCCGCATGAACCAGGAGACTTATTTAATGAATCGAAAGTAGATAAATTGCTAAAGTTTTTTTCTGTTTTTACATGGTATTTTTATTAGTACGTCTAACTCAACCATATATATATATATATGTCATGAATAAAGAAAAATTAAAAATATATAACCATTAGAAACATAAACAAAATACCGCATGTCATTATATATGTTAACATGTGGATGAAAGGCAAAAGTAGGCTTAGCATTTAATTTCGTTCATTAATTTTATTGATCAATATACTTGATGGCCCCTTGCATTTTTTTTTTTAAATGAATTTACTTTTTCCCAAAATGACCGAAACGCATTCCTCGGATTTTGCATCGTTTGATATCTGTTTACCGTTGAGTCGAGGTCGAGGGCGGTCATGAACTCACGAACCCCATGAGAGCCATGACCAATTTCGGTGTCTGCACGGCTTTTACCTGTTAAAGCAAAATACATCCCAATATATGGATCAGAAAACGCCACGTAAATTAATTAATAAAATATAAGTATTAATAAAATGCTAATTTTATGAAAATATAAATGATGGTTTTTTCTATTATTACAAATGTATATTTAAATATTATTGTATATACCAATAATTTATCTAGACATATATAACGTATTATTACTAATAAATCTTTTTTTTTTATATAACAGAAATTATAACCTTTTATCTATCATGCTTACATTTTATATGAGATCAGTTTCAAGTTTTAAGATACCCTACATTATTTATAATAAATAGTATATATTATTAATTTTGCCTAGTTTTAAGACTACCATCATTTAATATCAAAAAGTGGTTTCCTCACCATTTTTTTTTTTTATTATATATGGCAATTTATGATTGTACATGAGGTTATCAATTAAATGCATGTAAACTTTATCTAAATATTATTAACTTTGCACAGGAAAGTGATTATGTATTATTTAGAAATATTTTTGTTTTAAATGATTGTAATCTATGCAACAATTTTACCAAATTATAATATTTGGATAATAAGCTTCACATGTTGGTTTCAATCGGTTATACTACAATTTGTAGGTTTTATAAAATAGAGATTTCGAGATGATTTTCATGCATCACGAGTTAGATTTTGACATTCTTTGGTTGTCATCTCCATATGATTACAGAATTCCAAGGATCTTGTTATTTGTGTGCAAATCCCACCCAATTTTGGTATACTTTAATGCCTTGTTACAACATCCAACCATCAGGTGACTTGCATGGAAGCCGCATTATAAGTAGGCATTTCTTGCAAGTAACCACGTTATCTTTAAAAGGAAACATGATGATGACAGCATTTTAGGCTAATCCTCTTAACCGCAGATATATGTTACTTTCCAGTTAGTGTCTGAAGTTTCTTGTTTCATGAAGTCGACTAGACATTAGGTAGACATCTTCTTTTTACCGTTATCCGCACTTTGAAAGCGATTTTAATTATCGAATTCAATTCTTTTTCTTTTTAAAAAAACCCGGAAGTTTAGTGAAGATGTAAAAATGCAACGACTGAAAAAGAAATGGGAAAAAGCGAATCGCAAGTATTTCTCTCATGATTATTTGGTCGAGTATAACTCTTAAAATATGACCTTATTTTTTCATCACAAATATTTTAAAAACAATTATCACTATTTATAATCTTTTTAGTAACGTGACTGTTTTAAGAAAAATATCTTTAATTTTTTTTTTCTTAATATTTGCTATATATAAAATTTTTAAATTATCAAATATTATCATGTCAATCGAATATTGGGTATAGATCGATATATATGCACTATGTGGTTTTATGAAACGAGTACTGATGGTATTCTAGGGTTTTATTGACAAAATTGATGAGGTGAAGTGAAGTTAGATAGGACTTGGGCCTTGGGCCTTAGTGGGCATGTTATCGTATTATAGATTACAATGGACCAGAATTATAATCATATTAATATTCTATTTAGTTTTAATCATAAAAAAGTAGACTTACGATGCAAAACATTCTTTAATACCACAAGACTGCACTTGATTGTTCGTCTATAGAATACTCCGAGTGGAGAGGAGGAAAAACAAACATACTGTTGATTTTTTGAAAGTTAAATGGAGAAGGTTGTTTTATCCAGGTAACATCTTTTGACTAAAATTACCAAAATGCCCTTTATAATAGAATCGTTGTGTTTGAGGCATTTCGTATGAGACATTGCCTTGGGTGGGATTTATTTATTTATTTTTTTTACGTTTTTCACTATATTTACGATCGTATCCAACAATCGTTTATGTTATACAAATATGACTGGTCAAGCAACAATTTATCTTTCTCATATTTTTTTATTATTGGCTAGTGTTTGTTACAATTCTTTCGGCACGTTACTATCCTGCGATATATATCTCTTAATCTTAGATTAGGAAATGTTGTCTATTCTCAGGGTGGCGATTAATTTTGTTAAGTGTTTATCAATTTCTCTATGGTGCATTCGACTACGTTACATATTAATGTCAGGGGAAAATCTCGGGACATGGCAATTTTCCCAGAGTATAAAGGCTTTTGTATATGAGAGTATGTCCTCCGTTAAAACATCATACAATATTTATTTGTACTAACGTATACTAGACTAGACATATGGGAATATTAAAGTAAATGGGCTTTACGCAATATGCTTATACCACTTATTATTGTAGGTCTAGAAATTTCTAGTTTTAACCCATGATCATAGGGCCCATTAAAATATAAGTTATTAACATAATCACACTAGATCCCTCGTTCAATAGTTTGATAACTTTAACCTCGAATTGGTCCATTAGAATGAAATAAATAAGATCGAAATGTATTGATAGATTATTTTAAATATGGGCCTTCAGGCCCAATCCAACTTCTTTGAGATGTAATGAGAGCTCCTTGAGTCTAATCCAATGTTCTTTGTGCCTACTAAACTTCTTTGATATTGTCCAATCTCCTTCCATGACTACCGAGCTCTACGTAGTTTGGGTATCCCAACAAGATACATATCGAGTTAGACTTGGCTGCGATAATTCTTTAACGACCCACTCTAAGCAATAAACTTTGATTTAGACTAGGCTAAAATAAAAACCCTTAAATCTCTAGAGACTTAGGCCTCGAGACATAGGTTGGTCAAGCATGACCGGTATAGCTCCTATGTCTTTGTGCGAGAACGATTGTCGTAAAAAGTAATCGCCAATTGTCTTTAACCACATCCTAAGATTCTTGGAGCACATCATCAACACGGGAGATCTACTTTTCTAATTATACTTGGCCTCATTCCCTATGAATGAAAGATAAGTCCATCAAGTAAATCATCTACACTCATAAACACTAAGCCTACATTCTACTCATTTACTCCCTCTTGTGCAATCTCTTAACTTGCCAAACAACCCTTAGTTCATATTTTTTACTCTTTCTATTTTATAAGCAATCTAAGATAATCTCTAAGCTCTATTTAAACCCAATCTCTACTGGCAAGTTAGCAATTCCTAAGGTATTATTTTGTTTTATAATCGATAAGCATTTTTAAATAAAAATTATATTTTATGAAATCTTTATCTATTATACATTACAAGGAATAGATATTGTTTAAAGAATAACTTTTTTACAAACTAAATGAGAAAACAGTCATTTTATATCATAATAAAAGTAATTTCATTTCAACAAATTAAATACAATATAAAAAATAGAACTAGTTATCGAGATCTATATGATATATCAATAGATTATAGTTTCAAGGAGTCATGTATTATAATAAGATTTTTTTTTAAATGGATATATGGAAGTAAGATATGATATGAAATGATGATCCTAGGCTAAGGAGGATGAATGCAGATAGGTTCCATATTTGAATACACGGTGGCACAATCAAGTATGTATCCTAACATTCATGCATTGATTTTAAGCATATTAAATTATTGCTGCAAGGAGGAGCATGCATGCTAGCTATATTATTACTATAGATTGTTTAGAGCTTATTCGTTGGTAGCTAGATTAATAATGGACAGCTGATCCTCAATTAATGAGGAGAGAGGATCCAATTAAAAATGATTAAAGAAAATCATTGAAAATATCAAATCTATTAAGAAAAAGTCCTACCTCTTGGACTTGACATGACATAAAGGTTAATGTTGTTACCATACCTAGGTAATCAATTACACAGGCAGGAGATCGGCGATTGCATTGGTGGTTAGCCATGCAAGGTGATCAGAAATAGACGGCTAGCTGGTCGTCAATTCATCCGTATCTCTTTCTGTTTTATTTAAACCAATATTAAAATTACTCATCCAAAATATTCACTTTTGATCGTAATTATACTAATATTTAAATACTCTATTGATAAGTTTTTTTTTTTTTTTAATATAGACCTTCTAAATCCAAAATGATAGACTCACCTCTACTAATTAAATTTAGATTTAATTTAACCTCATTTACTATAAATAATAAATAATACCTTTAAGTATGAGAATTATCTTTATCTTCTCTTTAAGACCTCTTAAGATTTTTATTTACAACTATTACTATATTAACTTAAACATCGAAATAATCGTATTAGAAGGTGCTCTAGTATTGCCCACGTAACCCTTTTTTCTTTTATCTTACAAGTATCACACGACAAAACATGTTATCGTAATCTTTATTAGTAAAATTTGAAGATGAAACTCTCAATTTACCTTTCCTCGATTTCATAAATTAAGAGCTGAGATTTTTAAAATTTTTAAAATACTTTGTGATATCATTATGATATTATTATATTCTTTATAATCTTAATTATTAATTACATGTAATAATATAAAATTAAGAAAAGTGAATGGAGACGATCCATTTACCGATATCTAACATTAAAAGAATAAAATTTTTGTCTTTCCATTATACCATGCAATTAGATAAATTTTTACTATCCAATAATTAAAAAAACTAATACAAGTGTATAAGTTTGTTACCAACAAAAATAGATTACAAAACATATTAAATAGAAAATTAAAAATAGAGCAAAAAGAGTGAGATGATATTAATTTAAATATTCTATGATTTTTCTCTCTCTTTTTTTTATGATAACATTGAGATGTTTTCACTAACGATCGTTAAAATATATATTTTTTTCAATATAAGTGATAGGGCTATCAGCTATTCAATATAATAATCCACATTTCTTTTCGTAATGTTAATTATCAAGTTAGATGATTGTTAAAATACACATGCAAGCTTGTTAGTGGTTATATGTAGACATTACTATGGTTTCGTTAGATTTTACCTTAAGATGGTTTAGTTTGGTTCTTAAAGATATATTTGTGAGTGAATTATATTGATAAATGTTTTGATTGTACTAATATGTTATATGTTTTGATGATGAGTGTATTAATAAAATTTTAATATATAAAAATATGAATTTAATATCATTAATATATATCTAAATATCATTTATATTTCTCTACCACATAAAAAAATATATGGTATCTTAACAATTATGTTTATGTTTTTGAGTTTCATATTCCTTGCTTGGTCGAACCGGGCTTTCTATCCTCCCTAAACAAATGATGATGTGTTGTGTATTACTACATTGTTTGTTGACACGTAATTGGCAATTATTAGAGATGTGCCCGCATTTGGGTTATATCAACGAAGCCGATCTTTTACACTTGCATTAGGCTAATTCGTGTCTACGCCTTTTTGAAAATCTTACCTAAAATGTAGAGTTATTTAGTAATTGTAAAAAGAAAAAATAAAATAAAAGGAAAATTTAACTTAATTTTCGTTGGATGGCACGACCCAGCTGTTAACGTGAGCCAAGATGGTTGCCTCTTATAGCTCTTCACAAATTTTCAGAATCCCTTAAATTTCTCCTATTCGTGTACATTTTTGTATAATTAAAATAAAAATAAGGAAAGTCATACGGATCGAGAACTTAACTTTTTCAAAAATTAACATTTATCCCCTAGAAAAGTAGAGTGGCGATAGCCTATATGAAAATTCTAACCGATATATTCTATTTTTGTTCTATAATTATTAAATAAAAAAAAAAAATTTCTCTCTCAAAAATATGGAATCTGAAGATCTCTTCCGGATCGAACATCAATTGCAAGGATTCGTTAAACGACTCATCGGGATGCATGCAGATGCACGATAACAACCCTCTTCCCTACGTAGACGCTAACATAGAATTTCGTTAAATATATTAAACTAATTAATGTAAAAGAATAATAGAAAATTCCAAAAAAAATAAAAATGCAGAAAATATTAAAGGGAAAAAAAAGTAGAAAATAATAGAGAAAAAGATGGAAATAAAATAAAATAAGAGCAGGGAAAAAAAAGGAGAAAACGACCAAGGGTGAAGCGCTGTTTAGGGTGAGAAGATAACTTTGGCTTTGAGTTTGGCGATGAATGATATTGAACAACGTAAGAGACGCATTCGATTGGTGTCTTTCGGCAGATAAGAAGTTATCTTGGAAACCGAATAGAAGAAATTTTGAACTATTGTCATTTAGAACCTCCGAGGCAAAATGATTTTACCCAATTTCAGATTCACATCTCAGGCCATTTTTCTTTCAATTTTAAATTTTCTTCTTTTATTATTATTTTTCAATTTTCTACTATTTTTTCCTTTTCATTGTTTTCTGCTTTTTCTTTTTTATTATTTCATTATTTTGTGCTTTTCTCTTGCATTTTCTATTCTTTTCTTCTTCTTTTTTAACATCAATTAGTTTGATATATTTAATAAAATGCTATGTGAGCATCCATCTGTGTCTATATTAGCTAGAATTTCCACGTAGATCACTCTCTCAACTTTCTAGGGCAATAAATGCTTACTTATGAAAGACCGAGTGAACCATGCAATTTTCTAAATTTTTATGGAAGATCCTCATAATTTACTCTTACGAGAGAGCTTGTTATGTTAAGTAACATGATCCAATTAGGAAGTGGTGCATATCAACTATTAAGTTAATAGTTAAGAGACTGATAGAAAGACTTAGTTGATGAGAAATTATATCTATACGAATTTAAAAGTGATTATATAATATAATAACTCAAATGTAATTATATAATATATAGTTACTTTTGAGTCATTATAAATCATTTCAATTTACCAAAAAATAAGGCCTATTAACCTTAAAAAAAAAGTTGCTAAAAACCTCCATAAAAAATGTTAACAGCTTCCTTATTTCTTTTAAATTAGGATAATTTACGAAACTTAAAAAGGGATTATATCAACATTCGCTTTTGAACAATAGAGTCGATATATTATAAAAAGGCTGAACACAATAATAATAATAAAGAAGACCAAGCATTTCCTAAAGAGATGAAAGGTAGTTATCCAAACAAGCATATATCTCAACATCAATTCACTTTATTTTATTATACGCGTTTGTACAAATACGTAATGCGAGTGAAGTAGGAGAGTTCAAGTTGGCCAAAACGGGTATACAAGTCTTGGTCATGATAATTAATGCTAAATAGCTATAAACCAAAAAGTGTTCTAAAATCTACATGCACAACTCGTCCTTTAATATGTGACTACGTCACCGTCGATCCAGATTACAGCCCACAGACTCACCGCTTGAATCCATCCCAGCACCTGGTTTTTCTACTCCATTTTCTTCCGCCCATTTTTTTTGTTTCTCACTGTTTTATTTTCTGGCCGACATTGTTTATCTCATTTCATTTCCTTTGTATTGGTGTCTCCATAAGTGCCGCCAAACAGCTTTTATCCTAACTAACTTAAATTTCCTCCCTAGTTTGCTATATGATGAATTGGTACTAGATAAGGTTACTCCAATTATAAATAGGTATGTTTGGGATTCTATCCTATATACATGCAATCCTTTTCGGATATAGGTTTTAAAAACGAAAAACCATGACGGAGGAAATCAATTTTTAAGCATAAATTTAAATAAAAAATCAACGTTTTGAAATATTCAAATAAAATATCAACGCTTTATAAAGTGGTTTAAATAAGAAACTTTGTTATTATAATAATATAACTTAATAGTCATTTCATAAAATTATTTGAACCATTTCATAAAACGTTAATTCTTAATATCGATACTTTATTTGAACCGTTTTATGAAACCTTGATATTTTTTCTTAAACTTTTCATAACGTTCCCCCGAATGTTAATCCACTTTATTACAATTCTCCCGATTTTAAAAGTTTTAAGTGAAACTCAAAGTCTATCACGTGACTCTCTAAAATTATTTTTCTCTACCACCATTTTTGAATATGTAATTTTTATAATATGCAAGTTCTGTTATAAACTTGTTAACGACGAAGTTTCAATAAAAACTCATGATAATAATAGGTTGTAAATACAATAAATATAAAAAATGATGTTAATTTAAATTGGAGATTTGAAATAGATTTGACTGTTTTGATTGAATGTTGGCCTAGAGAATCGATTATAAGTTAGGTTAAAGTAGTTAAATTTCCGTTATATTTGTCAAACTAAATTATATGTACTAGCAATATTGTACAGGTATCTTCTAGTTATCCACATATTCTTAATAAAGTATGGGATACCTAAGAACTTGGAATCTATAGAACACAAAGTATAGATCTTAGACAAGCTCCTAAGTAAATAAGATATTATGCTTAATTCACTACTTCTAATGGTATATTTTGGAAGTTAGGACCTTAAGCTCAACCATATCTCTTTAGATTGTAACTCTGAGCTCCTTTGAGGCTTAGACTAGCCTCCTCATAGAACAGGAGAAGTAGATGAGTGCGAGCTAATCTCCTAAAGGACGACCTCGAAAAGGTAATCATGATCTCTATATTCTTTAAGTAGCGTTTGGTTGGGCAGTTTTTGTAATACTAGACTAAACAAAAAATTTTGTCTTATAGTTGGTTTATAACTTTACTTGATGATTGAATAAAAATTGGATCGATGAACTAATGTAAAAACCTAAATTTTATCCCATCTACATTATGGTATAAAAATAAAATTTACTTGATAAAAACAAAAAATATTTTACATTCTTAAAAATGCCTCCTTATATTGTAATATTGAGTTAATTAATATTATTTTTATTAAATATTACAAAAAAATTATTTATTTTATAATATAAATAATTAATTTTTTAATATAAATTTTATATCTAGTATTATATAAACCAAACATAATACAATAAGCTTGTATTGCCTAGTCTTTCTTATATTTGTTATATTCGATTCTGTTTATCCTATCCGATTCTTGTAACCAAACGCTAATTTAGATTGCAGACCTCTTGGCATGGCTTAATCTCACTTACATGTTGTAAGCCCTAAAGCTAAGCCAATTGACCGTATGATTGAACTTAGAACTTAAGTTTTGGACGATCGGTTAAGAAATCCGATCAAACCCCAAATTATAAACTATTTAGAGAAATATTAGTAAAAATGACCCTGTAAACTTGAATTTAAGAAAATAAATAATAAAATAGGAGACTATAAAATTTTCAAATTTTAAGCATAATAATTGCTAATTACCAAAAAGGCAAAAAGTGTAATCTAATAACTAATAAATTACTAGAGATAGATTATATGTATACTAAAAATTTTAGAAAGACCAAAATAATAATTAGGAATATTCACATGTACCCCACATATATTTACGTGTAGATAAAAATACGTGAAATTATCTAAATTGGTCAAAAACTAAGTAAATAATTAAAGAAAATTATAAATTAATAATGGGAAAAATAGAAAAAAAAATTAGAAGAGGATAAGATAAATCAAGATCAGGTCGTGGAATGTTAGGATAAGCAAAAGAAAAATCAACCAATAAAATTTGGACAACATAAAAGTAAAAAAATCAAGGAAAATGGGCAAAGTCTTGTCAAATTAATGCATATTAATTACAACAAATGTCTATAAATAGGGGAAAAATTTATAGAACTCATTTGGACAGTTAGGAATTAGAAAAAATTAGGGAGAGGTGAAAATTGAGAGAAAAATTAGAGTTAGAAAAAAAAAACTTAAGAAAAACTGTACAGTTAGGGCTTTTAAAGGGAACCCCCACCAGACGAGTAGCTGGAAGTGGATGACGACCACCACCACACGGTGGTGGTAGCGCCCAGGCCGGCCGACAAGGCCACGGCGGTCGGTGATGGCCGGAGCCACCCAGATCGGTGAGTTCGATTTCCAGCCTGATTTTTATGTAATTTTGTAAAAATAGTAAATATTATTAGAAAATTATTAATTTTGTTATTCTAAGATATTTTTGTATTTATTTTGTAGAAAAAATATTATTTTGATGAAAACATGCCTCGTAATATATGGTCCTTAAGAAATCATGCAAAACCGAGTATATTTCGGTTTAGAAATAAATGACCTTAAGAGTGTAGTTTCAAGCTCAAAATTTTTGTGTAGATTACTTAGATGATATAGAACAGTGCTATGAAGCCCGTTTTCAAAAATTAATTTTTGAAATTTTTAGATAATTTTTAGGCATTAAAATGAGGCATAAAATGGGTAATTTAAGGTCAATTAAATAATTAAATTATTCATTACTGACTTAGTGAATAAGTAGATGTTTAGGAATGTTGAAATCTGATGAAGAATGATACTTATAGCATTTAGGGTGTCAGATGTAATTATTAGGTTAATTATGTAGTAAATAAGTAATATGAAAAAATAGTACATTTTAAGTTAATTTTGTAAATTAGGGTAATTAGGAGTAAAATCTGATTTAGGATGAATTTAGACATTTTGAAATGATAATTGATGTTTAGAGATGATAATTAGAGTAATATAAATATTAGAAGTGTAATATATACATAAAAGGTAATAATACATAATAGGTAATTATTGGAAATATAATAAATAGGAAATATTATAATAAAAATTGATATTGTGATAATAATAAAAATGTACAATAAATCTGATAGGAAATTTGAATTTATGTAATTATATGAAAAATGTAGAAAATTTCTCACATTAGGAGTGAATTCGGTATACTAATAAGAATATAAGTATACTAGGTGAAATAAAATACCGACTAGGGGTAATGATGGTATTTAGGAGATCGGGAAATAATGTGATTAATTTCACATTATGGGTTGAAACGAATTTCATGGGTTGAAACGAATTTCTAGGGTTAGAATATAAAACGCTACTTAGAAAATCGAACTAGAATCTAATTTAGAAATCGATGCAGAAACCGAACCCGAACCTAATCCTAAATCTAGAATAATTGTAAAAGACTTAAGACCTAGATAATTAGGTATCTTAAACCCTAAATAAAACATAACAATAAACGTTATAGGATAAAACGAACCTATAAAAGTTATATGAAAAACTGAAATCACATTTGTGTTATAGGGATGATCGGCGATGGCCTGAGCAAATCGGACCTCGAATGAGCGAGTGAGGAGTCGAGGTAAGTTGGAATTAATACGATGCTGTATTTTAGAGGCTTAAGATTATGCTTGGTTGTACTTGTTAGATAGTTGAATGTGTGCATGTGCTTGATTATGGGTGATGTTATGATTCTATTTGTTGTTCTAGCATATATTGTATGATTTGTATGAAATAATTGATCACCTTAAACTGGACTTAATCAAATATACGACCAGTAATCATAGTCGGACATGCATGGCAACCCATTAGGGGAACTTATGATTCTCCAGCCAAATACCGACCCCTTCGAAAGGGATAACGCAAGATTTCAAAATGGTCCCTGCTTCATCCTCAGTCGAACTAAGTGACAGGAGAGGAGGTCGCGGCGAGGGTGAAGACAATAGTTCGAAGGTAGTCGCGGGAGGAGCAAGGTCTTCATTACACAAGCCTGGGTTTGGTCGTGAGCTGTTGCATTAACGACAACTCCTCAACCCGGATTAGAGCGGGCGCAATTTCTCTAATCTCAAGACGGGCCGAACAACGTCGTGCGATGGCATTTGCTTGCACATGCATTGCACCTAATAAGTGATTGAAAACCTTGTTGTGTGCATTGTATAGTTTTAAGTCCTCCATCCTAACTTATTGAGCTGTGGTTGCTCACATCCCTATAGACGTCATGCAAGTGCTGGCTAAGAAGTGGCAAACAACTACTCTGAAGCTAGCAACTGCTAGATCCTGGGGAGTGAAGAAAAACATTGAAGAATCAACACATATGTTATTACTTTTCATTTCTGAATAATGTAATAACTGAATTATAGTGATTATATATAACTTTTCTCACTTTCTTAGGTAAATGAATTATTTAAATTACAAACTGTTTACTTCAAAAAGGGTTAGTCGTGGATGCCTTGTGTAGATCAGGTCTAAGATAGCGGTTGTAAGGTCAACTTCTATCTTAGGATGGTTTACACGGCGTGACTGTTACGACTCTACCGCTTCGGGGCGTGACACATGTCTTATGAAAGAAGCCACGTGTCCCATTCATACGATACCAAAAACTCATTAAATGTGAGAAGATAGGCACGGGGCTTAAGATAGTCACTCCTTAATCACATCAAAAAATCTTACCATTCCCTTACGCAAAAAAAAAAAAAAAAAAAAAAACAAAACAAAACTTAGACATGATAAGTAGTGAGTTACTAACATGGGTGTTAATCCTAATCTATCAATACCCATATTTTTCTCCCTGACCAAGTAAATACATATCAATCCATTCCCTTATGCTCTAGTGAATTTTACCTTTATCACCTAAGATGAGTCTTAAGTATTATAGTGGCCCATCTCAACAATTCCCTAATCGTTTCTCTCACTTTTTTTGTTTTGCAAATCAGTCTAACTTGGCATGGAGGATCCCTCATGTCAAAATCTCTACCAGGAAGATTTATGATCAACAACTAACCTGTAACTATAAGTTCTAAAAATTTGGATTATAATGAGCCAGCCCAAAGATAATGAATATTTAAGCTAATGCAGCACTTTGCTCCGCATGACACTTAGCTCCATTCTTCTAGCTAGTGAAGCCATGTCTTGCTAAATAAAGAAGTGTCACACATGAAGGTAGCTCTTAAACCTTTAAGGATACATACTCTATGGTCTTCCTTATTTGGTGTACTAATGAAAATGTCAATGTTGCAAGAGGAAGAGAATGTGAAGTAGTGATAGTGATATACCATGCTAAGGTACTGAATATAATTAAATACTAACAGTGACTATTGGATCAAGTAGTTAAAAATTCCTATTATTTACTTAGAAATTTAACTATTCATTATCATTGTCGAGTCATGTCGTTAGACCAATCCCAATGCTAATAGTTACTGCTATGTGATGTTTTTTCCATTAGGAGAAATTGTTATCACTTAATTAAATTAATTGTAAATGTGTTTTATGTATTATGTACATCTCCTTTATCAAAAAGAGAAGCTAAATATGCATTTATTTAGAAAAAAGAAATAGAAAAAGAAAAAGAAAAATAAAAATTGAATGTTTGATAAAAAAAACATATATTGGTCAATATAGTGTTGTTTCCATTGAAAAGAAGATTAGCTTATAGTAGTGACAAATTTCAATTATCACAACATTGACTATGTGTGCGATAGGTACTATATCATAATATATATATATATATATATCGAGTAATTGTAACCAAACAAAGGCAATTAAATGAACCACAACAAGCATTTCTGTTTTATAGCCAGCAAACCGAGTATGTATTTTCCTTTATGATAAAACTATACCACAATATGGTGAAATACTTCAATCACTAACGTTTTTTTTTTCCCTCAATTACATATTACAACTTAGAAAGGGAGAAAATCGTTAAAATATTAGTATTCATGTCACTAAATTATAATTATTTTAACAAGCACTAACATTGTAAATTAAATACCATTATGGTGACTCACTAAAAAAGGTTCTATCCTATAATCATAACCTATATCAACCACATTTCTATTGTAGTGACAACTTATATATACCACTATGTTAACATTAGCACCTAATAACTAATAACTCTACCATGACTGTTCAACCCATAATTAGCGATAAATACTTAATCTATGACCTACCTATTATGATATGTACCTGCCACAAGCATAAATGGTAAACACAATTTAAAGTCGAATTGTTACTAGGATGTTTGTCTAATCTTACACAAACATCCATCACATGAAAACATCTCATATATCAAGATTTGGCTAATTAACAAGCAAAAATTTGTACCTCTAAAGAAAATCATTATCGTTATAAATAAAAAGATTGTATTAAAATCTTAATTCTACTAAAAGATGATATCTCTAACTTCAAAACAATCCAAACTAGTCCAAGTACATTATAAAAAATTGATCAACTGGAAACTTCCTATGTACAAAATGGTTGACCACATTCATGATCCTATCAAAAAAAAAAAAAAAAAACTTTCTCCCAAAGCCCCCAATACGTCCACTTTAATTTAGTAATTTCAACAACAATTATCCCCTAAAACGAATAAATACTTCTCACAAGTCCACTATCCCATAATTTTATAGAATAAAATAATGATTTGTTAAATAAAATTTAAAACGACGTCAAATTTACCATTGCTATTTACATTTCTTAATTTTCCCGAATATGATCATAAGCCCATAGCATAATTTAAGCGTAGTTTTCTGAGAAACTCCGATTAGAAGCAATTTGGACACATGAAGAAGGAATGGTAACACTAAACGGTTCAACCCTCGCATCAAACTCCAGCAAAACACCCGACCAATGTACTTTTATCCTTCTCGAATGAGACCCTATACAACGTGTAGATTAGAAATCTTGAATTTCAAAAATAACAAAAAAAGAAAGAAAAAGAAAAATACTCCGGCCATCTTTACCTTAAAATCCTAAGAAAATTTACACAATGAGGTTGGGGAGAGAGAGATTTTGACATATAGGAGAATTTATCCTAACATTAAAAGACTATTGAAGTTAACTAAAGGGTTTGGATAACTTTTAATAGAGTAATAAGGGTTAATACCATTAACTTGAGCTATTCAAATTCAGTTTGGTATTTACCTTAGTTCAATCTAATAAAAGTTGAGTCGTGCTCCATTAGTTGAGTATTTTATCGTATCATGCTCAAACTTCAAATATTTGGATCAACTAATAGCTCAAGATCTAATCAAGCTTGTGGTGGGCTTAGATATTAGATAAGTTTAAGTTCAATTTGAATATCATTATTATTCTAATTAGGATATATTTATCCTAAAATGAATTGATTTTAAACAAATTTAATCAAGTTAAATTCGAACCTTCAAATGGAGCTCGAGCCTAAAATTCTAAACTCAGGAGCTATGCGAGCTTGAACCAAACTTGAACTTTGTATATTGAAATCCAACTCAAAACTGTATTATTTTGTCTAGACTTGATTCGTTTACTATAATAGGTTTTCGTTCATTTTAATAGTTTTCGATGTAAAGATATGAATAACAGATACATACAAACAAGTTGCTAGTTCTAAAATGGTCAGAGTTAGTGGATATGAATCCACACTATGCTTATAATAACTAGAAACCTAACAAAAGATCCAATCCGTATAAATTCTCTATTTATAACGTATACCAACTCACGCAGACAAAAACGGCCGACTTAGACTTATACACATACTATCCCATGTGCACAATGTTATTGTGCCTCTTTCGATTGGATTCGTGTCAATTGGTGATATAGCGACCGGTGAAGACAAATTTATAACGGAATTTCATATAGATGCCATTTATTATGTTTATTTTCGATTTAATGGTTAATAAGTATAAATAATGATCGCAACTAAATGATAATATATCTTTCAAATAACAAGACTCCTACGCACGTTATTAACTATGGATAATGAATGCTATTTTGTCTAATTTACTTACATAAAAATAAAAGACAAGAAGTTTTCAATTATTATTTTTCATTAGGTATTGTGTTGCAGGAGGAGGGGGAAAAGAAAAAAGGCCAAACAGCTTACTCTAAAATGGTGGAGTCAAATTCAAGAGACAAAAACAAACAATTAAAAAGGAGATATATTAATTCTAATATGTCAAGTATCTTGATAAGTGGTGAGAAGTAACAAGCGTATTTAGAAACATATTACTGATGGTGACGTACTATTTTTATGTATTTAAAATTTATTAGTACTTATTTATTACTTAGTAAGACACATAACGTGTTAGTATAATTAAAATATTTCTTAATAAAAACACATAAATCAAGCCAAAATTTCCATTACCTGACACCAACGTTGGGTTGTATAGTGACCATGGTATATAGAAATGTGGAATGGGAGGGGGAGAGAGAGAAAGAATTAAATAGCACATTGAAAATAAATAATTCACTATTGGCTGCAAAAGAACTTTATCTAAATATGACATATTCTTTCAATTTTTAAGTTCTATAGTTCTTTTTTTTTTTATTTTTTTCCCCTAAATGCTAAAGAAACTTGTTACTTTTCGTTATAATAGTAATTTCTCTCTTTCTCTCTCTCTTTTAATGGCACATTGGTCGGCCAAGTGAAGTAAGGTGAAAGACTAGAATGGACAATGAATTCATATTTCTAACTGGATCACAAATGACTAACTAGGAATTGACATAAAATAAAAAATGACCTAGACACCATCCTAGCATGGAACCTAGGTTCAAGTAATTTACCTAGATCCATGGAACCTAGGTTCAAGTAATTTAGCTATGATCTAGGTTTGCATAATTTAGCTATATCATAGGTCTAAAGGCTAAACGTGGCACTCATGACGATCTAATTAGAGATGAGCAAATAATCCTATCATGTATAGGATAATCAAAATATTCTACTTAATTAGATAGGTTACGGATAGATATTAAAGATTATAGAATAGATTTTGGATATAGATTTTTTGGAATGTACTCTTACAGGGTAAGGTATGAATATATGTTCTTTTTACCTTATACCCATCTTGGATCTAATACTCTAAAGTATAAAAGGTACAAGTTTTATAATATCCCATATCTACCATACAAAAATTATTAAATTATATTAATAAATGGGTAATAAATGATAAAATTATATATTTTGGACAATTTAATAAAAAAAAAGTCCAATTCCATGTGTTAATAACCTTAAACAACTAAATCTAATATCATTCTCTTAAGATTTATAGGAAGAACAAAAAAATTTAGAAATTCCACAATATACCCTGTACCCTGTAAGTTGTACAGTTTATAGGTTCCAAAGTGGTTTGAAGATGTTATAAGGTAAGTTTCGTGATAAGAATCAGTTCATGATGATCTTTAGGCCGAGGCCAACTTATTAAAGCTGAAGCCAACCTGTCCTAACCTTAGGTTGACTTGCTCTTGCCGAGGTCGGACTGATAACCAAAGGATGAAGGGAGGAAAAGGAATTATTCAACATCAGGCTTGTCATCTGTTGAGAAGGTAAGAGAACAAATGGCTAAAGCCTCAAAGCCAAGGAATAGCTCAGCATAGCATAGGAAAGCTAATGCCAAGCAATCCATGAATGTAGCAATTGTGGGCCGACCATACTGGGAGTTCAACCAAGCACAATAAGACTTTCAAATATCCTACTCCAACTTGGACATTCAACTGTCAACTAAAACCTACTCGGGTCCGATCCCATAGATAACTCGGATGACAGCATGACAATCCTTTCTATTAAATGCACAATTTTTTATACTTTATAAATATTTCCTTATTTCATTTGTAGGCCTTCTTTAGGGTTTAAGGACCTTGTATATTATTTACACTTTTACCACTAGTATTTTAGAATTTACTATAAATAGCAACTTTTGTAATTAGCCAAGAGATTATAAGAAAATATACAAAGAATTTACACTTGAATGTTCCTTTTTGAGTAAGGATATTTGTAAGCTCTTCAATCCTGTTTTTTAGGATTATTAAGTATTGATTAACTCTTTAATCTTTCCTTGTGTTGTTATCAATCTTAACTTTAAGATTATGGTAAACCCTTCATTTAAGTGAGTTGCATCTAACCTCATTTGAAACCTCGAGCTTTAGTTTGGTTTTCATGAGTCATATCAAAACCCATTTTAAGCTCAACCTCTAATTGTATTTATGTCTTGATGTATGATATTCATCCACATTTGTATTCAAAACCCCCATTTCGCTTCCTATTCCATGGTTTCCATTTGAACCCCAAAGTCCTAATCGTGGTTCATATCCATTGTGTGTTCGTGGCATTTCGCATTAACTTTGCTAGTATTAGAGCTTTTGGTGAGATACCTATGAAAGTGGTCATCAGAGTTAGTTTGTGTTATTATTTTCTACTAGTTTTTGTTGTTTTGTAGTATGTTGTTTGTGCCCTTTGTGGTTATGGCACCGTACTGGGTTATTAAGTAGAGTATCAATAATTTCAGTAATTGATTCTAATTGCTATAGTGTTTATCAGTTATGGGTAGCTACAAAAATCGAGTAGGTGCAATTTCTGGGTTACCATTAGAAGTATTTTCCTAGCAGTAGTCTTTTAAGAACTATTTTAGTGGTGGTTCTGAGTTAAGTGCATTATGTATCTGTTCAATCCTTTTTGTCGAAGTCATTGTATGAATAAGAATGTCTGAAGATAATGTCAATGACAATGGAGATAGTCCTTGTGGAAGCTTAAGGACACATGTCAATTACTTGGAATATCGTAGTTAGAATCTCACTTATTCTATCTAGGAACGTAGACACCTAATTTTTGTCCTTCCGTAGTCTTAATTTTTATTTTTTACAAAAAGGGTCCTAATTCAAAGATAACAAAAAAAAAATAATAATAAATAATAACAATAAAAATTAACAGATAATGAAAATACCAAAAAAAAAAAGAAAAGGAAAAATCGTAAAGATTTCGTAGATTTTTAGGAAGTAATTTATATTAGGAATAACTAGTTTTAGTGTTAGTTTTAGTTTTAGTTTTAGTTTTAGTTTAGTTAAAAATTTTAGTTTAAGGAATCATATTTTTGTTTAAAATTGATTTCCCCATTTCTTGATTAGTACAGGTCAATGTTTGTAAGGACTTAGGTTTTTAGGTTTTTTTTTTTTTATTTTATAATTAGGAATAAAAATTAGACTTTTAGGGATTTTTCTTAATAAAAATAAAATGGTTAATAAAAATGCAAATTCAACCAATCATTTTTTATAAAAGAAACCAATACGTTTTCGGAAAGAACTACGATCGTCTGATTTAAGCTAGCGGGTACGTAGGCATCTTTGAGACGACGATAAAATATGTAGAAACTTAGGTCCATCTTTTTTCTCTCTTTTGATTTTATTTATTTATTTTTAAAATATTATAATTAGAAGAATAATCCTAATTTCGGTAAATAAATAGTGGTACTCGTTAAGGGTTTAATAGGTTAGCCCCCGAACTTGAAACCTTCTAGTTCTTCATTTAAAATTGAAATAAAAAAACCGATAGCCAAATCGTAATCAATCTACCCAATTGGTTATGGTTTCTTTTCTTTTCTTGACTTAGGTCGGGTGGCAACTCCAAAAATAATTTTCAATAAAAAACCGGAATTTCTCAATTTCTTTAGTCGAGAATTAATATTAAATGGGTTAGGGTTTAGTATTAATCAAGAAATGGGGAAATCAATTTTAAACAAAAATCGAAAAATCAGTCTCGACAAGGAACTTATTGGTTTAGTCAGAGGCCGTAGACGTATTGGCCAAGGTGGCTCTAATGAGCTCTTACTAGTAGAAGTGGCTCTAATGAGCTTGATAATGATGAACGACAATCGAGAAGAGTTGCCAAGCCAAGGAGAAGAGAAAACTGACTTAAGCCGAGGAGAAGCAACGATTGGAGTATTGACTCCGAGGTAAACCAAGGAACCTGAAGAAGAGATCCGAGGTTGAAAAGAGATGTAACCAAGCAAAATTTCAATAGAAGTAGCCAATCCAAGATGAATCGAATAGCTCGGAATGCAAGGGATGAGCCCCAAGCACATAGCTAAGGACTTAACAACACCAAGTTTAACTTATTGACCTTCAATGAAAGTAGCCAACCTAAAGAGTTTCTTAATTGGATTCCCTGAGTAGAGAAGTTGTTTAAGTGCTATGAGTAAGATGATAGAACTAAGGTTAAGCTGGCTTCGTTATCCCTTATTGAGTATGCCAGTCTTTAGTGGGATAAATTAGTTGTCAAGCGAGATGCTAAAAGAGAAGAGTCAATCAGAACTTGGAGGCTTATAAAGGATTTGATGAATCAACACTTTCTGCCGACCTACTTCAAGTAAGAGATGCTCCATGCTTTCCAATACTTAAGGTAAGGTCGAAGCACTATTGAAAAGTACTTGCAAGAGTTTGAGACCTTGATGACCAAATGTGAGATTGTTGAGCCTTAAGACCACATTATTGCTAGGTTCCCAAGTAGACTCCGAGATGACATTAATGACGTGGTTGAGCTACATCCATTTAACTCATCGGAGGAGTTGATCAATTTAGCATTAAGGGTGGAGAGACAGAGGAGAAGGAGGTATCAAAGATCGACCATTCGACCTCAATAAGGCATCCTTGAGCTTGAAAGTTATGAAGAGAAGAAAAAGCTTGAGAAGAGGATAGAGAAAGGAGAGTCTAGTTAACCTAACCAAGCTGAGACTAAGAAAGTGGAAAAGGAGAAAGTGCTTGTCACTAAAGCTCGATAAGTTAAGTGCTTCAAATGTTTAGGCTACAGACATATTGCCTCCCAATGCTTGAACAAAAGGGTTATGATTTAGAAAAGCAAAAGGCTAAACAATCAAGTAAAGAGCCAAAGTGATAAGAGCTCTAAGTTTGAGGGAGCAATAAACATTTATCCTAAGCTAAGAGAACCCTTAGCCCTGACAAGCAAACAAGCCAACATGAAAGAAGACCCAAGTCAAAGGGAGAACTTGTTCCAAATTTGATATTTGGTGAATGGGAAGGCCTGTTCCTTGGTTGTTGATAAAGGAAGTAGCACCAATATCGTTTCTACTAAAGCTAAGCTAGTAGAGAAGATGAGATTGTTGACCTACTTGCATCCCCAACCTTATAGACTGAAGTAGTTTAAAGATAAGAGTATGGTCCACGTATATAAGAGAGCTCGAATAGCATTCAAGGCAGGATAGTATGAGGACGAAGTTGACTTCGATGTAGTGCCTATAAATGTAGCACATTTACTTCTTGGCTAACCTTAGGAGGACAAATGGAAAGTGATTCATGATGGCTTCTTCAACACTTACATGGTTCGGAATCCTAGCCCATGTTCACAGTTTGAAGTCAAAGACAACTTCTTTTCAGCTTCACAATGATGATAGGAGTCAATCTATGATGATCCTCAAATCGAAGCCAACTTATCAAAAGTTGAAGCCGACCTATCCGAACCTAAGGCTAACTTGCTCTTGTTGAGTTCGAACTAATAACTGAAGGATAAAGGGATGAAAAAAAAAACATTCGACATTAAGTCTATCATTTGTCAAGACAGCAAGAGACTAAATGCCCAAAGTTTTAAGGCTAAGGAATAGATCGGCACAGCACAAGAAAGCTCATGCTAAGCAATCTATGAATGGAGCAACTGTGGGATGACCTTACTGGGAGCTTAGCCAAGCACAATTAGACTTCTAAATATCCCACCTTAGGTTGGACATCCGACTGCCAACCAGCCTCTGCTTGAGTACGATCCCATAGATAGCTCAAATGACTGTATGATAACCCTTTTCTATTAAATGCATGATTTTTTATACTTTGTAAATATTTTCCTTATTTCATTTGTAAGCCTTCTTTAGGGTTTAAGGGCCTTATATATTATTTACACTTTTGCTACTAAGGTTTTAAAATTTATTCTAAATAGCAACTTTTGTAATCAGCCAAGAGATTGGAAGAAAATATACAGAGAGTTAACACTTAAACGTTCCTTTCTAAGCGAGGATATTCGTACGCTCTTTGAGCTTATTTTTTGAGATTATTAAGTGTTGATTAATTCTTTAATCTTTTTTTGTATTCTTATCAATCTTGACCTTAAGATTGTGATGAACTCCTTATTTGAGCGAGTTAATGAATTATATCTAACCATCATTTTAAACCTCAAGCCTTGGTTTGGTTTTCATGAGTTATATCGAAACCCATTTTAAGCTCAACTCCCGATTCTGTTTGTGTCTTGGTGCGTGATATCCATCTACATTCGTATTCAAAACCTCCATTTTGCTTCCTGATGCGAATTGTGACAAAGAACAGATAAGGCCGATCATTGAATGTGTTCGAGCTTGCATAAAACTCGAAAAGAGTCAATGGGGAAAGGTATAAAAGGGTAAAAACAGTAAGCAAAACCCACGAACAACTCCAGAGGATATGACGCACTAATGGAACTTTCGAAAACTCACGGCACAATTCGATGTGACGTACGAATTGGTCCAATGAGGTTACTCGCCACCTAACTTTGCTTAAGGGAAAGGATAAGAGTGATATCGAAATTAAACAACAGTATTTACGCAGGAAAGAAGGTAGTCAAAAAGTGATTTGAAGATTATCTGATCTCTTATAATTATAAGTACAAGGGTATTTATACTCACAAACTATAGCAAATTGCCCAAAAGGGAAAAAACAAAAAGGACATTTCCTAAGGAAGGTAATGTACATATTACAAAGGGGCAAAAATGAATATATAAGGAAAATAATCATTGATGCTACAGATTCTATATGTAATACTATACATATGGCAATGTGACATTAGCGAAGTCGTTAGGAGATACAGACAAAAAGTACGGACGCATGGGTTTGTTCGAGCCGGGATTGCCTATTCAGTCTGGCTTTCTCTCTCGGCTTCTTGGTAAGGAAGAGGTCGAGTAATTGGTCAACTCGGTAACAGAGAATAATCGTTAACTCAACATATCACACAACAATGGGCAGTCATATGGTATGGCTATAAGCCTTAAAGTAAGTTAAATGACTATAGGATTGAACTTAGTATATAAAATTTAGGACGATCAGTTAAAAGATCCAATCAAACCTAAATCATAAACTATAGATAGAAATATTAGTAAAAATGACCTCGTAGACTTATATTTAAGAAAATAAATAATAAAATAAGAGACTATAAAATTTTCAAATTTTAAGTATAATACTTGTTAATTATTGAAAAGGCAAAAAGTATAATCTAATAACTAATAAATTGCTAGAAATAGATTATATGTATACTAAAAATCATAAAATGACCTAAATAATAATTAAGAATGTTCACATATACCCCACATGTATCTACGTGTAAATGAAAATACGCAAAATTACTTATATTAGCTGGAAACTTATTAAATAATTAAAGAAAATTATTAATTAATTAAGAAAAAATCAGAGGAATAGGGAATGGTTTGGATTTGGTCGCGGTAAGTCAGGAAGTGAAGAAGAAAAATCAACCAATAAAAAACAAGTAACACAAAAGGCAAAATTTAAGGGATTTGGGTAATGTCTTATCCAATTAAATGCATAATAATTACTACAAAGCTTTATAAATAGGAAGAAAAATTATAGAACTCATTTGGAAAGTTAAAAGTTAGAAAAAAATTGAAAGTACTGAAATTTGAAGAAGAAAATTATGGTTTAGGAAATTATTAAGAAAATCTGTGTAGTAAGGATTAGTGAACTGAACCCACACACTACTACCACAACTCTACTCCAGACCCACCGCCTGGACCGGTTGATATAACTCAAAAGCCATCGAACTAAGTGAGTCTCAAATCTGCTTCGATTTTATACAATTTCTTAAAATTATTTATTTTGTCCAGAAAATTATGAAATTTATTATTATGAGATTTTATTGTATGTAGATTTATGGAAAAATAGTGATTAAGTTTAATCACATATGAAAATATAGGGTTCTTAAGAAATTAAAAAAAACTGAGTATAATTAGAATTAAAAATAAATAGGTTTAAGAGTGTAGTTTGGAGCTCAAATTTTTTTTTCATAGAATGCTTAAGTGATATAGAATAGTACTATGAAGCTATTTTTTTTTAATTTTATTTTCAAAATTTTTAAGTAAATTTTTAGCCCTAAAATGATGAAAAAATTGGGTAATTTTGGGTTAATTAGGTGATTAAGTGATTAATTATTGATTTAGATAGTAATTAGATGTTTAGGAATGTTAATCTCTGATGTGGAAACCTAATCCTAGCCTTTAGAGTGTTAAGTGTAATTAATATAGGAATTATGTAGTAATTGTAGGAAATTAGGAATATGTGGAATTGGAAATTAATAAATATGAAAAATTAGGTTTATTTAGATAATATAATAATAAAAAACAGTATATAATAAATCTAAAATAAAATTTAATTTTAGGTAATTGTATAAAAAAATATAAAATTTTCTTACATCGAGAGTAAATTCAGTATCCCAATTAGGATTAGAGTGTATCAAACAGTTTAGAATATTAAATTAAGACCCAATATGATATTAGAATACTCGAGCTTAATATGATTAATTTCACATTAGGATTCGAGCATATTTCGGATACTTCGTAGTTATAGACAATGTAGAATCAAAACTGGAATTTAATTTAGAAATCGAACTTCCAAATAAGGTAGAATGAATCATTAGCAAATAATAGGTATACATGGAGAAATGAGTTAAATTATAACTTAGAATATAAATCATCAAGGTGTAAGTACTAAAAAAACGTATTTATATTATAGGATACCTAGAGACGAACCAATTTGCAATTAAGTGATTGAGCGACTAGGAATTCTAAGTAAGTTGGGTTATTACTTACTATATTGGAGTACTATTTTATGGTACTTGGAGACTTAGAATTGTGTGTGATTGTGATTTAAGTAGTTTATGCATGTGTTTAAGTATTTGAATTTGTGTTGAAATTTGTGTTGTGATTGATTTTGTGTTATGACTAGATTGGTGTGAAATTGTTTGAACACCTTAAATAGAATTTAATCTTATAATTGTCATGCATTGCAACCTTTTAGAGATCATTAGGATTCTCCAACCAAACGCCGATACCTTCGATAAAGATAGCGCTACATAGCAATTGGTTTTTTTCTCATCCTTAGCCGAACTAAGTATTAGAAAAAGAGGTCGCAGTGAGGATGAGGGCATTGATTCGAAGGATAGTCTTAGGAGGAGCAGTGTCTCCATTGTATAAACTTGGGTTTGGTTGTGAGCTGTTGCATAACATGAAAACTCCTCAACCCGGATTAGAGGAACTGAAATTTCTTTGATTTCTCAATGGATTGGATTATGTTGTATGATGACACTTGCTTGTTGCATTGCATGAAAATAATTGCTTCATAATCTTGTTTGTGTTTGTATACATTCATGAGTCTCCAATGCAACTGAGCTGTAGTTGCTCATACCTGTATAGATCCTTTTGTAGGTCCTAATTTTCGAATACTTCGAGTATTATGCCGCCCTACAACTATCCAAAGGTTAGTTCTTTTGAAGCTTAGGGTATAAGGGTTAATTCGCTTAGTAGTGGATGTATAGCTAGAGTATCCTTTCTAGCTTAAGAATAAAAGACTGATAGTCGTTATGTAAATTAGTGAATTGTTATGTTAATGTAGAGTTTCCCAGGAAGTTCTGTGGAATGTACATATAATTATGTATACTGATCTAAGATTCTTAATAATTACTGTAACTTTAGCTAAACTTTTAATTGAACCGTTTACTTCAAAGTAAGGAGTTATCGATGCCTTGTGTAGATCATGTCTATGGTAGGTACTGTAAAGTCAGTTACTATCATAGAATGGTTTATACGGCGGGACTACTGCGATTTGTGACTTTGGGGCATAACAATGGCATTAGAAGGGACTCGGTAAAGAGGTACTTGACCTTGACAAGGGTTGGTTGAAACATAAGGATTCGACATGCCAGCCTTTTTAATCCTCGAGCCTGGCTGTAGATCAAGAGTCTCGTAGCTTGATTCCCATCACTTCCTATTCCCTACTTTCCACTTGAACCCCAAATTCCCAATCGTGGTTCATGTCCATTGTGTATTTACGACGTTCCACATCATTCCAATTGTAAGATTTTAGAACCTGTATTTCCTCATAGCCTACCCATGATATTCTTACTCCTTGTAGATCTATTTATGATAGTGATTTGGCTAAGGTATTCCAAGAATATAAAGAAAAAATGATGAACAAATAATTTAAGACTAGCTATTACTTTTAGGAGGAAGAAAGAAAGAAAGAAAGAAGAAGACTGGCTATTACTTTAAGTCGTACTAGATAAGAATCATGTTTTACAAATCAACATGATAATGATATTATTATGTTATTGCCTTATAAAAAGTGAACAAAATATAAAGTTAGATGTCTTAATTTCTAAGTTCCTACGATACATTCTTATAATAATATCATGATAAACAATAAACCACCGAGCGCACCTTTATATGGAGGAAGTCCTTTGTACGGGAGAGTGGCTAGAGATGCCTCTTGGAAGTGGAGAAAGAATTGTTGTAGCAATGGTAGTCATACGCTGAAATAGAAAAAGTTTTGTGGTGTATCGAAAGTCATAAATCTCTTAGTATTGATGGTATTCACGCAAAGTTCTAAAAGCAGTGCTGGGAGGTTGTAGGAGCTAAGGTGTATTTGCTCATAAGTGGTATTTTACACTCAGGTGTCATATCGGAAGAACTGAACCATACTCTTCTAGTCCTTATTCCTAAAGTTGTTGGAGCTAGCAAGGTTCAAGAATTCCATCCTATTAACTTATGTACTACCCTCTATAAAGTAGTAAGTAAATGTCTTGTAAATTACCTTTGACCCCTTTTACAAGAAATTATCAGTCTAAAATGGTCCAACTTTATCCTTGGAAGATCTACAAGGGACAATGTCATCCTATTCCAAGAAGTTAAACACTCTACTAATAAAAAAAAAAGGAAGGAAAAAGTGGATGGTTGTGAAATTGGATTTGGAAAAAGCCTATGATCGCATGAAATGAGACTATATCCAATTTGCTCTAACATCCTTAAACTTTCCTCAATCTTGGATAAAGTTAATAAGTTTGTCTTTGGCATTAGTTTAATTTAGAATTGTCCTAAATGGTTCTATGATGGAACCTTTCTCAGCGAGTCAAGGTCTTAGGAAAGGAGATTTGCTTTCCATACCTTTTCATCTTGGGTATGGAGATCCTTAGCTGAATTATCCATTCTATGGTGGCAGCTAAGGAGTGGAGTCCCTTAAAGGTCGTACGGACTTGCTTTATTACATATTTTCTTTGATAATGATCTACTCCTCGTAGGGGAAACAACAGAAGAAAATGCCAAAATTGTGATGGAAGTTACGTCTGGGTTTAGGGATTTATTAGGACAATGAGTTAATTACTCTAAATCTTGTATCCTTGTCTCTCAGAATACATTAATGGCAAACAAGGAAGATATATCCTCTATTTTTGTATTCACCTTACTATGAACTTTGGTAATTATTTGGGTGTACTTGTTCACGAAGGTAGCAATTTGAAAAATTCTAATCTCTCTTACATCCTTGAAAAGTTAAGAAAGAAACTCTCAGATTGGAAATTAAATCTCCTTAGCATGTCTAGTCAAACTTTATTAGCATCTTCAACTCTCAAGGGGATAATTAACTACTACTCCTAGATGGTAGTTATGTCGAAGGGGTCAACTAGGAAAATTGAACAAATACATCAAGATTTCATCTGGGGAAGCACTCAAGATAAAAGAAATTTCCTTTGTTCCTCTTTTGAATGTCCATTAAGCCTAGAAACTGTCCAACATGTTTTTCTAAATTGCAATTAGGCTAGAAGATTATAGGCGACCTTAGACTTTTTTATTCCTTCTAATCTAGCAACCTTCCAAGAGCTGCGAAATTAGATAAAAGCAAATTGTAAAAGAACAAGAATGGATTGGATAAGATTTTACCTACAAGACATGTCATTTTTCTATTAAGCATTAAAGGTATTTAGAAACAATAGAACAATTCTATCTTTAAGGAGGCCAGTACCGACAAATGATGCATTGAGCAAATCAGACACAAAGCACATGAGTGGTGGGTTCTCTATAGAAAAGGAAAACAAAAATCGAGGAATCAATCTTTAATCTTAACCGATACTACGATAAAGGAAGGGTGGGTAAGGATTGAATGTGATGGAGCTTTCACAGATGTTACTTCATCCTCTAGCATTGGAGCAATTTGCTTTGATCATAATAATATTATCCTCTAGGCAATACATAAAAAGATAGCAAGCCTTTCTCCCTTAGAAGTAGAACTCAATGTAATTAGAGAAGGATTAGACCTTACTCAAATCAAGAACTACACCAAAGTTTTATGTGTTTCCGACTCGCAGTAAGCGCATGAGTGGTTAAAAAACATACACATAAACATTGATCGTTATCATCTTATTCTTCAAGATTGTAAAACTTTGCTGAATTAGTTTAATTCCATTTCTTTATGTAAGGTCAACTATAAAAGAAATAAAGCAGTTGATCTCTTGGCAAATAAAGGGCTACAAGATTCGAGTTTTTCCCTTTTTTTCAAATTCTTTATCGATCTTTTTCTCTTCCTTTATGATGAATGGTTGCTATTATGTTTCCCTTTCAAAAGACTTAAGCTTAGGGAATTACTCCTCAACTCTAGATTTAGGGTAACCTCATTGGTTGTCCCTGACTGTTGTTATCTTTTTTATTGTATGTTTAATTCATCCATAGTCTACATGTAGGACGATCCAATCATTTATAAGGATTACACTCATTGAGTTGAACAAGTGCAAAAGGAAATCTAAATTGATACTTTGTTTTAATAAACCTAGGAGATTCATGAATCTTAGATATACTAATGCCATTTTCTTGGATTCACGTTGACCCTTGCCATGAATACAACTTGATTTAATTGTCTTTATTTGAACAAAATCGCTTTAACCCTATGATTGGGATTAGGATGAAGAAAGGCAAAAAAATTCACTTAGGAAAGAAAAGTAGAGTTTCCATAAGCCTTTTCTAATGTTTGGTTTATAGATATAACCAATATGCACATAAAACTATTATATTTTAAATTTTAGAGATAGTCATAAATAGACGGCCTTATTGTATGTAGATAGACTATCTAAATTTTTAATGTTTAATTCTCTCCATAACTTTCAAATATATACAAATACCCTAAGCGATTACTAAAACCTCAAAAATTGCTACAATCTTGCGAAGGTTTGTGAACTATATATATATATTCAAAAGTTATGATTATGAAGAGTTGAAGTCACACTTTGAAATTTTAATTGTTCTATTCATACACGATTAATAATTTAAGAGATTTGTAATATTCATAATTTATCTTAAATTTTACTTTCCCCTACCTATACCTCACTATTAGGAAAATATTAAATTGGGTTTGGTGGGGATCGATAACTATATTAGTTAGAGATAATCACGAGATAGTTTCGAATTATGACTAGGTAGTCAACCGCCACAAGAAGTCTAAGAACTAAACTTGACTTATGTGACAATTCACGAGCCCGCCTATAGACTTAGCGGGTTGATAACTCAGATTTTAAACATATTTCATAGGATGATTTTATAGTATTTTTCTCACATTTTTTTGTTTTCTTTAAGGAAATTGATACTTAATTGAGTAAAATTTTAATTTCTAGGTTTGAACGCATTCTAGGATCGAAAACGAAGAAAATGAATCAAATTTCACTCAAATCGGAGTTCAAATGAAGAAGTTATGAAATTTTAAAGTTGTATAAAAAATTTTACCTTAGTGCAGAAAGTTACACAACCTGGGGACACGGCCATGTCTCAGGGCGTGTCTGGTGACGAAAACAGAATCTTTGTAATACACATATAAAAGGATATCTTAGGGTTTCAAAAGACAGGAGAGACATTACAGAAATGGAGAGATACAAGAGAAGAGAAAGAGACTTAAGGAGAAAGAGACTTAAAGAGGGGGAACAACATCAAGAAAGAGGGGGGACAACATAAAGAAAGAGGAAAACAACATCAACTTCAAGATTAGAGAGATTGTTCATCAATTAAGGGGTTTCCATGTTTTTATTTTATATTATTAATGAAACTCGTTTTTAGATTCATTATGATAGCTTAGAATTCGAGTATTTAGGATTATGGAACCTAGGGTTTCATGTGATTCTTGGATTGATTTAGAATTCTCAATAAAGTTTCTATCTTTACTTGATTCAATTATGTCGTTAATTATTGATTGATATTTCTAGAATATCAATATATGATATTTCTAGAATATCAATATATGATATTATGCATGTTGATTGAAAAATTACATGTATAATTAGATCTTTACATAATTGAAGAGAATTACATGTATACTTAGAGATAAGATACATGTTTCTTCCGGAAAGTTAATTATTTGTATGGGAATTCATTATACATTAATGCAATTCTAAATTATATTACTAAGTGAAGAGATTCCGGTAAATAATTTAGGATTAGGGTTAATATGCTTAAAAAAGGTATTAACTTTAGTTGTGAATCCCTTCGGTTAAGAATAATAGAAACCGAATTGAATATATTTTAAGCGATCACATGATTAACTTTAGAGGAAATAATTCCTAAATACGTTATTATTTTCTTGAAGTCGTTCTTGATTTTATCATTTTTTCAATTGCTTAATTAAGTCTTTTAATTAAAGTAGTTTGTCAATTTTAGTATTTTTTTAATTAATTCAAACTTTCATAATTTTCCAGTTAAATAATAAAGCTAAGGTTAATATTAGTGCTCGAAGTCTCTGAGGGATCGACTCGAACTCACATCCGCTATATTAAAATTGATAGGTGCACTTGCCTCATATCACGGGTTTAATGGTCCAAGGGCAATTCATCACCCAAAGCCGTAGACATATGGATAGCAATGAAAAATAAAAAAAAAATAACAATAATTATCAATTATTAAAAAATTAAAATAGAAAACCATAAAATGGAATTATAGTGAGAATTAAATCTTTTTCCATATAATTAGGAAAAAAAATTTATACCATCTATGTATGTAATGTATTGCCATGAACAATAAAGAAATAAATATACAATTAAAGTTGTTCTCATTTAGTATTTATGGACTTTAATCAAAGAAAGTTCTCACTCTTTAGTAACATCGGATAAGAGTCACACATTAATATTACAGTGTAAATAGGTTGTAGTTTTCAAATAAGATGGCAAATACTTCTCAATTTTACTAAAAACTGGGTTACGACTACTTAACTCATGGGCTCAAAAATTAGGTTGCAGTTACTTTATTGTCAAGCTTAAGTAAGTATATAAAATATGAAAATATATTAAAGGAAAAAGTAAGAATCAGCTAATCTTACTTGCTTATAATTGGGATATACCAAACAACGATCTCTTCTTCATCTTATCACTCATCCAAGAAAAAAATATCAATTGTTGTCTCCAAAATTTCGCCAATTGGAAACATGTTAAGGGGGTGTCAGGAGTTGTTCAATGTAACCACTTTAATACTTAAGCTAATATGAATTTGAGAATAATGGAGGTAAGAACTTAAAGTAAGTCTTGATTATGTTACCCGTGAGGGGTCACCCGTTATTTACAGTAGTGGCTGTAACGTTATGTCGAGAGAATGGATATACTCGAATCTCATCTAAATTAAAAAGTATATCTTCTCTATTTTAGGCAAGTCTGAAATCTATGAAAATTATATGGCATCTGATCTACAGTACCCGATGTAGGTCAGTATCTCCACCCTATGTCTATAGTCAACTATTGTCTGAGCTTCATAACTCAACCCCTAACCGTCAAAAAATCCCCAACCACAAATTCCATAAGAAGAGTACAACCTTGTGAACCAAGATATCGATCTTGAGGAATTTTGGGGATACTTTCGATAACCATGACTCGATTGGACCACTCAGAGATGCAATGAAGAAGGGGCCTCTAAAGCCTGCCCTTTGGCTACTAATAGGGTTGTAAACAAGCCGAGCTAAGATAATACAATGTTAAGCTTGAGCTTGAGCTCAATTAGAAATTTTAAAACTCAAGCTTGACTGAGCTCAGAATCTTAAACCCAAGTTCAACTCAATTAAGCTCAATTTATTTAAAAACATATTTTCTTTTCTAATTATAATAATATTGGTGTTCAAACTCGATTGATGTTTATATTCGACTTAAGCTCGATTAGGTTTGCGAATTAATCGAGCTTAGCATTGTGAAGCTTGAGTTTGACTCAATTAATTATTCAAGTAGCTCAAACTCGAGTTCAACTTGATTTTTCTAGAATCAAACTCGTTTACATCTTTAGATGTTAATAAGTTAGCTAATAAGAAGAAAAGGTTAGAATGGGCCGTAGACGCCTAAATGCAACTCAGCCATCAACATCCATGTTTTTCTATCCATTTGCTTGTTACTCTTTTTTTTTTTTTACACACATTCATAAGATAGTAGTGAAACTAATTTAATCAAATATTTTGATATATGAATTAAGAGAAAGTGAGAGCATTTATGTGTGAATTTCAAATTTGCCACTTATGATAATGCTCAAACTTTTAAATTGTTTCCATTCTTCTTAGTCATTTTTTCGTGAGTTATTATTTGGGATAAAAAATGTAAAAGAAGAAAAAAAGGTTTATCTTTCATTTTAGTTTTCATCTCTATAGTTTCTATTAGCGTCATGCATGTTGTCATATATAATTAATAATTAACATTGTAAAAGAGAATGTAAGAAATGATAATAACATAAGATAATTGTCTTCTTCATAACAAAAATATAGTAACGAGAAACACGTTAGTCTTTTCTATTCAACCCTCTAGTGTATCTTCTTATTGTGATCCATTTTCCTATCGTTACCAGATAAAACGACAAAAAAAAAAAAAATCATATTTTAGACGTCATGAACATGCATGCCTACACATCACATCATTAAAGCAACGTGATTTTGACAATCTAAAGTCGTTAAAACCTATACGGACCAAGTTTTAAGGAGTATACGAGGCCAAATTGGTGTATTTGCCGCATATATCTATCTACATACGTACTAGTAGCACTACCCACTAATATGAGTAGTTAAAAACATTGGCCAATGATGATGCCACAAGTCAAAATTAAGAAAAAACATAAACTATTTTCCGATGTTACCATCATTTTTGCATACTACTATACAATATTTTACTTTTAAAATTAAAATTCGTGGATACAAGACTCAGTGAAAACTGGTTGTATAGCGGATTCTACTTAATAGGCTCCCTACTTGCATCTTTCCTTTAATCTTTTTTTCACTGTTAGTCCCTGTTGGACGAAATCTCCCCCAATGGTCAGTATATCACTTCTAATGTTCCGATATCAATATAAGAGGGATTAATTCCGATTGGTTAGATCAAACCAATATATGCAAAAACGTGTCTAGGATTTCAAACGAGCAAATATAATAAATGATGGTCTTTATAGGTTCAGTGTTTAATGAATGAAAATAATAAATATGATATAGATAAATAACTATCTCCATATGGTACACCAAATAACAAAACAAATTGGGTCTATTAAATCTTATGATCAATATAATTCACGATCATAATGAGTAAAGTGTCATTAAAATATGACTCACGGAGTTTTTATAAGAAATATTAATTCGATCCAATTTGATGTAGGATCGTAAAAAAAATAAAATAAAATAAATAAAATAAAAATGTATTTGCTACAACCTATTGCTAGATTGATATAAGAGCATATTATTATAGGTGAAACACTCACTAACCCATTATAAAAGAAATGTCAAGGTTTCAATTGCTCGACATAAAATACAATATCAAGCTTACATAAACATATACTAAGTTTCTAAAATGACTAATAGGACATAAGCTAACCAAACAAATACTAAACCAATGAAAGGGGAATAAGCATATAAAAGGAAATATAAGAAAATACCAAAAGTAAAATAAGTAAGGTACCCAAAATAGGAAAACGAATAAATAACGTATCACAAAATTTGGGCTACTACTACTTAACTCATCAATAATATATTATACAATTTGAAAAAAAGAAATATATATATATATATATATATATATAGTGCAGTCTTTGATTCAAACGATTTGAAGTCACACAAATTAATGTCAGGAATCTATTAGTTATCTTTGCTCATCTTATTCAAGAAAAACTATCCATGATTTTGTATCCTTTGGTATGACATATGACTTCGTTATTTATTTATCTATCTATATTCTTTTGATTTTGTTCAAAGACATTCGCGGCGCAATTGATTTGATTAAATATTTTCCTGTCCGAATTAAGAGAAACTGGACCGTTGTGTGTAAATTTCAAACTTGCCATTCATGATAATGTTGAATTTTGAAATGTGATGCCGTTTTTTTACCCTTCCAATTCATTCTGTTTGGCAACTTATTTCTCATATAGAAAATGAAGACAACAAAGCAAAAGTTGATTTTCCACATTTGATCAATGTCCAGAAAGAAAGAGATGGAAGATAAATAAAACCCCGAAAGTGGAAATTGATACACCCTCTTTTCATTTCTTCGATTTTCGTAATTTTCTTGATTTAGATACTATGACCTATAACCAAAGGTTGAAAATTATAAAAAAAAAAACAAAAAAACAAAAAGGAAAACTAGTAGTTCGATAATGGTATAAAATAGTTTAAGAATCTGGATAATTTCAATTATTGATCTTAAAAAAGATAGAAATTAAAATAATAAAAATGGTGACAATAAGAATTGCTTGAGAATATTTTCCATCTTCTACCATCTCTTATTAATTTCCTTCTCTTTCCAAAAATATGGTAACAAGGAACATATCAATTTTATCCTCTTCACTATTCAACGCCTCTTGAATTTCTCGAATATATATGTCCTATCTTATTATTATGACCTACTTTCCTAATATTACCAACTAAAAATGATATAAAAGGTCGTATGAACATGCATATTCACTCCACTAATAAGAGTCTAAGGCAACATCAAATTTGCAACATTTTAAATATCCATGCCTAAAGAACTCAATTGTAATAAATGTTGTCTGGAGGATTAATCAAAAGGAATACTTTTAAGCAACATGATAAAAATAGTTGCTTCAATAATCTTAATGCAATGGTGTTGCAACAAATTTTTTTGTTGCTAGTAGTTATTTGAATAAAGGCAATAATTAGTATAAGTTGTTACCTTAGCTCTTCGCTTTTTGGCAACTGTAAACCCCATACTGAAAGATCCAATCGAGTCTAAATTATAAGTAAAGCTAAAAATATTAGTAAAATGATCTCGTAAGTTTGAATTTAAGAAAATAAGCAATAAAATAAAAGATTATAAAAATTTCAAATTTTAAATATATAACTTGTTATTTATAAAAATGCATAAAATGCATAAAATGTATTCTGATAATTAACAAATCGCTAGAGATAAATTATATATATACTAAAAATCATAAAATAACCTAAATAATATTTAGGAATATTTATTTGTACTATATATGAATTTACATGTAGGTAGAAATACGCGTAATTACTTAAAATATGCGAAATGTACTAAAATAATATTAAATAATTAAAGAAAATTCATAATTAATAAAAAAATAAATAAATATCAGGAAAAATTAGGAATGATCTAGATATAGGTCATGGCAGCTGGGGAAAATAAGAAAAAATTAGCCAATTAAATTAGAATAACACAAAAGTCAAATTGTAAGAAGATAAGGTAATTGTCTTGTCTAATTAATGCAAAATAATTTTCCTAAAGCTCTATAAATACCCCAAATTTTTTAGAAGCTCATTTGGGCAGTTTGGAGAGTGATAAAAATAGGGAGAAGCGAAATTGAGAGAAAAATTAGGGTTAGGAAAAAAATAAGAAAAAAGCTGTGCAATTGGGGCTTATAAGGAGAACCTAGACCCAATGAGTAGCTGGGAGTGGACAGCCACCACCACCACACGGTGGTAGCAGTGCCCAGGTGGGCCAATACACCTATGGCCACCAACGGTAGCCGGAGCCACTCAAATCAGTGAGTTTGATTTCTAGCTTGATTTTGTGTAATTTTGTAAAAATAATAAATATTCTTATAAAATTATGAAACTTGTTATTTTGAAATATTTTTGTATGTAGTTTTTAGGAAAAATATTATTTTGATGAAAATATGTCCCGTGATATATGATCCTTAAGAAATCATGCAAAACCGAGCATGTTTTGGTTTAAAAATAAATTACCTTAGGAGTGTAGTTTTGAACCCAAAATTTTTGTCTAGACTACTTAGATGATATAGAACAGTGCTATGAAGCCCGTTTTTAAAAATTAATTTTTGAAAATTTTAGATAATTTTTAGGCCTTAAAATGAGGCATAAAATGGGTAATTTAGGGTTAATTAAGTAATTAAATGGTTAATTCATGATTTAGTGAATAATTATATGTTTTAGGATGTTGAAATCTGATGAAGTATGATACTTATAGCATTTAGAGTGTTAGATATAATTATTAGGTTAATTATGTAGTAAATGAGTAATAGGGAAAAATAGTAAATTTTAAGTTAATTTTGTAAATTAAGGTAATTAGGTGTAAAATCTGATTTAGGATGAATTTAGACATTTTGAAATGATAATTGATGTTGGGAGATAGTAATTAGAGTGATAAAAATATTAGATGTGTATTATGTACATAAGACACATAATAAGTAATAGTACATATTACACAATTATTAAAAATATAATAAATAGAAAATATTAGAATAAAAATTGATATTATGATAATAATAAAAATATACAATAAATCTGATAGGAAACTTGAATTTATGTAATTATATGAAAAATGTAAAAATTTCTCACATCAGGAGTAAATTTAGTACACTAATAAGATTTAAGTGTACCGGGTGGAATAAAATACTAATTAGAAGTAATGATGGTATTTAGGAGATGGGGAAGTAATGTGATTAATTTCACATTATGAGTTGAAACGAATTTCTAGGATTCGAATATAGAATAATACTTAGAAATCGAACTAGAACCTAATTTAGAAATCGATGCGGAAACCGAACCCAAACCTAACCTCAAATCTAGAATAATTGTAAAAAACTTAAGATCCAGATAATTAGGCATATTAAACCCTAAACAAAACATAACAATAAGCGTTATAGGATAAAACGAACCTATAATGGTTATATAAAAAACTGAAACCACGTTTGTGTTATAGGGATGATCGGCAATGGCCTGAGCTCGTCGAACCTCGAGTGAGTGAGCGACGAGTCCAGATAACTTGGGATTAATACGTTGTTGTATTTTGGAAGCTTGAGATTATGCTTGGTTGTGCTTGTTAGATAGTTGATTATGTGCATGTGCTTGATTATAAGTGATGCTATAATTTTGTCTATTATTTTGGCTTATATTGTATGATTTGTGTGAAATGATTGATCACCCTAAATTAGACCTAATCAAATATACGACCTGTAATCATAATCAGACCTACATGGCAACCCATTAGAGGAACATAGGATTCTCCGGCCAAATACCGACCCCTTCGAAAGAGATAGCGTAGGATTGCAAAATGGTTCCTTCTTCATCCTTAGTCGAACTAAGTAACGGGAGAGGAGGTTGCGGCGAGGGTGAAGTCAATGGTTCAAAGGTAGTCGCAAGAGGAGCCATGTCTCCATTGCACAAGCCTAGATTTGTGTAAGCCCCACAACCAATCACTCAAGGTTTCGATCGGCTGGAAGATCCGATCAAGCCTAAATTATAAACTATTAAAAGAAATATTAGTAAAAATGACCCCGTAAACGTGAACTTAAAAAAATAAGTAATAAAATAGGAGACTATAAAATTTTCAAATTTTAAGCATAATAATTGCTAATTACCGAAAAGGCAAAAAGTGTAATTTAATAACTAATAAATTACTAGAGATAGATTATAAGTATACTAAAAATAATAGAATGACCTAAATAATATTTAAGAATATTTATTTGTACTATATATGAATTTACATGTAAGTATAAATACGCGTAATTACTTAAAATACGTGAAATATGATAAAATAATACTAAATACTTAAAGAAAATTCATAATTAATTAAGGAAAAATCAAGAAAAATCATGAATGATCCAAAATTGGGTCGTGGCAGCTGGGAAAAATAAGAAAAATTTCGGCCAATTAAATTAAGACAACACAAAAGCCAAAAATTAAGGGATAAGGCAATTGTCTTGTCTCATTCAATGCACAATAAATCCCTTAAATCCCTATAAATAGCAGGAAAAATCACAGAGCTTATTTGGGTAGTTGGGAAAATGAGAAAAATAGAGAGAGGTGAAAATTGAGAGAAAAATTCGGGTTAGAAAAAAATTAGGAAAAACTATGCAATTAGGGCCTTTAAAGGGAACCTTCACCAGACGAACAGCTGGAAGTGGACGAACACCACCACCACCACACGGTAGTGGCAGCGCCCAAGACTACCGATGAAGCCACGACGGCCGGCGATGGCCGGAGCCACCCAGATCGGTGAGTCTAATTTCCAGCCCGATTCTTGTGTAATTTTTTAAAAATAGTAAATATTATTAGAAAATTATGAATTTTGTTTTTCTGAAATATTTTTGCATGTAGTTTGTAGGAAAAATATTATTTTGATGAAAATATGTCTCATGATATAGGGTCCTTAAGAAATCATGCAAAACTGAGCATGTTTCGGTTTAGAAATAAATTACCTTAGGAGTGTAGTTTCGAGCCCAAAATTTTTGTGTGGATTACTTAGATGATATAGAACAATGCTATGAAGCCCGTTTTCAAAAATTAACTTTCTAAATTTTTAGATAATTTTTAGGCCTTAAAATGAGGCATAAAATGAGTAATTTAGGGTTAATTAAGTAATTAAATTATTAATTACTGATTTAGTGAATAAGTATATGTTTTAGGATGTTGAAATCTGATGGAGTATGATACTTATAGCATTTAGGGTGTTAGATGTAATTATTAGGTTAATTATGTAGTAAATTAGTAACAGAAAAACATAGTAAATTATAAGTTAATTTTGTAAATTAGGATAATTAGGTGTAAAACTTGATCTAGGATGAATTTAGACATTTTGAAATGATAATTGATGTTAGAGATGGTAATTAGAGTGATAGAAATATTAGAAGTGTATTATGTACATAAAAGGTAACAATATATAATATGTAATTTTTAGAAACATAATAAATATAAAATATTATAATAAAAATTGATATTTTGAGAATAATAAAAATGTACAATAAGTCTGATAGGAAACTTGAATTTATGGAATTATATGAAAAATGTAAAAAAATTTATCACATTAGGAGCAAATTCGATACACTAATACGGATTTAAGTGTACCGAGTAAAATAAATACTGACTAAGAGTAATGATAGTATTTAGGAGATCGGGAAGTAATGTGATTAATTTCACATTATGGGTTGAAACGAATTTCTAGGGTTGGAATATAAAATACTACTTAGAAATCGAATTAGAACTAGAACCTAATTTAGAAATCGATGCGGAAACCGAACCTGAACCTAACCCCAACCCTAGAATAATTATAAAAGAGTTAAGACCTAGATAATTAAGTATATTAAACCCTAAACAAAACCTAACAATAAACGTTATAGGATAAAATGAACTTATAATAGTTATATGAAAAGCTGAAACCGCGTTTGTGTTATAGGGATGATTGGCGATGGCCTGAGCAAATCGGACCTCGAGTGAGTAAGCGAGGAGTCGAAGTAAGTTAAGATTAATACGATGCTGTATTTTGGATGCTTAAGATTATGCTTGGTTGTACTTGTTAGATAGTTGGATGTATGCATGTGCTTGATTATGGGTGATACTATGATTATGTTTGTTGCTCTAGCATGTATTGTATGATTTGTATGAAATGATTGATCACCCTAAATTGAACTTAATTAAATATACGACCAGTAATCATAATCGGGCATGCATGACAACCCGTTAGGGGAACTTAAGACTCTTCGGCCAAATATCGACCCCTTCGAAAGGGATAGCGCAGGATTGCAAAATGGTCCCTTCTTCATCGTTAGTCGAACTAAGTGACAGGAGAGGAGGTCGCGGCGAGGGTGAAGACAGTGGTTCGAAGGTAGTCATGGGAGGAGTAAGGTCTTCATTACACAAGCTTGGGTTTAGTCTGAGCTGTTGCATTAACGGCAACTCCTCAACCCGGATTAGAGCGGGCGCAATTTCTCTAATCTTACGACGGGCCGTACAATGTCGTGCGATGGCATTTGCTTGCACATGCATTGCACCTAATAAGTGATTGAAAACCTTGTTGTATGTATAGTATAGTTTTAAGTCCTCCATCCTAACTTACTGAACTGTGGTTGCTCACATCCCTATAGACGTCGTGCGGGTGCTAGCTAAGAAGCGGTAAACAACTACTCTGAAGCTAGCAACTGCTAGATCTTGGGGAGTGAGGAAAAACATTGGAGAATAAAACACATATTTTTAAGGTCTAAGTTTTTATTTTAGAATTATTTTTCATTTCTGAATGATGTAATAACTAGGAAATATACTATAAAGAAATATTGTAAACTTTAACTGCAATAACTGAATTATAACATATATATATAATTCCTCACTTTTATAGGTAACTAATTTATTTAAATTACAAACTGTTTACTTCAAAGCGGGTTAGTCGTGGACGCCTTGGATAGATCAGGTCTAAGATAGCGGTTGAAATGACAACTTCTATCTTAGGATGGTTTACACAGCGGGGCTTTACAACTCTGTCGTTTCGGGGCGTGACAGTTCTAAATTGGTATCAGAGCGTAGTTTTACTAAACTCGCTTTGAAATAAATAATTAAAAAAATTAAATATTTTAGGAGTACATTGAGAGTAGGTAGAAATAAAGGGATATTAAAGTATCACATTACAAATTATAAAGTAAGTAGTGACTATATCACTACATTGAGATAGACGTTAATCGAATTTAACTTTAGTGATGGGATCAAATGGAGAAATTGGTGATTAGTTGAAGTGATTCAAGAGGAATGAAGGATAACCCTTGATTTAATCCATATTTTCAACTTATTATAAATTTAAATATGCTACACATTCATAATAAAGAACCCATTCCATTATACATTCATAATTTCAACTTTCGATGTATTGTTCATATATCATAGATATTATTTGCTATTCATGTAAATAACGATGCATTGTTCATTTATCACAGATATTATTTGCTATTAGTCACCTCCATCTATTATTATTTGTTATTCTTTTTTTTTCCTTCTTTTTTTTTTATAGATTTCATTAGTTTTTTTTTTTTAAATATCACTCAATTTAGTTCTTTGTATACGTAGCACAAGTGTGCTCGCTATTAGTATATAATTGAGTGATGTGGCATTATGATAAATTTAGTAAATAATTCTTGTTGACTAATAAAATTTGAGCAATTGAAAGAAAAAGATATGAAATATCTTTATGAAGTTATATGCATTATATATTGATTTCTAATGCTAATATTTTGGATAAATTGTAAATGTACACCTTATATTCATTTCATGTGTGCTTAACTTCCTAATCATTGAAAATGAATGTATAAATCCCAAAATCTTTATAAGAAGGGCATTTAAATCATATTTTACTATTTTACCTTTAAATAAAATAATTGAGAAACATTAAAAGTGGAAAGGAAAATGTATCAAATCAAGGGTAAAACGGTCATGTAGAAATTCATTTTATAATAATCAATTATATTTATATATCTATATTATACATGACATTATGAAAAATTTAGTAAACAATGCATGTTGACTAATAAATTTTGAACAATTAAAAGAAAAAGATATGAAATATCTCTCTGATGAAATTATATGCACTATATATCAATTTCTAATGAAGGGACTTAGGGTAAATTGTAGATGTACCCCTTCTATTTGTTTCGTATGTGCTTTGTAATCTGGTGTTTAAGTTTCAAACTGTAAAATTTAAAGCAATCGAGTATATTGTCAAATCAGGCCCAAATTTTACAACGAAATTAGAAATATTAGTAAAAGTGATTCTATGAGTTTGGATTTATAAAAATGAATAATGAAATAATTAATTATTATAATATCGAATTATATGTAAATTTTTCGTTATTTATCGAAAACGTATAAAACCAGTTCCAATAATAATGAATCAATAGAAATAAATTATATATACACTAAAAATCATAAAATAACTAAAATAATATTTATTTGTACCATATATGTATTTATGTGTACGTAAAAATATATGAAATTACTTAAAATGCCCAAAGTATACTAAATAATTAAATAAAATTCACAAATAATTAAGGAAAATCAAGAAAAATATGAAAAGGAATGGAATTGTCCAAAACATAGGCATGGCAAGCTAGAAATGGAAGATGAAAATTCAACAAATAGGATTAAGCCATTTAAAAAGTGAAAAAGATAAGGGATAAGGGCACTTGGCAACACAAAATTGAAAGTAAAGCCCTAATCACACTATAAATTTAGTGTAACACAACCAAACACCATTTTAATTAATTGGGCATTAGAAAAAAATTAGGGAGAGGAGAGAAGAGAGGAAAAACCAATTTTAGTAAAATTAGACAAAATAATATGCATTTAGGGCTTACAAAGGGAACCTACATCCAACGATCACTTGGAGAGGAACACCACCACCATAAAACAGTGAATTCCATGTCTAGAGTTGTAGACAATGGTGGAGTCACCGCTGGTAGCTGGAAGTTTGTTGATTGATGAGTTCCAATTTTCCTTTTGAATTTGTTTAATTTAGTAAAAATATCAAATATGCATGAAAAATTATGAAATTTGGTTCCTTAGGTATTTTTGCATGTAGAATTAGAATATCAAACCATATTTTTAAAATTAGAAGTTCTTATATAGGTTCTTTAAGAACAGATTTAATTTCAATGAATTTTGTACGAATTTTAAAAATTAATAAAAAAATATTATTTTGATCTAATTTTTTGTGTACATATTCCTTATATGATATATTTAATTTATATAAAAATAATTTTTGATAAATTATACATTTAGTATTTATTAAAATTATTTTGTTGAATCTGTCCTATTTTTCAAATGAAAGAAATAATATGTTTTTAATTAAATTCCTCAATTAATATAATTTGTAATGACTTCTAAAGCTCATTTCTGATCTTAGGAATATTTAGTTTGAATTTCATAATTTTATATGGTCATTTACCTAATTGAAGCTAATTTTTAGCAAAATCGAACCTAAAATTGGTATACCGTAGAATAATATATATTAAATGATCATAATATAACAATCATAATTTACTGAGTATAATATTTTTTTTTAGCTTTAATAGAGCTTAGATACTAATTATTATATATTTACCTAGAGTTTATGCATAATATGTACTAAATATGTAGGTAAAGGGTTATACTTAAGTTAAATTTGTGATTTAAGGTTAATTAGATATAATTTCTGATTTAGGATATGATTGGACATTTGATATGTTATTGAAGCATGAAAGATGATATATGTAGTGTTAGAAATATTAAATAGGTGATTTAGAAGTGAATTATATAATAACACATAATATGTAAATATAGGATATCAATAAGTAGAAAATATTATGCCAAAAGTGATAATATTATAATAATATTGATATAAAATAAATATGATATTAAATATAAATTTATATAATTATATGAAAAATGTAAATTTTTCTCACATTGATAGTTAAATGAGGACTAAGGTTTACTGTGCAAACTAGAATACTAGTTAGAGACCAAATACAATATTAAGGATACCCAATTATAATACGAATAATTTCATATTATGATTTGGAACAAGTTTTTAGGGTTCTTGTATAACCCGTAATTAGAAACTGACTTAAAACTTAATTTGGAAACCGACTCTAAAACTAAATCAAAACCTATCCTAAATTAAGAATAATTGTAAGAAACTTAAAAACTTGAATAATTAAGTATACTAAAATCTTAAACTAAAAATAACAATAAGCGTTATAGGATAAAACCAATCTATGGTAGTTATGTAGAAACTAAAACAATATTTGTATCATAAGGATTATTAGCGACAGCTTAAGCAAGTCGTACTTTGAACAAGCAAGCGAGGAGTCCAAGTAAGTTAAGATTAATATGTTACTGCATTTCAGAGTATTAATTTATAGTACTCGGAGGTTTGAGATTATACTTGATTGTGATCATTAGATAGTTGACTATGTACATGCTTGTATGAAGCTAGTGATTGTTAGATCTTGAGGAGTGAGAAAATATGTCTGAAAAACAGATATATTTTTAAAGTCTTAGCTCTTATTTTAGAATATTCCATTTTTGAATAATGTATTACTTAGGAAATATAGTACGATGAAATCTTGCAAACATTATTTATAATATTTAAATCCTAGTGTATATATATAATTTAATACTTTATTAGGTAAATAATTTATTTATTGTATGAACTATTTACTTTAAAATGATTTAGTCGTAGACGCCTTGTGTAAATCGAGTCTAAAATAACGGCTGTATAGTCAGCTTCTATTTTAGAATAGTTTGCACGGTAAGACTGTTACAACTTTGCCACTTCGGGGGATGACATGTTTAATTTCCTAATATTTGAAAATGTATGCTTATATCACATAATCTTTTAAAGGAAGTAAATTTAAATTTTATTTCACTATTTTACCCTAAAATAAATAATTCAAAGACATTAAAATTGAAAAAGCAAATGCATCAAAGTAAGGGCAAAATAGTCATGTAGAAATTCAAATGGACTTTTAAAAAAGATTTAGGAATTTAAACATGTAAGTTTCAAACATAAGAAGTTTAATGCAAATGAAAAATCATAAGGTGATTTATTTACAATTTATCTTAAGATTTAAACTATAAGTGATTTTGAAATGTTAATTTTATAGGGAAACAAAAAAGGAAAATGTTATCTACTAATTTAGAGAGACTTTTATTCATTGAGATTCTAGGCTACCTTATAAGGATCTGAACGGGATACTATTTGAAATTCCATAGCAATATGTATCGTACATCATATCATATCTTATTATTATATATTCATCTAATATTATTATTGATAGTTCATTTTGACTTTAAATCTTACATCAAAACATACGAATAAAACTTACAGTGCTAGATGTACATTGTAAATAATGAAATGTGATTAGAGTAATTGATGCTTTTCAAGCAATTTAAGCTAAATTGAACCAATCGAGCTACATATGAAGTAATTTGGTTAGAATCCCGAAATGTCAATGGCATTCAATTTTTTTAGAGGTTTACCTTAGATCAAACCAAGTTAACTTGAACCATAAACACCTATAATTCAACAGGATTCGTTTAAGGTTGAATTACTTTTAATTTTTGCGCTTGCAATTTGATTTGGTTCAATTGATACACATAGTAGTTTTACTAGGATGGATTTTCTACACTCATCTTTTTTAAAACTCATATCATTACAAAAATTTTAAGTCCATGATATGAATTAAGTAAGAGTGAGCAAGTAATACTGTTTTACAAAGTATCTACTTGTACTTAATCGAGTAGGTTTTACATTGGTATTACGATTACAAGGCATCAAAACCTACTTCTATAAGATAGGTACGAATAGAGGATCTTCATATCCTGTACTCATCCTAAAACTGTACTCCAAGATAAAAAGGGTTAAGGTATAGATACCTAACATCGACCCTATAAAAGATTATTAAATAATATTAATAGCTAAATAATAAATGATCTACTACATTTTTCAATCAATAAATGTTTTAGTATATAAAAAGGGAAAAAACAGAAAGTCAAATATCATAAGTTAATAACCTTAACCAAATAAGCTTAATGCCACCCCTCTTATTTCATGTTTTCCATTGTTTTACTTATACATAAACTTAAAATAAAGTTTGAAAATTTACTCTTTTCAATTTCACATATTTGGTACGGGTATCTATAGGTTTTACATACGAATTTGTAATACGACATATAAATTACTTTTTTGATGTACATAAACTTAAAATTTATAGGATAAACAACAAAATTTACAAGTTTCACAAGGTACCCTATACTTTATAAGTTTTGTTATGCTCCAAAGCCGTAAAGTCGTAATAGTCTTACGTGTATAAACTAACTTATGATAGTAACTGACATTACAGTCTTTGTCATAGATATAATTTATACAAGACGTCTATGACTTCTTGTTTAGCCTAGTTTTTCACCCTTTCGATTCTTTTATAAAATTAAGTTTTCTTTAAACTGATTAGTACTAAACCCAACCCGTTTAATACTGATCCACGATTAGGGTTCAAAAAAAAATTTTTTTAACTTGAAAAGATGTTAGAGTCGCCACTCAATCGGTGTTGAGAAAAAAAATTAAGTTATAACTAATTAGGTGGATTGGTTATAACTTAGGTACTGACTTATTGATTAAAAAACCAATTTATAAAACAGCTTTTTGAAAACTAAAGAATCTGGATCAGAGGGTTATGACTTTTAAAGCTTTACGGGTACCATTGATTTTCCAAAATTAATTTTAATCTTTAAAAATCACCTTTTTTATTTTATGAGACAGAACTCAATTTAATTATTCTAATTGGACAAATGAAATAATCTAAACTAAAGAAAAAAGAAAAATTAGGTTTTTTTCATTTTTATCGTCATCCCGTAGGTGCTTACGTACTTGCTATTCAGAATCAAACGTGTGTAGTTCTTTTTTGTAAAACTTTAGTGAATTGGTTTTAAAAAAAAAATTGAGTTTACATTTTACTCAATTTTGATTTGTTTTCCTAAAGCGTCCTAATCGGTGTTTTATATTTTGGAAAAAATAGTCCTAATTTGGAAAGAAGTTTATTTATTTTCATTTACTTTTAGAAAATCAATTTTTCTAAGTGATTAAACAATTATTTAATCTTATTTTTATTATTTATTTATTTTTTTCTATTTTGTCACTTAATTTATCTCTTATTTATTTTATTTAAACTAAAAAAATAAAGTTACTTTTTCTTTTCTTTTCTTTTCTTTCCTTTCTTTTTCCTTTTCTTTTTCTTCTTCTTCTTTTTTTTTTTCTTTTTCCTCTTTTTCTTTTTATTACATTTATATGAGTAAACAAATAATTAAATAAATAAACAAAACAAAACAAAGAAAAAGAAAAATAAATAAATAAGCCTTGGACGAATGTAATAGGATACACAGGTCAGACTTAGGTCGGTCGAGTTGGGTCTGGGTCGTTGGATTGGGTTCAGGTCGCTAGGGTGGATCTGGGTCGGGTTGTGTGGATCACCAATGGCAGCAGCAATGAGGCTTGATTCAGCTTGTTTTAATCACTAAAACGAGCAAGTGACGGTTCTTTTTGTGAGTATTGGATTGGGAATAGGAGAGATAGGTTCAGTGCCTTAGTGTTTTGGACCCATTTGGATGGTTTTCGGAAGTTGACTGTAGGTGACAATAGTGGTTCGATCGTATAGGGGTTGCTGGGTATAAGAGTGGGGTGTAGTGTGAGGTTTGGAAGTGTGGGGAGCTCCATTGTACGGTTAGTTTGGGCTTCTAAAGTGGCTGGAGTGGTGGCTCCAAGAGAGAGAGATGCGACAATGAGGGTTTGAATTGTGGTGGTTCGGCACGGCTATTGTGGGGGCACAACGGAGGTTGAAAGAGGCCGGGTTAGAGAGCTTAAACTAAGGGGAGCTCAACCATAGTGGTAATTGGGCTCGGTTTTGAGTAGAGAGAGAGAGTAGGTTAAAGAGAGAAAGTGATCATAGGGAGAGAGAGAGAGGTTATGTCGAGTGATTCTGTTTGTTGTGTCTCCTCATGGACGTCCCTAAACTCTTATTTATACATGAATTTCACCCAAAAACTAAGGAAACTCGAAATCGGATTTGAATGCAAATGTACGAAAATTCAATTTTTTTCCAATTTTTGAAAGCCGATTTAAATGTGCTTTTGATTAAATTTGGACTTCTTCTTAATACCAATTCAAAGCATGCCATGTCCAGTGTGAGATTAATGCAAGAAATTATGTGCCTGTATGTAGAATTTGTATAAAAATTGAAACTAAAGTAGAGGGAGTAGATTGTTCTTGAGAAGGAAAAAGGAGGAAAATTGGGAGAAAATGGGGGAAACTGAGGTAAAGGAATGGAAAGTGCTAACATGGTGCCACATTAGCCAACTCGACGAACCCCGACCTGCCATGTGATGCCATGTCAGCAAGGTCATCCAATCCAATGATGCTACGTATTAGAATGCGTGGCGAAATTAGATCCTGATACATGATAGTGTGTTAGCCAAAAAATAAGAAAAAGGCTTCCCTACCTTTGCCAAGATTCAAACCCAAGACCTCACACTCAAACTTATTCTTATGTCCATATGCTTAACCGTTAGGCCATTAGCCTATGCCTTATCCATATGTACAATTGGAGTCGATCAATTTAGGACAGATTTAAATCTAAACCCAAGTTCAACGACTCAACTTCTAAAAATCTATCTTAATAATATGATATTTTCTAAAATCTTTTACTTGATTTAAAATTTTCTATTTTTGTAAATTTTCAAATTTCCAAATTTTTAAACTTCATTTTCTAACCTTTTTATCTCTTTAGGGTTTCTTTTTGAAATTTTCTTATTTTTTGTGCTTTTTTCTTATTTTTGAAAATTTGTGTATTTTTCCATGATCTTTATCTTTTCTAAATTTCTTAATTAAATTTTTTCGGGTTTTCTTTAATTCCTATTTTTTGAATTTTTTTCTAATTTAGGACCTATTGAGAAAAGAAAGAAAAATAATAAATAAAAATAAAAATAAAGAGGATAAAAATTCGGTATCCACGCTCTTCACTTTGATGTAAACAACTTAATTAAAATTTATACTAAAATTTACATATAAAGCCAAAACCTTAAGTTATATATATACATAATTACATTCATATGGTCTTATAATCCTAAGAAACTAAACATACTATAGTAGCTTGTTAACAAGCATATTACTATACCGGTTTATAAACTTAAAAGTACTAACAAGACATTAAAGGACTTGTTCATGCAACCGGTTAATCCTCACTCTCCCATGTCCAGCCTGAATTTTTCAGTTTTTCGTTCAATTTCATTCCATTTCCCACATTCCAACTAATACTAAATCCTAACCCACTTAGTATTAATCCTTAACTAGAAAAATTAGGAAATTTCGGTTCTTTTTTTAAAAAAACTTTTGGAATTACTATCTGATCGAAGTCGAGAAAAACAGAAATTATAATCAATTTGGTGGATTGATTACGATTTAGCTACCGGTTTTTTATTTCAATTTGATAAAAAAAAAAAACCAAAAAGTTTCAAATTCAGGAGCTAACCTATTAAACTCTAATAGATACCGTTATCTATTTTCCAAAATTAGGTTTATTAATCAAAATTTTCCTTTTTAAATATTTTTAAGAAAAATAAAAACAAAAAAATAAAAATAAAAAAGGACCTAAGTTTCTATAGATTTTAACATCACCTTAAAGGTGGCTACGTACCCGTTAGTTGGGATTAAACGACTGTAGTTCTTTCAAAAAACTATAATGTATTTTTTTTTTTTAATTTTGAAAATAGACTGAGTTTACATTTTTATCAATTTAGTTTATTCAAAAAAATCTGAAATGGCCCTAATTCTTGAGTATTTAAAAAAAAAAAAAACTCTCTAAGATAAATTAAATCTTTAAAAAGTTTTTTTTTTAATTAATTTTTATTTCTAAAAAATAATTTCCTAAATGAGAAATCTTGAAGATCCTAATACTAAAAAAAATCCCTAAGCTACTTTCATATTTTAAAATAACGAATCAAGCAAATGACTAACTAAATATAAATGATAATAATAATAAGATATACAATAAATAAAATAGAATTTGAAGAACCGAACTTGACTTGGTTTCCTCTATACGGTAAAGTGCTGTTTGTGAGTGAAGCTTGACGTGTGGCGTTGCGAATAGCAGTAAAGTGATTGGTGAGTGGTAATAGCATATGTGCTGATCATGAAACATAGATTGTATGTTCTGCTGTGGATTGTTCGGTCATGGACGTTAGGTGTTGTACTAAGTTGGTATGGAATGTAGTGTGTGTAGATTACAGGTGATCGATGGGCAGGACGTGGAGGTGGACATGAGTAGTGTGAGTTATACAATGTATGAGTTGCTGTTGGATATTCGTCAATCGTGTGAGGATGAGGACAGGTCATGGATGGTCTTCTTGATGTGAAGGTCATGGGGGTGACTTGGCTATGTTGATCAAAGTGTTGCTACTGCTATGTTGCTAATCACGGGTCACTATCGATGGCTTAGCTGAAGTGTTGCAGCAATAGACCATTCAATAAGCATGTTCAATGGAGCAGTAGCTGTTGCTACTTAAGCGTGCGGTTGTGAGCCGTTTGTGAATCAGGTGTGCAATTGTAATTCAGTGAAGTGCTTGTGTTGGACATAGATGTTAGGTGTTGATTCATGTGCTGGAGTTATGTGAAAAAGTACTGGTTGAATGGCCACTTGTGGATGGGACAATGATAATCTACATGGGGTTGTGATGCATACGAATGACAGTACGAGTAGTAGATTGTGTAGTGTGTAAGGGAACGTACATTGTAGTAGTGTCAAAGGGTTAATCGTATAGTGAGTGTGCGAGTGGTTTGAATTTTGGAGCACAACAGTAGCTTTGATCTCGACAAGGATAGGTTGCACAACAGTAGCTTTGATCTCGACAAGGATAGGTTGAGTTGTAAAGCCAGGCATGTATGGTAGATATTGTATAGGATGGGTGAAGATAAGTTTAATGAGATGAGTAGTGAAATGTGTGATTCATAGTGGTGAGTGTGTAATTTCCTTTTTTTTTTATACCGCGTGAACGATATATATAAAGTTCAGAAAACAAATCAATCTAAAATAGATTTGAATCAATTTAAATCTGATTTACTAAAAATCAAATTATATTTGAATCTTACAAATCTTTATCGTATTAGATTCAAACGATTTGATGTACTACACCAAATAACAAATCTAGTCAATTTCTCTAAGCCTTATGATCGATATGACCTATAATCATAAGGAATAAGCTATCGTCAAAGAAATTTGACATAAATCATAAAGTTTTGATAAACAGATATTAATTGGATCCAATATGATCAAGGATGAAAAAAAAATATCATGTTTGCCACCACCCTATTACTAGATTAATAAGAGCATATGATAAGGTACAACACTTAGTAACCCATTATAGAAGAAATCTCAAGTTCTTAATTGCTTAAAAGTAACATAGGTATGGTATCCAAAATAGGGAAAAATAAATAAATAACGTATTACAAAATAAGCATAAGAAAGTGGAAGGTCTTCAAATACATATGGTTGGATCAACCTTAGATCAATTGCTAGACCAATCGACTCTGGATTAATTGACTATAGTTTGTTTAAGTTTAATTGACCTTACTCACTTTTAGGTTTTCTAATCACTTATTTACCTTGATCTTAACTTGGTTTGATCTCTCGACTATTGACTCTTTTCATATTTGCATCTAAAGGTATCCAAATGGGTTTTGACCTATGAACCAGCCTACTTAATGTACTTTTAAAATGAGTTTAAGTTGAGTTCTTTTAGCTCGTTTAAAAAAGCAAGCCAAATAAATTTGGCTAGTTTGACCTACAGACCAATGTGAACTTGTTTAGATTAGCTCATTTAACATATTTACATTTTTAGCCTACAGGTCGACTAGTTTAACTTACTTTTTAAATGGTTTAGGGTTGAGGTATTTTGCCCGTCCAGTACGTTTAACCCACGAGTCATAGTGGATTAGGCTAAATTAGCTCATTTAACCTACTTACACACCTTTATCTAAATCATACACCCCCCAAAAAGGCTAAGTGGTTAGCAAACCACACACATCTAATAAGGCAGATGGTTCTATAAAGCACATTGATTAGACACACATAAGGGTTCATGTTCCAAGCAATTCCAAAAAACTAGGTGGTTCATATTGAATAAGTTGACCCGATGAGTCACTAATGGACTTGCATTTGGGATTAATTGTCTTGTCCCACGTTTACTTCATAGAATCCATAGAGAATGCAATTGAAATTCCATAAGAAATGTAATTAGGGTGTAATACATATTACTTTGTTTAGTTAGACTTATAAGTAATTTAGGAATAAATATGTAATATAACTTTAATGATTAAATTATCCTTAATCAATTTTCTTTCTCAACTAATTTTAAAGTAATAGGTGATTGTGGTGGTTGACAACGGTGGCAGCGGCGATGGTGGTAGTGGCAACGGCTGTAATGGTAGAGGTAGCTACGGTGGTTGGTAGTGGTAATGATAATGGTGGCAACGACAATGGTGGTGCCAGCAGTAGTAGTAGTGACCGGTGGCCATAATGATGATGGTAGCAACAGCGATGGTAAGGCAATAGCTGTAGCCAATGGTGGCAGTTGCAATAGTGGTGACGGTAGCGTTGGCGGCGTTAATGGCGGTACTCGCGATGGTGGTGATAATAGTGATAAGGAATTGTGATTTTTTTAGTTGAATTAAAGAATCCCTATTACTTAATTTTAAGTGATAGGAATTCTTATAAAATTATAATTCTGTAACAAAAAACCAAATGAATATGGTGATGATAAAATAAAGAGGGAATGGAATTTAAATTCCATAAAGTAAAGGTACTGTTAGTGTAACCTAGGTTTGAGAAGGTGTAATATGGGTTCTCATAGTCAAGTATGGTAACATTTGTTTGTATGGTGGTAGGTCAATGATTCTACATTAGAGGTGGTAATGGTTTGGCTAGAGTTCTAAGGATATAAAGAGGAAATGATTCAAGAATGATATGAGATAGCTATCACTTGCTATTCTTGATTAGGTAGTATTATTTTTTTCAAACCAAACTTGGTAATAGTCCAATAGAAAAATTACTATTCCGCTGCCCTTTAAAACGTTATACAGCAAAATTTCCACCGTTTTAACTAAAAATGCATTGCTCATCGTATATAACGCTCTAGAGACAAAATTGTAAAGCAATACATTGATCTTCATCATTGGCTAGCAACCTTTATGATTTTTAGATCTTGTAATAATATCATGGCAGACAATAAACCCGACTATATTCATCCAATCATTTAAGGACTATTACACTCATTAAGGCAGAAAGTTCGTACATGATTAGGTTAAGTGTGAAAGAAAATTAAGCCAAATTGGTACTTTCTTTTAATTAATTTAGGATATCCATGAGTAGTGTCACCTTTAAGTGTATATTTTCTACATTGCTATAGTTATCAACATTTCCAACTAACTTCGCAACTTTTAGATTATTGTTTTTCTCAGCTACATGTTACCCCTATGCCATACGGAGCACTTGATTAACTTGTCTCCAAATGCCTTTCCCATGATTTATCGATGTAAATAGTACTCATGCATATAAAACACTCAAGTGCGTAATCACACATTGCTTAAATTTTATCATAAAAATAATTGCAAATATGCTTTCTTTATTGATCATTAGGTATAAATAGACCTTAAACTTTCACAGTCTAACTTTACTTTTTTCCTATCTTTTCCAAAAGTTATATAAATTTGTCGATGGTTTGGGAATTAATGTATATAAATTTTTTAAATTGTAAGAAGATTGGATCGCGCACTCTAAAAGTTTAAAAGGTTTATTTATGCCTAATTAATGTATTTATAATTAACCTAAGATTTTATATTTAAATAATATCTGCTTACGATTGAGAAATATCAAATAGAGATATCGATAGGAATCATCTTGTCTTATAAATTTAGTTGTTGCCTTTCTTCATCTTATCACTCATCCGGGAAGAAAATATCCATGTTTTTTTATCCATTTGTATGTGACTCTTTTTGTGTACAGGCATTCAGAAGATGGTAGCGAAATTGATGATCCAAAGTTCTTAAATTCCATTAGCTTCGTGCTTTTAAATGTTATCATGGGTGTAAAAAAGAATATACCCCTTGAAATTGTTGTATGTCTTATCATGTTATTATTATTATTATTATTATTATTATTATTATTATTATTATTATCTAACTTTCCTTTCATTACCAGATAAAACGACAAAAAAAAAAAAAAATTCATATTTTAGACAATGTGAACATGAATGGCTAGCAATCACATCACTAATAAAGCAATGTGATTTTGACGATCCGAAGTAATTAAAAGCTATATGGGCCGAGTTTGGAGGACTATACGAGGCCAAATTGGTGAGGTTGCTGGACATATTTATCCACATACGTATTAGTAGCACGACCCACTTGCATGACTAGTTAGCAACATTGGCCAATGATGGCACAAGTTGCCTTTGTCTATTAAATTATGGAAAACAAAAAAATATTTTTTTATATCAATATCATTTTTGCCTAGTAGGATTTTAGCATATATTTTCTCCTTTCAAAATTAAATTCGTGGACACAAAGCTACTATTAAGAACGGTTGGGAGTTGATCTCGACAGATCCGCATATTACTACTACAGCAAAACCCTACTATACTATCATAGATTGTACTTACCTCCTTTAAAAATTAAATTCATTAATACAAATAAAATACACAGTTAGGAATGATTGTGAAGTGGATTTCATCGCATCCACGTATTATTACTTCCCCCTCTAAAATTAAATTTGTGGATACCAAGTTATAACTAAGAAAAGCTCTTTAAAATGTTTAACCTTTAGGATAAAAACACAATTATATATCTTAAAGACATGAAATAATACATTCCCCTAAGTAAAAACTATCTAAACGATTCAGAATAATAATCTAAAACATATAACTTTATAAGAATTTAAAAATAAAATAAAACGATTTTATTTAACACTCTATAGAATAAGATAGCTTTATTGCTATTGTCCAACGATGAACCTTTCCTCCCCCATCAAAATCGATCCATTGGATCTTACACCACGAGAATCGCTTGAGTCCTCTCGATTTGTTTTTATATATATATATATATATATATTTCTTAATTTACCTCATTAAAATATTATTACCTATAATTAATGATCGAGGTCACCAGAAAGAAAATGATATTATAAAGTATTTAAAAAAGAAAAATTATACGTAACTTTAACTATTAATTTATAAATTAAAATACGAAAATTTAAGATGATCGACACCTTCGGGTTTCCTGCCCCACGACCATTCCCGATAGAGTTTGCATGCCTTGAAAACTTATGCATGTACCGGCGTATATATCCTATCCCACTTTAATGCTCTTTTGTGCTAATCCACGCCCTATAAATGCCGCTGTGTGAGTCCACCTTCCCTTGGTAGCTTTCTCTTTTTTCCCTTCTTCTCTCCTCATTCTAAAAGTAACACTCTCATCAAAACACACTGTACTTATATTACTTCTCTTTTCAGCTTAACCCTTATCGTTCAACAACATACTCATAAAGAAAAAATAATTATAATAATAATACTCTAAATAATGGAGGGTATGCTTTCCGTTGAAATGTTGAAGACCGTGCGTACGTGGATGGTTTCTCTATCCGGGGTTTCGTTAAGATTCATGAAGAGAGCTTCATATGCTGTGTTTACATGCGTTTTCGCACTTGGTATGTATCCATGCGTCCTTGTATGTGTTTTTCTATGCTCTTTTTTCTTTTAAAGATGTAGTGTCTTTTTAGTCTAAATTTCTAATCGAATCCTCAAAGCTTCTGAAATTAACACTATTTTCCTACATCTAATCTTTATTTGTGAGGAAAAAAATTGCATGTTTTTTAATTGAAGGGTTTTGTTTTATGGTTCTGCTAATGATACTGTTCGATTCATCATTTTGTTTGATTGTTAAAATCTTCTTTATATTAACTCTTATAATTATATATATAAACAATTAGATGGACATGATCTTATCTGGACGAAGTCATCGGTAAAACTATTATTTTATTTTCTAGTTTCTTTCAGTTGTTTTATTTTTTTTTTTCTCCTCAGCCTTTTTTTTTTTAATGAAAAAAATTCTTTTGAATTGGTATAGTTTTTTTTTTTTTTTTTCTTTTTTGGCCAAAAAAATTGGTATGGTTTAACTTTAACCATTTGAAAGAGAAAGCTTTCAGTACATATCTAACTTCTCTCCGCAATTATTCATTAAGGTTGGGGAGCTGTCCCGGTCTTTGTCAGCTCTGTCCTGACACTTATCATATTTTATAGCTTTTATAGGTCGAGCTAGTGATATATGCATTGGGCACATTATTAAGATATATTATACATTTTGTTGGAGAATTGAAAAAATAAAATAAAATTATATAATACAATTTGACACGTTGCATGTGCATATTAGTTACTAATGGTGAAAAATACAAATAGGTAAATTGTTTCTATTCCAATAAATGACTTACAGCTGTTTGAATTGAATTTCGATTTTAAATATAAAATAAAATGCATGTAAGGTACATAGATACTATACAAATTAAATGCATTCATCAATGAAAAATATTTTGTAGGTAGAGGAGAGTTATTTCGCCACAATTGTGGAAATTTGATTCAAACTATATATACTTTTTTTTTTTTTTGGTCATTTTACAATATAGAACATCACTCGTCGTTATTTGCCATCATTACTAACTTTCATTACTAATCAGCAATTGCGGGCTAACATAATCCCAATTAATAACCATCACCATATTCCATCATCTTAAGGAAAATACCATGTTACCTCAAACCTGAGATTCTGTATTAATCTCGAATTAACTTGTTTATGTATAATATTAAAAGTATAAAGAAGAAGTTTTACTATCTCATATCTCTGGAAACCATTAGACTGGGTTTGTTTAAAAAAAGAGAAAAAAAAAAAAATACTAGAGTAAGATAATAACAAACTGGTAATATTTATGTGTTGTTGCATTTGAATGTGGGTGAATAGGTGGTGCAATATTGGGAACAATAATTGGAGCCCTAAAGGGGCAGACCACAGAGACGGGTTTTGTTCGGGGTGCTGGGATAGGAGCAGTAACTGGTGCTGTGACGGCCATTCAATTACTGGAACTTATGGTGGATGGCGAGTCACTTTCCAAGGTATCTACATTAACTGTCCTTAGCTTTTACCTCATCATTTGTCATGTTTTCTAATGGATACACTACATCACATAACTAGCTTCCTGCATGAAACGTTTTTAATGTTACTATTTACCAAATCAAATGGACCCGATTAAACTATACCCAGTTTTTGGTACAAAGTGAGTAGGGCCTATACTAAGGTAAATCAATTCGTACACAGTGTAGAATAGAACCACATTAATAGCTTTAAAAAGGTTTTTAAATTCAATATTTTAGTCTGTTCAAAGTCGCAATTTAAAGTAAATCAAAGTAAAAGAAAATAAAACTAGAAGAAAAAAACAATTAAAAAAAGAAAGTATATGTGTTTGTGCTTGAAATTTAAAATTATAAAATTTGTCGTGACATTTATATTGTTTTCATTGTTAAATTATAAGTAGACTTGAATTGATGATGCCATTCGCAGGTTGCTCTCTTCTGTAGCGTATTGGATGGGAAGGTTTTCATGGATTGGGTTGGCCCTGCTGTGCTCAAAGCTTATCAATGGCAGGTAAATTATCTATAAAAAAAATAATAATAAAAAAAATTAAGAATTTATTTTGTATTTTTTTAAGATCCTTTTTTCGGTTATTGCTTTATACTAAAATGTAAAGTTTAAAACAATTTATTGGAAAATTTAGGTGAGCCATCTCGAGAATATTGCCAGTTTTGGAGAAATTTCAGATATTTACGACATTACAGAGGAAAGAGGCTTATCCCAAAGTCAAATCCAATGTCTCCCTCAATGCAAATTTGAGCTTAGCAAGAAGACTGAGAGTTTTGATGGAGGTTCTTGTTCAATTTGCTTGCAGGTGAGCTGTCGATTGGTGATAAAAGATTCTTAGAAGTCCCAATTCATTTGATAAATTCGGCCCCTTTCCGGATATTTGTTAAAAATCTAAACGAGAAAAATTTCACATACGCCAATATTGATTATTATCCTTTTCTGACAAAGTAACTCTTTTTTTTTTTTTAAAAGTGACTGTATGGAAATGACAAAAGTTTTTTTTATCTTATTTCTTAACAAGTGATTAGCTAATCCATTAGAGTTTTTTTCCAGAAAAAAATTTATCTATCTTGTGATAATAGAGGCTCATGATTTTGAATTTATGAAAACATTTATGACTTTCTTATGTTAAATATTCTCTTTCTTAATTGTTACAACATGAATATGATTATGATATCATTAGGGTTTTTTATCAAATCGAACCGAACCAAATGAAGAATCGAATTGAATCGTACCAAATCATGAAATATAATTCTTTTATGTTTCAGTTTGGTTTGAAAAAGATTAGAGCAGTTCACAGTTTGACTCGATCTTGAAAACCTTAGTTGAACTAAACTTCTTAAATCCAAATTGAACCATTTCTTATTAAAAAAATAGAAATGTGCAATATTTTTTCTTTATTTTTTTAGTTTTAAATCTTATCAACATTTCAGTTTAACCTATTTATTTTTTTTCTTTGTGTCATTACTTTTCATATTTAGCATTTACAATCTACTCATTTTTCTTTACTATTATCTCTTATATCTAACTGCCTTGCACACTTTCACTTCATTTAAGATGCAATATTGTCGTAAAATAATATTATGTAGGTTTTATTTGCATAATGTACCTTAATTTGGACATTAATATTAGTTGAAAACGCTAATAATTATTAATAATATTAAAAAGAAAATAGTGCTTTTAAAAACGTTTCAAATAAAACCAAAAGGAACCACATTTAAAATGGTTTGATTTAACTTTAAACCGTTAAAAACAGCTCGATTCATTAAATGTTGAAACCGAACAGTTTTAAATATGGTTCTAATTAGTTCTATGCTTAAACAGAAACGAACGGAGCCATGAACAACCCTAGATATCATTTATAATAATTTATTTATTTATTTTTTTGGGTTTTCCAACTTTCCCCGTTTAATTATCTTCAAATTTTCTCAGGAATTTAAAGAGGGAGAGTATGGAAGAAGACTCCCCAATTGTGGACATTACTTTCACTTGCACTGCTTGGATGCGTGGCTAATCCGACAAGGCTCATGTCCAATGTGTAGAGACAATCTTTATAATGATAATGATGATTGCTTTGTCGATTATGGAATTTAAATTTATCACAAATGAAAATGTGTTACTGGTTGTATTTATTTAGTTCGTGTAATATAACAGTAGATATCAAGATGTTCTGTCGGAAAAAAGAAAGAGGCAGATAGTCATGGTTGTCGTAGTTTCGGCTGAATTGCATGGTCAACCCAATATCCATCCAAGCTACAAATGAGCCAATTGTTTGACTTAGTGATGATGGTATTTAAGTAGATTCCAGAATTACATGATATAATTACTTACTATCATCGGTTAAGAATCTCCTATCTCGTGAATTTTAGAAATTCACCATTTTCGTATATAATGGATAAGTTATATATATATATATATATATATATATCTTTATTGACAACACAGGCATTATTTCTTGAATTCCGAAAGATAAAAGAATTTCATATCTCGCGAAGATACTCTCAAGACGCCTCATCGTTTTTTCTTTTTTTCTTTTTTTTTTAAGCGAACTATGATATTATAACTATTAAAAAGGAAAAAATTGGAAGGTCGATATTTATATCACTTTACAACAATGACCTTAACAAGTTTATCTATTTAAGAGAACGATTTCCCTCCCTTAACCCTTTAATTGACGACGGATTTTATAATTATGAAAAGGAATAAATAGATATTTTAGTAATTTTCACTTATACATAGGAAAAGATCATACCTCTTCATAAAACAATAAAAAATATCTCACATCAAGATATCACGTTACAAAGAACATAACACTCATTAAATTCACAACTCTTCATAATTAAAGGTCACATATTAGGTTATAATTTCTAACATTATTCCACTTCGCCTCTATGTGCTCTTTAATATCCTAGAATTAATATAATATGCACAATAGTATTATTGTAAGTTTTCATCACGTTGGCTATGCTATTATATTATATTTTGATGGAGTTAAAAGTTAATTAGAGTTATAACAATTACATATTAGTATCATGATGTTCCTTCCATATGCTACAAAGTTAAGTTCTAATTTAGCCATAAGCCTTCTCCATATGAAATGCCACATCACTCCTTTAAGACTACATATAACTTGAGATTCATATTATATGCATGTATTAACTACAACCAAATCCCTAGATTTACACACATATACAAAGTGACCCTAATGGGTTAAGCTTAGCGAGCTAACTACGTTTAACCCACCATATTGATTTTTTTTTTTTTTCATCTCGTTTAGTGAATAAATTATCTCACATGTTAGAGTAGGCCAAAGCATCAAGGCTGGGTTGATTCAATTAACTCGTTTGTCTTTGTTTCTCGACAAGTTAGGGTGGCCTAGCTCATGGGTTTATCCACTCAACATAATCATGGGTTTGAGTGAACTAGCTAGCAAATCAACTCACTTAATCCACTAAATCAATAAACCTAACTAATGATTATTTCTTCAAATCATCCTAATATTGGTATGAAATAGTTTCTTAGTTGATTACTTTATGTAAAAATAAACATTTAACTACGTATTAAGCTAAATTATTTTTCTTTCTAACTTTTAATGGGCAAGTGGATTGAGTTATTTAACCTACTAATAAAAAAACAATTAGGTTAGACAAAGAAATCTTAACTTATTTGCCAAATAAGTCAAACCAACCAACCTAACTCTAATTAGTAATGGGTCAAGTGAGATTGTCCTGCTTATAATTTATCTATTTAACTTGTTTCCACTGCTACATATATGAAGTGTTTATAGATGTCTTAAATCATAGTTCATTAGATGAGAAGTAACTTAGGCAATAAAATAAAGAATTAAAAAATTAAAAAGAACACAAAAAAGAGACTAATTAGAGTTAAAGCAACCCTTAGTCAAATGCCTTTAGCCACTAGTCAAATCTAATGCCACTTTCATTATAGTTGAATGCTGTCATGTGGCAATCGACTCTTAATAGTGGTTGGCTATCGAAATTTATTTATCTTTCCATACTCTCAAGCCAAATCTCATGTGAATTTAAGTCAAAAGCTCAATGAAACCTTCTCCTTAACTTCAATACACCTATTCGTTCATTAGGGCAACACCTATAGTGTGACTCCTTTACTTTAATCTTCTCAAAATCACTTGCCTCTTGGCTATTTAGTGCATTGTACATACATATGAACCTCCATTCCCCTATGCCCAGGTGGGATTGATCATCTACTCTAACAAGCATGCTAACTAGAGCTAAGTAAATATGTTAAATGTACTAACTAAGCCCAACCTATGCTAGGTTAGGTTTAAATTGGCCTACCCATTTGAGCTTATTCAATAAGTAGGTTGATTGTCTCAATCTAACTTAGCCCATTATGGCTAAACATGCCAAATTGCTAATTCAACCTATTTAACCCATTCAAAACTATTCTCCATCCCCTCAAAAAAAATAAAAAATAAAAATCACAAACGAAAATTCTAAACTATATTAATAAGAATTGCATCTATATTTCTAAAAGAAATTAAAATACCTAGAACTATATTCATTGACATCAAGATCAAGAGTAAGTGACAGCAGCTCTTCGATATTTTAGTATAGTTAAAATATTATGAACTACTATCTTCACTTTTAATTGTATTGTACTACATTATGTCCAATATATTATATTATGTAGCATATCCTAAATTTGTTATACTAAATTATCATGAATATATTATCCAAATTGCCTTATGTGCTTTCCCCTAAAATGCTTACCATCGATAAGTCTCTTCTTTTCTTACCATATCAACTTTATCCTAATTCGTAAACTCAACATTCTCCAAAACGCTTGATTCATTTGTCATGAGGCCACACATCCTGAGCCATCGTATTCTTTTTCTTAGTTACCAACAAAGCCCCAGCTTTGGTTGATGTCATCAATTTGTCATTTATCAGTATCTAATCACTTAAATTCGAGCATTCCCAACACCTTAAATCGAGTCAGCATCTTCTCATCTATCGACATCTACTGTGGATTCCTTGACTCTCCATCAATGCGTGCATACTTGGGTTGCCATCAATGCGTTAATGGATAAAAAGAGGGGAGAATGGATAAGAGACGATGGATAACTAACTATGTCCACTGGTTGATCATATTATTTTTAAGTCCAGTTAATAGAAAATTACATTTGCATCCCTAAATATAATTAATGTAACACCTAAAACATTATCCGGCACCATTTGCTGAATAAATTTAACCACATGAATAATTAATTTAATTCTATTTTCTTATATTTCACTTCACTTTCATCCTTTAAGTAGTGTTTGGTTGTAAGGACTGAACTAGATAAGATAAATAGAATTTGCAATGATGAGTATAAGGATGAATAAACAGTATAAGCTCATTATATCGTGTTAAATTTACATAGTACTAAATACAAAAATTATATTAGAAAATTAATTATTTATATTATAAAATAAATAATTTTTTGTAATATTTAATAAAAATAATATTAATTAACTCAATATTATAATATTGAGAGATATTTTTTATAATACAAAATATTTTTTATTTATGTCTAGTGAATTTCATTTTTATACCTTGGTATAAATAGAATAAAATCTAAACTTTTTGTCAACTTCATCAATCCAATTTTTATTCAGTCACTAAACAAAGTCACAAATTAAATATTAAACAAAATTTTTTATCCCAATACGGCAAAAATTGTACAATTAAATGCTACTTTAATGTACTTTACCCTCACATAAACATTATATTTGCAATGACAATAGATAATGCCCTGACTTCTAAATCTCCTTCAAAACTATCACTATCATTAGACCGCCAACTTTTAGTAATTCAACTATTTGCAACTTCATTGCTTGTGAACCTTATATTATGATCTAATTGGTCCTTAATCAACGATTGATCTTGAACTCTTACAAACCGTTATTACTTTACATCGTATGGTCTCCTTAAATCCTTTAAGTGCAAATGGTAAATCTTATGACAATACCATTGCATAGTCTCTAATCTCAACCTTAACATTAATGTTTTCCATTAGCAATCAAAGACATGAAATTCGAAATATGTTGCCTTATGACCTATCATTAATCTGAAGCAAATACAACCTTTGCTTCAACACTAACTGGTTTCTTTAATTGCTTCCATAATACAACTACTTTATTGGATGACCACCATGGTTTCTCAGAAAGTTATGCTGACTCATAATCCTTCATTGATTCAATAATCAATCCAAAACTTTGTTCAAGCTTGATTGCACTAAGACATAAGACCCCTTTGATCTACACTTGACAAGTCAAGTTTCTCAATATGGGACTTGGTAGCAATTCCTTCCATGTGTAAATGGACAAACTTCCGAAATCTGTACTTACTCAACCTTATTTTGATACCAATTTGTTAAGATCAAATCTAAATTTTTATTACAGATTGCATGACATGTAATAATAAAAGATATAACAAGGAAAAAAAAAGGCACATAGGAATTTAGTGAAAAAGCCCCTGAAGGATAGGGGTAAAAAGAACCGTGGGCAAACATAGAATTAACCAAGTATATTGTAACAACAATAGTACAACAATTCTCGTTATAAGATCTTATAGTCCACCCTTTTTCTCTAGCAAGTCTTTGGGTTTTTTACTTTCTCAAACATTACATAATATATACTAAATAACATATAAAATCCATGAAATATTGAGTTTTTTTATCTCTAATATGGTTAGCTAATTCATAGGTATTTATAATCAAGAACAAGTATAAATTCCACACAACACATTATAATCCATTAAGCCCACAACTTTTAGGCTAGATTGCAATCCTAGCAATGTGTAACTAACTACATCAAGTTAACAAGTGCAAAGTATACAATAACATGAACAAAATCCATGAGTAGTGGAGTATGCATAGAGAAAGAATAGGTATTTAACTTATAAAGATCTTTTATCCATTAAGTGCGAGCAAAAATCTTTTAACCTATCTCTTATCCTGTTGAGTATGGGTATAAGCCTAAATTTAAGTCTAAAGGAAGTAGATAAGTGATTGCATGAAAGTTTTTTTTTTTTTTTTTACAAAAGATCGTATTTATTGATAAAAATGTGGATTTTGTTAAAATCCATGTAATGAAATTTGAATGAAGTATCAAATTTTAACTCTAGAAATACTTCGTTTTACTTCGTTCAAATCTTATTTAGAGAATCGAAGGAAAGCACATGTCACCTTGATCGCCTCGAACAATGTCTGACCATTATTTCATCAACTCAATATGAGAGCTTTTGAGGGGCACTCTTGCTAAGGCACATTTGGTTTATTTGTTTTTTATTTTATTGGCGTTTTATTTTTGTTTAGTTGAATTTTTATGTAAGCTCCAAAGCTAAGCCAATTGACCGTAGGATTGAACTTAGAGCTTAAGTTTTGGACGATTGGTTAAGGAATCCGATCAAACCCCAAATTATAAACTATTGAGAGAAATATTAATAAAAATGGCCCCGTAAACTTGAATTTAAGAAAATAAGTAATAAAATAAAAGACTATAAAAATTTCAAATTTTAAGTATATAACGCATCATTTATCGAAAATGCGTAAAATACATTTCGATAATTGACGAATCGCTAGAGATAAATTATATGTATACTAAAAATCATAAAATGACCTAAATAATATTAATGAATACTTATTTGTACTATATATGAATTTACATGTACGTATAAATATGCGTAATTACATAAAATACGCGAAATGTGCTAAAATAATACTAAATACTTAAAGAAAATTCATAATTAATTAAGGGAAAATAAAGAAAAATTAGGAAAAATCATGAATGATCCATAATTGGGTCGTGGCAGCTAGGAAAAATAAGAAAAAATTTAGCCAATTAAATTAAGACAACACGAAAGCCAAAAATTAAGGGATAAGGCAATTGTCTTGTCCCATTTAATACGCAATAAATCCCCTAAATCCCTATAAATAGCAGGAAAAATCATAGAGCTCATGTGGGCAGTTTGGAAAGTAAGAAAAATAGAGAGAGGCAAAAATTGAGAGAAAAATTTGAGTTAAAAAAAAATAAGAAAAACTGTGCAGTTAAGGCTTTTAAAGGGAACCCCCACCAGACGAGCAGCTGGAAGTGGACGGCCACCACCACCACCACCACCACCACCACCACCACACGGTGGTGGTAGCCTCCATGCTGGCCGACAAGGCCACGGCGGCCGGCGGTGGCCAGAGCTACCCAGATCGGTGAGTCCGATTTCCAGCCCGATTCTTGTGTAATTTTATAAAAATACTAAATATTATTATAAAATTATGAATTTTGTTATTCTAGGATATTTTTGTATTTAGTTTGTAGGAAAAATATTATTTTGATGAAAACATGCCTCGTAATATATGGTCCCTAAGAAATCATGCAAAATCGAGCATGTTTCGGTTTAGAAATAAATGACCTTAGAAGTGTAGTTTCAAGACAAAAATTTTTGTGTAGATTACTTAGATAATATAGAACGGTGATATGAAGCCCGTTTTCAAAAATTAATTTTTGAAATTTTTAGATAATTTTTAGGCATTAAAATGAGGCATAAAATTGGTAATTTAAGATTAATTAAGTAATTAAATTATTAATTATTGACTTAGTGAATAAGTAGATGTTTAGGGATGTTGAAATCTGATGGAGAATGATACTTGTAGCATTTAGGGTGTTAGATATAATTATTAGGTTAATTATGTAGTAAATAAGTAATATAGAAAAATAATACATTTTAAGTTAATTTTGTAAATTAGGGTAATTAGGAGTAAAATCTGATTTAGGATGAATTTAGACATTTTGAAATGATAATTGATGTTTAGAGATGGTAATTAGAGTGATATAAATATTAGAAATATAATATATACATAAAAGGTAATAGTACATAATAGGTAATTATTGGAAATATAATAAATAGGAAATATTATAATAAAAATTTATATTGTGATAATAATAAAAATGTACAATAAATCTGATAGGAAATTTGAATTTATGTAATTATATGAAAAATATAAAAATTTCTCACATTAGGAGTGAATTCGGTACACTAATAAGGATATAAGTGTACCGGGTGAAATTAAATACTAACTAGGGGTAATGATGGTATTTAGGAGATCGGGAAATAATGTGATTAATTTCACATTATGGGTTGAAACGAATTTCTAGGGTTAGATTATAAAACGGTACTTAGAAAATCGAACTAAAACCTAATTTAGAAATCGATGCAGAAACCGAACCCGAACCTAATCCTAAACCTTGAATAATTGTAAAAGATTTAAGACCTAGATAATTAGGTATCTTAAACCCTAAATAAAACATAACAATAAGCGTTATAGGATAAAACGAACCTATAATAGTTATATGAAAAACTGATACCACGTTTGTGTTATAGGGATGATCAACGATGGCCTGAGCAAATCGAACCTCGAGTGAGTGAGCGAGGAGTCAAGGTAAGTTGGAATTAATATGATGTTGTATTTTGGAGGCTTAAGATTATGCTTGGTTGTGCTTGTTAGATAGTTGGATGTGTGCATGTACTTGATTATGGGTGATGCTATGATTCTGTTTGTTGCTCTAGCATGTATTGTATGATTTGCATGAAATGATTGAATACCTTAAACTGAACTTAAGCAAATATATGACCAGTAATCATAATCGGACATGCATGGCAACCCGTTAGGGGAACTTAGGACTCTCCGGCCAAATACCGACCAATTTGAAAGGGATAGCGCAGGATTGCAAAATGATCCCTTCTTTATCCTCAGTCAAACTAAGTGACAGGAGAGGAGGTCGCGGCGAGGGTGAAGACAGTGGTTCAAAGGTAGTCGCGAGAGGAGTAAGGTCTCCATTACATAAGCCTGGGTTTGGTCGTGAGCTATTGCATTAACGGCAACTCTTCAACCCGGATTAGAGCGGGCATAATTTCTCTAATCTCACGACGGGCCGGACAACGTCGTGCGATGGCATTTGCTTGCACATGCATACCATCGCACCTAATAAGTGATTGAAAACCTTGTTGTGTGTATGGTATAGTTTTAAATCCTCCGTCCTAACTTACTGAGCTGTAGTTGCTCACATCCCTATAGACGTCGTGCAGGTGCTGGCTAAGAAGCGGCAACAACTACTCTAAAGCTAGTAACTGGCTAATAATTGTTGGATCCTGGGGAGTGAGGAAAAACATTGAAGAATCAACACATATGTTATTACTTTTCATTTCTGAATAATGTAATAACTGAATTATTGTGATTATATATAACTTTTCTCATTTTCTTAGGTAAATGAATTATTTAAATTACAAACTGTTTACTTCAAAGCGAGTTAGTCAACTTCTATCTTAAGATGGTTTGTACGGCGGGGCTGTTACGACTCTACCACTTCGAGGCGTGATATTTTGTATTTAACAAGAATAAGATATTGATAGGATGAAAGTATATTTTTTTAAAAAATATCAATTAAAACAATCGTTTTCAATGTATAAAATATATATTTTTAAAACTTTTCTCTTAAAAGTATACGAATTTTCATTTCACAATTCTAACACTCCAATTACTATTTTCATCGTAATTATGAAACAAAAGCAGAAACAAATAAGATACGGATAAAACAGTTTTTTAAGTATCAAATTTTAAATAAATACAGATCAAATGCAAACGAAAAAAAAATAATCAAAACAAACCTTAGATCTCATCAGATGAGATTTAGATGAAGCCTCTTGTTTTAAAGAGAACCAAACCTTTACTACTAACCACCCTAAAGCCACTAAGCTATCGAACATCACATGTGGGGTTTGCTTAAACTTTGAGGTAACTTGAACACACTTTTTATGATTTTATTTCCAAGTATTTTTTCTTTTAAAATATTGTAATATTTTTTATTTTTTTATTATGTTGTTTACTTAGAATATATTTTTTAACAATATCCTGTTAAGTTAATTGTTATAAACTAATTAAAAGCTGACATTTGCCCATTAATTAATAGTGATATAGAGATAAATATAAGTATGCAAAGTGTAAAAAGCAAAATTACTGTTATAAAATGTCGAATAATGAAAACTCAAATATGTAAAATACGAATTCTCCTAATTAACACTATGCACTAAACGTATGTTCATCTCAAATATTTTTTCATAGATAGACAAGTGGCATGATTTATATTTGACACCTAAAAACTATTAATATTAAAACATCATCTACGTTAAACACATATGTACGACTTAGCAGTGGTGCATTCAAATTCAACGATACATTTGACATTCATGCGTGAAGTTTCAAGAGCAAGTGTATAACATTTTAAGGAAAATTTAGACTATGGAGCAATTCTCTTCTTTCAACATTTAGACAATATATATATATATATATATATATTCGAAACATAAATAAGGTGTTCTTTTTCTTCCTTCTTTTTAGCGTTGAATATCCAATATTTATCATTGTAGACGGCTAAAACCGGATATAAGCCTTCAACCAATAATTGAGATGGATTTAACTCATCAGACTAAAATGACATAACCCAAAGAGTTAAGTCCATAAACTATTAAGATGACAAAGAGATTTGGTATTATGGATTTGGAATAAAACCTGTTGGATCGATCTATCTGATGCAACATTTTTCAACTTAGCTCATACAAGAATTAAGGCTTTATTAAGCCTAAGTTCATACAAGAAGATCATTCAAGGTCCATAAAGGGAAGGAATGAATTCCGATAGATGATCCTCATTACAATTCAACGGATGAAATTAATAACTATCTTTTATAAATACCCATCTCTTTCTCTCATTTAAACAAGGAAGAATTGGTACGAATACGAATACTATTACCTTACCAGATTCTCACCATAAAAAATTAAACACTTAAACATCGCAAGAATACTTTCATATCTTTCATCGATAATAAAATCGGATGTCTTAAAACTCCTTCACCTGTCACTATAAATGTTAGAGTTTTATCATAATTGTTTACCCTCTTACTTATATTTCTCTCATGATCATTTAGTACACAAGATTCAAATTACTTCCTTAGCGTGTTTATCACATAGTATGCATTTGACTTTCATACTAGAATTCTTACACACCCATAATCATAAAACTTACTTTACAGTTAATTATGATTTGATTTAATACATATATAATATGTATTTCGGGTCATGTAACTTTGGTATATCTATAAGCTTTTACATCAATTCCGTTTATATGCAATTTGTTGATATTATTCTAAAAATGCCGAAAATATGACATAAGTGTTGGGAATATACAATTAATGCAAATTTTCTAAAGTTTTTATTGTTCTTTTCTGTTTTAGCCTTACTAGTTACCATATGATACATACACCGATGAAATCAAATTTTATTTTAAACAGTTCTTAAAATCTGCTGATAATCTAGTCCTTTAATTCAATTAACCATATTTTCATGTATATAAATAAATATATATAGTGAAATCCCCGTTTGATCCAAGCAAAATTTAAATATCGTGAATTGATTAATCTTTCAGTCGACCCTTTTTATATATCAAAACCAATCCTCTCAGCTTATTGACGAAATTGTGGACTTGCAAAATCTTTGAAGACATGTTCGATGTACAATGATACATAGGATACTTGTACTGTCTAAACATGAGCTAAAATTACATTAAATCAAGATTATTATAAATTAGTAGTATTATCATCCATATTTTACTTAGATGTAATATGTTAGAATTCAAACGTTTCTTCTTTAAGTTGTAATATAACTGAGAAGAAAAAAAGAGAGAGCTAAACCTTTTTTAGAATTATAGCTGAGGAATGAGAAAGTTGTTATAGACAATAAATATTAGATGGTAAACTTACTACAGACATAAGACAAGCTTCCGGTTAGAACCAATATTCTTTAAATAATTGAGAATAAATAATTTGCCGTTAAATTTACCATAGAGACAAGCTGATTTATTGGATCGATGATCGTGTTGAATGAAAAAAAAAAAAAAAAAAAAAAACTTAAAAAGCCAAAGCCAAAGCACAAAAGCAACTTGGTAAAAAAGACAAAAAGAGTAAAGCAAAACGGCATTTTTCTTCCCTTATACTTCATATTTTTATCTTTCTCATCTACTCATCCAAGATTTTATAATCCCGTCTACTATCTCATCATTTATTTTTCTTTAAATTTAAATAATTAAATTCATAATTTATTTAATGGTTTAAATTTAAATGGTTACAAATCAAGGATGAGATGAATAGTTTTATAAAAAATAAATATAGACCCATAAAAAAATCCTCTATTCATTAGTGCCTCTAGTATTTATTAATTATAAATAATTATATTTCCATACATTAAAAATAGTTAATCTCTTATCTTTGTTCTCTTTAACTAAAGCACTATTTATTATTTGTTACAGTATGTGCTATGCACAAATTTGTAAATTTTGACTGTTTGAAGTGTTCACCAGGTTAAGTAGGTTCTCAATCAATCATAAATCATTGATTAACGAATTGACAAAATAGTGAATTGAACTTAACCCTTAAGGGGATGAGCTCAAGCCGATTCGGTAGCCTTTGAATAGTTTAATTTTTTTTAATATTCCTTAATTATTATAAATAATTTGGGAACTGTTAATCTTTTTTATTTTCAAGTAAATCTAAAAAACTTTACGTTGTTGCTCATGAATAAAAAATTTTATTTTTAGTTCAATTTTATTCAATCTCGAAATAATTTATTTAGACCATATAAGCATGAATATGTGATTTTGATTTTATATTATATATATAGTATAATATATAATATATATGTATATTATAGTATATATATAGTTATTATATATTATACATAGTATATATATTATGTTTAGATTATATATATAGGACATATATAATATACTATATATTATTTATATATTTTTTTAATTTTTAAAGTTAACTCATCCTTGAACCATTAGGTCAAATTGTCGGTTCAATAGCACGTCGATTTGACAGGTTATCATAATCAAACTTTCTAGACCTTTAAAACCTAATGGTTTAACAACTAGTTCATGATTCAAAACCAGTTTTTGTACAAATTTAAGTCTGTGCTTATAGGAAAAGTATTATTAATCACACACTCAACTTTTGTTCTATTTCAATCATAAAATTCTCTTTTTTCCTTCTCATAATCGAAATTTAATAGAGTTCCTTCTTAATATTGTTAGTTTTTCTATGAATATTTAACATAGTTGAAATTATTAATATGAAAAGTAAATAAATACTATTACATAGATAAATTAAAAATAATAAGAAAAATAACAAAATAAAAAAAGGTACAAAAAATAAATAAACAAGTCATCCGACCAACCACAATAGAAGATAGTTATCTAAGAAAAGTCAAGTAATCATCTTTGGATCGTAGGAGATTACCTACTACCGTAAAATAAAATAAAAAAATAAAAAAAGAAAAATTTGTGAAACTCTTATTTTCATTGTGATAGCCGCTCATCAAAATAGGAAGAGATAATACCATGAGTTCAACTATCCACTCTCAAAAGTAGATCATGATGAGTAAAACTTTTGGTGCCTGTACATCCGAAGATTAAAAGGTCGTCAATTTTTTTTATTGTTATCCTTTTCTTTAAAGAATTATTTAATTTAATTTTATTTATATTTAATTATATTATTTATTAAATTTAATTTCTTGAAGCAATGATTTTGTCTTTTGTGCCACATGGCATTTATAGAAGGTAAAACTAACAATGTCAAGAAAAATACTTTTTACAAGTTTTTGTAAATATTAATGAACTGAAATAGATTAAAGAAAGTGGGGTTATTACTCAAATCGAAAAAGGGTCAAACATTGAACATTAAAAATGTACATTTTCTCTAATTATATAAGTATATGTTATATATTGATTTCATATGACCGTTCATGCTCCATTTTTCATTTATATAAATATACATCGTATAAAAAAAGTTAGAACCTTTTTAATTATAAATATGTGAAAGTGATATGTTAAGGTCTATGTTATTTCAAATTGAATAATGCAAATATCGTTAGGCCATAATACCTCCAGTACCATGTTATAGCATTAAAAATATATCTCTCTGATAAATATTCAGAAATAATAATTTCAATGGCAAAATATCTAAGTGATAAAATCAATAATTTTCAGTAATTACAAGACCTTCCAAATGATTAAAAAAAAAAGAAAGATAATTAGCGGTTTATTATCTTATTCCCTTCACTTTCTATTACCAATCGCGGTTTAACAATTTCGATGAAAAGGCAAATCCCGACTCCAGAGAGTGAAGACAACGTCTGCTCGAAAAAGGAAGGAAAACACAACGCAGAAAGTGTCGTGGAGAGAGAAGCAGGGGATGGCTTGGTTCGCGGCGACAGTGAGGACATTCAACGTTCCGGCGATGGAAATAGGTGGTGCGATCCGCCACCAGACCACCCCATTAGCGGTGGGCGTAGGTTGCGCCTCAGTGACAGGCACCCACTGGTGGCGTGCTTCTTCAAAGCGATCGAATATTCCCTTTGCTTGTTTGGGCATTTCGACTGATGCTCGTATGTTGTTGCTTCTCTTCCAAATTTCGAAACCCATTTGCGTATATTAGTGCTAGGAAGCTGAAAGGAGGGATTTTGAGATCGAAGTTTGCATATTTATTTGGTTTTCGATTGTATGTTATGAGTGTGTTGGGTTTTTGGTTGTTTTCTTTTTTCATGCATTTGGTGATGAAGAAAAAGTTTGTGTTTTTTTTTATTTTTTTCCCCTAATTTGTTAAAATTTTGAAAAAGAAAAAAGAAAATCTATGATATCCACAATGTTGGAATACAAAATTGTTGAATAAGGAGGAAAATTTTTACACTAATTGGTTTGTTTCGCAGAAACATTTTCCAAGCATTTGTATGAAAGCTTTGCTATTATCGCCCTCCACCATCACTTACCGAAGCAGAGTCTCTTGAAATTATTGAGACGACGTCGGACTACCGTAAAGATTAGACAAATACGAAACTAGGAAAATGTTTTCTGCAAAACAAACTCCAATTGCATTTCCTTTTTCTGTTTCTTTTGTGTTTGGATTCATTGGGTGTACAATTTGTTATTGCTATCTTAAAGATATTGTCGGTTCTTTCAAGTATTGACCTTTTAACTTTTCAAATAGTGCAATACCGTATGTGTGGGCAGTTATATCCGTTACTGTGTTCAATGTAGGTTGTTGATTAAAACATAAGCATTTGTATGTTGTCTACATTTGCATTATCAATTATATTTATTTGTATATACATATAGAAATTTTTTTTTCAAAGAATTATCCATATTTGAAGTAGAAACAACGTGTGAGATAGAAAAGATCTTCTAAAAGTTTGTTATTTGCTGTAAATACACTTGCTTAACGTATTTCGGTTGATTTATGTATGTAATGCTGTTAGCACAATTTGGTCTTTTTTATATGGTTGAAGTTGAGAGCACTACTTGGTACTGAGAAAAGGACTCATTTGTGTTGAGTTATGTATCACATGTTATGTTATAAGTGGAGGTTGCCGGGGTTTATAGTTAAGTCTTTTGCCGAGGATAGGTGATAACAAACTGCAGATGATGTTGTCCATATTGGTCTTCAGTTCTCTGTGATTTGAACTCCCATCATTCTTTTAGGTATAAAGGAGGCTGTCCACACGGAAAAAGCTCCAGCTGCTCTTGGACCTTATTCTCAGGCCATCAAAGCCAGCAATCTTCTCTTTGTATCTGGTGTTCTTGGTCTCATTCCCGAGGTCAGCATATCAACTTCATTTTCAGTAATCAGTTTTGGGAGTTGGGTCTGCATGGCTGCAGACTCTCTGATTGCAGAGAAGACACACTCAGCAATATACATCTATGAGTTTGTTTTTATTTCTGAATATATCAATTGGTTTTTTGATACAGACTGGAAAATTCATCTCTGACAGTGTAGAAGAGCAGACTGAACAGGTAAATTATCTTTCTGATGTATGTATACATTTGCTGTTAAATTTTATTTGACATTGTTGGGGTTTCACTAAGTTGTGTACCTGGAAGGTGAACCTACAAATCCTTTACTGCAATATATCTTCAGCATTCGCATTGAGGATTATTAGTCAATTTCTTTTATGTGTGTGAGAAAAAGAGAGAGAGATATATTAGGTTAGGCTTAGGAGTTACAGTTTGCGTCTGCAATTTACAGAGACAGCCTACTTTTGTTCAATCTATTTCTCAAAATTTGGATCCAGCCAGACCACTGCTCAGAATAGATTTTTTTTTTTTTTTCCCTTTTGTGTGTGTGTGTGTGTGTTGTGTGGGATTTTTTTCTTTTTTTTTCGGGGGAGCACATGCACACGCTCACATGTATGCATTTGTTTCTACTGCTGTTCTCACCATGGACAGTGCTTCATGGATGGTCTGTTCTTCTCTCTCTTTTCTTCCTTTGTCATTAATGCAACTTGCATAACAAATTTCCGTTAAAAGTTTGCTATCTATTCTACGAGTACACTTGTCATTGTTTCTGCCAAAATCCATTCATGTTGAGTTTTTAAGTTGCAAAAGTTATCTGCCATGATGGATTCAAGATCATAAAATTTGCAGGTTATGAAAAATATGGGGGAGATACTAAAAGCTGGTGGTGCTAGTTATTCTTCCGTGGTCAAGACCACAATCCTGTGAGAAATCTTCTGATTGGCTGCAAATTCAGTTTTCTCAAGCAGAAGACATCTGAGATTCTCATTTTGTATCATGCAGGTTGGCTGACTTGAAAGACTTCAAAAAAGTAAATGAGATCTATGGAAAATGTGAGTCCAATACTTATCATTATGATTAATGAATACATGATATGATAAAGTTGGGCATGACTAGTAAAGTGGTATGCTATGGAGAAAACCTCCCTGGGTAGTCAATTCAGAAGGGACTATCATACTAAAGTATTCTATATGTTGGTCTACCTGGTTGTCCCAATGGCTTCAGCTTCTAGTACTTAAATTTGATACCGTTTTAGTTTATCATTTGGCTAGAATGCATAAGCTCTGCTTTCTGTCATACCTGAAAGCCAGATTTATTTCTTCTGCATATAGTTTTTATATGGCGAAACCAAATAGACTGTTATTAGATGCAAAGCTCATTCAAATCTCTTTTTACAGATTTCCCATCTCCCGCACCAGCTCGTGCAACCTACCAGGTTGCTGCATTGCCAATGGATGCCCGGATTGAAATCGAGTGTATTGCAGCTCTTTAATGCTGCTGTTGTCTATTCTGAATCCAACTCCACAGCATCTGAGTCCTATTAAGAAACGAGGCTATATTGGGAAGGGGGTTTTGGTGTTAGGTTTATTTGGAATGGACAAAGCTCTTTGGCTGAACTTCGAGATGTGCCTTCATTACCAGACGCAGTAACTTAAGATGAATAAATAAAGGTGTTTTGTCTATGCATGCAGGTTGCTTAGATATGAAACACTTTGGTTAAATTACAAGTTATTAAACATGCATGCCCTGAATGTTGCATAAAAGGGTAATTAAATCATCGGCTGGTTGCAAAAAACATACGTGTGTTTTCACCTTATATACCTAGGTTTTTGTTTTTACCTTGAAGTACTTGTTTTCGGCTTCTGAAAAGGTTTTAAAAACTCATTCCCTTGTTTGTCTCTTATTTAGACCCTTTGTTTTGCCCTACATACGTCCTATGCGTATAACATCTAATTGAATATTGATATTGGTCTTTTTAACTGAATTAATCAAGTTCGAATCCTATTCTTTTCAAATTATAATGTAATTGAGAAAAAAATAAATAAAAAGTAAGAAAAAGGAAATTAAAAGAGAGAAATGATGAAGATGCAGGAATAGTTAATGGACTTACCCCACGATAGACTGGAATCTATAAGTGTGAAGTTAAATCTTTGCCTGTGTGTCCTCTTCTCCCTGTTTTTGCAATCTAATGGGGAAGGAATAAATAGATGAATAAAATAAAATTTCGATCATGAGAAGGGGAAAAACAACTCAATAGCATAGGACGGCTAAGTGTATGGTGGTTGCAACTTGGATTAATGACATCCACCACCTTTGTTCCCTTCTGGCTTCACCTAACATGTAAGTATTGTACAACACTTTCATTCAACAAATGCACATGAAAGACAACATTCGACAATGTGTATGCCTATAACATATCCATCCGCCTAGGATCATCGCAAATGGCATTTCCTTGTATGAAAAAGCATTCAACAGTCTGGTGCGCCAGATTCCAGAGAAGCACATTAAAGCGCAGCTTCGCATTCCTTGCTGTTTTTTTCTCCAGTGTCGCTGTCATCTGTACTCTTGAAAGTTGACATGGCCAGTGGCCCGGGCATGCTCCACAGCCTCCTGGAAAAATCAAGATGAATGTGAATAAAAAGAGGTCTTAAGTAAGAAAGCACCCGTTAGTAATTAGTATCAAGAAGATTTAAACCTTCTGCCCAATTACTCCGATTTGGCATACACCACAGCGCAATGTGAAGTTGGCAGTGTCAGTAAATTGCCTCTTCCTGAAACACGGTTTAGTCCAAATTAGCCCCCATGAAACAGCATTGATCTTACAGTCTGTTTCAGAGAAACAGCCTCCATGTGGAAAATTTTTCTGACAAATTACATATACATCACCCAAATGGTTAAGTGAAAAACCCAAAGCATAATTTCATGTCCTTTTAAAACAAAGGCATGTCCTTAAACCATTACTAAAGCTCCAAAATGATCACTATTTATGCTTTCTCTTGGCAACGATTTGGAGTTTCAAAATGGTTTGAGCAGATGTGTATATTTTCAAAAGTTTTGCCAAAGTCATCTGCGAGTTTAGGGGATCTACTCACTTGAGCAATAATACAAAACATGTAACTATTCCAAATGTTTTCCTAGGGAAAAAAAAAATGCAACAAAAAAAAAAAAAAACCAATACTTATCACAACATATTTCCAACAGATGCAAAAGAGTTTTGTATTGAATAGATTATGTCATGGGTTCCACTCCACGTAAAAGGGAGAGTTGTACTCAACCAGCAAGAACTGATCCCTTTTCTTATGATCACTAGGCATTTCTAGCATACTCACCAAGCACCAGCATCCAGCATTGAGTTCAAAAGATGACTGATGCTGAAAGACAAAAAGAAAGAATTGATCTGGAGATTTTGGAAGTGATGAAGAGGGTTTAGGCCGAACAAAAATGACTGAAGATTCAGTTGTTGAATCAGCTGCAAGCCGTAACCACCGTAAATAGTCATAGGAGGTAGTCACTGACCCACTCCATCATCAACAGGAGTAATTCTGAATGATATAAAAATAAATAAAATTGCTCACAGAAGATAATTCAAGGTTTTTAATCTCTGTTCACTCGTTATATTCCTTCAAAGCTTTGACTTGCATCATGGAGAGTGAAATGTTTATACCTATGCTGCTCCCTGACAAAATTAAGAGCAAGCCCCTCGACTGTGCTGATACATCCATCCTTTGCAGAAAATATTGTCTGGTCAAACTCTTCTGGAGCTTCCTCAAAGGGAGACATCTCCAGGAGAACAAACGACAGGTAAGCACCCATGGCCCATACAAAAAATGTATAAGAGCAAGAAAATATGGAAACAAGACACTGTTCATTCCAAAAGAACACTCAGTTGCATAGAACTTATCCACTGCATTTCTTTAATTTCAGATTGATGGAATAGAAATCATATTGTTCAATCATGCTAAAATCTTTTCAATGACATCAAACTTTAGATTTGTTTTAGCATCTCATTCCATGAAGAGGATTTAAAATCCAAGAAAAAATCTTTCTTGTTCAGGTCTTTGATCAATGATGTTTTCCATTTTTGTTGTGCTTCCAAGTTCAACACTCATTCTATTTCCTTCTCAAGCTGCATCAATATTTTAAGCAACAAGTCTATCAAAGCAATTCGTAGGTCAAATAGATTGAAGAAAACCCATACAACTAATGCGTCATAGTGAAGACCATCATATATCAGCATAACCCTCTCAGAGTACTTCATATCCTGCAAGATGGTAACAGAAAACACATCTGCTGATGTCCATTTGGAACAAGAATTCAATTAACATGTTAAAACTCAAAATATCAAAATTACCTGGCCATACAGATCACATCTCGTTGTTTGGATATCATATGCAGCAATTTCACGTCCATAATAATCTGCTAGTATTGACAGCTCAATGGCTCCTAAGATATAACAAAAGTCGTAACAAATAGGCATCATCAAATAACATAAATGTAATCCTGACTAAGAATAGAGAACAGGCAAGCAAACTACCCCATATTGGAATAAAAAATAAACCAACTAAGCCAGCTGAATAACTACTTGAGCTCAACACGTAGCACAAGCCACTCATACTACTTCATCCGACCAAGTTTGAGCTTTTGAAATTTAGTTTAATGTGTTAACATGTTAATTTAGCTTAAACAAGCTAAAACTTCAATATGATAACTAAAAGAAATATATATATATATACATATTTTCTAAGATAAACTAGCCTAAGAGAGTTGAGCTCCAGCTTGTCAACTACTACTTCAAGTTTCAAATATGTGAAATGATCTGAGCTTGTAATTTTTTTTCTTTACAATAGTGAGTCAAGCTTGATCTTGTCAAGTAGGGCTACAAGCTCTAAGGATGTAAAAAACTCAACACCATATGGCGTCACTCAAAAGATCACCCCTGACTGTAAATGTAAATATCCTTTGGAGATTAGATCTAATCAGTGTAAATTACAACCATATCTGAACTTTGCACAATCCTTTCAACACCTCCACAGTGCTAACAACTGCATCATGAAAAATTGACTCACCCACCCATAAATGTGCTTTACATATAAAAGCATAAATCCTGCAGAGAATTATCAAAAATTAAACTAACAGCTGAATAACAACTTGAGCTCAACGTGATAGCTCAATCCACTAAGACTAATACATTAGATCAAGCTTGAGCATTTCAAATTTAGTTTAATGTGTTATCACAAGTAATGTGTTATCACAAGTTAATTTACCTCAACTCCAATTTAAGCTTAGCTGAGCTAAAACTTCAACATGATATTTCCTTTTTCTCCATAAATTCAAGATTACATATGATCATAACTAAAAGGAATACAATTTTCAGTTAAACAAGCCTAAATGAGCCAACCTCAAGCTGTCAACTACTACTTCAAGCTTTGAATTGGTGAAATGAACCAGTTTTAAGCTTTTTTCTCTTGGTAAGAGAGTCAAGCTTGATCTCAAGTACACCTATGGGCTCTAAGGATGTAAAACCTCAACACTAGATGGTGTCACTCAAAAGATTACCCCAATCCTAAAGATAAAGGATAAGAAGTATTTCCCACGAACCCACACCATCTTTGGCGACTGTAAAATGTAAATATCTATTGGAGATTAAATCTAATCAGTGGAAATTACAACCATATCTAAACTTTGCACTATCCTTTCAACACCTCCAAAGTGCTTACAACCACATCATGAATGATTGACTCTACCCACCCATAAATGAGCTTACATACATAGGCATAAATCCTGCAGATAATTATAAAAAATTTAAATTACCAAAGTAAATTATGCCTTGGGCAGGTTCTTTTAGCAAAGCTATGGGCAATATATACCTCCCCATTTCTCTGAGTCAAGAATCCAAGCACAATATTCTTCATTTGGTTTTCCAAGAAGTGCTTCTGTATATTTGTCTGGGCAGCTGGCCACAGTAGCAGCAATGACCTTCAGAATTCAAAGCCAACAAAATTCTGAGATGATAGTTCCACATATAAGAAAGGCCACATCACTTCAATGTGAAAATGCGATAAAATGCTTTCCCTAATAAACAGTATGATTAGAACTTGGGTACTGCGTTTGCAAATAGCTTAAATACATCATCTAGACAAAGATATCAGGGTCATAAAACAAGAAAGGAAAGTGAATAGAAGTGCTTAGACTGTAAATCCAAAAAATTTAAATCTGGACAAGAAGCTTCTAAAGACATAATATATAAACTTGTTTTGACAGTAAACATTTGCAAACAAAAATGATGTCAATTATAAGTTTTAATGAATTCTTTAAATCAAAATTTAAAGATGGCTCCAATTTCTATCCAAAAAGTAAAGGACACAAGAAAAGAGATGGCTTCAGTTATGGGACTATGCATACAAGTATTCAAAATATACAAGATACATCTACCACGTTCATAGGAAGCCTCACATATTAAAACTTCGATTACATATACCTAATTCCAATAACATTCTTCTAATCAATTGAACTCTCCCAAATGAAATACCAATATATAGAATGCTAAGCTTTGTTTTTTTTTTCCTTGGGTGTTGTTTTGTTTTTTGTTTTTTCCTGTGTGGGGGGGGTGGGGGTTGTGTGCAGGATAATCAAATAGTGCTTTACATTTTTTACATGCTCTAACCACAAAGCTTCTATCACTTTGTTGTGATTCCAAGGATAATCTGACAGCATATCAAGAAGTATCACTGTTACTTGTTTCATTTTGGCAAGCACCTATGTTCAATAAAGATTCATATTGAGGATCAATAGGAGGAACTGTAATGAGTCAGGGTTAGTCCTATTAACAAATGGTCAACTTCTCCTATGTTTCATATAATCAGATGATTGTTTCCGGCTGTAAGTGCAATTATTAGGCTATGTGACTTCTTCATGAGCTAACATTACCTCACAATGAGCCAGGCTTATCACCTTCTCCTATGATCTCCCAGTGCCTATATAATATTGTCTATCTTTCATCTTTTTTTAACAGGTTGATAATCGCTTTCCCTCAATCATGCTCCACTTCTGTTTCCAAACAAGTTAATTAGTAACTCCACCCTGAGAAATTCATAAATAACTCTTAAACCATGTTTTGCCAGATATGTGTTGGCTAACCATTTGAAGTGGTGATTACACATTCGTCACTCTATATTAATCATTTTTCAAAAATAGAATGGTTCTTTCCAGATAATAATGAGAATTACAGCTATGAAGCATAAATGAAAATGGGTGCAAAATGAAATTACTGGGGAATTTTAGTCCTAAACCTTTTATGTGTACCACATTTCAAGTTCAAATAGTACCACGTGTGCAAATTGGACTAGAATACAAGTTTTTGAAAAGGTTCAGCACACGATGAAATATTCAAAAAAGATTTAGCTATAATGAGCATTAGCCAAGAGCTGTATGACTAAAAATCTACGTATCCCCAACAACTCAACATTCCACCATGCGAATGATCATAGACTTACCTGCATTAGATTTTGGTTCATTTATAAGTTCAAAGAAAGCTCAGAATTTAATTCAGAGATAGCAAAGATACTGGCAACTTCACTTTTTTCTCAACATTTTCCAATTACAACAAATAAATTTGAGCATCTATCATTCACAGAATTCAGCAATTTGTTGGTAAGTTTGCAAGAGATAAATTCTTTGTCCAGAAGGTTATTACATTGTCAAAATATATGATGTGGTTTAAGAATATAACTACATTTTCCTGCCTCATCTCCTATACTGTCCACTAAACTTCCATTAGCTTGAGGAACAACAAGCTGTAACGGAGAAGCCTAAGTAGTTCCGTGGGCAGAGACCTGACCATATTTCATATGCATCCATCTCTTATACTAGCTGGGGTCACATGATCAGGTAGCAAATATCTCTCTCTCATGTAGAAAACACTGGTAATACTTAAGGATTCTTTTGTGGCTAATGATTTACATATACCATAATGTTCATGCCAAGGCAATTCTGGGGTTTAACCCTGCCCTTACCGCTATGGCAATTTTTTTTCCTCTGAATCATTCACTCTCTCAAAGCCAAGCATGGATATCATCTACAATCTATAATCGAATAACCAAAAGCCGCAATAAGGCAACTTTGAAGAAAATTGCATAAAGTCTGTTCAAAGAATTCGGAGAATCTATTTCATCTCTATAGACAAAATCCTATAACATAAAGAATCATGCTAGCACCATAAGATGATAATAAACTAACCTGCCTCAACTCTGCAGCTTTCGCCTTGTCATGATCCATCACATATCTGTAATTAATTGAAACAAAATATAAACTACATGCAAACATCCTATTTTCAAACAATGCGTTATGCTGAAAGCAAATAGCTATTTAATTCATAAAATAAAGTACCCAACAGCATTGAAAAGGCAACTGTTATCTGACGGAATGACTCTTCTAAGAATTATGCCCTCCATGACAACAGCTACAGAAGATGCTGATAATCAGCTGCAAGAAAAAACAACACATTCAGAATTCACAAAATCGAATTTAGAATATTACAAAATGAAGCCTTACGGAGGCATCAGTTTCATGCAGGAAGATTTTCTAGATTTTTCTGGTAGTAGACATATCGATCAAGAAATCACCAAAAAGGAAACATATCAATCAATAGACACTTTCACGATAATACGTTACAAACAGTTGCACTAACGAATGCTCTAGAATCACTTGTTTACCTCACTCAATAAATGAATTTACAATTGCCAAACACCACTTCCGCATAGGGCTTACAATTTCCGAGACAACATGATAACCCCATGTGAACGTGACCCAATAATTCATGGGTCGGGCTCAGGCCCCATAAATTAAGGGGTTGGACTAGGGTTGAACCACAATAACAACACTACAAGATAACACATTGCAACCCACTCGTACCCCGAAATTGCCACCCTTAGTTATGCGTTTGATGATATAGACAACTGTGCTGTAAATTCCAAATTTCCTTAATAAGTTTGTCTGTTAAACAGTTATTCTGTTAGCAAAGCCACATTAAAAATAAGTAAAACGATTTAAACTATTCTAAAGTGAATCATATTTCCTTAATTACTTCCAATGCAAACACCGGTACAAGACACCAACCACTTCCTCAACTTTCACCACCTCCAAGCAAAGAGCAACCATGTTCCATCACCACCATAAAATTCAATAACAATAACAACTATACTCAATCAAAAGGATAAAAAAGCTTTACTTCACAATTCCACTGAAACATGAATTAAGAAACAAATTTGCGTAATATAACTAGAGCGAAGATTGCATAATTGTTTCTACTAATCACATGTTAGAAAAAGAACCAAATTTTATAACCAAATGAAGAACATTTCAATACAAGGAAGGTACAAATCTTAAAAAGCAGCAAACTTGAAGGATTAGAACATATAAAGAGACGACAAAGATAAATAGACATCATATATACCCACCTCAAAGGAACAATATCCACGAACAGAACTTGAAAGGAGAGTAAATTTAGGATGCAGAACAAGAAGATGGATATGCCCAGATAGATTTTTTTTCTTTTAGGAAAGTTGCCGATGGATCTATCTAATTCTGAAGAGTTGACATGTTGCGTGCCTTTTCAGAAAAGAAACCAGACAGGAGCAATATTACAACGCTCCGCTACGCCAAATCTTAATTTTATCTGGTCGAAATCAGTGACGTCCAACCGGATCGATCCGTTGGGTGGCATTGGGTTCAGTATGATTCTTTTACAAAATCGCTAGGTTCTTTTAGTTTTTTTTATCTTTTTACATGTTTGCCTCAACCATTCGCGTTAAATTTGATAAGACTAGTTGAAATATATGTTTTTTCTTTTTTCAAATTAATAGACTATGTTTTGGAAAAAACAAAGGTTATTAAATTATCTAATAAATATTGGTTTCCGATTAAGTAACTCAATGTTCGAATTTCCCTCTCTCAAATTGTAATATGTTATTGGAAAAATAAAAAGGTTATTAAATTATGGATGTGTTGAATCTAATTTTTTTAAAAAAAAAAAAATCATTTTAATATTTTGTTGAAGTTGGTGCATTTTAATCTAATATCAATTTCAAAAGTTCATATGTAAAGATTATTATTATTATTTTTTTGTATCATTATAATTATAATAATGGAAGACTGGAAGTTGGAGAAAATTTTCCTACTTTAAAAGAAAAACGGTATAAAAAAATATATTATTTGCTGAAAAGAAGAAAATTTTATTTGGTTTATTAACTAAGAAAATGTTTTAAGTTGTAAAAACCAACAAAGGCTTCGAAATAGGCTTCCGAGGTGATGTGTACAATCACTGGTATATGGATTTTTTATGGTCTATGCGTTTATTTATTAAAGGATTGATCCAATCCTTAATTTCATCTTTAATTTTATATTAATTAAATATAAACTATTCAACTAATTGTATTTTCAACGATCTAAACTTCATAAATATAAATTCTGATAACAAGTTATACCAATCTTATCATTATGAGAGATGGGATTGTATAAACACCTAGCACATATATAAATATCTTGTTTTCAACCATAATTTAAGGGATGACGGTTTTGACATGAAACACTCGGTTTGCATATCATCGTATTTAATAAAATCTAATTTTATAGATGCTTATTGGATTTTTTAGTAAGGAAAGTATATATGTATTTACAGTTTCATTTTTTTATCTTATTTTGATAAATATATAATTTGAAAATAACACAAAACCAAAAATATGGAAAAAAAAAAGAAAAGATCCAAAGCTTGCATTTTTTTTTCTAGAAATATATGGTGTAATATGTTGCTACAATGTATTTAGTTTTCATTGTATGTCTATTTAATTTTATCTGATATAGAAATATAGGAATTTTTTTTGCCAAAAAAAAGAAAGAAAATTGGAGTTAATGTAGAATAGGGTAAAGTTTAGTATTATGATTATATATATTGTTCATATCCCTCGTGTATATTATTGCCACCATATTTATAGTTGATATTATAAGACCCACAATTAGTTACCTAAAGTTTGGCTCATAAAATTTATGATGATTGGTTAAAAGATCCGATCGAGCCTAAAATATCAAATAAAGTTAAAAATATTAATAAAAGGAATCTTATAAGATTGAATTTAGGAAAATAAGTAATAAAACAAAAAAATATAAAATTTAATATATTACTCGCTATTTATCGAAAATACATAAAATGCATGAAATAATTAATGAATTACTAGAAATAAATTATATGCACACTAAAAATCATAAAATAACCTAAATAATATTTAGGAATATTTATTTGTACTATATATGAATTTACATGTAGATAAAAATACACTTAATTACTTAAAATACACGAAATGTGCTAAAATAATACTAAATAATTAAAGAAAATTCATAATTAATTAAGAAAAAATCAAGAAAAATATTAAAAAATGAGGAAAAGTCCAGAAGCGGGGCGTGACAATCTGAAAATTAAAGAAAGAAATTAACCAATTAAATTTACCCAAATAGAAAGTAAAAAAAAAAAAGAAAAGAAAAAATAAGGTAATTGTCAAATCAATTTAATACATAATAATTTTCCTAAAGCTCTATAAATACCCCAAAATTTTTATAAACTCATTTGATCAGTTTGAAACCTTAGAAAATTAGAGAAAGGCGAAATTAAAAGAAAGAAAAAATTCATAATTAATTAAGGAAAAATCAAGAAAAATATAGAAAAATGAGGAAAAGTCCAGAAGCGGGGCATAACAATCTGCAAATTAAAGAAAGAAATTAACCAATTAAATTTACCCAAATAGAAAGAAAAAATAAGGTAATTATCAAATCAATTTAATACATAATAATTTTCCTAAAGCTCTATAAATATCCCAAAATTTTTATAAACTCATTTGATCAGTTTGAAACCTTAGAAAATTAGAGAAAGGTGAAATTAAAAGAAAATTAAGGTTTTACAAAAAATTAGTAAAAATTTGTACAGTTGAGGCTTTTAAGAAGAATTCAAACCCGACGAACAGTTGAGAGTGAACAAGCACCACCACCACATGGTGGTGGTAGTGCCTAGGTGGGTTGACACACCCATGGCCATCAATGGTGGCTGGAGTCACTCAAACCGGTGAGTTTGAGTTCCAGTCCAATTTTGTGTAATTTTATAAAAATAGTAAATATTCTTAGAAAATCATGAATTTTGTTATTCTGAAATATTTTAGTATGATGGTTTTAGAAAAAATATTTTTTTGATGAAAATATATCCTATGATGTATAATCCTTAAGAAATCATGCAAAATCGAGTATGTTTTGGTTTAGTAATAAACGACCTTATGAGTGTAGTTATGAGCCTAAAATTTTTATGTAAACTAATTAAGTGATATAGAACAGTGCCATGAAGCTCTTTTTCAAAAATGAATTTTCAAAAATTTTAAATAATTTTTAGGCCTTAAAATGAGGTATAAAATAGGCAATTTAGAGTTAATTAAGTAATTAAATGGTTAATTACCAATTTAGTGAATAATTATATGTTTTAGAATGTTGAAATCTAATGACGTATGATATTTGTAACATTTAGGGTGTTAGATGTAATTATTAGGCTAATTATATAGTAAATAAGTAATAGAAAAAATAGCAAATTTTAAGTTCATTTTGTAAATTAAGGTAATTAGGTGTAAAATCTGATTTAAGATGAATTTAAACATTTTGGAATGTTATTTGATGTTAAGAGATAATATTTGAAGAGATGGGAATGTTAGATGTGTATATTTTGTACATATTAGGTGATAATGTGTAATATGTAATTATGAGAAATTAATAATTCGGAAAATATTGATTAGAATTGATATTATGATAATAATAGGAATATACAATAAATCTGATAGGAAACTTAAATTAGGGTAATTATATGAAAATGAAAGATTTTCTCTTAATAAGAGTTAATTCGATAATTAAATTAAGATTCGGATGTACCGCAAATACTAGAACACTAGTTAAAGACTAAAAATGATATTTAGGATATTCGAAAATAATACAATTAATTTCACATTATGGGTCGAAATGATTTCTTAGAGTGTACATATAAATCTCTAACCAAAAACTAAGTTAAAAAACTAATTTAAAAATCAAGACAAAAACTGAAACAAAACTTAATACGATTTAAGAAAAATTGTAAAAAACTTAAGATCTAGATAATTAGATATATTAAACCCTAAACAAAAGATAACAATAAACGTTATAGAATAAAACCAACCTATAATAGTTATATGAAAAACTGAAACCACGTGTATGTTATAGGAATAATCGATAATGACTTGAGCAAGTCGAACCTCGAGTAAGTGAGCGAAAAATCGAGGTAAGTTGGGATTAATACAGTGTTGTATTTTTGAGGCTTGAAATTGTACTTTATCGTACTCATTCTGAGCTAATGATATCATTTTTTATTTGCTGCTTAAATTGTATTGTATGATTTGTATGAAATGATTGATCACCCTAAACTGGACCTAATCAAATATACGACCTTTAATTATAAATCGGACTTGCATAGCAACCCATTAAGGGAAATCTAGGATTCTTCGACTAAATGCCGACCTCTTCAGAAGGGATAGTGCCGGATAGCATAATGGGTCCCTTCTTTATCCTTAGTCGAACTAAGTGACAGGTGAGGAGGTCGCGGCAAGAGTGAAGTCAATGGTTCGAAGATAGTAGCGAGAAAAGCGGTATATTCACTGCACAAGCTTGAGTTTAGTCATAAATTGTTGCATTAACAACAACTCCTCAACCCGGATTAGAGTAGGCACAATTTCTCTAATTTCACGACAAAACGGATAATGTTATGCGATAGCATTTGCTCGAACATGCATTGTACCTAATAAGTTGGTTGATATCCTTCTTTGTGTTTGTGATATAGTTTTAAGTTCTCCGTCTTAACTTACTGAATCGTGGTTGCTCACATCCCTATAAACGTTATTGTAAGTGCTGGCTAAGAAGCGGTTTACAGTTACTCTGAAGCCAGCAACTACTAAATCCTGAGAAGTAAGGAAAAACATTTGAAGAACAGACATATATTTTTAAGGTCTAAGCTCTTATTTTAGAATTTTTCATTTCTGAATAATGTATTAACTAGGAAATAGATTACGATGAAACGTTGTAAATGTTAATTATAATAATTAAATTCTAGTGTTTATATATATATTTTCTTACTTTTTTAGGTAAATTATTTATTTAAATTACAAACTGTTTACTTTAAAGCAGGTTAATCATAGACGCCTAATATAGATCAGGTCTAGGATAGCAGTTGTAAGGCAGACTTTTATCTTAAAATAGTTTATACGATGGGACTGTTACGACTCTACCGCTTTGAGGCATGATAGATATTTGATAGAAACTTATTTTGTTTTATTTATTTCTGACAAATGAGTGATAAATGGGTTATGTGCGCAATATAGAGTAGGCATAATGAAACTCTTGTAATGGTAGTTGGAGCAATAATGGTGAGACAAATGATAAATTCAAAAAATGTAGTTAAGATAATGTACATAGAACAATAATTAAAATCGCTTTTTTAGTCTAACATTTGCACAAAATATTCAACATAAAAAAAATTACATTATATTTAGCAAACCCTATATATTACAAAAAAGGAGTGTTATATTATTCTTGCATTGTAATTTGCTATTTTGTTAATAATAGATATCTTTAAGCAAGAGATTTAAGTATTCTAAATCAATACTGTTAAAAAGACGATAGTGTAGATGAAGATGTCACTTGTTATTCAAGTAGGAATGATTAAAGTAGAGGAGAGGGTGCATCAAGCGTGCAATGCAAGTGTAAAGTTTTCACAAAGCTTAGTTAAATCGGACAAGTAGAGACTATAGCAACACTCCAATATTGGATAGTAAATTATTTACATGAATAAAATATAAGAGTAGAGAATATAAGAAAGTAAAAATAGATATATGAATGCAAAATGATAGATAATATGGGAAATGAATATATCAAATTTATTATTAAAAAAAGAGAGAGAAATGAATATATTTGGAGAGAGAGTTGGAGTTGCTTTCATCAAAAAGAAAACAAGGGAAGCACAATAAAAAAAGAATACTTTAACCATATGTAAACAAGGAGAATTAAACTAGAAGAGATCAATATTTGAGAATAAGTTTAAATAGGGATCAACGCTTCGAAAAATTCAAATAAGATATTAACATTTTATAAAACAATTCAAATAAGAAATACGGTTATTTTAAGATCATAATACAATAACCTTTTCGTAAAAGTATTTGAACTACTTTGTGAAATATTAATCCCGTATTTGAAAATTTTAAAATGATAATATTTTATTTAAATCATTTTGTAAAACATTAATGTCTTATCTAAACTTTTTCAAAGAATTAATTCTTATTTGAATTTATCTCTAAACGTTGATCCATTTTATTATAATTCTCTCATATATGGACAACTTTGAGATATTTTAAAGAACTACTGTCATACCCCAAAGTAGCAAAATCATAATAGTCCCACCATGCAAACTATTATAGGATAGAAGCCGACCTTATAACCCTATCTTAGATCTGATTTACATAAGACTTCCACAACTAACCCGCTTTAAAGTAAACAGTTCATAAATTAAACATGTTATTTAACTATGTAAATATGAAAAATACATATTTACACTAAATAATCCGAGTATGTTTACAAAATTTAGTAACTTAATCATAATCTACTTGAGTAATACATAAATTAATACTAAAAATTTTAAAGATAGAATCCAAACTTGAAAGTGTAATTGCTCCTCAAGTTATTATCCCCACTCTCTTAAGTTCTAGTAATTACTAGCTTCAAGGTAATTATAAATTACTTCTTAGTTTGCTCCTGTAACAACATCTATAAGGATGTGAGTAATCAACACCTTACTAAGTTGGGATGGAGGTTTAAAATTATATTTGAAACGCAAACAGGCTTATTAATCAAATTAATTAGATGCAATGCATGTATAAACAAATACTATCGTACGACGTTATCCGGTCCGTAGTAAGATTAGAGAAATTATACCTACTCTAATCCAAGTTGAAGAGTTTTTATTTAATGCAATAACTCACTACTAAACCCAAGATTGTATGATGAAGACACCGCTCATCCCGCAACTATTGTCACGCCCCGAAACGCCAGAGTCATAACAGCCCCGCTGTATAAACCATTCTAAGATAGAAGTTGGCCTTACAACCGCTATCTTAGACCTGATCTACATAAGGCATCCACAAGTAACCTGCTTTGAAGTAAATAGTTTATAATTTAAATAAATCATTTATCTAAGAAAGTGAAAATATATATATATACTATAATTCAGTTATTACATTATTCAAAAATGAAAAATTTTAAAATAAAAACTTAGACCTTAAGAATATACGTTTGTTCTTCAAATATTTTTCCTCACTTCCCAAGATCCAGCAGTTGCTAGCTTCAGAGTAGTTGAATGCTGCTTCTTAGCTAATACCTGCACGACGTCTATAGGGATGTGAACAACCACAGTTCAGTAAGTTAGGATGGAGGATTTAAAACTATACCACAAACATAATAAGATTATCAATCAACTTATTAGGTGCAATGCATGTTCAAGCAAATACCATCGCACGATGTTGTCCGGCTAGTTATGAGATTAGAGAAATTGCGCCTGCTCTGATCCGGGTTAAGGAGTTGTCGTTAATGCAACAGCTCACGACCAAACCCAGGCTTGTGCAATGGAGACACGGATCCTCCCGCAACTACCTTCGAACCATTGACTTCACCATCGCCACGACCTCCTCTCATGTCACTTAGTTCGACTAAGGATGAAGAAGGTACTATTTTGCAATCCTGCATTATCCCTTTCGAAGCGGTCAATATTTGGCCAGAAAATCCTAGGTTCCCCTAATGGGTTGTCATGTAGGTCCAATTATGATTACAAGTCATATATTTGATTAGGTCCAATTTAAGGTGATCAATCATTTCACACAAATCATACAATACAAGCTAGAACAACAGACAGAATCATAACATCACTCATAATCAAGCACATGCACACAATTAACTATCTAACAAGCACAACCAAGCATAATCTCAAGCCTTTAAAATACAGCAATGTATTAATCCCAACTTACCCGGACTCCTCGCTCATTCACTCGAGGTTCAACTTGCTCAGGCCATCGCCGATCATTCCTATAACACAAACGTGATTTCAGTTTTTCTTATAACTATTATAGGTTCGTTTTATCCTATAACGCTTATTGTAATATTTTGTTTAGAGTTTAATATATCCAATTATCTAGGTCTTAAGTCTTTTACAATTATTCTAGATTTGGGGTTAGGTTCGAGTTTAGTTTTCGCATCGATTTCTAAATTAGGTTCTAGTTCGATTTGTAAGTATTGTTTTATACTCGAACCCTAGAAATTCGTTTCAACTCATAATGTGAAATTAATCACATTACTTCCCGATCTCCTAAATGCCATCATTACCTCTAATCAGTATTTTATTTCACCGGGTACACTTAAATACTTATTAGTGTACCCAATTTACTCCTGATGTGAGAAATTTTTGCATTTTTCCTCTAATTACATAAATTCAAGTTTCCTATCAGATTTATTGTACATTTTTATTATTATTATTATATCAATTTTTATTATGATAGTTTCTATTCGTTATATTTATAATAATAGTATATTATGTACTATTTCTTATTATATACATAATACACATCTAATATTTCTATTACTCTAATTACCATATCCTAACATCAATTATCATTTCAAAAAGTCTAAATTCATCCTAAATCAAATTTTACACCTAATTACCTTAATTTACAAAATTAATTTAAAATTTACTATTGTTCTCTATTACTCATTTATTACATAATTAACTTAATAATTACATCTAACACCCTAAATGCTACAAGTATCATACTTCATCAAATTTCATCATCTTAAAACATATAATTATTCACTAAATCAGTAATTAACCATTTAATCACTTAATTAACCTTAAATTACCCATTTTATGCCTCATTTTAATACCTAAAAATTATCTAAAATTTTCGAAAGTTAATTTTTGAAAATGAGCTTCATAGCACTATTCTATATCATCTAAGTAATCTATATAAAAATTTTGGGTTCAAAATTATACTCCTAAGGTCATTTATTTCTAAACCGAAACATGCTCAATTTTGTATGATTTCTTAAGAACCATATATCACAAGACATATTTTCATCAAAATAATATTTTTTCCTAAAAAATACATACAAAAATATTCTAGAATAACAAAATTCATAATTTTCTAAAAATATTTATTATTCTTACAAAATTATACAAAAACTCACCGATTTGGGTGGCTTCAGCCACAGTCGGTGGCCATGGGTGTGTCGGCCCACCCGGACACTGCCACCACCGTTTGATGGTGGTGGCTGTCCACTCCCAGCTGCTCGTCGGGTCTGGGTTTTCCTTTATAGCCCTAACTGCATGGTTTTTCTTATTATTTTTCCTAACCCTAATTTTTCTTCAATTTCACCTCTCCCTATTTTTCTCACTCTCCTAACTGACCAAATGAGCTTCTAAATTTTTCTTGCTATTTATAGAGCTTTAGAGAAATTATTGTGCATTAATTTGATTAGACAATTGCATTATCTTCTTTCAATTTGACAATTGTATTCTTCTAATTTAATTGGCTAAATTTTTTCTTATTTTCCCCAGCTGCCACGACCTATATTTGTGTCATTCCTTATTTTTTTCCTGATTTTTCTTTATTTTTCCTTAATTAATTATGAATTTTATTTAATTATTTAGTATTATTTTAGCACATTACGCGTATTTTAAGTAATTACACGTATTTCTACATACATGTAAATTCATATATAGTACAAATAAATATTCCTAAATATTATTTAGGTTATTTTATGATTTTTAGTATACATATAATTTACCACTAGCGATTCGTTAATTATCGAAATGCATTTTATGTATTTTTGATAAATAACGAGTTATATGCTTAAAATTTGGAATTTTTATATTCTTTTATTTTATTGCTTATTTTCTTAAATTCAAACTTACAGGATCATTTTACTAATATTTTTAGTTTTACTTATAATTTAGACTCGATCGGATCTTTCAGTCGATCGAAATCTTGAATGACTGGTTGTCGGGCTTACAACTACTTTTGAACTATTAACTTCGCTTTTATCATAACCTTCTTACTCATCATTTAGTTCGACTAAATGACGACTAAGGATGAAGAAATGATCCATTATACTATTAACGCTATACCTTTTGAAGGGGTCAGTATTTGGTCGGAAAATTCTAATGTTTCCTTTAATAAGTTGCTATGCAAGTTTAATTTAAAATCTCTAAGTCTTAAATTTAATTAGATCCGGTTTAAGGTGTTCAATCATTTTAAACAAATCACATAAATACAAGCCAAAGTAGTAAATTAGAATCATATCATCAAGCTCATAAACAAGCATATACAGGTATGCGTACAGTCAACTGTCTAACAATCACAACCAAGTATAATCTTAAGCTTCTGAATACTACAAATTAGTACTTTGAAATATAGTAATATATTAATCCTAACTTACCTAGACTCCCTACTTACTTACTTAAAGTGCGACTTGTACATGCCATCGCTAGTAATCTCTATAATACAAAGATTGTTTTAGTTCTTATATAACTACTATAGATAGGTTTTATTCTATGGTATAGATTATGATTATTTTTAGTTGAGGGTTTTACTATATTTAATGATTTAGGTCTAGGTCTCTTGGGATTACTTCTCTTATTTAGTCAGGTTTCAAATTTGTTTTTTATTCCGATTTCAATTCAGCTTCTGAATTACGTTCTAATTTACCTTTTTATTACCCTTTGTTTATAAGTCTTTTAAATGCCTTTTAATCTTTCCTTACGGTTTATTTGACAAAGATAATCTAATTTTTAATTTAAGTTTTTGACTTACTATTTAATATACCTATATTAACTCTAATTCTATCTCTACTTTTGAATTCAGTTTTGTTTTAGCTTCTATTTATTGTTTTTATTTGTAAAGCTTAGGAATTCTTCCTGGACTAAGATGTGAAATTCATCTAACCATGCTTAGGTTTCCTAAATCTATGTTTTAACTCCTAATCAGTATTTCGATCAATCTGGTACACTACATTCCTAATTTAACTACCGAATCAACTTTCAATGTAAAAATAACCTACATTTTCACATAATTTCTCAAATTTACCTTTCAAACCAAATTTATAATATTCTCCTACTATTATAATATTATCAATTTAACTTAATATTCTTCACTTAGTTAATCTTCCTATTTCACATATTACTTATCACTACTTAATGTACACATAAATCATACATCTAACCTCTCAAATACCATAATTTACATCTCTCATCATCAATTAACATTCTAAGAAATCTAAATTTATCCTGAATTAAAATATAAACCAAACTAATCCTAAATCATGAAATTAACATAAAATATACCATTAACCTACATATTTAGTACATATTATACATAATACATACAACCAATGCCTCAAACTCTACTACAGTCACGGAAAATATATTATACTCAGTAAATTATGATCGTTATATTGTGATCATGAAAAGTACTAAGATAGTTTAATGTATATTATTTTTTGGTATATTGATTTTAAGTCCGATTTTATTAAAAATTAGCTTAAATTAGGTAAATGACCAAATAAAATTATAAGATTCAAACTAAATATTCCTAAAATCATAACTAAGCTTTAGAAGTCATTACAAATTAGATTTATTAAGGAATTAATTAAAAACATATCATTTCTTTCATATAAAAAATAGGGAAAATTCAACAAAATAATTTTAATAAATACTACACGTATAGTTTATAAAAAATTATGTTTATTTAAATTAAATATATCATATAAGGAATATGAACATCAAAATTTAACTCAAAATAACATTATTTACTATTTTTAAAAATTCATATAAAATTTGTTGGAATCAGGCTTGTTCTTAAGGGACCTATATAAGCACTTATAATTTAAAAAAATTGGTTTGATATTCTGATTCTAAATGCAAAAATACCAAAGGAAGCCAAATTTCATAATTTTACACGCATATTTAATATTTTTACTAAATTAAAAAAATTCATAAGGGAAATCGGAATCTATCAATTAACAAGCCTCCGGCCATTAACGAAGCCATCGTCTACAGCTCTGGGCATACAGTCCACCATCTGATATTAGTGGGCGTTCCTCTCTAGGTGCCTGTCAGATGTAGGTTCACTTTATAAGTTCTAATTACGTTATAATTTGTTAATTTTTAATAAAATTATTTTCTCTCCTCTTCTCACCTCTCCCCAATTTTTTTCTAAACTCTAAACTAACTAAAATTAATTTTGGAAGAAGATTTAGTATTTATAGAAGGGGTTTAGGGTTTTTCTTGTAATTTAGTATAGACAAGTGTACTTATCCCTTGTTTTTTCACTTTCTAAATAGCCTAATCCTATTTATAGAATTTTCATCTTTCCATTTCTAGCTTTCCACATTATGTTTTGGACAATTCCATGCCTTTTTATATTTTTCTTTATTTTTTAATTTTTTTATGAATTTTCTTTAATTATTCAATGTTATTTTAGCGTATTTTGGGTATTTTAGGTAATTTCATGATTTTAACCTATACGTAAATATATATATGGTATAAATAAATATTCCTCAATATTAATTATGTTATTTTATAATTTTTAGTATGCATATAATTTATCTCTATCTGTTCATTAATTATTAGAACTTATTTTACGTATTTTCGATAAATAACGAATAAAATAAATATAATTTAAAATTATAATAATTAATTATTTTATTATTTATTCTCCTAAATCTAAACTCAGGGAATTAATTTTACTAATATTCCTAATTTCATTGTAAAATTTGAGATTAATCGAATAACTTATCCAATCGCTCTAAATCTTATGGATAAAATCTTGAACATTAGATTACGAGGCTTACAACTACTCATATCAAACATGGTCCAAAGACAAAAGGCATCAAAGGAAATAATTGAATTAGACCTATACATAAGCCAAGTCCAAACCGTGACTCGACTTAAAACCCATAGGGCTTAACAAGTCAAAGTTGAGTCAATCTCTAAATCCTGTGAACCCAAAGGTTCAAGAAACACCAACTTAAGAAAAAATACAAAAAGATAAAAAAGAAAAGAAAAGAATGAAACAGTGGTAAAACAAAATAAATTTAAAATTGAAAAAATAAATAATAATGAAAACAAAAAATTATAACTAATTCCATGTAAATAGGAAAAAATTATTTCCTGTCAACAATATTTAATGCGTTTCTATTCACAACAAAGTAATAAATATAATTTTAAAAACTCATGTAATTTAATTACTTTCACCAAAAAACTAATCTCTTTTTTAACAATATGAGAATAACTTTTGTTTTTTAAATTTCTTTGTAACCTTTATATAATAATCTAATAGATATAAACGTATATAAATAAGTGCATATCCCAAAATAACTATTTTGTAAAATGAGCTAAAGATAACATTTGTCTTATGCTCTAATAATTTTAATTTAAAGTCTAAATTTTAGTTTTTTATTTTTATTTTTTTTAAAAAAGCACTAACTCATGATTCCTTAAATTAGTAGATCCAATGAACCAGCCTATAAACCGATCCTATTAGGGTCTAATTCCCCATTTTGGGAACTAAGAACCGATAGGTCCGAGTTTGGTTCCAAATTGGTTTGGAACCATGTCTTGGTCTAAATTAAATTTGATATAACATGTTTAAGTTATTAGAAACAATACCCACATAACAAACCCCACATGGTGGATTTAAAACACAAGGTAGAAACCCTACTTGAGAGAAGGCATTGAGTATGTTAAATATCTATCAACCATTAAACAACACAATGCTTACTTTATATACATTGTAAACTTCAAATAGAAAAGACAAGTTATATATAAGAAACCAAACTTGGTTATTCTCCCATTTTTCCATGTATTAGATTTCATATCGTTTGTGATAAAAAAAAAAAAAAAAGTAATGAGAAAATGCATCCAAAGTTGTATGTGTCTATATAAACCTACTTTTATTATAAATCTCATTGAGAATACTTAACCTATTTCCCTTATGGTATGTATTATTATTATGTATTGTATTCAATTATTTGCACAAGTAGAATATAAAGGAGGAACATAAAGAATAAACCAATAAATGTCCTCCTGCACACCATCAATTCACTACAATTTACTTTTTACCCACATAGAGCTAAAAAATTATGAATATCTGTCGTATGTTTTTCTAACTTACAAAGTTTGGCAACTATCTTATGTTGGATGTAATTAAGGCAGATTCAGGACGTACTTTTATAGGGTCCAGCATTTTTCAGAACCCTATAAAAACCATATAATATTTTACTCCCTATTCCTAAAACCTGCCCTTATAAGGTTTTCAAATCATCCGATACGAATGGGTTTTTCTAAGATTCAAATGGAATGAAAGAGAGAATAGAATGGAGAATCGCTTGGTAAGATTAGGATTATGTACACTGACTTTTACAATAACGAAGATTGAAAATCAAATTATTATACAATGCAAAATTTGTGTAGGATGTATATAGTGCATAGGTTAGGAGTAAATATTTTTATTAATATATTACTTCTTAACCGGTCGAGTTTCATTGAGTTTCTTTAGAATCCTAAAATCAAACCCTCAACCCTATAGAATAATACCCAATATGGTTGTTATCAGGTTGCCCGAATTGGATATCCTATAATAATCCATCCAATTGCATCTCCAACGCTAACAGCTCTCATGGTGGTTAAGTATAGAAAGAAGAAAGTCTTACCAACAAAGGGAAGTGCATATAATTTTAACGAAGATACGCTGAAAATTTTAGCTTTTATTAGATTTATTGTCCTTATAATTCATAATAAAAAAAGCGTGGGACGATCAACATAATGGTCTAATGCAGCATAGTCCTCTTATTTTCTAATTGGTACAATGCCCTTTTAAAAATATGAAAGAACTACTTTGAGATTTTCTTTAAAAGCCATATGTTACATGCATGAAGTGAGGGGAGATTATAAATAACTCCTAAAGTCTATCATCGATGTGAAGATATCACTAAACTTTCAGATGTTATAAAGGAAAGCAATAATATCATCTTGGGTATAGCTATTCAAAGCATTAAGATAAAAAATATCTTGATGTCTCTATCTCAAGAACAAAGTTGAAATATTTCTATCCCTTACTACATTGGATTATACTCTTTGACTCCACTAGATTTTTTCTTAGGACAAATATACACTCAAACTTTCAAACATGGCAAACTATCTTTGCAAACCATAATAAATTAACAATGTAAAGGACATTTACTAACAAACGTTACAGGGTTTTTTTCATTAAAATCGAAGTTTAGCGAGTTATTTGCAATATTTAAAAGTCCAAATGGTACATCTACATCAACTTGAAGTTTAAAGAGTCATTTGTAACATTTAAAAGTTGCTGAGAGGATATATCCACATGAGGTTAATATTTAAAGGGATTATTTAAATTTTTCTAAGTACAATATCTTGATGCAAACAGAATTAAGCTTTTACATTTTGTTGTATTCTTATCGTACTCGTAGTACAAACTAGTTATGTTGTATTCTTAAAAGGGAAAAGTATAATTTTAGAACTCAACATTTTGTACTTTTTCTACTGAATTTTAAATATTTTAAAATTTCTATTTAAATTATTAATAATTGCAAAAGTTTTTAAGTAAATCCTTACTAGTATGTCATTGATATTTTTTTTAATTATGACATGCGAAACTTCTAATTAGTCGACAAGAAAAATATAAATTTAATACTCAACCTTTTATATGTTTTTTTTTATTTAAGTTTTAAATGTTTTAGAATTTATATTTAAACCATCGATATTTGCAAAAGTTTTCAAATAAATTTTTTATTTGTTTGCTATTAACTTTTTCGTTAACTATCATACATACCAATTTTAATTGATCTATATTTTTTCATTAAATAATCACGATAATAAAATAATTTAAAAAATGGTGATAAAATTAATTAAAAAAGGAAAATTATAAATAAAAAAGAAAAATAAAATAAAATGCTAAATCAAATAATAAAGATACATATGTATATGATAAACATATATGTATATATATATATTTATTATAATTTCAATAAAATAAAAAAATTCAATAAAAGAAAAAATAAAATAGTTGAAAAAATAAATACTTAACTAGATAGTCATTCATCCCCCAATATGAGTTGATTCAACCTACCTTATTATGTAGGTGACAATCCTCCATTTCCTTTTGGCAATTTAAGCCACCTTATATATATATTTCAAAATTTTTCTATATTTTCTAATTTTCTTTATCCTTTGTTTTATTTATTATATCATATATATACATAGTTAACAGAAAAATTAACAATATAATAATACAGAACTTATTTAAAAACTTTTGCAAAACATTAGGCATTTAAATAAAACATTTAAGACTTCAACTAAGAAAAAAGAAAGTTACAACGTGTTGAATCATAAATTTATACTATTCTCATGTACCAATCAAAATATACCACATGTCATAATTAACGAAAAGTTAAAAACAAACCAAATAAAAACTTATTTGAAAACTTTTACAAGTATTAAAAACTCAATGAAAATTTTAGAACGTAGAAGGCTCGATAAAAATTTTAAAATATTTAGAATTCAAACAAAAAAACATACAAAAAGTTAAATCCTAAATTTATACCTTTCCTTCTTAAAATTATGACACAACCTAGTTTACTTGTAATTTAAATGTCTGACATGAAAGAATATTAATTAAAATTAAGCAACACTGCAACTAAAAAGGCTCCAATAAAGACTTGCAAGTTGCATGGTTGCAAGTTGAAGGGAGTTTCAGCTTATCTCGAGTACTTTTGTCCAATCACATGTGACCAGTGACTGTGACTGTGATACATCAACTCACTGCAACGTGCATCTCATTCAAGTACAGTCCGGCGTCCTCAGAACATTTAAAGCTCCTTGACTAAGCCCATGAAAAGAAGAAAAGTTGCCATCAGGCAATGGCTTAGAGGAAAATCTCACAATTGTGCTCACTTTAGTTTTGGCTATCTTTTTACCTTTCCAGGAAGCATTCTGCTAGTGCTACTAAAGCTAAACATCAGACAGAAAAAGAAAAACCTATGTACAACACACACTACATATTACAAGGAATATTCCTTTGCTTAAAATGAAAATAAAGTCCTTGGCTGAAACGTTAGATGCTGACACCCAATTGCAAATATAGATAAGTAATAACACACACTAAAATTCCCAAAAGAGCCGGTGAAAATTTCAAATAGTCATAGGCTACAAATAGTGTGTGATTATGCCATATAATGAGTAATGAATGATGTTAAGTGATACTCCAGGCCACATTGGTGTACATTTCACAAGTGTATCTAAACTTTTAATTTTAAACAGTTCAGTACTTGAATATTCAAAACTTAAATTCTAATATGGAAATTCAAAACTAAAATTCAAGTTTTGAATACTTAAAAAGTACTAAACCACTTTAAGTCGAAAGTTCAGGCACTTTCATATACATTATCCCACCAATGACCAATCAAAATTGCATCACTCAATAAGATTCCTTAGCTATTAGCACTACTCCAGATAAAAAGAAACAATGATGATAATACACAAAAGAAAAAACACATCCTCAGTGAGATTCTAGGGGCCACTTCCATTGTTCTAGAACAACTGGGCTCTAAATATGAACCAAACTAGCAGTGGAACAAACGTAACAATCTGGTGATACGTTTATGTGCCCCACATGAAGAAAGTCTTTTAAGAATAGGTGTCTGTAAAGCACATGTGCATGTATGTGCGTCCTACAACACTCGAAAATGAATATTAAAATGGATAGCAAAGCCTATCAAATGATTTCAGAAATAAAGGATCGAACATGAAGAGCAATTCTTTTCATACCAATAGTTCTATTTTAAGATGCTCTGATACTTCTTTATTGCCAATTAAGCCTATGGAGGGCCATGTATATCCCTGCTGCCAGCAATCTTCTAGACATACTCAATGGGACTCCTTCAGATACTTCTGTGTACAGAAAATAGAAATAAACCTACTGCCATTTTATTCAAGCCAGTTATAGAACTAGTAAATGGAAAATATACGGCATGCACCTCTTGATTTCATGGAAATTGATTGGTACAAAGTCTAATGGCATGCCAGAGATCATATGTAAATGCTAGATATACATTGCTTATGATTTACCTATCTCATTAAGAATTCAGAGAGAGAGAGAAAATTGGAATTGGATTTCTGGAATGAAGCTACTCATACAATCCATACATGAAGCAGCAGATCTGACCGGAACATGGTACTAGAGATCATCATCTTTGTGACCCTGCATTATTAGTCTCTCTCCAGCTTGACATTATTAATAGATAAGTCATGTGCCCTTCCATTTCGCAGAGTAACCTGTGTAGAACACAGACGATAACTTACATCTACATCTTCTGCTTCAGTACATGTCGCAGTTGGACTTTCTGACTTTCCATTCTTGCCTCCAAAAGCTTTGCCTTCAGACTATGTTTTTGAGCTCCACGAGGCCATTCAATGCACCCTTTCATGCCTCGAGTTATATGAGGATTCCCCACCTCTGGAGAACTCCACTGCCCCATTAAATCTGGAGGGCTAAATTCACCTTCGCCTGAACCCTGATCAGGGGATATGATGCCCCCATTGGATATTCTTCTATTTGAAAGCCTCCCATTGATGCCTTCTACAGAAATTACATTATAGTTTTCCCCATTACTAGGGCAGGATCTCCATAGTCTTGCTATAGATGATACTTTCTTGGTTTGCTTCGAGGGCATCGAGCAAACTTCACTAATTTCAGTTACTGGTGTCTCTCCTCCTACATTATGTTCCTCCAATTCCGTGCCACTGCCAGAAACATTGCTGTCTCGATGCATCTTATTGATTGATGGGGCACTTCCATCAGGTGAAAAACTAGATCCCTGATCCTCAAGATTACTGACAGTTTCCCAGCCACTCTCATCATCTTCTATGTCATCATTATGATTAGTTAAAGCATTTGGATATCTCCGAGTCTTCTCCTTATTAATCACATTTACTTCGGGGCTGACAGTACGGATTCTGGAGGCATGGCTGTTAGGTGAATAAGCAGTAGATGGTTCGATCTCTCTTTCATTGTTTTCTCCACAATTAACCTCCTCAAAGACTGAGAATATATCGTCAGAGTTTGGGGGTTCATAAGTAAATTCCTTGACTTCTTGAAAATTGATTGAAGCAGCAGCTTGTCGAAGCAACTCTGCTTGTCTCAGTTCATTCACATCTAGGTTCATATTTCTTGACTGCAGAAACTTCTCTAGATCAGCTATCAGCTTGTTCATCTGAGAATATCTTTCTTCAAGTGCCACCCTTGCATCAACCAGCTTCATCTGGACTCGTTCTTCACGCCATACCTCAGCCATCTGTAACATCTTCCTTTCATCTTCCACTTCTTCTCGTAGTCTGATGGTTTCCTTCTTCAATGCCTCAGCTTCAGTCTTATCTTCCCCAATTTCCTTAGCAAGTTCATCACATACATCCTCAACCAATTGCCTCGTTTTTCTTTCCATTTCATATTCCTGCATACAGCGCTTAGCTGAGAGTTTAGCCTCAGCAAGCTCATCAACCAATTTAGAATTGACAATTTCCATACGTTGACGGTTTTTTCTTTCTCGACTCAAATCAGATCTAATATCATCAACAAATGCACGTATTTTCTCATGTTCTCTCTTCCTCCATGCAGCCTTTTCCTCATTGACTTTTTTAAGGAAATGTTCCAGTTTCTTCTTTGATGAGCGGCGCTCTGTCTCGAGCTCTATAATTCGGGCCTGAGCCTGTTCAAGCTCAGCTTCAAGTGCCAACATCATTGATGCAGCTGTTACATGTTGGTCCAGGAGCTTTGTGTTACTGTAGATCCGGTGTATATGATCTGTCATGTTCTTAGAGACAGGATCCCACTTAGTTGCACCCTCCATTGCGGAATTTGAAAACTGAAAAGACGGTTCAAGCTGACAAAATAGTGAAAATCAAAAAGAAATAATTAACCTGATTTTCTAACTAGGTAGAACCGGTAAGGGGGTAAAAAAGATATCGAAATAGCAATAAAAGATGCCAGCAAGTACGCAACAAAGCTGTACAAACAGTTCCCACTAAAGCAAAGCAGAAACAAGTAAAAAATGGGTTTAACGTAAAATAGGAAAGAACGAAGCAAATCAAAGTCAGCCATTTAACTATCCATGCTTGAATAGCAGAATTGATTCCCAACAAGGTAGTACACTTCACAAGGGCAACATAACAAAAGAACAGACATGTATTTCTAAGCCTGTACAAACTATAGCCTATAGGTGTTGCAAGTAACTAAGCATTTATCTGCCTATCTCCAGGCGCACAAATCATCCAGAAAACCTCTCCACCAGTTAAATATAACTTTTGCAGTGTAGGTAACCCTAAGAGCCTTAGGGAGATTAAAAGGCAATAGCCCGTCCAATTTGTCATGAGAGTTCCTAGGCTTTATTTGTCAACTAGGGCAATGCCTCAGCATTTCCAAGGATACTGTCAACTGCTACATTTCAAACTTGAACAAAAATTTCTCAGATTTAGTCTTTAGAAATTTAGTACCAATCAGTAAGACTGTAAATTTCCTCTTTGTTAACAGTTCACATTAGATAACATTTCTTCAAGCATCCAAAGAGCTCTCCAACACATACCCATGTTTAGCATTCAATAATCATAACGTAGGTGCACAATCCATGTATGATTTATGTGAATAACTTACTCCTTACATAAAACCTACAAGGGAATATTAGGTCTAGGTCTTTTGTGCCAATAGATAAAACATGGAGAAATTTAAAAAGGCCTGAGCAATCTTATATAAAAATAGCTCACAGATCCACATCCCGATCTGAGCTTGATCTATCTTTTGAATCGAATCAATGAAGTAACAATAAATAAACCAATAAACCTAGAAGAAGCATCTTACCTTGTAGAAGAAGTCATTCCTCATGCCCGACAATGAGGTAGGACTCTGCAGTACATCTTTGGCATCTGAAAAATGTACCTTGCCACTGCGATGCCGAGCTCCTACATGACACGCATCACCCTGCTCCCAAGAAAGAAAAATAATAAGACCATGAACACAGACTCATTGCCAGCCTTAAATTCGGTAAAAGACATCACAATATCCCACCGAAGATTATAATGAAACTTGGGATTCAAATTTAAGAAGCAAAAACCTAGATCAGATTAACATCGTTATCCTCTAAAACCAACGAGGTTTGATGAAACTCGACAAAAACAAGATACCATTTTCATAAAGTTCCACGATACCCAACATTTGACAAGAAAGAACTTAGCGAAGATTATCAGATCTAAATACCTCAATTTTAACACCAAAACAACATAAAAATCAAGCTGAGTTTCTTTCTTTCATTTTAAGTCCATTTGCGATTTTGCATTGCACAATGATTGATATACAACACAAAAGCATATAGTACTCAATATACCTCAAAAGCAAGAGCATCATAACAAGCACTTTACATAAGTCAACCAAGTAAACTTCAAACAGTATCGTACAATGATGAAATAATAAAAACAAATTATTAAAAAAATCAACCTTTAGTAAAAATATAAATGAAAAAATAGATCTTTAAAACTTTGAAAACATTTACATCCAGTGAAAAATTAAACTTTTAACTTCAAATTTGACCTGAAACCCTAATCCATCATTACAGCGATTGACACCGCTCCCTCCTCCCGTAGCACGGACCGCCACGCTCTCCGGAAGCTGCAGCCGCCAAAGTCCGGCAGCAAGGCTCCTCGCGGAAACATTAACATCTCTCCGGTGACTTCTCCGGCGACCTTCTTGCACCGATTTCGTATCCTCATCGTCCTCGACGGAAATAATGTTCACATTCCTCTCCTTCTCATCGGTCTTCCACTTCAACAGCGGAGTTTCCGGCCTACTGCTCCGCCTTCCAGGGACCGGAGCTCCGATTCTCGGCCTAGTACGGGTTCTACGGCGTTGAGGCCTGTACGAGGGTTTATAAGGGGTGAGATCTGAGTTCGAGGGAGGATTAAGTGATGAGGGAGGTGCGGCGGCAGGAATATTCGAAGGAGGGTGAGGTTTTCCGGTGATCTTCATTGTCTCCGGCCAGATACCCCCATCCTACATAACAATAAGTTAAAGTGACACCTACTAGCTTAGCTTTTGCTTTGTGTGTTTGAGTAGAGAGAGAGTGTGCGAGAAAGAGGGAGAGAGAGAGAAAGGGGGAGAGAGATGGATGAAGACAGCAATGTATGGCGTATGCATATATGATAGAGATACTAAATAGTGAGAATAACCAGAGTACTATACATGTACAATCGTGACTTGCATACATGACATAACATAACATAACATAACATTACATGACATGGTTGCCATACTATATACGGAATTATCAGACCACTAAATTACCATATTAGATATTTCGGCTAAAAAGGGTTCAAGTGTATAGGTTAATATCGTCTTTTCTCACGAAATGGATTGAACCTATGTGTGACAAAAGACTAAAACTTTTAAAGAGCGCTGAACTTGAAATAACATTTCAAGTCGGCTTATTTTCTAGATTCTGTATCTTCTCGACTCATGTGATATTTCAATGATAAATATAGGTAGAATTAGATTGTGAATTGGCATTAAAAAATAAAGTAAATAGTAATACTTTTAATATTTATTTTAGGAAAAAATATAAATAGTCTTTATAAACTTTAATTTAGTATGAATTAGCTTTTTAAAGTATAAAAGTATGGTTTAAAACTTTTTCAATTTTAATAAATTAATAAATAATTCTCATAAATTGAAAATAATCATTTTAAACTTTAATTTTTTATTTACAATTATCTCATAAACTTATTAAAATGTATTTTTAAATACTTTCACAATAGTGTGACTTTTTAAAATTAGAAAAGGAAACATTATTTATGTTACCAATTTATTAAAATTTATGGGATCTTAAATATACTTTAAAAGTTATGAAGATTAATCTATACTTAAATCAAAGTTTAAGAAGTTATTTACAATTTCTCATTTATTTTATGTGGCCTTAAGCTATTATTACTAAAATTAAGTGTTAAAAATATAAATTATTTAATAAAAATACTGTTATACTCCTGATTAATCATTTTGGCATTGATTTTATGTATTTCTTATTTTTACTTTTTTATTATGAATATATCTAATGAGAAAATAGTAAAATAGTATCAAAAAACACTTCTTTAAAAAATTTAGGGTTAAAACACTCGATTTTAAAGTAATAACCTAAATGCTTATTGACAAATATGAATGGATATATTTATAATTTATTCTAAAAATAATTATGTAAGGATTAAACTATTATTAACTTAATATCATGATATCTGCTTTCTAATGAAATGGACCATGTTTAAATTCCTATTTCTCAAGTTGTCATATTTTTTTGGAAAAAAAATCGTTCTAAAAATTTAAATAGATTAATTTTTTTATTTCCTTATTTCTTTTCAAAATCATGCTTGGAGTTGAAATAAAAAAAAAAAAAATGTAGTAACTGCAAGTTTCTCACATAAAAATAAAATAAATCCGCGTTGATAGCTTTCCTTGTGCTGAGTCAACGTCAACGAAGCTGCGGATAAACCAGAAAGCGATCTTTCTACGATGTAGTATGAACGATAAGGTTTTTGGTTGTCACGGCGACATTTAATGAGATAAACAGGCGTATCAACTCCCTAAAATAGTCTTGTCCGACTCCGACGCCGACGTTAGTGAATATGATAATGTTTAAAAGTTTAAATAAAGTTTAAATAAAGTTTAAACCGTGACGATGATATCGATGGCCGTGTTAAGGTAAAAGACAGCTGTTTGGACTTCCCTAGTTGGAATTTCATTTTCATCCTTAATTTCCTAAAATGCCTAATCGAGATATTTGGTTTTTCTTTTCTTCCCATGGCTATATTATCAGATTCATTTATGGAAAATACACCACCAAAAATCTAATATTAAATTTTTTTCGGTAAATCCAATACTAAATTATGTGTTGAGTCGAGTCATTAATTGAGAGATTTTATAATCTCATTTTTTATTTTAATAGGACCGATTCCATCCCTTATTCTATTATTCATTTTCAACTTTTTTAAATCTAAATTATTAAATTCGTAATATATTCGATGGGTAAGATTTAAAGGAATAAGGTAAGATAAAGCATAGCATAAGTCCTATAAATAATAAAAATGAGACCTAAGAAAAATCCTTAATTATATATTATCTATAAGTTTAAGAAAATAAGTAAATAAAGAAAGAAAGAAAATAAAATTTATGGTATATAGTAGCTCAACTAGACACATAAATGTTTTTGTTTGCTTTTTCTTTTTGGGTTATAAACAAATCGTATCTATCTATCAATTACTCTAATTTGACTCTTTTAAGTATAATTTAATAATAATAATAATTGAGTCAAGCCTAAATAATACATCAAGTTAACTCTGATTGTTAGAACGTAGCTTTAAGTATGCTCGAGTAAAACCAAAATTTTAGTAAAGTAATTTTAATGACTACAAAAACCCATAATAGGAGCGGTTCAAATACCTGTCGTTGGACATGGGCTCACTATAAGAAAAAAAATATATAAATATCAATAAAATTTTAATATATGAGAATATAATTAATATTTTTTTAAATTATATTTTTACATATCAAAATTTTATAAATATTTACACACCATTTATTGATTCATCTATTATATTAATATCATTAAAATCATAGCAGCATCAATGTAGCTACCCCTTAGAATTTGCCTATTTACATTTTCTATTTTTTTTCTAATTTAGCATCGTTATTCTCTGTCAGTTTAATGCATATGTTTTCATGATTTTATTTAATATTTTCTTGTGGAAAATATTAAAGCATATCGTATTAACAACACACGACGGGTGTTACTCTTAAAAGTTCATGACTTTAGCGTCCAAAATGAAATTTGAGGATTTATTAATAAAATAGACAAGGTTTTATAATATCTGGTACATTTTCCCGCTTCATTCGTTCATTCGTTGTGCGGACAAATAAAAAGCATATCGTTATCGGCTGGTCTACTTGAAAATAATAGAGGGGCAGATAGAATAATTATTTTTCTAATATTTTATATTGCCTTATTTATATGAAAATTGACATGTAAATTTTTATTTGTGCGACTATTTTATTTTTTTCTCTTTAGGAATAATTGTTACCTCTTTTTAAGATAAAATTATTTATCCTCCATCTATATCCTTAAATGATAAGAATCGTTACTTTCCAAAACAACTGAATAGAGTTACATTAATATTTTTCATTATATTCCCGATTAATATTGTTATTAATGAGTTAAAATAAACATTTCCTTCAATAAAAAATTATATAACTAGAATATATATTTGAAGCCTATTTCTTGTATATTTATTCTCAAGACACAACTTTATTTTATATAAAAAGTAATCGAACCATAAAAAAAAAAGAAAGAAAGAAAGCTAACTACACATGATACCAATAATAAGTGAAAGAGGGATGAAATGATGCCAAACTCTATCCGAAATTTGCATGTGTTTTTCAATTGAAGATGCCAACCAATCACATTGTGAAGATAACTTTTTTGTAATAATGTGTTTGGTTGCTTTATAGGAATAAAATGAAATAATTTTTCCTATCTCATAAAGTTATTTTGTCTAATTATTAGAATATCTATGCAATAAAATTCTTATAGCTACTAAATTAATAAAATTGTAATTTTTTGTAGGATGAAAAAAATAGCTATTTTCCGATTTTTTTTTTCTTTTTTACTTAGTTCCATAATCTATTAACTAGACCTAGTCAACACCCATCAGTCGAACCATGAACTAATGTCTTCCTAAGTGCAACAAAATAAGAAAGCAACTATTATTTCACTATTTACTTTCTTTCCAAATGCCACTTCTCCATTTATTTAATTACTTATCAAATATTTGATGACAAAAAGAATCCCATGAGCCATCAAGATATAAAATATTCTTCTCTGAATGGTATAACGTGCAATAATCTAATAGTTCAAAATGTAGATATCATTTATGAAAATGAATTTATACATGACATGAAGAAATTGAAAAAAAAAATTAAAAATTTATTCTTCTTTGGCCCCCAAATCCTACAGAATAATCACTGCAAATCCACTTATTCGATGACACCTGAACATGTCTTGCCATAGAGAGAAGAGGACACGTGCACGTTGCCCAGGAGGCTTCTTAGTTCTTCATATTCAACAAACCTCTCCTATGCATACGTTATTTTTATCTGCATTATTTTAGCACCCAGCCAAACAAGGCATCCGAGGAAAACCAAATCCAACGTGGGCAAACTGGTCTGTTACCACGTGTCAAGCGATGCCTGGACACATGGGCACGCATCCTATGCAGTTGCTGCTGGAAGGTGACAAAAATGCACCCACATGGGTGTGGCAATATAATAAGGTCCAATTTACTCGACTCCCGCGCCAAAAATAATTATCTGAAGTTCATCATCTTAATTTTATTCACACGCTCGTGGACTTAGATCTAATCATAAATTCTTATATTATTCATTGCATTTGGGTAATCGGCTTTTTTATTTTATTTTATATATATATTATAATTTAATGGAAGAAGAATATTTTTTTAAAAAAACATTCTATTAAGAAATTAATATTTGTATCATTAAACTATAATAGTATATTTATAATAATCTGTTTATCAAATTAAGGACTTATGCTATTTTATCAACCACACTATCTATTCATTATTTAACTATTAAATTAGTTATAATAATTAATATAATAAAAAATTTTGTAGTTAAATAATGAACGATAAATAGTTAAGATCATTATGGTCTAATAATGTGAAATCATAAGTCTCTCAATAAAATAGATCATATTCAATTTTTTTATTTTTAGAGTTATAATATATTTGCTCTATCCATATGAGATTAAAAATAATCTAAAATAGTAGTTGATATAATCAAGAGCAAAAATAGAAAAAGAGATTCATTGAGTAATATGCATCATATAAAAATACACTTAATATGTAATTAATTCGAACACATAAATTAATAGTAATTGATTATCTAAAATTTTATTATTCATATTATTATTTATCTAAATATAAGTAATAATTAATAATTATATATATTAATATATAACATGTATAATCTATTAAATCTTCCACTTCATAAGAGAGATGTATATTTCGTCATTGAACTAAAATTTGACCGTTAATGTTTGATGTAGAATTTAAATTGAATCACTAGTGGACACAGGACTGGTCAGTGGCCCCATGTGGACCACAATATTATCTGAGCCACCCAATCCTCTGATTGAACAATACAAGTCAAGGGACATTTCCAATTATACGAGGGAGATGGAAACCCAAAAAAAATAATAATAATAATAAAAAAAGACGCTTATATCGTTCGTTTATTTTCTTATCAAAGCTATTTGTTGGGCCACTGAATAGAAATTTACCTTTAAAATTTGAAAATTTCAACTTAAAAATTCAAATTATTATCATTTATAATCCTTTTATAAATTCGGTGAATATGGTATTATTCTTATTACTCTTACTCCCGTATTCACTAAGAAATAGTAGTTAAATTTTGGATTATTTAATTTGCAAGTCATATACGAGTGTTTTAGGGTTTCGGATGCAATTACTTTGATTGAGTTGTAATTTGATTCTTTATTATAACTTATATCATGAGAATCCAATCACACGCAGACATAAGGATTTCTAAGGATGATAGATATAACGGAAAGGAAGGAGATTAACGATAAGAAACAAAGAGAGAAAAAAAAAGTGATTCAACCACCGCATCGTGGATTTTATCATATTGTATAACAAGTAAGGTTGCACCCGTGCCATAGGGCTAAAAAACAAAAAGTAAATAATCAAGTAACATAATTTGTTATAACGAAGTAATTAAATTAATTACATATAAAAATAGTTATGAAATAACGTACATGTATTAATAAAAGTTGATGGTACTTGATACCAATATCATGGAAAATTGAAAAAAAAAACAATCTTAAAAATAAATAAATAATCTATTCATAATGTAATGTATTAGGCTTGGAAAGATACACACAACCACTAATATATCACAAACACACAAAAGAAATATTCTTTTCTTTTTTCTTCTATAATTTTATTATTACTTATTATTCAAATAGTGAATATCAATCCACAACCAAAAAAGGTCACAATAAGTATAGTAGAGGGGATAAGAAAAAATATGCACAGACAGCAATCTCATGGAAACTTAAAAAAAATTATCCTAATGAAAAATGAAATAAATAAAATATATACTTTTTGTTATTCAAATGTAAGTTTTATGAAAAAAAATCGTTACTCCATATATATATATATATATATATATGCATATCAAAAGCAGTAATTGCAAAAATAAAAGAAGAAGAAGAGCAGCTTTTTCTAGAAATTTCTAAATATAAATGGAAATTAAAAACTATTAAAGATACAGTAGAAGTAAGGGTTCAATTGAAGTAGTCACATGTGAGCTGCATAAGTGACATGCTATGCGTGACTAAAATGAAGTGAGATCGTTACCTGAATGAATAATTAGGTAAGAATGAGACAGGGAAAAGAGACAAATAATCTCAATGTCTTAAATATACAAGTAATAGACAAAGCAGCCTTAAAGGACCTTGGGTATTTACCTTATAGCTTAAGCAAGTGAGATAAATTCTTTACTTAAATCGCTTATTTGATCATAGAGAGCATATGTTTTGTAGAGAAATATTGTTTCTCTATTCTCTGTAAGAGCTGTAAATGAGTAGAAAAAGTTGGGTATTTATAGGCTTTTAGGCAAAATAGCATATGTTCGATCATCTAGGTGATCAACGGTTCAACGGATGAGATGAAACTTACTCAATTCATAATTATTTTAAATGAGTTAGCTGATGGATCCAAGGCTAATAGCCTTCCTCGTGAATGCATAAGCCTGCTTGAAAAAGGTTGGAAGCAAATGGATCAGTCTAAAGATCCCTATTTTAAGTCCACCAAACCAATTCTCCCTGAATCATCCCAAATGTAAACCAAATTCCTCAAGCCCCGGTACTTAACACAAGAAGTTGAGCCTAAAAAAATAATAGGCTAAGCCCAATAAATAATATGGCAATTTTTAAAATTCTACATTTTGCCCCTTTATCGAAATTCTTAGACGGAGTCTAAGTATTTTGGGCATCAATTATTGCTTTTAAATAGTTAGGTCACTGCTCGATGTACATTCATTATAAAGAGTTACACTGTTGCTAAATGCGCTTACACAGCTAAAAACTTCATTTAGCTTAGCACTAGTGCTGCGAACTTATTTATTATATACCTTAGTTCACAACTTGCAACACAGTTTAATTGCACACGTCACTTTTTGCATGTAAGAGTAGTATTGTCTCCATAACGATATATTAAATATTCTCTCTATATCATAGGCTTCCTTTATGTAAGCTAACTTTGCTTTTGTTAACAGAACACTTTGTGCAATGACCTCTCAAGCTTGACCAGATCCATAAAGCCTTGCGTCCCTAAGCTCGCCTTTATAGGCTTCGGGCCTGGCCCTTAGTGGCCCAAGCCCATGAAGAAATGATAAACGACATTTGGCACTGTCTGTGGGAAATGAATATTCTTACATCCGAAATCCTAAACACACCAAACATATAACTTACAACAAGCCTTTCTACATCATGTCTCAACGCGATGGACAAGGATATTAACAATTAGTGAACAACGAACTTAAGGGCAACTAGGCTATCCCAAAAGCTGTGCTGGAAGAACATCTGGAGCACGCGAAGAACCTGGTTGAGTAGTAAGCTGAGCAGAACAGGGAGCTTCGAGCTCACCTGAACGAGGCAGAGCATCGTACAAAATAAATTCACCAACCTGAAGCATCAGATGCCCGTACTGAGAGGGAAAACATCTGGCAGCAACTATAGAATGGAATGAATCAGTAACCGGACCCGCTACTGCAACAACAGCCAGTAAGGTCTACGGTTACTCGCAACCAAGCTCTGGTTGGTAATGTCACACCCCAAACAGGAAAAGTCATAACAGTCCCGCCATGTAAACTAATCTAAGATAGAAGCTGACCTCACAGCTGCTATCGTAGATACAGTTCACACAAGGCGCACAACTCAACTAGCTTGAAACATCTGTTCTAATACCTGTTAATAACCAAACCTATGGTAAAGCTTTTACAAAATTCGTGTTATATGTAACCTGCTGTTTAATACCACAACAGTATTTATACAAACGTTTCACGTCCAAATATAAAGTTTACAATCAGAGTTTATTAAAAACCACAGGTTTTGCAGTTTATATACAATAAGTTAGGAAATTAGTAGGCTCCCAGGGAATTCCCAATTAGTTTCCTCAAAACTCAAAGATAAAGTCAAAAGCCCAGGTTTAATTGATTCCTTGATCCTCACTTTTTGAAACAGTAGCACACTAACCTGGAAACGGTGGTACCTGAACATCCTATCTTTACTCAACACCTGCAAAAGAGTCTGTAGGGATGTGAGTACAACTAGCTTAGTAAGTGAGACGGAGTCAGAAGAGTACTGCACGATCACAAATAAGGTTAATAATTATAATGAAATGCAATGCAATCACTCAAATGAAACACCGCACAATGTTATTCAATCCACTATGAGTTTAAAGAAATTACATCCGCTCCAACTCGGATTGAGGAGTTTCATAGCGACTCAAGTCAAACCAAACCCGGGCTTGTGCAATGGAGAACACCCTCCTCCCATGACCGGCTTCAAACCACGACCCGCAACCTTGCCGCGACTTCCTCACCTGTCACTTAGTTCGACAAGGATGGAGAAAGAACCATTTCAGCTATCCTCATCAAAGAAACTCGAGCTTTGTTTGATTTATAAATAAATAACCTTAAGAGTATAGTTTTGAGCCCAAAATTTTTGTGCAGGCTAATTAGAGCATTTAAAACAATCTTATGAAGCCCTTTTTAAAAAATGAATTTTCAAAAATTTTAGATGATTTTTAAGCTTTAAAATGATACATAAAATGGGTAATTACTGATTTAATGCATAATTATATATTTTAGGATATTGAAATCTGATAGAGTAAGCTATTTGTAACATTTAGGGTGTTAAATGTAATTATTAGGGTATTATGTAGTATATATGTAATAAATAAAAATAATAAATTTAAGTTAATTTTGTAATTTAGGGTAATTAGGTGTAAATTATGATTTGGGAGAATTTTAAATATTTTGAAATGTTATTTGATGTTGGGAGATGATATTTGAGGTGATGAGAATATTATATGTGTATATTATGTATATATTAGGTGATAATGTATAATATATAATTATAAGGAATTGATGAGTAGAAAAATTATAGTTTAAAATTAATATTATAATAATAATAGGAATATATATAAAATCTGGTATGAGACTTAAATTTAGGTGTTTATAAGAAAAATATGAAATTTTCTTACAATAGGTACTGATTCGATAGTTAAATTAGAAATATAATATACCATATCAATCGAAATACTAACTATAAGCTAAAGCATAGATTTAGGATACTTAAGCATAGTTAAATGAATATCACATTTTAGTTTGGGAAGAATTCCGAGGGTTTATAAATAAAGCCAATAATTAGAAGTTAAAACAAAAATTGAATTTGGAGATTGATTTAGAAATTGAATAAAAAATTCATTTGGAACTAATTTGATTATAAGAGATATAGAATTTGGATAAATGCGTAAAATTATAATCCCAAACTTAAAACCCATGTTTAAAGCTTATATGTATATATATACATATGTATAAGCGATCACGTTAAATGTAAATTATTCCAATAACAGAATCTAATTTAGAAGCCAAAACCATAATCGAAACAAGAAACAAATTCGAAACCTAGCTGAACAAGGAAAATAATGTTAAAAGACTTAAACCTAAATTACTAAAGATAAGAAGATCATAAATCAAAGATACTCATAATCTAATTACATAACAAAACATATCTATGTTAGTTATGGGAAACTAAACCAACATTTATATTATAGGGATTATTGGCGACGACCAGTACGAGCCATACCTCGAGTGAACAAGCGATGAGTCCAAGTAAATTGGGATTAATATGTTAATGTATTTTGGAGTACTAATTTGTAATACTCGGAGGCTTGAAATTGCATTCGATTGTGCTTATTAGATAGTAGCTGTGGGGATGTGCTTGTTTATAAGGTAATGCTATGATTCTGATTTGTTGTTTTGGCTTGTATTTATATGATTTGTTTGAAATAATTGAACACCTTAAATCGGTTTTAATTAAATATATGACTTATAATCCTAAAGCGAACCTACATAGCAACCCATTAAGGGGAAC